>CM061364.1:4650000-5850000 GCA_030867105.1 Liasis olivaceus | reverse complement strand
TGAGGCTCCACCAAACTTGGCAGACTCCGCTGACACTATCTTGGTGGACTTCTCAGCACTCTCATCTTATAGGAACCCATGGTGATAGTCCATTAGGAGCAGACACAGGTCCTCAGAGTGAGCAGAGTGAACAACAGCATCAGATCAGCTAGACCTCATGAGAAGGCCTGAAGACCATCCTACTGCTGAGTCAACATCTCTCCCACAGACAGGAGAGAACCCTCCAATCAACATCTTCCAAAGGCTCTGTCCAGGTGCTGATATACACGGCCTGGCCTGAACATCATTCTGCTGAACCACACAACACTGTGGTGACCCTAGTTCTCAGCAACCATCTCTGTTGCAATCAGTTTCTTTTGTAAGTTCCGACGGGATAAGAGATCTACTATTTTTCTGTTTTGACTGCTGCCCCTGCACAATTTCTTGGCACTGTAATTTCCTTCTTTTCTGATAATCTTTTCTCCCTCTGTAACCCAGGCGCGTGCCTAAACATTGCTGAGCATTTCTAAAATATGCCTTTGTTCATAGACGTCCTCTTGAATTATTGATTACCATGAGGCACACATTCAAAACATGAGGCCAAAGCAGAAAGAACAAAACTTGGAAGGCAGTGAAACACCATGAAGAACTCCCTGGGTGCATGTTAGTCCTGGAATAAACTTGAGGAACAAAGCTCATGGAATGCTGGATTCACACACCGCACTAAGCCATAGCTTGCTCAACTCTAACTTTCCTGAATAAACCTCAATGAACTGGGTTCACCCAACCTGCTCAGCAATATTTTGACTTAGTGCAATGCACGAACCACATCAAAATCAGAAAATTAGATGCTCCCATCCATGGAAAGATAATGAATTCTACTTATGTTGATTTCCAGCACAGGAGGAACATTGAGTTCTTCTTTTATGGTGCTTCTAAACTCTGAAGCCAGAGCTTTTTAGGAAGAGAGCTGTCTTCTGAGGTTCACCCATTTTGCACAGGAACGTACGTGCTGTCTTTTTTCCCCAACTCTAAGCATCGCTTCAACAGTCTCTAGTGACAGGGGGAATTGCTGATGAGCTATTGATCGGGAAATGGTAGCCAATGAAGTTGCCAAGTTGGATTCTCTCCTTTTGCTTTCCTGGCTCCTAACTGGGTGCGCTGCAGTTTCACAGACATAGCTATGTAGCTATGATTTCCTTCCCCTGCACACATAGATTTAATAAGATGTCTGCACTGCAATAAGAATCATTCCTTTCTGTTCCCTTTGTTTATCTGGCAGAGCAGCCTCCAAGTATGGGCCAAGGAAATGAAGAGGACAGAATGCTGGACAGGGTGCCTGATTCAATGTTCTCATCAGATCATTGTTTGGTCCACCCAAACTCCAAGAAGCATTAGTAGAGACACAGGGGTAGGGGGCAGCATTGATAGATATGGGAAAGCGCTTAGGCTCAGCACCATGGAAAAGGAATATTCAACCACCTTCCCTCTTGAAACCCAAGACTTTTAAAGCTAGGCTCTCCAAGGCCATCCCAGAACCAACCACAAGTCATGAACATCGCCTATTTGTGAATCAAGCCTTAAATTTTTGAGAAGTTCCATTGATTCAGCTTCTTACATGGACAGTTCTTCACTTGACCATTATATGAGCCTGCATTTTCTGCCTAAGCAATCCAGAATGACATTCTAACTCCAATCTTCTAAGGTGGTGGATTGAAGAATGTTTCTCCTAAGGGAATGTTGAGTTCCTCCAGGAGCCACTAGCTAGGGTCTTCTAGCTTCAAAAGTCCCAGCTCTTTTGCTAAAAAGGAGTCCTTCAGCATGTCATGACCCAAAGGTGCAGCTAAGGATAGTGTCTGCACTTTCAAGAGGAAAACTGGACTGCCTTCAGCCTCACAGGCATCCACCAAAGCACTTGAGATTTACAAACCGGAAGTAGATACCCAGGATCTATCGCTACTTAACACTCAATTATTGCTAGATCTGAAGCTTGCACAGATGAAGTCTTCACCTGAAATTCAGAGCATTCCAGACACTGATCAATGGAAAATTAAATTTGGGCTGGCCAGGTAAGGATGTCTCTTAAATGCCCAATTAATTTCCTATTCTCTGGGGCTTCCTTGCAAATGTGGCATGCGATATGGAATACATCAAAGATGTAAAAACTATACACTTCAGAGCCCAGCCTCATAATTTTAAGCACTCTACCGGCTAGTGTTTTTTTTCCTTAACTCAATACATGAAGAGCTTCCCACAAAACTGTAAAGGGTGTAAGGATGATTAAGCTTGAGATAAATGTTACCCTTTATCCTTCAGAGATGCACTTCATGTTTTTGTTAGGGTAAGGATTTCATAACTCTGGGTCGCACACATGTATTTGGCCTATGTTATGATGCTTTTACAAATGTTGGGTCATATCTCTCTACAAGCAGTGGATAACCACGCAATGCACTAATCGCCCAGAGTCACTGGGAGTCCGGCAACATATAAATTAATACAGTTAATCCTTGCTTACTGACTGCCTTGTTTAGCAACCGTTCAAAGTTATGACGGTGTGAAAAAACAATTTGGCAACCAACCCTCACATTTATGATTGTTGCAGTGTCCTGCAGTCAAGGGATCACCATTTGGGTGCTTGGTAACTGACTTATGATGAGTAGAGTTAAAAGAGAAGGTGGAAGTAAAATCATAAGTTGCAATCATGAGATGCTTCGCTTAACGACTGAATGGGAAGTAAGGTTGTAAGCCCATCACGGTTACATGATTTTCCACTGAGTGACCGCAGCGCTTAGTGACCAAGTTGCTGGTCCCAATTGTGAACACTAAGTAAGGACTACTTGTAATAATTTAAAAGAGATACTTAACACAATTTGCCCATTCCCATCCCCCAAGCCAGATTGTTTTATGACATTCTCACATCTTGGACATGTGGAAATTCAAGGAAACTGAACTTCCATATGTCTGGGACATCTCAAGTTGGGGAACACTGAACTAGCCATAACTGTTAGGTTCACATATCACATTGTGCCAAGGGTGCATTACTTAATGTTGTTGCTTACAGTTTTCAGAGTCCTTTCAGACAGCAGATGAAGGCAAAAAGTATGAAATACACAAGAAAAATGCCTCTGGATCTCTCAGTAAAGCCAGGGCTGTGTCCATTTGCAGAGTATCACTAAGGCTGTGACATACTTAGATTTCTCAGTGAGTGCCTTAAATCAGTAACACACACCAACACAGTCCTGCTTAAATGGAAAACAGATACTACCATTAATTTATTTAAATCCACAGCCAGCCAATTCTATTCTCTCAGTCAACTGAAATGTCACAAATCAAAGCGAACGCTTTTGCAAATGTAGAAGGGAGGAAAATGAAACTGGTGTTCAAGCCATACAATCTGCATTTAGCCAGTCTTAAAACAGAAGAAACGGACTCCTAGCAGGCTTCTGGATTTCAAGATGGAGGCTAACATGTCATAGAGTAATTTGGACCCATTTGGGGAGCTATTACTCTGTTAACATGGGCCCTTGTCTTCCACCCTAAAGGCCCCCTCGGCAAGAGGAGCATTTGGAAATGTCCCTTCCACAAATTACAAGCACCCACACAAGAACGGAGTGTGAGAATTCAGAACCAAAGCTTAAACCTTTTCATAAACTTTGTGGGCTACCAGAACAGGTGCTACCAGACTCCTGATTTTTTTTTTTTTTGGCTATCATAGACTCTTCTCCTACAATGTCTGCAGATATCCCCCAGACACAGAGGCAAAGAAAATATCTTGACCCCATTTGCCTTTGTTCATCCAAGAACAATCTAGACTGGCTTTAACATCTGGCAGAAAGCAGTGATGAAGCTGCTAAGTAAGAATAGGACATCCTCTCCAGAGGGGGAAACTCAGAGGGTGAACAGAGAAGAAAGACAGAGATTGTCTTAAGTAAAGAGGGAAGAAAATCTCTTTCTTCGCTGTTCACCCTCTGAGTTTAGCACCTCTTTCTGACCTGCATTCCACCTGCTCCCATCCCCAGCCTCTTCCTATACAGACAGCAGCATGCAGAGTCTTAAACCAAGGTTCCAAGGCCCAGCACCCACAGACTTGCTTTTCCTGGCTCTACATGTGGTTAGTGTGTGTTTGTGCAACATAGGAACACCAAAGGCCTGCCTTGTCCCAGCACCTAGACAGAAACATCTCCAGCACCCTGAGGGACAAGAGCAAACAGCAGGAAGGAGCACAAAACACAGCAAAGCATCTTTAGTTCCTTTGCTAGAAGAGAAGAAAAAGAGAATGTGTGAAAAGAAGGACAAAGAGAGCAACATGAGCGTGTTCAAAGGATTGGGAGAGTCCCGCCCCCCAACACACCCACCCACCTGAGCTCCTGTCCAACTAGGCTGCATGTCTTCAAAAAGTCTTCACTTATTTAAAAAAAAAATGAATTGAGGACAGAATTGCGAAACACATGGTCCATTCAAGGGCCAAACAGCTGGCCAGACATCCAAACTCAGGAACCACATCCAATCAAAAACACAATTCCAAAAAACCCTTCAGGGACTGGCAAAAACATTTGTTGGGAAAAAAATGGCCGAAGAGAATAATATGACAGTCTGTTCGCCTGGAACAAAAGATGCTCGACGTCAGACCAGAATTGTTAGGACTAACGCTCATTTTGGCAGGAGCGAAAGGAGAGGGGAATTTCATCCCATTTTCATTTACATATGAAAAAAAAATGATGTTTACCATCAAAGGCTGGCAACTGGTCGCTTCTGGATCACAAGGACCATCCTATGTTTCTCTTCAAAGAATTGGTTTTTCTAAAGCCCGCCTGAGTTTCCAGGCATCTCTGGGGAGGTTTACACTTGGGGCTGGTTTTGAAGTGGAAAATCCATGTCCTCTGGATTTTTTGCACTACAATTCCCATCAACCCTACCATTTTGGCGAAGGTGAGGGTTTTGTTGAAGCTGTAGTTTGAAAGAAGCTGGAGGAAACCAGCTTCTCCTTCTAAACTGGGGATGAAGCAGCTTCAATTGCCAAGTTATAGGTTGGGTTTTAGAAACATCAACTCTGGTTTTGCAATGCTCCCTGCATTTTTCCTCAACAATCAGTTCCCGAATCCAAGCTGTTGATCAACCTGTTGCCAGGAGCTGCCAATCTTAAATAGCTCCAAACTTAACAACCAGGCAATTTGGAATAATTGGAAGATTTGATGGAGATGCTTGGACCTTAAGGGTGCTGAGATCCTGCAACCAAATGACACCATAACTGCGCCGTTACGACAGTTGTTCTTTGCGGGGAAATGAATTTCAAGGATGAAAAATCAAAGCAAGAGACTTCCAGTTACGATTAACCTCACGCATTCGCTTTTTTAAAATCCCTCAGCCTTATTACTCAGAGGGAGGGGAACAATTCAGAGTGCAGCAATTATGTTCCAAACAGAACGAATGCCATAATTATACCTTCAGAGGTATGTGAAAATATTTTGAAAGGCAACAGTTCAACTGCAGCTGCTTCATGCAAATTGCATGTGGCTCCCTCTGCTCTCAAGTTTGAGGGTTGAGCAACACACCAGTTTGGACACTGTGCGTTAGTGACAGCAAGGTGCTGTAAGTGCTGTTCTCTTCTTTGACACAGATGCTCCATAAAGTGTTCTGGATTCACCTCTACGTCTTCTTCATGCTGGCAAGATGAATATCACGGCTGCTTTCCCCCAACACGCTTCACCTGGGAATTCACCTATTTTCTGTGTCCAATATGTACATCTCAAAATTCCCCAAAGAGGCTCAGTTTGCCCAACCCCCCAGTTGCAAAAAAAACAAGCAAACAAACTATCCAAGCTTAGAAAGTTGTATGAATGGAACTTCTAGATCACTGCCTGACCTGGTTAAGCATGGTGGGTGAACACAGCCTCCAAGTAACATTTACATGCAAGAACTGTTTTGAGAGCAAAATGTTGGCCCTGCCCAATGCTTCTCCAAGATAGCCCCTCAATCAGGAACCTAAGTGCTTGGTAATTGCCATTCCCAGGCATACACAGCATATCCTTTCAAAATGTGCTGGGCTTATGACAGCTGAAGTACAAAACATCTAGAAGATGCCATATTCAAGACAACTAATTATTAGATATCACGTCGGTTGGCTTCACCCATCACTTAAAGTCAAGTGAATTCTCCTTTAAGTCAAACGTGACTCCTGCTGAATTCACAGACACATCCATACAGTGTTTTTATCAGCAACAGAGAATGGCACAGGATGTTTTCTGACTTCTTGCACCAGCCTCTCGCTCTGATATTCCTTGGCGATCTCCCATCCAAGAACTACCCAGGCCCAATCTTGCTTAACATCCAAACTCAAACGAGGTCAACTACATACTACTCATACATCATGTGAAGCCATAATCCCAACCACAAAGATTAGATTCTTTCAGCGCACTAGACTAAAAACCAACCCATGTTATGTCTTTCGTATAATGGATAAATCAAGTCAATGAAAGCCAAATTTTCAGGAAAGGAGTGAGAGAGAGTCCTGCTTGTAGGTTTTTCAAAGGCAGTTGGTGGCCCCAGTGGGAAATATGGGAATGGATGCAGGAAGGGTTGTTCCTAGATTTAAGCTGGTCAAGGGTTTTAGGAAGACATTTTTCTTCACACCAGATGCTGAAAAATTGCAAATGTTCTTCATTCAGTCTTGCCTGAATGAAGCAATAAACATAACTCAGCACTTCAGTTGCTGGGCCAATGTGATCTATAATAATCAAATTAAATAAATAAACAACACAAATGCCAATCTGCCCTTTGAAATCCAACTTAATTTAATAGCTATGTCTTGCTACATCACTGCTAAATCACAAGATCCAAATCATGCAAGTCATGATATCTTGTGACCCTCTACGGAAGCGAAAGTTGGACTTTAAAGAAGCAGGATAGGAAGAGTATTGATGCTTTTGAACTTTGGTGTTGGAGAAGACTCCTGAGAATATTGTGGACAGCTTAAGAAAGCAAACTGATGGATCATCGAACAAATCAACTCAGGGTTCTCACTCAAGGCACAAATGACCAGGCTCAAATGATCCTACTTCGGACACATTATGTGAAGACCAGCTCTCTGGAGAAGGCTCTGATGCTGGGAAAGGTGGAAGGAAAGAGAAGAGGATGACCAGCAGCAGGGTGGATGGACTCAGTTACAGCGGTGATGGGTACACCATTGGGAGGCTTGAAAGAACAGGTTAGGGATAGATCATCATGGAGAAAATCTATGTGGTTGCTAGGAGTCAAAAACGACTTGATGGCACAATCAATCAAAGCACTGCAAGACTGCAACTGCAGTTGTTAAAATGGGTCTCCTTAAAATTTGTCATGGGATGCAAACAAAAACCAACTGCAGTCCCCCCACCACACAAACCTCCAGTTAAACCTGCAGGTATCTTGTCGATTTCTAACTACAGTATCTGGGCTTGAACTGAATGTTGATAGGTATGGTTTTTTCTAATCAATAGCCTTGCTTATTTATCTGAAGTTGCTCCACAACTTTCAGAGTAGCCAAGCTGTAAATTCAATCAAATAATATAAGCTAATCGATAATCAAGATATCATAATGTTGGCTTCCTCTTGTGAGTTCAGTGTGAACCATATTTTGCCACCGTGCCATTTGTGAAGCTTCAATTCCAATCTTGATTACAGCCTTACAGCCAGAAGGGTCTAAAGCATCAACGTTGCGAGAAATAAAAAGTCTGAAAGGTAATCAATTTAGTACCACAAAAGACTTCATAGACACCATCCAACTCTCAGAACATTTCTACTAGACTTCTCGCCCATGCATATGATCCATTAATTAAACTTGCAAATAACCCCACAAATATCGTGATATAAAAACGGCCTTGAAAAAAAGAAGCAATATGTATTTCCTTGATTTTTTTTATACTCTAATTGGCTTTTAAGTTCATTGAAAGCAGGTGAAAATAATTGCTGGATGATTTTAAGGCTTGAAACACCTTTTAAGCTAAAATCGCGCTGGTTTTTTTTTTAAACGAAAACGCAGCTCCAGGTTCTAAAAACTGCAACCCCATTTCATTAGCACATTTTCTCAAATGTTTGAGAGCCAGCTGACCCTTCAGTTCATTACATCAAGAGTAGCTTTTCTGGGGAAACAATTTCAAAGGAAAGGACCGCTAACCTACCATACCCATTGCTTGAAAATATTCTTTCTACAAAGCCAACAAGCATGCACGCAAATCTCTAACATTTAGAAATTACACCTGTTTGTACAGCAAATTCCCATTTGCTTCCAGAGAAGGTAAGGATTAAGTGAAGGAAAGGTGCACTAATCTTTTCTGGTTAACAATGACTTCTCTTGGATAATCTTTCCATCACTCAGTGTCTTGTGGAAAAAGTCTTCATTTCTCCAAACTGGAAGTTTTTATTATTTATTTATTTTATTTATTATTAAATTTGTACGCCGCCCATCTCCCCCAATGGGTGACTCTTGGACAGTTCCTTTTGGACAGCATAGGACAATAGCCCAATTGGTTTTGCTGAACCCAGAGGTGCTTAAGAGCCTGTAGTCAGAACCTATATAAATATGCAAAACATCTCTGCACATTTATTTTGGTTAAATCTTCACCTGCACCTATCAGGAGGACGAGGACAGCTTAACAGCTTCCAATCTTTTCAGTACAAAATGGTTACCAATACAGCTGTTCCCCAGTCTCCATCCCAAAAGATGTTCCGTATCAGCTGAATTTCCTTCTGAGTTTTCTTCCTAGGGAGACAGCATTTTTATTCAGTATGAATGCTTATACGGTTCAGGCATCCTTGGAAAGAAAGAGGATCATAGACTGAAGTCCAACCTCTTCCTTAGTGATCTATTACTACAAGCCCCATGCAGCTGGGCAAGTCCAAGGAAGCAAGAACCGCCCCGATTTCAGGAAGCAATCTTGAATGCTCTCCTGGAATAAATACGGGTTCTTGGAAACCTCAAGAGAAATGTCCAATCTTCATTTATAGCAAATTAATTAAGATGGAGACTTTTTGAACCCTCTGAGATGCTTCCTCCCAGATTTCTCCCCACTTGGGCAGAGTAGCCATTTATGAAAAAAATTGTCACCTAGTTCAGTTGTTGCTGTTTCATTCCCTTCCCAACTTCTTCTTTTTTTTAAGAATATTAAAAAATGGGAGGGAGATTGGTGGCCATGTATCCTGCTGGGGAGCTGAGAGGCAGAAATATATCTGAATTCAGAAAAACTTCTGCTTAACTAGACATACGCTGCACAGTCGGGTGGAGATACAGAGTGCTGAAAGGCGAGCTACAAGCAGGGTTGCTGATAAGCCAAGGAACTGAGCCCAAACTGTAGCATAACCTAACATTTACCGCTTCAGTTCTGGAGCATCTTCAGAAACAGCCACCCACTGACAGATAGACAGACAGACAGTCATTTACTTACTGTAGCATGCTTTGGGAACGCAACCATCTCTACACACAACCACAGGGAAAAACCTCTGGGAGATATAATCATGAATTTTCTAATTCAGCTGTGAAATTTCTCCCTTAGATATAGGGCCACCTATTACAGCTTGATCGTTTCAGAGTCGAAGCTGAAAAAAAACAGGTCTACAATGATTCCTTCTTCAGTATTACTCTGAGCAGATTTGACCTGCGGGGATCCTGTTTAAAGCTGTTCGTTTCTCCTAAATTAAAAGCCGGAGGTAGTTACCTTTGGACAGGAGGAGGATTAATAGCAAGCTGGCTTACTGGGGCTCTTCTTAACAATTTACTGATTAAAGATGTTGCTATGAAAGAGCTGACCCCATCAAAGAAACCCTGCAATTAAGTCAGAGCTGCAGAAGAAACCCCTCATGTGCACATCACCCAAGAAATAAATCTACAATGGAAGCATTTTTGTTATTATTACCAAGGTTCTGGGCTATTTTTAAGACCAAGGTGTGTTATAATTACATCATATTTCAGTGGATATTTCTTCAAAGGGGGGCTTTTCCCAGCTTACTGTTTCTGCATCTTTCCGCTTTGCAGCCCTCTGCTTCCTTCCATGCAAGAATGAATATTGAACAGTGACCAACCTAAGTCATCTCTCCTGAGACACCCAGATTGAGAAGATCAGGGGACTTCAGACTCGGAGGTCAACACCTGCCAATCTCTTCTTTTGTAACCCCAGCCACAAAGCCATTGATTGGATTGCTTTAAAGCTTGTCTTCTTACTTCCTGCACAGATGAGTAGAAGAGCAAGAAATCTCATATCTTTGGAGTACTGCTAAGGAAGGGCTCCTAATCACATTTTCTTCCACCAATTGTGTTTTTTCTCTTCTTCTGTTCCTCAAAGTTCCAGTGTTAATGGCCACTATTCTCTTTTGAGTGACCCAGGGAGAAGATCTTCTGTTCAGAACCTTCATTGAAGGGTTTTGTGGCTGCTGAGCACATTCTCAGAGTTTATTTTAGGAGGGGGGAGGAAGTCCTGGAAGAAAGGTAGGTCCATGTTCTCATCCAACGTTTGTTGGATATGGAGAGGTCCCTCCTTTTGATCTGGAAACTCGTTTCAACACCTGGTGTTTTAAATGGTCCACACATCTTTAGGTCTTCCCCAAAGGATGGCGGTTGTCCCCTTTCAAGCTATGAAAGTCAGAGTTTCAAGAAACCATCCAAGGAAGCAACTCAGGGCTGTCACAAGGAGTTCCTTATTCTCACCTTCTATATTAGCCCTCTTGCGGAAGACTGATGCTGAACCCAGCCAACTGCTTATTTGTACAACAGGAACAGGAATGCAGTGAGAAACCTCACCATTACTTTGACCTAAAAGACCCCAATCCACTTGTGCAACATTTTATTTATTTATTCCACCCATCTCACCTAAGTGACTCTGGGCAGCTCACAACAATGAAAACAAATCAGTAAAAACAACCATACATACTAAACCATCAATCGAAACCACATCAAAACCTGAAAAAAATAACCATAATCAGCAGCAGAATCAAATCCATAAATCATGTTCAATACAACTGTTGAAGAAGTTCTCTACTACCACCAGACCCTCAAGCATGGTGGCCAAGTATGATGGAATGGACTTATGAAGGCCAGGCTCAGGGAGATAAGCATGTTCTTAGCCCCCAACAGGAGTGTGGGAAGTTCAAGAAAATGAGGCTGTTGCATTTATTAGCTTCAACCTCATGACAGAATCTCTCCAGACTGAGCCTAAGTTCCCAAGACAGCCAGCCACAATACCGTGAATTCCTTAGGGAGGTGCCAGCCTCATCTTCTTGAACTTCCCACGCTCCTGTTGGGGGCTAAGAACATGCCTATCTCCCTGAGCCTGGCCTTCATAAGTCCATTCCATCACACCAAGCCATGTATTTGGAGCCTTCCTGAAGGCCAGAAGGCTTGGGGCTAATTAACCTCTGAGGGATGATGTTCCAAAGAGCGGGTGCCATGGTAGAAAGGGCTCTCTTCCTGAGTCCCATCAGATGACACGCCTTAGTAGATGGGACCCATAACATGCTTCTCCTGCCAGAACTGATGGGATGGGTAGGTGTAACTGGGGAGAGGCAGTCCCTCAAATATCATGGTCCATTGCCACGTAATGTGATGGAATGGAATTATGAAGGCCAGGCTCAGGGAGATAAACATTTTCTTAGCTCGCCAGAGGAGCATGGGAACTACAAGAAGATGAGACTGGCACCTCCCTGAGGAATTCACAATGTTGTGGCTGGCTGGCTTGGGAGCTGGGGTTTCAGTCTGGGAAGATTCTTGCTAGAGGTTGTAGCTAATAAACATAGCTGAACTGAATTTGCATTGCCTCTTGGAGTTCCTTGGGCTAGGCCTGACATCAATCTTCCCAGACTGAAACCCCAGCTCCCAAGTCAGCCAGCCAGCCACAACATTGTGAATTCCTCAGGGAGGTGCCAGTCTCATCCTCTTGTAGCTCCCACACTCCTCTGGCGAGCTAAGAAAATGTTTATTTCCCTGAGCCTGGCCTTCATAATTCCATTCCATCACACGTAGGGCTTCATAGGTCATTACCTGCACCTTAAATTGAAGCTGGAAGCATCCTGGCAGCCTATGCAGCTCATGGAGCAGAGAGGCAACATGCGCTGATCGAGGGACTCACATAAGTGCCCACCCCTCCCCGTTATAGAAACGGTCTTCGAATATTGGGCAGGTTTTGCTGCCACACCGAAACATCCTTTGTCTCCAGCTTTGCTGACGTATCCCTGAATACTAACCGTGCACCTAGAGCCCTGGATCTGGGTCCCCAGAGTGACTTGAGCCCATAAATAATGCATTCCTGAAAAATGAATAATGGAGGGAGATCAATAGAAATGGCAGACACCCAACCTAACGGGGCTGGATCGGCTTAGGGCCTCAAGCCCTGGAGAGAAATCCTGAGGTCTCGATTCTTAATGAAGTTTTCAGGATTGATGAGTTCTGGTGCTGGCCTTCCTTTTGCAAAAGAAAAAGGGAAAAGCAAGAGGCTTTTGCAAAATGCTCGAAGAAGAATCATACAACGGTCAAAGGTTGGCAAACACCAACAGCAAAGATGTTTTTATGATCGCTCTTCTGTTCTTTTTTTTTAAGAGCCTTCTTAGAATATCTTCCTAAATCTAACTCTGGTTAAAATGGTACAGCACATCCTTCTCCTTCTTAAGGAAGACCTGAAAAGAGCTTTTCTGTTTGCATGGGTTATATTTATTGATATTAACCCCATTAAAAATTAAAATTGATGCATTTGCAGCCGCTAACGCTTCTCGTGATTGTTTGATGCCACGTTTCTCAACCTTGGCAGCTTGAAGATGGGTGGGCAAATTGATTTTATTTTGGAGATAAATCCAAATGCACAAAACGGTACATAGGACCAGCTTTGATCTCCATACGGGTGCAGGATCTGAGCGAGCGCAAGCAGAATCATGCCCAAAGCTGCGTTCGGCGCTCGTACGTAAAGGCAATGCTGTTACTGGTAAAAATAAAAGAAGAAAAGGGCAAAAGGGCATTACGAGACAGAAGTTTATTCTTTTCTCTGTAAGGGGGTAGCAATTTTACAAGATGTAAATGTACACCTCTTGAGGTTATTGGGCCTCTGCCCAGGACTGTGCTGTGCTCAACAAGAGAGCCACAAGTATCATTCTAGGTTAAATCTCAACAAATTGAACTCAACTTTTGGGGGTCATACAGGTATCGACATGTGATTTTCACGGAAACAAGGAGGAGTGGTTTCCCACTGCCATCTTCTAAGACGTCTATGTGACCTTCTGGTCGAGTCCACAACTGGAGGATCTCCAGGTGGTCTCCTATCCAAACAGGTCCAATCCTGCTGCGGCTTAAAAAAAGAAAAAAATCAGCCAACGTCCATGATAGGCTACCACATGCTGAGAATACTTTCTAGGCAGCTGTAGGTTGAATTTCTCCGTCTAATGCAGGGGGGCGTACGATTTTAATTAAGATCACGACTTGAGAGGGAAAGGTTAACCTTCCTTTCCTGGATAACCACAATCCCGCTAAGCAATATATTCTGCAATGTCTGTACTACTTTCCTTGCTTGGACTGGAGGAGTTAGGTGAAAAATGCTTATTTTTAGAAAATGAGTTAATAGGGGAAAAGCAGATCTGAGAGATGCCAAGATCTTGCCATTTCGCCTTTCGAAACCTTAAGTTGCTCAGCAGGTTAAAAAATTAGAATTGCTAATAGAAATCAGACCACTGGGGTAGGGTGGGGGAAGCATTTTTATGGACCAAAGTTAGATTTGCATACATGAGATTCACGGTCATGATTCTCCCCACCCGAACCAGTTCCTGGAACAGAGCAGTTCTTTTCCATCCAGAAGATCTCTGCAAACGGTTCCCAGAGAGCAGAATTTCCTTGTACATCCCCACTTAGATTTTCCCACTTATGATGCAATTTCCCTTCCTCTCCTCCTATTGTTAGCTCAGTGTCAGGAAAACAAAGCAGCCTTTATTATTTTTTTTCTAAAAAGCACCTTGTATAAACCGTCCTAATCAAGTCACTGGCAAATTCTTGTTCTTTTAAAACAACCCCCTTGCTCCTCATCCAGTGTCACAGGAGCCAGCAAAATAGTTACCTAGCTGAATGGAGCACAGGGAAGGGGGAATGCCTTTTCCAAGTTTTCAACTGTCAAATGCTTTGAAAGACAATGAGTTCATTGTTATGGGCCGCACGTTGTTTTCTTAAATTGTGGCAAGCTGCATTGAGCGTTTATGCAAAGGAAGGAAGAGGAGGAGGAAGAGGATGATGATGGAGGTGGAAGAGGAGAGTCACACTAAGCCAGATTGAGGTTGGCTTAATTTTGGCTGAGCTCATAAGTGAACTGAACTCAATCACTGTGGCTTGCAAACGACGTGACACATGTATGATTTCTACCAGGAGCAAAAGGTGGCTAGGCTGGAGGTCCCGCCATTCATTTTATCCCCACAACAAAAATCCGGTAAGGTAGGCTGGGCTGAGAAAGAGAGACTGACCCAAAGTCACCCAGCAAACTTTCGTGGCTGAGGATTAATCTGGACCTTCGTCTCCGCAGTCCTAATTCAATCCCTTAATCACCACCCCACACTGTCTCTTGTAGTCTAGTCAACAAATCACAGATAATGAACCGTGATGTGCAAATGTGTGAACCCAAATGTTTCACTTTGTTCTCCTTCATTTACAAGCCTAAGGCCCTTGGAGGCGCATTGCGGTCTCAGTTGACACACCCCACTAAACCACAGCTTGCTTCCCTCCAGTTCATTCAAGAAATCACAATTATCTAGCATTGCCTCTCATGTTACATCCTCCCCCCCTCCATGTTACAAGCTTTAACAGCTGGGTTCCCACAAGCCACACCTTCTGGCTTAGCACAACGTGGGAACCCACTTATTAGAAACTTGACACAAGGATACATGAAATGAAGAGGAAAAGGCAAAGCCAGCCTCTGCAGGTGCTAGATTGGGTTGATCCAGGACAATGTTTCTCAAAGTGTGGTCTGAGGACCCCTGGGGTCCCCCAAGACCCCCTCAGGGGTCTGCAAAATCAAATTATTTGCCAGCCTATGTTGAAAAACAATACAATACTGTGGAGTCCTTGGTGCTCTCTGAGCTTGGTGCTTTGCTTGCAGACGTTTCATGACCCAGCTAGGTAACATCATCAGTGCTAGTGACGGTGGGGTTTGCTCCCTGTTTCTATACAGTAGCTTGCTCTGCCAGTGTTGGTGGAGGGTTGGTTTTCTCCTTGGTAGTTCCTTTATTAGGGTATTGTTTTCTGTATGGCTGTGAGAGCTGGACCATAAAGAAGGCTCAGCGCCGAAGAATTGATGCCTTTGAACTGTGGTGCTGGAGAAGACTCTTAAGAGTCCCCTGGACTGCTAGGAGGTCAAACCAGTCAATCTTAAAGGAAATCAACCCTGACTGCTCATTAGAAGGATTGATACTGAAGCTCATGTTCAGATACTTTGGCCACCCAATGTGAAGAGAGGACTCTTTGGAAAAGACCCTGATGCTGGGAAAGATTGAAGGCAAAAGGAGAAGAGGACACCAGAGGATGAGATGGCTAGATAGCATCACTGAAGCAATGAGCGTGAAACTGAGCAAACTCTGGGAGGCAGTGAAGGACAGGAAGGCCTGGCGCGATATGCTTCATGGGGTCACGAAGAGTTGGACATGACGGAACAACAGTCTCTGCTTATCTGGATGCTGGTTGCTTGAGAAGACGTGTTCTGATCTTTTGGTTTCTTTCTTAGCTTGTTTGTCTCTTTCGAATCGTGTGTAAACATGGTTTATCTCACAGAGCAAACCCCATACTTACTTGAACTGATGATCTTACCTAGTCTGAATGTCAGCAAGCCAACAACCATGCTCAGGAAGCACCAAGGACTCCACAGTTCAACCCTGAGCTACAGAGATTCTCTTCTATTGAAATAATACCATATTAAAATCCCACCAAACGATCGTGGGAAGCAGTCACAGCAGTGAACACACCCAGCTTAATTTTTAACATGGTCAATATCAATAAATATAACCCGTACAAGCAAAAGCTCTTTCAGGGTCCTCCACAATTTTTAAAAGTGGGGAAGGGTCCCGAGAGAAAAAAACGTTTAAGAAACACGGATCTAGGAAAGCTAAGCAGGGTGATGCTGCTTCGTACATGGATAGGAGAAGCAGCATTACACCAGAAAAGCTAGGGTTGGAGGCTGTAGGAGAAATGAAGCCCAAGGCTCCTTTTCCTGCAGAATTGCCCCCACTTTGCTTTTCCACTGCTCTCTAAACCTCTCTGGTTAATCAAATAGGAAACCAGCCTTTGCAAGGAAATGGGTGAAACCCGATCATCCGGGCCGGCTGATGCCTTTTAAAGGTTGTCTCTGCACCATGCCTGCCAGCTCGCCAAACAGCTCTCGTTGGGAATTTGCTCCCTTGCTATTTTCTGTCAAAACATATGTTATTTCCAGCTTTCAATCTGGTTGAAGAGTATGAGTAAATGAAAAGTGTTTTCCTGCGCGTGCACACTTGTCTGCTTCGCAATCAGAAAAGCTCTTAGAGCCCCCGCCACAAGCAAAGGAAATTGGGTCGGATTCTTCCACGGCGGAAGCCGAGCAATTACCGTAATTTGGAGGAACCACGGAGGATTTGCAAAAAGCCCATCCTGTAAAAAGGTGCCATCATCTGGGAGAACCTGGCTGCCGAATAAAATTAAATCCAAATGAGAAAAAGAGGGGTAATTCTGTTGCAGAAGATAGAAGGAAGCGAAACAGAAAGCTTTGCGGGGAAAGGGGCGGCCGGCAGAAAAATCAATGGTTTCAATTACTTTGAAATTGAGCGTATATGTTAGAACATGATTACTTTATGACAGGTAACGCAAGAGGTGTCTCGAATTTCCAGGCTCTGCAATGACCAAATTTGCCGTCCCTTTGGGGGTGAGAGAAGAACCCCTCGTAAGAAGAGTTACTCTCGGAAAAAGATGAGGCAAGAAAACAAAAGCAGGCAGAAAACTGCCAAATTGTTTGCGGCTGAGCGCGTGTGACGAAGGCCACCATGGGGTGCTAAAATACATAATGCTAAACTAACGGTTTGCTTAACTATGGTTTATCAAAGACGACAAGCTGGGCTGCTGGGCACATTACCAACGGCTTCAACCCCGATTTGCTTCAACCTCTTGTTATTAATGCACCGGGGAAGATCGAGGGGTTTTGTTTCTAAAGTTTAAATGAATCAGGGGCTAAGCAATCGACTGATTAATACAACAGAATGGTTTGGCACACGCTACGCAAATGTAACATAATGCACGGAGGCTTAAATTTATCTTTAAATTATTATTAAGCAGCTGTGGTGTTACACTGCTTTAGGGCTGGTCCCTCTCTCTCAGCCCTAGGAAGGAGGCGGCCAGGGCAAACCGCTTCCAAAAATCACACCAAAAAACTGCAGGGACTTGCCCAGGCTGGGAGACCAGGAGAAAATCTCAGGGCTGTGGGGTTAGACCAAGAAGGTCCAAAAACATCTTGCAGAGCGGCAATGCCCAAATTATTTTGTATTGTTGCCCAGCAAATGACACATTCCTGTCTTGAAGTTCCCAGGTGTTCAGCTGGACTTGACGAATTTTCCCTACTTCTACCCACGTTTGGCCAGCTAGCAATCTTTGATTGCTGAAGAACATCCAATTCTGTGTTATCATTGGCGTGATCGGCATCGTGAGTTCCTGCATCAGCCTTGATGGTCAAAGGATTAGGGCAGAAGATGACTTGGAAACCTTGGGGCTGTAGGTTCGACTCAAAAGATTCCAGCAGGAAGCAGTGCCATATTGTAGTCCAGAAAACAACGTGGCTAGGTCCATGAGATCACCAAAAGCTGAGTTCAACTCAAAGGAGACGTTATCTTAACCCAAAAAACCCCCAAAATGGCACCTGGTCACTTCTTCTAGGATAGAAGTACAACAAGGCAAGAAGGGGAAGGTCCAAGCAGTTGAAGTCTCAGCGTGAAAGAACATACAATATTTGAAGTGTAATCTTCTTTTCCGAAAGAGATGACTGATCATTTCGTGTTTTTCGTGTCTTTGTGGAACCGTCCTTGCCAACTGGGCTCCCTTCAAGTGCGGCGGTGTCATGCCCATTAAGAATTCTGGGTATGGAAGTTCACACATCGGGAGGGCACCAGACTGGGAAAGGCTGGACATTCATGACTTCAGGGCCAATCCTACCATAATGCAGGATGAGACAGCTGGCTTGGATAACAGATTTTCAGAGTTGGCAGGGAGGAATTAGACCAGTGCTTCTCAAAATCTGGTCGGAAGATCCCTGGGGGTCCCCCGAGACCCTCTCCAGGGTCCGCAAAATCAAAATTATTTGCCAGCCTATGTTGAAAAATAATGCAGTATTAAAATCCCATCAAACATCACGAGAAGCCGTAGTGGCAGTGAAAGCCTCAATTTTAATTTTTAATATGGTCAATATCGATAAATATAACCCATACAACAAAAGCTCTTTTGGGGTCCTCCATCATTTTTAAAATTGGGAAGGGGTCCTGAGAGAAAAAATGTTTAAGAAATCCTGGATTACAGGATAGCACTCTTCCTGATATATCCTCCAAACCTCTCTTTCTTAACCTTGGCTTATTATTATTATAATATTATTATTATCATTATTATATCATCATCATTATCATCAGTCTAGGCTTAACAGAGGCCTAGACTTCAACTCCCAGAATTCCCCAGCCAGCAGGGCCACTGCTGAGAATTCTGGGAGCTGAACTCCACACATCTAGAAATTGCCATGTTTAGGAAACAGGGCTGTTAACTATCGGACTTTATTTTAAAGTAATCAGCACAGAACAAACAAGCATCACGCTGGGCTCAAAGACTCTTTGCCCAAAGCGAATGTTTTAATAAAAAGAGGAAAAAACAAATTTCAACAAACATGACATTTAGGCTTACTATAAGTTACTCAGTTGATGTCATTTCAAATGACATGAGCAATCCAAAATAAACAGACCCCCCCCCCTTTTTTAATCCATCTCTCTCCACGTCGTTAAAGTCTCAAATGACATTTGCTCTAAAAAGAGCAAAACTAACAAGGAAGGAAATGTCAAAAATCTCCCCAGGAAAGAGAAGAGACATCCTGCAGACATCCTCTCCTTGTGGAGACGCATACCACGTTATTTGGTTAAAAAGGAGTCTTGGACCATTATTGTATTCAACCTTCGGAAACCGGTCTGAATCCTGATGAAAGATTTCCTTCCTTCCTTCCTTCCTTCCTTCCTTCCTTCCTTCCTTCCTTCCTTCCTTCCTTCCTCCCTCCCTCCCTCCCTCCCTCCCTCCCTCCCTTCCTTCCTTCCTTCCTTCCTTCCTTCCTGGAAATTGGGAATTGCATGTCTCTCTGATCAAGGAGATCTGGGGACGAACTCCAGGGTTGTAAATGGATTTGCCCCCTGAAGAATCAGAAGTCATTTTGGAAAACGCGGTGGCTATCGCATTAAAATAAGGCCTTCAACTTTAAATCGGTCTTCCCTGTTGGATTGCTTGAGATTTACGCCGCCGCCACCATCTCTTTTTAAGGAAAAAAAGGAAACAGCCCATTGTCATTCAGGGAGCATAATGCAAAACACACAGAAGACACCGCACAAAACATATTTGCCCATAAAGCTGTTTCATTTAAGCTTCCCTTCACTTCAGATCTCCATGGAGGGGACCAAACTAATTTTGACATCCACAAAAGGGAAGCCCACAAGGCCAGGGTGGTGGGGGGGGAAGGGGGGGATTAAAAACCAGCTTTGCACAGCATTTTCTCTAAAACGTCCAGTGTTCTCGGTGCTACCATCTATGAAACAGAAGCACGACTTTCAGTTAGACTGCAACTAGGCATTCGATGGTCATTCTGGGGAGGTCGTTTCCAGCTGCGCACGCACCCCCGTCCCCAGTCCGTCCCCATCTCTGGACCGAAGCACGCACATGCGCGACACAGTTCAGCTGGCAAAAATAGGCAGCTTGATGTTTGTTTATTAAACATCAGCAAGCATTTAAAAAAAAAAAAAATTAATTGGGCTGGGGGGGGGCCGAAGGCAGGTTAAAAAGAAAAAAGAAAAGAAAACAGGGAGATCCAAATCACAGGCAAGAGTTCAAAAGAGGAGCCTGAACAACAACCTAGGTGATCTACGCATCGTAACACTTTCCAGAACTACGGCAAACAACACCGGATAATTAGCAAGGAGAATCCCAAAGGGAAGGGTTTATTAAGGTGGTTATTTCCGCTTTAACTCTTTTATGTGCGTAACAGCAGCAAAGCGAAGAGCGGAATCGAGGTGGAAAGGAGGACACCAGGCGATCCCTCTGCTACTCTCCGCCACGAAGGAAACAAGGTGGTGGATGGAGAGGACGTGTCCACCACTAACGCCATGCAAGCAACGTCCTTATTTATTTTATTTAAAACGTTCATAGAGTTTGAACCCGGTCACTTCCGTCCAACGCAAGCAGAGATTCTACCGCTTGAGCTAACTTCTTCTTGATTAGAAATTTTTGACCACTACTGGCAAAGACCTCTCCCCCAAGCCTGCATCTATGTACTAACCATATATCAAGGCTTTCAATCCCATAATAGTATCCTAATAGTGTCAGCCCTTTGAGGAAGGCCAGGCCAGGAAAAAGGCAATGCAAGGATCCCACGAATGCTACTTCATTGTTGCAAGGTATAATAACAGCATCTTAAAAGCCCGCCAAAGTTTCCTTTTACCCTCTTCTATGCCAAACAGAATCAAAGCAGATTTTTTTTTAGTTTCTTGCTCACCGCTTCTTTCCCAATCTGAGATTTAAAGAAACAACAGAACAATTCTTGCCTTTCTTTGTCAAAGAAATCTCCTCCTTCCCCTGCCAAGAGCACAAACGGTGCTCACCTGAGACTCCACAGGCCGTGTTTGCTACCTGAAACTCAACAAGCCATGTTATAGTTTAGTGCCACACGTGAACTGGCCTTAACAGAGAAGCTAAGCCCAGAAGGACGCTGTCTGTAGGATTCCTTAGAGGTTGAGAAAGATCGGTGCACCTAACAAAGAAATGGTTAATTGCACGTATTCTGGGAAAACCCTTTCTCTATTTTTTCACAAAGTTGTTAAGCCAACTAAAGTTTGGGCTAGGACTGAGAAGGTCTAGTTTCACGTCCACCATCAGTAGTGGAAACAAGCCAGCCAGGATCTGTGTCTTTCTCTCTCTCACACATACACACTCTTCTCTCTCCGTCAACCTGACTACCTTATAGGGTTGTTGTGCATAAAAACTGGAGGGAGGAATGCTATATGCAGAGTCTTAAGCTCCTGGAGGAAAGGTGGCCGATCAAGCTAAGAAATATAGCACCTTGGTATTTGTTTTAGGTTTTAAAAGGGCTTCATTTCCCCCTCATGCCAGCCCTGAAATATAATTCTTTTGTACTCCTTCTGCGTAAAGCACTACCGATCTTATCATTTCCTCCAAGCAACCACAAACAAGCCTGATTTTAAACAATGTGGTTCTAGACCAGAGGCTTAAAAGGCAAGAAAATAACCTCTCCTGTCTGAGGTCTCCATTTTTCCTTTTTTTTCCCCCCCAGCACCTCACATTTCCATTTTAAACTAGAGCAATATTTTTATAACAGCACCACTGACATATTGACGTGGGGGTCATCTTCCCTCAATGTTTAAAAAGCATTTTCTCCAAAATAAATAAGGTTTTTTCTTTTTTCTTTTCTTTTTTTGCATAAAGCAACCAGGGAGGGGTCTGGGTGAGTATGAATCCTGAAATCAATACCAAAACACATCTCTGTTCGTGCTTATGATCTTGGCAGGAGAGATACTGATTACAGTTATAATGGTCTCAACTTTACCTGCTGTCAATAACTCACTTAGGCGTGTGCGGTCACTCCGTATTAAAGGAAAGCCCCCTCTTGCACATGCACGTGCGTGTGTGTGTGTACACAGTCATTTAAGCAACCGGGGAAGAAGCACAACATTTCCACTGTAGGGCACAACTCATTTTCAACATCACCCTTGAGATGACCACCGTGATAAAGTCAGAAACTGCACCTCTCCAGCCAGGGGGGGACTAATAATGGAAAGTTATTAAGTTATGACCTTGAAACCTAGCCAAATTATTTTTAACATAGGCTGGGGTGCAAACGAATGACAAAATGTCACCCAAAGCTGATTTATTCAGGGTCAAGAGAATCCGAGGGGGATAAACGTCACCCCGTGCAAGCCACAGAACCCCCAAAGTCTCCAGACTGATGGGAAACCCAAGATTCAATTATCACTCCGTAACTTGCTGTACATCTAGGGGTGACCGAGCCATTTGGGATCTGCGTTCCATCCGATACAGGATCCATGCAGCGTGGCAAAGCTGAAAGGCACGTTCGATCATTAACAGCTGTACTTCTTGAATCATTGCTAATAATAATTCAAGACTTCTGAAACAGGTTCTGCCCGCGAGCAGGACCTCACCTTTGCACAGGGATGATCCTATCCGAGTGTTTCCCAGTTCACAGAACCAGGCACGGGCAGTGTTGCATTTTAGGACTGTACATCTGCAGCAAAGACAAATTCAGATGGCTTTGTCCCTTGGGGTTTTTTTTAGCGGAATAAAACTACCGTACGGCAAAAATACATCCCAAATAAATGCTGTGTCGGGCGAGCGAGTCAAGGAAGACGCTTCTCAGCAACTTTCCGTTACGGATCAGAGGTCACCACCCCCAAACCTCAGAGCTCCAAGGACATTCCTGTATTTTCGCCCAGGCCTTAGACGCGCCTTAAAAATTCTGGCTGAGATGTCAACTTTGGTAGGATAACGCGGGAAGGAACACAACACCAATTCTATGTCATTCACCGAACGCCATTGACGCTAAAACGAAACCAACTCGTATTTCACTGATCTTAACCTGCTCTATTCTGGTTTGTTTTGCACCAGGCTTTTTGGATTTCATGGTTTCATGGCTTTATATTGCTGCGGGAGCCGCCCAGAGTTGGGTTTAAGATGGGCGCCGTACCAGCCTTTTGAATAAATAAGGAAATAAATAAAAAACGTGGGCCAATCTGGCACATCGCTGAACAAAAATGTTGCACACTCTCTCTCACGGGACTTACTTCCTTAAATAATCTTGCAAGCCAACATCTCCGTGACATTTCTCCTAACTCGCCGAGGCAAGACAGCCCACAGTTCTGCATCTCTTTTTGAACACCCTTAATCAAACAGTCTCACCTGTGTGACAAGTCCCCACTTATCCAACGGCTGCTTAATCACGCCGCATTTAAAGTCTGCCCGCCGTAACGATAATCTAATTATATTCTAGGGGAGCTATTTTAGCCCTATCTGCGACTAGATTAATTCGGTGGATCCAACCTCGGCTATCAAAACAGCGAAATAAAATAGAGGGCTGGGTATCGCTACATAAACCCAGATTAAAGTTAGGACTGTTTCTCCTTGATTTCCAACAAGCCGAGAAGTGGCCCTGATATATTGCCAGGCAGTGACATTATGCTGACATGGAAGAGATTTATCTTTAAAAAAACCAGCGGGGCTAAAGATAGGAAGGCTATTTTAGGTCCCTAAACAACAAATTTAGTTAAATTAAGGAGAGGTATTATTGCTGCAGAGATAATAAAATGTATCTTTCCTTTCTGCTTGCGATACAAAGACCTTTTATTGTGCTATTATGGTAAAAAATCAGAGGGGGCGTTTAGAGAAATCTGCAAACCTCTGAGCATTTCACAATTAATCACCAGAATCTCTGTTGCTTTTTGCCAGCTTCAACCTGAGGCTGTTTTGTAAGGAAATGCTGTCTTTCATTTGAGATTTTTCTGTCTTTCTTTTTAAAGGAAGGCATTCAATTTCTCTTTAACGTACTGCAGCGAAGAGACTGAGAAGCCCCCCCCCCCCCCCATTTCTTAACAGCCAACATTCTTTCATTTAGGACTCTCACAATGGAATCCATCAAAGAAGGGTTTTTATCTACATGTGAAGGCCCGTGCTATAAAATGAAACTATGGACGTTTCGCATCCATTTCCCCCACCACTAAAATATTAGCTCCCCTTTTACAGAAAAGACGTTAATTTGTTTTAAAATAAGAAGTATTGGTCCAATGCAAAATTATAGACCAAGACTCTGCTTCCCCATACCCTTCCATTTTTTTCAACGTTTCTCCTAGGACATTGGAATATAACATTTCACCGTTGCCCCAAACTGTGAGGTAACATTGCTTTATTAATCTGTTTCAATATTTCTCAAACTTGGCAACTTTAAGAGGTGTGGACTTCAACGCCCAGAATTCTCCAGCTAGCCATGGAATGGAACCCACAACCACAGCTGTAGCAGCCTGATTCACACATAAACCAGGGGATAAGCCATGGTTGGCTAACTAGAACGGCTGGGTTCACCCATTACACTGGTGACTTCACAGACACGTCCATGTAGTTTTCTTGGCAACAACATGGATGCCCATTTCCCCCTGACCTTTTCCAAAATGGTGTCTTTGTTCCCCAACTTCTCTTTTAGGGATTTCCTCATCGTCCCCCATCCAAATGCTAGCCTGGTCTAACGCAGCTTAGCTTTTCAAGATCAGCCAAAGCCAGTTAGGTGCTGCTACACTTAGCTTGGCACACATTCATACAGAGCCATAAACCTGGTTTACAAGCCATCATGGCTACTTTCACACAACTAATTAAGCCCAAAGTAAATAAATCATGCTACAGATACAGAGGACTGTGTGGCCCACCTATTTGTGGTTCATTCAATCAGCCATGATCTAAAAACCATTTCCTTCCTTTTTTAAAAAAGCAGGCAATAAAGTAAATAAACAATCTGCTCTTTGCAACTTTATTTAAAGACATAGATAAACACTGAGCTAGGTTTAACCAAGATGCAAGGTTAGGGTTACAAAAAAATTTTCCTCCCAAAAACTATACCTGTGCAGGAGAGAAAAGCCTAAAACTTTAAGAGAGGTCTTTCTATAGCTAAACCATGGCTTTGCTTGTTTGTGGCTTAAGAACTTGTGTGAATCCATCCATACAGTTCAAAAGAATAGAACACAGATGTTTGTCAATTACTGAACTCTGGAGCTTCATATCATCAAAACTTTTCTCTGTGTGGCATTTCTGCCACAAACATTATTGTTAGATTATTATGCTATCCAATTTACCATCCATGGGGCTGGAGTTGGGGGGGGGGGGACATTTAATTTCTCTTAGCAGAAACATGATTTCTTTACAGCATCCAAAGCAGCTACTTGCAGCTACACAAAGAAATATTAAGACCGGTAAATTAGAGATCTGGTGTTACAATAGCTCGAATGGGTTTTCTCCCTTCCAAATCCAGGTCCGCTTCTCCTCCAGAGCCATCTGCAGAAGCCCAAATTGCACTAAAGCAAACGAGATGCACCAGCTCAGATTTCTATAATTGTGATATGGTTGCCTACACTCAACGTCCACAACACAACAGCTCAAGAATTTTAAAGAACGGTAGTGGCAGAATGTGAAGCACAACCAACACACGGGTGAGACAGAAGCTTGTACGGCCAGAAAGTTATTCTCTACACTCTGAGATGGAGAAACTCAAAACAACCACTAAGTTAAGAGATGCTCTTCCAATCAAGAACCAATTAGGTGTTCCAAAAACAACAACCCATCACTTTTTGCAGGAAATTCTGAATGGCTAAATCAGGAACAGGCAAGCAATATGAACTTCGGACCACCGTCCACATCACTCCCAATCCTGGTTGTACTAGATGAGGTTGGCAATGCTCATAGCCCAAAATATCCACAGTGGACCAAAGTTCTGTACAAACCCCGGGTTAAGAACCCCTGGTTTAAGGATGACCCATAGTTAAGAACGGAGCCTATGGCAGCTAAATTTGAGTTAAATACACAATGATTCCAGTTAAACACACAATGGCTTGAGTTTATTACACAATACTATTTATACAGCATTATACAATAATACTGTTCCAGCTTACGTACAAATTCGATTTAAGGACAGATCTTGGGAACGGAATTCGTTCTTAACCTGGGGACTCCCTATACTACTTCCACATAGCATCCCACCCATTTCAACTGGCTTGCAATTATTTCTACTTTGGCCACCCTGATAATATACAAACTCAGTTTGAACACTGACACACTGTAGGTCAGAATCCACAGCAGATGCAAACTTCACTCGGGCTGATAGGTCAGGGGTCCCCCAACTCTTCAGCTCATCGACCCCATCATGAAGTTTCAGATTGTTCATCAACCCCCAAACATTTATTATATGAAAATGATTTAATACTACTTTAATAGTACTACACCTAACAATAACATTGACCCCTTGGATAGTCCTATCAACCTTTGAGGGTTGATACTGACCACTTTGACCCAGCACTTCCAAAGAAAATACACACTTAACCAATGAGGTACATCTTCTACCCATTTCCCACATTAGAGAAACACTGGATGCAACAGACAGAAAAGTAATGACCGTGCTCAGGACCACCAGCCAACCGTTGCATTTTGCAAAACCCTCCAGCCTCTCCTGCTCTTTTAGACCTCCTGAACCCAAGCACCACCCTTACTTGAAAGTTCCTTTGGATGGCAAGGAGGAGGAGGAGGAAGAAGAAGAGGAAGAAGAAGAGGAGGAGGAGGAGGAGGAGGACTTTCCCCCAGTGCCCTAGTTTCAGCACTAATCTTGCAGGAAGCTTAAAGAAGAGGACAGCATCGTGGGTGTCATTCTGGCAAAGATGCCATCAAGGTGTTGCAATCAAAGTCAAGCTGTTGTCAGTCGAGACAACAAGCGTGGGTGTCGGAAATTACAGTAAGCACGGCAAAGGGAAGGAGATACTAATATTAATAATAATAATAGGGTTCTGCAGTGTCAGGCCCATTCACCTTCCGGTCAACCCAAGCAGGTGAAAAAGGGATCCCTTTTCTCAAGTGTCGCCCCCCCCCCCCCCGGGCTTATCCCCAGGGAAGCAAGCCAGCACGCCAACTCGGGGCTTCGTCCCAAAGGAGGGCGAAGAACAGAGTCCCAGAACAGCCACGCCGCTAACGATCAACCTCGCAAGCGGGAAGGCGGCTCCGGGCGTCGCGTTGCCAGAAAGAGACGCAAGCAGAGATTTCCCCCACGCCGGGCCACCCCGCCCGCCCGCTCCGGTTCCCCCCACCGCCCTCCGCCCCCCCCCCCAAGCCGTCTCCATCAAGTTCTGGCCGACCACCCTCGGAAGCCCCGCTGCAGCGACGGAGAAGTTTAGGGAGCGCAGCCTGGGGACCAGGGGCAGCTCCTTGGGGGGAGCGGGGCAGAGCAGGGAGCCCCACCTTTCTGGGCGACGGGGCAGCCCGGCTCTCCTCCCCCCCCCCGTTGCATTCCAAGCGGACCCTCCGGAGCGGTTTCCGAGGCGAGGCGAGGCGAAGCGGGGCGGGGCGGGGCGGCGCTCGCCACCCCCCACTGCAGGGTTCCCACGCGGCACAAAGCGGGTCTGTCTAGTCCGAAGCAGCGGCGGGGTGGGCTCGCGGGGCAGCAGGCCGGGGGGCGGGGGCGGGGGGCGTGCTCCCCCAACCCTGAGCCGCCGGCCGCCCCCCCCTCCCGCGCGCGAGCGGAGAGCGATGCTTCTTCGTAGGGCAGCGAAGCGGGGCTGCCGCCGTCGCCGCCGCCACCGCCTCGCGGGAAGGCGGGGGTGAAGGGGAGCCGGGCTGGGCTGGAAGGAGGACGGGGGCGCGAGGGAAGGAGGGCGCAGACCTGGCCTCTGGCGGAGGAGATGCGCTGCTCGGAGGCCGCCGCGGGGACCGCTGACCATCTTCCGCGCCCGCTGCCAGCGCTCTGCCCTGCGCCGCGCGAGAGCCGGCGGGTTCCCACGAGCGCAAGGGGGCGGGGGCGGCGGGGGCGGTGCCTGGGTCGCCCCGCCCACTCCTGCCGGGCTGGCTTGGGGGAGCGAGCGGAGCCCCCCGCGGCCACGCCGCCCCGGCCGAGCGCGGGGTCCGGCCGCCCTCCGCCCTGCCCGACGGCGGCGGCGGCGGCGGCGGCGGAGGAGGAGAAGGAAGAAGCGGCCGGCTGAGCGCGACTGGCCGCCCGGGGTGGCACTCCCGCGACCCGCTGCTGCCAGCTCACGCCCTGCCAGGCTGGCGTGGCAGCCCAGCCCCGGGGCTTGAACGCCGGGCCCCAGCGGCCGCGTTCCCACGACCCTTCCTGCTCTTTCTCCCGGAGGATTAAAGGGGTGGGGGCCGCGCTGGAAATGGTTCTGCGATCTACCCAGCTGGGGGGGCGTAACTGAGGCCCACCCCTGGTCAATTCCGTCAATGGGTTCTTCCGCCCCCCACCCCACCCCACCCCACCCCACCCCACGTTAATGGGTGGCGGGTCTCCGTCCGGTAGGGAGAGACCGTAGAAGCGCCCGTGGTGCGCTCGGCTGGAACCCGCGCACCTGCGTGGCTTGTTCCCCTCTCAGCATCTCCGGCCGATACGGACAGTCTCAGTCCGTCAGGCTCACGTCCGCCAAGAGGGCTGGGGGAGCGCAGCTGCTGTGGTCTTAGGGCCGCGGGCGGCGGCGGAGATGGCGAGGAGATCGCCGAGGCTGGGCACGTTGGACGAGCGAGGAGGGGCGCAGGGGGCCCGGTGGGCAGGGGATTCCCCCTGCAACGGAGGCGAGACAAATCGAAGGAGTGAGTGGAATAGGGCGGGGCTTAATATTTACAGCCGCTCGTGCAGAAGAAAGGGGCACTTTTGAACGGGGCCTGTACTGAACTAAGCAAGCTGTCTAGGCATTATGGGGGTGCCCCCCCATGTATTTGCTGGTTGGGCTGAACGAGGCCCTGGAGACTACAGAGCTGTTGCCTTCCTTTACTGGCCTTTTTTTTTTTTAAAGGGAAATTAAAATGCAAGAAGAGAGCAGACCGCTGCAAAGGTGCAACGCGTTCCCCGCAGGGGTGAAATGCGTTCGACCGAGGAGAAAAGGGAGGGAGGGAGGGAGGAGCAAGCGGGAGAAAGAAGAGCCGGGGAGGGAGAGGTAGCAGGTCTAACCGAACGCCGGGGGGAGAAAGGACAAGCAAGCGGAAGAGCCGCGCCGCTAGAGCGACAGGGACAGAGAGCCAATAGGCGGGGGGCGCAGAGCCCAAAGGGGCGGGGAGCCGGGTGGGTTCGAGGGGACCCGAGGCGCGCGGGCGGAGGAGGCGGGGCCGCGGCACGGCGTCCAATCGGGGCGCTCGTTCTTGAAAGGTGGGTGGCGCGCCCGGAAGCGGCTCGTCGGTGGAAGTTGAAGGTGCGCTCGAGCCGCGGAGGGTAAGCGGGTGGCGGTCGCCGCCGGAGGCCGCCGGGCTGGCTCGGCCCGGGGAGCGGCTGGGCCGCGGAGGGGGAGGCGCTGGGAAAGAAGCCGGGGTGCTCGGGGCCACAGTGGGGCCCGGGCGTGGGAGGCGCTGGGCTGTACGCGGGGGCCCTGAGGCTCTCGGGGAGCAGGGGGTCCGCGTGGCCTGACTGGGGCAGCGAATGTCTCTGCTCCGGGGACAGTTCGGGGGCTGACGCCGTGGACTACCAGCCCCATCGGCCCCCGCCTGCAGCGCCGTGACAAGGGATTGTGGGAGTTGTAGTCCGAAAGATCTGCGACACGCCATGGCCTCCCTTCTCCGGCCTGGGTTGCATCCCTTTAGCTGGGGGTGATGGGGGTGAAGGCACGACCCCTCGCTGTAGGAGGACTAGGGCGGGGAGACCGGGGTTCAAGTCTCCCGTCAGCCAGGGGGGCTCCCCGGTGACTTTGGACCCCTTCCTCTCTCAGCCCAGTCCACCTCCCATGGCCCTTGTGGGGGGATTTTTTATTTACCACGTTTGTGTAGCTGCCCATCTCCCGTAGTGGTTCTGGACGATGTACCTGATAAAAGAATCCAATATGTAAGAGCCATTGAAAGCCACCAATTTAAATTAAAAAGGTTAAAAAAAAACAAAATGGCGGAAATGGAGCTCTAGAGAGGCTGCCTTGAGCTCCTGAAGGAAAGGTGGGATGGAAGCCTGCTAAACACATAAATAAACTTGCTTAACCATGTCAGGGAAAAACCTAGTGTTGGCATTTACAGAACATGGAAACCTTGGCTAGTTTAACTCTGGTTTGAACTTGGTGTGGTTGGTTAATAGCACCAGACCCAGAAAATGGGATAATATGGTAATCAGGTTAAATGTGTTCTCTGAATGTAGCCCACATGTGCTTTCTGAGACAGGCTAAGTTGCCAAAAAAGCATTTTTGCCTTTTGTCCTTTTTTGCCTACAGGGTGCCAAAAAACATGTTTGCCCTTTGTCCTATTTTATTGACATACAGGGCAAATGTTCTGGCTTTCTCTGAAATGCACTTTTTATTCTCATATCATAGACTTTCTTCCAAGGAGTCAGTGCAGCCTGCCTTTCTCCCTCCATGTTAGCCTCTTAACAACTTTGAAAGTCAGGTTAGGCTGGTGGGAAGAACAGCAGTGGCTGGGTTTGACGCTTGCATCAGATTGGAGTTGATTTAGCTTAAGTATGTGGATTAAACTGATTATTGCTTAACAAGTGACTGAACCATGTGTTTTATCCTCTTTAAGAGACCATAATTTAAAGAAATGATGGGTTAACAATATGTGAGCCAGCCTGGTTTGTGGGTTGGTATGTTGTGCAAACCCAGATAAATGGGTTAATTATTGAGTCAGGCCATGGATGTGCTTAGCCTAGTATTGTTCGTACTGTGCAATCTTTGGTGCTGTCTGAGCTTGGTTGTTTGCAGATGTTTCACTACCCAGCTAGGTAACATCAGTGGTGGTGATGATGATGCTAGTGATGACTAGCACTGATATTACTTAGTTGGTTAATGAAACATCTGCAAACAACCAAGCTCAGACTACACCAAAGACTCCACGGTTGTACCCTGAGCTACGTATATTCTCTTCTATTGTTGATATTGCCTTTGTTGAACTAACACGTTGGTCCATGTTTTGTTTTGTTTTTTCGGATTCAGTTGTTGGGTTCTGTACTGTCCAGTGCACCATCAGAGAGCTATGTATGCTGAGTTTGTGCAACACACTGAGTCTTAAGCTAGTCACATTTTTATTTACTGTGTTTGTAAACCCAGTTCCTGACTATGCTAAGACATGGTGGGGCTTATTTGGTTTTCACTTAAGTTGTGTGTATCTAACTAATTGTGGCTTAGTCTGTAAACTGTAATTATCCAGACAATGCCTTGGCATGATGTGTAAATGCACTCTGGTGGTAAGCCTGGAGCTTCACAAAGGACTGTGTGTCTGCAAGGGCATCATGGCTTGTGCTGAATGCCTATGTACAGATGGTTTCCTTAGTTCTACTTGGATATATGAGATCTAAGACTCATTTCATTTCTACCTAACATGCTTTTTATGCAGCAGGGCGGGGGGATTACTGGAGTGGGTCAATTGCATGCCAAGTTTATATATTGAAAACAAAAGGCTGTGTTGTCTGGCCTTTTACAGCCTGGCACTTCCTACATGCTGGGCTTCATGTTCCATTATCCTGAGCTAGCACAGATAGCTAGAGATAACAGGAGTTGTAATCCAAGACAAAATTTCTTCTTTTCCATGCATCATTTTATAAACATGTTGCTTGTGTATAGTAATTAGCTGTTAAAGTTACAAGAGAACCAGTGTGGTATAGTGGTTAAGGCATCAGACTAGAAACCAAGACTGCAAATTGTAGTCCTGCCTTAGGCATGAAGCTAGCTGGGTGACCTTGGCCCAATTTCTCTCTCAGCCCTCGGAAGAAGGAAGCCAGGGCAAACCCCTTCCCAAAATGTTACCAAGAAAACTACATGGACTCACCCGGGCAGTTGCCAGGAATCAAGACTGACTCAAAGGCACCAAAAAAAAAAAGTTACAAAAGTGATCAGTTTATTTTTTTTTATTTTTTAAAATATTTTTGACTAATTGGCAATCCTGTGAAGCTGCTTTGAACTTTACTGGTAAAATGGTTCCAAGGTCAGAGCTGAAGCTTCACTAGTATAACACGTACCTACATAGATGTTGGTTCTGTTGTGTTCAAATAGAATCTGCTAAACCTGGGTAGTCATAACCTCCATTAATTTTTTGTGGTTTTGATGTTGGCGCAGCAGCTTAATGACGCTGAAAGTTGCCGGCCAGAAATGGCTGACGCTTCAGCGGTTCGAGTCCAGCCTTCACGTTAACAGGGTGAGCTCCTGTTTCCTCCCCAGCTCCTGTCAACCCAACAGGTTGAAAACTCACGTGAGTAGATAAATGGGTACTCTCACTCCGGTGGGAGGAAAAATGCTGGCGGCGCCTTGCACAGAGAGACGGGACCAGTTGCTGGTAGCGTGGAAGCCGTGCTCTCCCGAAAAGGGCGCGAAGCAACGGAAATCCCGCCTCCTGCGCTCGCCAGCTGGGCTATGCTCTAGGAAGGAGGCTCTGGCAAACCACTTCTGAAAAACAATTGCCTTGAAAACTGCAAGGATTCGTCCAGGCAGTCACTGCAGGGTCAGTAATGACTGAGCGCAGACAAAAAAAAAAAAAGACCCTATATGTTTTATGGTTCAATATATTATGCAAGGCCAGAAAATCAGTTAAGTCAGTAACTAAGCTGAGTGTGTTACTTTAGGTTTAGCTAAGCATGGATATCATGGCTAATTTTAATTAGAGGCATGCACTTATGTTTTTCTGTGACTGCAGTCAATCTGTAGTGCATCCTGAATTGTATTATCAGCTATTTGGCCTTGATTCTTCAAAGCTCTATCCCAGTGTTTCTCAACCTTGGCAACTTTAAGACGTGTGGACTTCAACTCCCAGAATTCCCCATGCTGGCCAGGGAATCCTGGGAGTTGAAGTCCACACGTCTTAAAGTCGCCAAGGTTGAGAAACATTGCTCTATTTTGCACCTGCTGATTACAAGTAACCTTTCACTACTGCAGGGGTGAAAAAGAAGAAATACTTTCAGTTAAGTTCAGCTGCAGAGTGGAAAAGCTCTGAAGGTTGGTTTTTGTAGCTGATACAAAGGATATACCTTGCAAATAAAGAACTTGGTTTATAGGTAGGTTTTAGGGTCATTGCCAGGCAACATGTAGCAGCTAGGAAAGGTTCTTCTCTGGTAATTTGAGAAGCTTCTGCCAGCTAGTGTAGGCAGTTCTGAGTCCAGTGGACCCTTGTTACCCACTATGTTCCTGATCCCGTGCCTACTTATTTGGGAGTAAATCCAACCATGTTCAGGGCAGCTCACTCTCGGATCAATAGGCAGAAAATGTTATGACAGTTGAGTGCTACTCTGAGTCATAGTTTTTAAAATTCTGTACATTATTCCAGCCTTTTAAAAATACCGCTGCTAAATAAATGATTTCTGAAAACAGATGCAGATGTCTATACTGTTAACTGCTTTCACCATATGGAGCAAATGCAAGCTTTAGCTGAAACGCATCAAAGCAACTGTGGCAATTCTCCCAAAGCAGTTTTGGCTACAACAGGAGGATGAGTTTTTTTATTTTTTGTTTTCCTAACTTAAGAACGTGTTAAAGACTAATTTCCTCTGCTTCTGGTCAGCAGAACTGGGTAATAGGTAATCCTGCAGCCAGGAATTTTTTTCTGTCTTTTGGGTGGGACTAAACCAAATGCAATTAGATGTACGAAAATAAATGTTCAGGTTTTGTGACATCTTAACAATTTTTTTATTGCATAAGCTATTGTTTTCAATTAAACCGTTTTAGACACAGGAAAGCCACACAATTGTAAGTCAACTCTGATCTAAACTAGTGGGACTATAAGAGGAATGCAAAATTGGTGGTAAAGGTCCAAGTTAAAACTAGTTTCTTAATCATAGGAATCCAATGTTACTTCATAGGATTCTTATAAAGGAGATAACTGAACCAGCCTTTCAGATGTCAATTAAAGGAAGATTCTTGTTTTTTTTAATTTTTAGATTGGCCTTTTAAAGGCCGAGTACAAATAATGTCTAGAGTTTTTCTGATGTAGCTTAATACCATTCATAAAGAACATAAATAAATAATCTTTCCATCTCAGTTGAGCAGAATTATTGAAGAGTGATACTAAAGTGCAAGCTTGTATCTATTTTAATGAAATTTGTATATATCTTCCAAAGAACATTGGGCTGGTGTGGTATTTCTTAGCCATTATTCTAAATAACTCTTGCATTTTTAAATTCAGCCTGCGTTTGAAAGCTAAGGACTTTCGCATTTTTCCTAGGTGGGGAAAATCTAAAGGGAAAACAGAGCAAGCAACCTATAATAAAAGCTGCAAGTCTGGAGTGGTGGTAGGATAAACAATGGTTGGGTTGACCTCATGGTAAACCATGATCTTTAAGCATTTCTCTAAGGCACAATTGGCTGAGTTCACATTGTGTTGAGCCATAAACCATGATTTACAAACCACAGTGGCTGGATTCATACCTTGCATTAAGCTATTATATGCATTATGTACTTTTGGTGTGGCATGATTTGTGAAACCTCTAAGAGAACTAAGATATTTATATGGGCCATAAAAGTAATAAATAATAAAGTAATTCTGGTTTGTGTCAAAGTTTATATGGTTAAACAGTGAAATGAAATAAACATCAATACTCCAAAGGTTTTGAAAATGATAGTTATATCTTTAAAAAGTATTCTTAGTCACCAGAAAAGGAAAGAAGAAATTAACATTGTTGAGCAATAACTTTCTAAATGGATGAATATTTTATCCAGTAAATACAAACTAGCATGAATTCCAATGTCTTCTGCTCTTTTTCAGAACAGTTCTTAAGCATAATATTGCTTCTAATTATCTCTATGCTTGCATATTTCAGCTGTTCTTTAGCACTTCATTCCAGTGCTGAATATTTATACTGTACACCTTAGGAAACATAATCAGTCCTCAGTGATCAGTCTTGCAAAGAACGTGGGTTTTGTATGATAAAGAAAATTCCAAAAACTTTGCATTGCTGCCTTTTTGGCCCTCAACCCCTCAAAAATACGTTAAGTGCATCCCTTGCTGTGGAAAGCTCACTAATAAGAAGAAGAATCAACACCATTATTGCGAAGTGTGGCTCAAACAACTCTATACCATATTTCAAATAGTGGTTTATATGAGGAAAGCTCTGGTGTGGCATAAGCATTAGAGGGGAGAAAAGGAAGTAATTGCGTGGTCAGTTTTGAAAGCAGATCCTGGATTTTGGGTTTTCTGTTAAAATCTACCAAGAGCGTTGAAATCCAAGTTGCAAACAGAAATGGAGAATGTGAATGGGCACCTCTTGTGCTGATTAAAATAAGTTACACATCTATATTCACCACATGAGTAGGAGTTAGAGACTTCTCATGACTGACATCACCTCTTGGTGATACTGTTAATTATGGGATGTTTTTCAGGGATGCATCTAAGGCTACAAGATGTGTGTCTCAAACTTTTAGGTGAAGGAATATATCTTTTCAAACACAATAGCATGCATTGCTTTGGTCACATCAATGAAAAGAACGCTTGTGCATTCCTCCCTGTTCTTTCAGAGGAAGGCTTAAAATCAAATGCTGCACCTGGTTTTATAAAAACTTACCAGTGCTGTTCCCTATTCAAATAGAGCTAAGTGAGTGTTTTGCATTTGTTGAACAACAAACTGGCAAATCAAGGCGCTGAATAGATTTCAATTATTATAACAATGTTAAGCTGTCATGTTTTTTAACAGATCTATATAAAGCTAATCACATAGAATAAATAAAATATGGAGCAAAGGGTGATAACAAGAAGCAGCGAAGTGAGACAGACAAAATATTGGAAATGTCAGCCTTAATGTACCCATCATTTTTTGATTTATATCTCATTCTTGTCTCTCCGTGGCTGCTACTGTGAGCATGTCATTAATAATGACTTCTTCGGAGCTTTGTAGTAATCTTTAAGAATTCTAGTTGAGTTTAAAGGTGATTTAAATTATGCCATTTCTAATCAAATTGCAGAGAGGGGGGTTAAAAGAAGTCATTAGAGTGCTGCTTCCCATAACCTGATTGTCACAGTAGATGGCAGCACTTGTCTGACCTTGGAAGATGAACGGGGTTAATGTTTGGATGAGGGAGCTCTCTGGTAAAACTCCCTAAAGAAGGCAGTGGCTACTCACTTTTATGAATCCATATGGATCTTTTTAAGCCCATGAAATGCTAATGAAACTCAGGCTTATTTTTCATCTAGATGCAGGTTGATTTCTTGATGTTCCTCAACCAGCAGTTATGGAGAAGACAGGACATAACTGGCTTAATAAGTATACAACAGGGTTCTTTTGCTCAGAATGCTGAGGGTGCTCACGAAAGGGGCCGAACTCCAATGCAGCATGTTGTGAGTTGGGTTCTTACAAGTCTTCTGATGAAATCCAGTGGCACTGAAAACCGCATGATTGCGTAAAGTGATGGCAGGCCCATTTTTGATTCCTGTCAGCTATTAGAAATGCCGCTTGAGTCAAGCCTTTGCTCCAGATGAATTTGTGATACACGCTCCCCTGAAGTTCTGTATTATGAAATATTCACAGACCAAAAATACAAAATACTATTGGTGTGGTAAGATGAAAAGTATGAGTTAGAGCAAAAGAACCTTGACTTCAAGGAAGCTGGCTCTTGGCACTGTTTAGCAGGCAGTTACATAGCTTTTCCTGTAGCAAAAATTGGTTCCTACACAAATAGAATTCTCTCTTTGGTCTATTTCCTTGGCCGCTGCTTTGCAAATGGAAAACTCTTTTTGTATGTAAAATGAAATGTTATGGTTCAACCCTCCACTGAACAAGCCATCATTCACAATAAATTAAGCTGTAGGTGGTTTGGTTTATTTTAACTGGATTGTGGCTTATTCATTAAGTCTCAGTCTGAAGGCTCTTCCTCCTGGTCTCCTGTTATAGGAGTTTACCATTGTGGAAGTCCTTACTGTACTCCTTATTATGGAAGCAGAGATCTCAGCTGCAGTCTTTGGCCAAGAATTTGTTTTAGTGTGTTGTCCCAAGTCTCCAGTGCAATAGAAAGTGATTTAAATTTGGGTAGCTGACCTGCTAGATTAAAAGCTAATCATTATATTATGACTGAGTTCACAGATATTAAACTATGGTTTAATCAATGATTTGTTAAATAAGCTAGGGCTGGAAGCTCCCAAGCCACACAATTGCTTAACATCATGTGTGAATCCAGCCAGTATATTGGACTGGCTTGGTCTCCCATTGCTTTAGCTATGAACAACCATTTCCAAAGCAACTTCTGAAAAAATCATAAACCTCTAATTAGTGCTTTGAAATATGTTGCTCTAGCCCTGTTTCTCTGTGTGTGTCTTCTTCGGTCAACCCAAATCCTGATTTCCCATGTTAGAACTTCAGTTCCTCTTTCTAGATCTCTTGTAGTTTCAGCTTTTGCAATCAGACCAGTCTTGTTCTTTAGGCTGTTCCTTAGATCTCTGGTTCAGAATCCCAAATTGGTAAGCAGAAGAAGTTGGAGTTAGAATGATCTGAGGAGTGCAAAAATGGGTGGCATGGTTTTTCCTCATTATCTAGGAACTTGGGAAACAAAAGTCCCTAGCCAACATGGGTAGCAAGGATTACAGTAGTTGCCAAAACCTTCTGGTGGTCCCCAGGCTATGACTGCATATTTTTAAACCTTTTTTCAATAGGGCCTCCCCAGTTCTTGAATATTTTGCCTGCAAAAATTCTGTTTTTAGATTGACAAAATAGGGTTGGGCCTTTCAGAATCAGATGTCCCATCACTTGTTTAGTTTTGGCTTTCCATGATGTGTGAATGCAGCTCTCATGGTTTGTAAACCATGGCTTATGGCTTAGCATAATATGTGAACCAGCCATTGTGGCTTAATCTGCATCTATGGTTAGTAAACAATGATTTAAAGTTGCTAATGCTCAGCAGTTTTGTTTTTTTTAATGATTCCCCAGTAAATTCTCAGAGGACTTTTGACTGAGGAAATATTGGCTATTGACAGTAGAGGGTGGTAGCTAACATATGCTTGCTTAATCTGAAGACTATGTTAATGAAAGCAGTGATTTAATAATGCCATTTGCTGTTAAATCACAGAATGACTATGTCTTACAAAGTGTCTGGCTCTTCCTACTTTTTAATATTACTTTCAACTTGCATTTCTTTTTTTCTGCAGCCGGTTTCATTGGTTATACATTTTTAATGCTCTTCTTAATATCATGGAATATTTCATTATCAGTTTAAAAGTCTCATACCTTTAAATGGCTTTCCAGGTGAAACAATATATTGAATGATGAAGTTGTGTGTGATGAAGATGCAGCTGGAAAGCCAGGGTTGGGGTTGAGGTTAGGGTTACATTACAGAGCGCTCTGTATGCACTTACCTACACTAAAGTATATCAGAGCACCTGGCTTGGATATTTCTACTGATAGGCTGAATAGTGGTTGTTGCTGAAGACTAGTGTGGTCATGTCAGTTTAGCACCCATTATGCTAAGCCACATCATGGTTTGTTGTATGAATCCAGCCATTGTAGTTTGTAAACTATGGTTGACTTGATGTTGGCAAGTGCTAAGCCTGTCATAATATGGAAGGATCACAAGCACAACTTCTGGGGGTTGGGGGGGAAATGAATCACTCAGAGCCCTCCCCTCCAAGAAAGGGAATCTGAGTATGGGTAAGGCTAAAGAGCAGATGTGTAAGACTGTAAGTACTACTGCATTAAGGATGGGATTAAATTGTACATTTTGTACCGTTTTAAAAGGTCACTCAGTTACAGAGAAGATTTTGGTCAGGAAGAGGGGAGAGATGGAGCAGGAATGACCCTGTCTGTGAATAGGGCCTCTTTTTTGTTCACAGGAAAGAATTGGCAAGGCCCATCTGTGAATTAGTTTATCTGTAATTGTGAAAGTCCTTATCAGGAGCATATCCACCTGCTGCTGAAAGCCTTGGGCATAGCTCCAGAGACCTCCAAAACTGGTTAGCAAATTGATTTTTTTCAGTGTGATGGAAGGGATTATTAACTTTACATCCCTGATGAAATACAGTCGCTCTGCTTAATTTTAATATATAAACATTAAAAAAAGCACACATTGTTTTGGTGTTGGCCTTGGCCCTGTGTTTTTGAAGTTGAATGGGTCTCTCTCTAGTAATAAGTATAGCAATAAAATGTTGTTTTCAGTACCGTTCAAAGCAGGGTGGAATACTGTGGAAAATGTCTTTTTTTCTGTTGGAATTAAAATCTGAGTTGCCTTGAGGGGGACACCCTGAAACACAGATCTTGAAGGAGAAGCGGAGTCCGTAGCATAGAAATGGGAAGTAATCTCTTTTTGTCTTTAGCCATGTTCTTGGTCTCATAAATGTAATTTAATTTGTTTTCAATAAAACCACTTGATCATCGCTCACTGGGGCAAGGTTAAGTCAATTATTCAGAGCAGCTAGGAGTTCAGCTATTGATTTGTTTTTCTTCCATCCCTCCATCTCTGCATTCTGGAAAGCTCTTAATAGATGGAAGCTATTTCTGGCTGGGAGATGTGCAGGTGACTGTTTCAGTTACTCCCATTTTAATCATTGTTTCAGTTGGAAGGAAATGGCACACTGTTGTTTTATTACTAGACGTTGTTCCCAGTGGGGCAATATTCAACAAACCTTGCAAGGTTCTGATCTGTAAGGAACATTGGTCACACCATCGGAACATGGCCAGAATCTTTAAACCTGATTTTGAAAGGATCGGGGTGCAGTATTGGAAATGGGTTTAAAGGAGGCTGCCTTAAACAATTCCAGGACCTCAAGAAAATAACTTTCTCCAGCCCTTGTTCCCTGACTAGCGGTGCCAAAAATTAAACCTGGAATTGGACATCTACATGCAAACTTGGTGGTGCATCTGTGAGCTATAATTTTTTATGCACCAAGTTCTGACTTGGAATTTTTAAAAGCATTATGCTATAATTACTTCTCTGATGATTTATCAGGCCTTTCATACACAGTACCAAACACAGCTTAAACTTGCGCACTGTCACAGTTAACCTCCATAGATCTTTGGTTTCCAACCAGCTGTAGTACATATAACAGTGTTCCTCAGCCTTAGCAACTTTAAGAGGTCTGGACTTCAGCTCCCAGAATTCCCCAGTCAGCTGCTGAATTCTGGGAGCGGAAGTCCAGACCTCTTAAAGTTGCTAAGGTTGAGAAACGCTGATGTATATGATCACAAACTAGGGAAAACGGTTTCTAGTTGTGGATCATGAGGAAGAAAGAAGAGGGTGCATGGAATCTTGAGCCTCTTTGGGGATACTTCTCTGAGCGCTAAACCAAGATTTAGGACTCGTCTGAGTGTAGCAAACTAGTGCCCTCCAGATGTTTTGGATTTCACCTCCAACCTTACCTGTCCTGCCCAGTAGTAAGAGATTATGGGAACAGTAATCCAGAATATTTGGAGAGGAGAAAGTTGTCTCCTCCTGGTCCCAGTGCATATTGTATGTTACAATGGAACTGGGTTCACACATCATGCTAATCCAGGGTGTGGTTTGTTGGTTTTGGGCATAGCATAACATACGAACACTGCCTTAGGGTTTGTAAACTCCAGTGCCTGTGCTGGTGAAGCCCCTCGGAGACATTTCCCCACTGCATCCGGAGCCTTCTGAAATCTAAGCTCAAATTTTGACGCTTTCCCTGCGTTCAAGCTGGGCTTCGACCAAGGCCGCACCTACACGGGGGACGTTGTTAAGGAGAACAACAGGAACTTAGACCCCCAGTTGCAATCGGAAGGCCGCGTTCGCTTACAATTTCCGAGTCCGACCAGCTGTCATTGCCTGTGTTTCATTTGCAGGCTCCTTGAAGCATGACCTTTCACTGACCATCTCCGCAAGGAAGCGCAACTTCCCCACCTGTAACCCATGTGCATTCTTTTCTTTAAGTTTGACCCGCGACCTGTTTCCAAAAATGCCTACAGGTAATGTCCCACTCCGCTTACCGTCTCTTATCAAAATGTTTGTTGCCGCTCTCGCTAGAGTTTGAAAATTCGACCCTGGCCTGGCCTGCCAAGCTGTCTCGGTGGTGCTGTTGGGGTCTCAAGGGAGCCTCTGCGTTGTCTGCCGAGCTTAAGAGAGAGACTTGACTTCCATCTTTTTGATGCGTGGATTAAAAAAGACTGGGCTGTGCAACTTTTGCCTCGTTTCTGATCTGGGGTCAACGCCATTCTGTCTTCCTGTACACATGCCCAAAGCAGCTGTAGCAGTAATTTTAATTACAATGCTGTTATGACTAAGTACAGGACAGACCAGGAATAAAACAACTGATACCATAATGTATTGCCATCAGTTACAGTGTAATGTGCAAATGAGGAGCCTCTAAACCAGTGTTGTCCAAACTTGGCCACTTTTAAGATGAGTGGACTTCAACTCCCAGAATTCCCCAGCCAGCATGGCTGGCTGGGGAATTCTGGGAGTTGAAGTCCACTCATCTTAAAGTGGCCAGGTTTGGACAACACTGCTCTAAACCCAAAAGCCCATGACTTACAGAATTAACCTCATCCTTTCAAAGGGACAGCGAAGAAGTTATTTAAAGCAACTTCACAAGGCACCCAGAGAGGGTAATTCTTCCCCTCTGTTAGCAAAGCTGCTTTAGAGACCTGATTCACACATTGCCCTAACCCGGGATACTCACCTTGTGCTAGCTTGAGGGTCACACTGCACCCCCTTGATTATTTTAATTATGTGTTTATGTCTACCTACCTTTTCCTTTTTCAATTTCTGCCCCACCCACTCTTAGGCCGCAAAAAAGTGGCTGGTTTTGTCATACTTTACTGAATAAGCCTTTGGCTTGGATGAGCCCCATATCCTGAACTGGATTACGATGCCTGCGTTCACCCATTATGCTAAGCCACGAATTGCAGTCTGGTCAGCCAACCGCCTAATTAAATAAGTCTTGACTCAACGTAATTTAGATCCAGTGAAAGTATGTAACACATCTTGTTTGCCCCAAACGTTACAAGGTAACTTCAGAATCAGAACTTTTCTGTAACAACATGCCCAGTCTGTGATTGTTTTGCATAAATGTTTTATGTGCAAGATACTTCTTGAGTTAAATGTTTCCATTTGAATAATATTTACTTATCCTCCAGGGTAAGAAGGTGTTTTTTTGCTGTTTTGTTTTTTTGCCTGTCTGCTTATAGATACATTTCCTTGCAAGTACATGCATTTGTTAGATACGTATTTACCACAAATGCATGTATTTGCTTACAGATAGGTCATAGAAGTGTTTTTCACATGAGGTGTGTTGCGTGATATCTTTTAGGTATATTTCATGCTGTGTAATTAAAAAAAAAAGATGCTGGAATCCTTGTGAGACCAAGCTAATGAAGGATAGAGTACTAGGCAATGTTGGGGGAATATTAGACCACAAAGATAGTAAGAAAATGACCAACCTGTATGTAAACCTGCAGAATAGAAAATAATTCTATCAAGGCAACACTAGTGTGGTAAAAATAGCAAAAGAGTTTCAGTCAAAAGATTAGAATAATACAAGCATTTTGCATTTCTCAAAATCAGAGCCAATGGGTCTTTAAAGGGAAGTTCTTTTCTTTTTTTTTTTTACCCAATGCAAATTTGTCGGGATTGGTATTGGCTGTGAAACTTGGATAAAGGAGTGTGGGTAAAATATAAGGAGAAAAAAAAAATGCAAATATAGATACAAAGCTTAAATCACTATTTTTTGTTCCATTTTCAGCTGTAAAACCTGCCTATGGCAGGAAACATACTTGTCCATCATTTGTCTGTTCAGCTGATGCAGAAACCCAAGAGCAGGCTTTTGGATCAGCGTTCATAAAAGCATTTCATTTATCTGCAGCAGAATATGTAAAACCTTCCATGGCTTAAGACCAAGTGCCTTCTCTCTTATATCCTTCCCTGAGCATGAAGATTTAGCAGGAATGATGTTGTAAGAACCATTTGCCAGGATTAGTTACGTAGCAGCTGGAGGGAGAGAGCAAACATTCTTAACAGGCACCCCAATTACAATACTCCTTCCCCATTTAGACCTCTGTAACATTTTGGCACAGCTGAAATGATGTCACTTCACTGAAACAGTGAATGCCAGGGTACCACACAACCACATCACTCAAACCAATGTTGAACCTTGAGGACTTTATCAGTGGGCTGAACCCATCCATTCCTCCCCATAAAGACCCATGGTTGCCCATTGGCTACCCAACCATTTTTGTTGACTTCATCATAATTTTCAATCTCTTAGAAATGTGACATGGGCGAAAAGGTCTTCTACTGACATTTTCCCAGGAGACAATCCTCTTCCTCCTTTTGTGCCTCTCTTCTGCTGAACATGTAGAGTAATTTAGGATATTCTAACAACCATTTATAATCATCTCAGTAATTGGTATAGAACAGTGTTTCTCAAAGTTGGCAACTTTAGGATGTGTGGATTTTAACTCGCAGAATTCTCTAGCCAGCATGGCTGGCTAGGGAATTCTGGGAGTTGAAGTTCACACACCTTGAAGTTGCCAAGTTTGAAAAAGACTGCTTTAGATGGATGATTGGGGATTTGTGGCCCTCTACAGTTGCTGAACTACAACTCCCAGAATCCTTTAGTATTGGCTTGCTGGTAGAGCTACTAAATTGTAATTAGGCCCCATCAGGAGCACTACATGTTCCCTCCTCTGTAACAGCATATACTTTCCATGCTGTAAATAAATGTCTCTCATTTAAACGTGTGTGTGTTTGCAGAAACCTTCATAAATCCCATTTTGGTAATATAAATTGCTACTGTTTGTAAATACAGGTTTTATGTTTCAGAGCTATAATCTCAGTCTTTTTTTATGGAACTGAATTATATCACAAGAAATTGCTTCAGCGGTATGAATTCTTGGGTTTCCATCTCTCTACCCCCATGTTTAGAAGTTGCATAAATCTTCATATTGTAGAGATTGTGCAGCTAGCTTTAGAGCTCTTATAAATTAGAGAATGTAGTTTTTGCTGTTGCTGATCTTTGGTAAGGCTACCTTAAAGTTGGGTGTTTTCCCCACTGGGGTTTGAACCCACTCTTCCCCATAATTGAAGGAAGTTGGTTTCTAACTTGAATAAGTAGACTGATTAACTCACAGAACAAAGTCATGATGTGCCTGGGTATTTCCTGATACAACAAACTGTGATTCACAGATAATGCTAACCCATTATTTGTTGATCAGGCAATTTAGTGGCACAGCGCAGCTTCAGTACATCCAAAGATGGTTATGATTTAGCTGACATGAATGGACTTCTAGCTTATTTGGTTCCCTGTTAGGTCTGCTCTGACTGGTTGATGCTAACCCAGAATGTGATTTTTTTTTTTAAGCTGAGGATTGAAATGGGAATGGAACCATCTTTGATTTTAGATAGTAAATAACTATTTGGAACCGTAATGGTCTTACTCAGTGCAACTGTACCTTAAGGTGGTTTATCAACAGGCACAAATGTTTGCTTGTGTTTATCTGGATTATTTCTGGTTTGTTTTTGTGCCTTGCTCAAACCTCTACCCAGTCCACAGAAATGTAAAGCAAGAACATCTAAATAAGGAAACAAAGTATGGATTTGCCAAGGAATCTGGCTTGTTCAGCAAGCCATAGATAAACACTGGCTTTTGCACGAGGTGACCCCATCCATTTATTTCCATCCTGATTGAGACCACTATATTTTGAACCCAGTGTCCTGTTTAGACTTGGGGACTGGCTTGCTGGCAGAAACCAGCACCAGAAATCTTGGTTTATTCAAACCAGGAAGGGGGAGTGAATCAGCAAATGCAGGCAAATACTTTGCAAACATTAAGCCTGGGTTCTTCAAATAAAGGAGGCATCATAGCATTCAACCATCTTTTTGTTCTTATTTGTTAGTCTTCATGTTCTTGCTTCTGTGGATTAGATAGATTTGACACACGTAGGCTCTTTCAAAGCCGTGCATTCTTCAGTTGATATGTTTGGACAGAATACAAATAAAAATAACCGAACAAATACAATTAGGTGCCTCCTGGGAGCAAGGAGGAAGGCGAGCGTGCCTGAAAGATGCTGTGTGTTTATGGTGTGGATCAGGAAAGGAATAAAAAATTGTGTGGGCCTGTTTAAAAGCAAGCCAGCTGGTTGTCGACAACAGTGGTGTGATGGTATTAATTAACTTGGCTTTGCTCTGTGTGTCACCCAATTCTTGCAGTTTTGGCTGCAGGTCTCTAGGTGTGATGGATGATAGGCAGAATGAAGCCAACATAGTTACTTTTGCAGGAATTTTTTTTATACTTCCCAGCAAAGCTGTAATTTCATGGTAGAATACATACCAGGTCACAGATTCAACCCCCCGAATCTCCAAATAAGACTAAGAGAAATCTGTTTAATCGGTTTCTTTTTCCCCAGGGAAAAAGTCTCCTCTGGAAGTGTGTCTGGGATAAAAGACAGAACTAGGGCAGATCTTGAATCCAAGCTATGGGTGTTGGTAAAACAAGCAGTAATTCAGGTTAAAGATACCCTCTGAGCATAAAACTGGTGAGATCATTGATTAGCAATGTATGGCCATTATAGTCAAAATTGTCTTTTCCCATGAGTTAGTGTCTTTCCTAGGTCATCAGAATTATTTTATAATGACCAGCTATGTTGGGCTTAAGATAGCAGACTGCTTCAGGGGTCACCCAGAAATGTTGATATTGTTGTTTCTTGATTAGTTTCCATGAAACCTGGAAATCAATATCAGCGTCATTGTTGAACAGCAAAAGGAAATGTGTTTAGCATCCAGTCTGTATGTGCTTAGGAAATGTGGGGAGGAGATGGGCAACATATTCCATATAGATCTAGAACATTTGAGTTGTCGCTAAATCATGGTCCCCTACCTCTGATTTTACACCATCACATTCATGGTCTAAAGTATATGGATTTCACAGCTCACCATATAGGAGATGCTCCCCAGCAGCATAGGTTTTCTCATGCCATTATTCTCCAGTAACTGGAATTCATATATATTTCTACCATGTTCAAAGGTATGGAATTCAACAACTAGAGCAGTGATGGCTACTGGTTAGGTTTGAGTACTATGCTTAAGTGATAATGTGGTCTGTTTAGTTTTAGTTGGCATGATCCCAGCCATGGCTATTTGTAAACCATTTCTTAGGGTTTAGCAGTATGTGTGAATCAACTGATATGGCTTGTTCAGCAGACCCAGCTTAGCATGATGTGAGAATCCAGTATTGATGATCTTACTCATGTTAAGTTCTGATGCTTCCTTCCAAAGGAAATTGGTCCCAAACAACTTACAAAATATAATCAGCTTCATGTACATATTATTTCACACCTCCCATGTTTCTAGTCAAGCCTAGTGCATTCGTTCTTTTTATACATTCTCTTGGGCCCTTAGACCGTCCGGATCTCCTGCCTTGAATAGTCTGATGTTCCCCTTTGTACAGTATTGCTTTAACAGTTTAAATCTTTTGGAATTTGAACAGTAGTCCAGATTTAACACAGCCCAAGCATAACAAACTTCCATCCTGAAGGTCAGGTATGACCCAGAGGAGCTCCTGTCTAGCCTTCCATATTATTCTGCTAGATCTGGCCTCTGAAACCTTCCCTCATGGAAAGTGGAGGCTAATAGGGATTGAACATTCTCCAACGCTTCTGGTGGGCGTCTCTTTGCAGAGGTATGGGTTTTGGTGGAGTGTGGAATGTTGGGGTAGGATTTAACAATACTGCTGAAGACCTCGAAGAAATTGGGATGAGAAGCTTGGAGAACTTTGAATGTTTTTGCTTTAAGAACCTTACTGCAGCTTTCTGGTCATTTTGAAGCTGTTCCACAAATAACAGCGAGAAGATGACATCATCTTCCAGTGGGCATTAGAAGGAGCTCTTTAAAAAATAATAAAGCGTCTTCCTTTGCTTTATTAGCCAAGTGGAACTGGGAACCTCAAGACTACTGAGCCAAAAGATTACAGATCTCGGTGTCCCTCTGAGGTTATTCTGCCCATATTGATCACTTTTAGTCTCTCCTCCTCCTTAATCTCTGAATTCAGAACATTGAATTCCAGATGTCTCCAGGAGAAGTAGCTGCTTTTTCTATCCCTTGGCCTTCTGCACGTTCAGTCAGATATGGAATTGCCCCGTGGACTTCTTGAGGCCACCTTCCCTATTTCATGAACTATATATGCCTAACAGGAAAGAACAAACATCCAAGATACACTTTTTCTGAAAACCAAGCCAGCTTGAAAGCGCTGATTACACCTGTCTGGAAGATGTATTTTCTGATAGCCTCCCCTCCCCAAAAGCCCTTAAAATTGGAGAGCTGCCCGTTAAGGTTGAGTAGTGCGAGAAGACTTCTCTTTCAAAATGCTGCTACCGGGTTTCTATCAAAAGGATGAAGAGAGAAGCCTTTGAATGAACATGCTTTGCAGGAATTCAGCATCCCTGCACATTTTGCACAGTTAAATTGTATAAAACTGGCTAGTCCGAAAATGGCTGAGTTCATGTTTGGCATCATGCTGAACCCAAGTGCACCACATCATGGCTCAGGGTCCTATGCAAGCTCAGCTGATTGCACCTTATTCAGCAAACCATAGTTAAACTGTTGCTTAGGGTGATGTGTAACACCATCTCTCTTTTTTTGCATCTTGTGCGGCTGTAATAAACTCCATTTTCCAGCGCAACTATAAATTTTCTGTTCTTTTCCTACAGGCTTATCCTAGCAGCTAACAGGGATGAATATTACCACAGACCCTCCAAATCCGCTGACTTTTGGGACAGTAACAGTGAGATCCTCAGTGGTATGTGTAGTTCTCTTTGAGTATGTGCTTATTTTTATTTATTGGGTTGCTTAAGGTGTCCAGCTTGGTCCTCTTCATTCCGTTTGGTCCTACCACAGCCGGGTGAGGTGGCAACTGGCCCAAAGTCATCAATCACATCAGGGGCATTTGAACCTAGATTCCCCCAAGCCTAGTTCTGCACTCTAACCAATGCATCACCTTGGCTGCCTTCTTCTTCCTGTTGTATTTCTAGCAGGAAATCTGCAGAAAACAAGTACTAGAATGCGTTTTCCCTTCTACCTAGAAAGTGGATAAGGATGTTTCCAGTGGGTTTCAAAAACTATCAACCAATTTTCAAGGGTACATTTCCTGAAACATTATCTTCATTCCTTAGTGAAGTTGTATTTACAGCTTACAGAGCAGCAGTTTAGTTTGGCCCCTGAAATCCCACGATTACAGTCCTGGTGAAATACAAGATTTTGCTCTGCACAAGTCCCGATTTTTTTTTTTAAGGGCACAATTTTGGCAGACCCGACACTGCCCTTCTAGAAGTGTTCCTGTGAACTTGTGCGTTGTCTTGAATTGTGCAGACTGCTCCAGCTTTCTCGAGCGATTAGCTTTCTGTGAGAAACTTTTAAAGAGTTCCTTAGCCTGTTGTCTGCTGAAAGCCCGCTCTCTCTCCTGCCTAGCCAACCCGAAGTGCATGCTTCAGTATGTGCATAAAAAAAATGAGACATGAGCGGACAAGCCATAGGGATTTTTTTTTAAATCATCTCTGTGAAGATTCTCTTCTGCTTGATGTTGTTGTTATTGGCAGGGAGAATGTAGAGGATAAATTATTCTCTCACTCTTTCTGTCTGCACCAGTTCTTTTTACTTTCTGAAAGTCTGGTTTTCGTTCTAAATTCTTGACGGGTATGCTTCGTGCTTCCCCTCCTCTCCCTTTTTATACAGAGAGATGCTTAGCGAAGGGGAGCCTGCTGAAATCTGAATTTTAAAAGCGCTCTAGTCTGTTTTGATGTGTTTATCCTCTCTCTCAGCCTTTTGTTTTTAGTGCCTAGTTTTATAAGACATAGGCCTTGAACTGTCAAACTTCTCAAGAAGTTTGGTAGTTCAGCTTCTGCTTCTTATGTAGTGTAGCTAATGCCTTTCTTCTTTTGTCTCCTGTGAAACTAGACCCATTCTTCACTTTCTCAGAAAGCGAGTTGTTAAAACTGTTTTACATTGCTTCTGCCTTAATGCAGCCTTATTTTTATCTAGCCTGGTTGCCATGGGCAACCAAGGCGGACGTGTAGGCAAGCGAACAGGCTGGGGGGGGAGGGAAAAAAAGACCCTCTCTCCATCAGTTGCTTGGTTTCCTTAGATAGCCCCTTTCCCCACAGCTAGCATGGACCCACGGTTGGGTGAAAAAAGGGGCAGACTGCTCCATTTTCCCCTAAGCTTGGATGATCCAGGCTCTGCTTTAGCAATAATGCTACTGTAGGGGCATTGGGCAGCATTCTTCCCTATTCCAAAACTGTTCCAGCGGAATAAAAATGACTTAGTCTGAGTGGCTGACCTGAAAGTACACAAGGAATGCCACAGGCTCAATAGGGCACCCCATCTGTGGTAGGATGACAACTCTAAGAGTTCCCAGCCAGCTTAGCCAAGTCTCTGGAGAGCACCAGGTTGGGGAAGACCAAGGGGTAGATGTTCATGGCTGCTGTTTATTGAGGAAATGACTTCCAAGTAGTGGTGTGCGAGAGCTGATGAATACGTTCTGATGTTGCATATTTCTGTGTGACTTCTACGTGGCGTCGATGTGGCAGGTGTCCCATCAATGTGACGTTTCTATACTGAGTCAGTACATGTTTCCTGTCTTACGCAGCCATACTCAGAAATCACTTCACCGCTTTGAATGCTGTTTGTTTGATGGTGACTGCAGGCCGCTTGATGGCGCGCAGGTAACACGTTTGTTTTTGCTGTCACGGCAGGCTTGGACATGGAAGAAGGGAAAGAAGGCGGGACTTGGCTTGGAATCAGCAAGAAAGGCAAGATGGCCGCCTTGACCAATTACATGCAGCCACAGATAAACAAGAATGCAAAAGGAAGAGGCAAGTATGTAGAAGGAAATGAGGAGGGATGGGATGCATGCAAATCTGTTCCTGTCTCTCTCAACCTAGCACCTTCCAGGTGTACCCCAAAATCCCAACCCATACAGTTGGATGCCAATAGCTATTATGGTGACTTCTACACAAGTACCTTCCATCTTTCTCCTTTGCTGGTTGGCTTTCACTGCGACGGGCGACGTGCAATACAAGGAAGGAGACCGACCCGCTTCTCTTAGATCCTGCTTACATGACCCCATTGTCCTCCTCTCAGTAAGGTGACTCTTTTCCCTGTGCTGGTGGTACCCGATCTTGTATGATGACTTGATCACTCATCCGACAGCATGTTTTTAGTACCCCCAAACACTGCAAAGAAAACCGGAGAACTACTATTATTTCCTGTCTTGCTTTCAAGTTTCTTTCATTTTTCCCCTTTGGAGGGGAAAATAAGAATCTGTGATTTAGTTATAGTTCCTCCCCAACTAATGTGGTTTCAGGAGATGTGGAAACCAAAATGACAACAAAGATGGAAGGTCTAGAGAGGCCCACTTTCCAGCACCTTTCTAGGATTTGATCTCAGTGGCATATGTTGGAAAGGACAATTAAATTTCCACTTTCACATAACACAGAAAGAATTAATTGATTGGGGGAGATTAATTTAGCCCCAGACAGGATTTAGATTTTCCTAGGGCAAAATCTGCCCTCTCTTTGTGAATTGTTTGGGTCAATTATTCAGGATTTTAAAATTTGCATGCAAGCTCTCCCATCCCCAATGCAGGGTATTATGCAAACAGGAAGTAGAATCACATTAAAACAGGCACAGGTTAATGCTTTTGCCTGTTTTAATGCACCCTTCTGCCAAAAGAAACCCAATCCATGGTTTAAAAACTAATTCTTTTTTTCCTCATCAAGCTCACTGGTCAAGGTTTGCCAGCAAATATTTAACATACTACTGAGATATTTATTAAACAAATGGGACTCTAATTGATGGGCTGGGTTTTATTGCTCCTCTGGTCAAAAGGGGTGATAATACTTGTATTGTGGCCAGCAGGGATTTTGCCAGAACCAGTGGAAATGGTCTCATCGTCATCTTCTCTTTTGCCTGCTTTAAAGCAGCAGCAAAGACATAAAAACCAGCTGTTGTTATTGCTTAAACCTGAGCTTGAGGCTTCACTTTCTTTGCAAATTACAACATCGGTCTGTACAAGGAAGATCCCCAGCTTCACACGGGGCAGGAAGAGTGTTAAGATAAAGGACTGAGCGCTTCCTTCGCATCTAGGTTCAACCTACGTTCAGTTCAGGCATCTGTAGGTAGATGATGATTGGGAAGATCCCTGTCTGAGACTGCAGACGAAGATGGGCTGAGGTGGACAGCACCAAGCTCTTTGCTAAAGAGATAAACGATCTCTTGGCCATTCCACCAGCATCAGGAAAACAAGCTGATAATGTAAAAACTGCATATTAATGACAGTCTCAGCACAGAATTGATTAATCTTACGTGACCTGCTTTTATACTGTGCCTTAGCCAGTAGGAACTCTGGCATTTTATTCAGTTCTGATACACTACTGAGCTAACCTGATGTGAGGAAATGTCAGGTCTCCTTCTGGGAAGTGGTGCCCCTTATTATAAATCACTTGTCATATCCCTCTCTTTGCAGGTGCCCTGGTGACCAATTTCTTGACATCAGATGTGGATAGTTACTCTTACCTGAAGAAAGTTGCTGCGGAAGGACATCTTTACAATGGGTTCAATTTAATAGCAGCCGATCTGAGGTAAGTCTGTAGTAAACCTTTGTTTAGCAGCAAAGGGGAAGAACTCAGAAATCGACTTGGCACATGTTATGGGTATGCTGTTGTATAGCAGAGGGTCCATGCTACCTGGATTTTTCTTCCTCTGAACCGCAGCATTTGCATTCAGAAATGGGAGCATAACTTCGCATGGGATTTTGGTTTAGATTTTGCTCACCCAAGCCTTTTTGGTATCAAGGCCAGTTTTTTTCCCCTGGTGGAGAACAGCTGGATGCTTAAGCGCATGTTGCTTTTGGGGTCTTTTGGCCTTTCCAGATCTGTAACTGACCTGTTGTTGATGACTTCTGGGGTTTCCCCAACTCTGTAGTTCAGCTGTGCTTTTTGCATTCGTGTCGCTTACCCAAACTGCTTCAGTCCACCGTGCCTGCCATCTGGCTACTTTGCAAACCGAGCACTAGCCTGATTCAATCTATAACTAATTTAGAGCCTATGGAAGAGCATGTTGGTCATTTAAATGCCTTGTGCGTTATCCTTGATGACATTTCCCAAGGTGCTGAGTTCCTCCAGACGGACTGGGTGAGAAGTAGGTTCCAGAAAGATACTGAAATCCTTAATGTTCAGTCTGCATTGTCAGCCTTTTCCCTAACTGTATAGCTAATAATTTATGACTTGGGGCGGGGGGGGGGGGGATCTCTGGATTGCATACGAATTCCAGCTTCTCTTTTTGCTGTCCCCTGCAACAGGCCAAATTTTGACAGAAAACAGGTTGAGCAGCCTTTCTCAACCTTTTTACCCTTTTATTATTTTCAGGTTGCAGAGAATCCCTGCCTAAAAATTATTCTATCCATAACCAACACTAGGCAGCACGCCAAGTTAAAAAAACAATGTTTTTTTAATGATCTCTCGCAGAACCCCTAGCAAAGTGGCAAGGTGGCAGTGCGAGGGATTGTAACAGTGCAGGCACTAGCATTACACAATGTGCAAAGTTCAAAACCACATTTTTTATTTTCCCACAGTCTCTGATAGAACCCCAAGGTTCTGTGGAATCCTGGCTGGCGCAGAGTATTGGTGTGCAGGAAAAACAAACACATTGGCTTATTTATATACGGTGTTTGTTAATTGTCCCAGTGTTACAACTCTGGGCTGAGAACAACAGAGGAAAAATAAACTAAAGACGCCCAAATAATAAAACAGTCATCAGTCAGAGTTTTCATAAATCCATGCATCTATGGAGGAAACTCCCCACACTGATCAGGAACAGTAGAAAGCTCCTTGAAAAAGGGAAGCTTTTCACAATGTTTCTGAATGCAAGAAGGGAAGGTGCCTTTCGAGCTAGCAGGGGTAACATATGCCATCATATGGGGGCAGCCACAAAGAAGGCCTGCCCCCTCATCCAGGTCCCACAAACCTCTCAAGGAGAACAGGCTCTTCTCAGGCTTTCTTGAGATGTCCAAAATGGTCAGGTAGAGTGAACTCTGGCAGCGTGATGCCAAAGGCAACCCTAGTGCTGCGGGTTAAGGGCTAAGCCATTGGATAAGCTTGGGGCAGTTTAAACTCTGCAAATCCTACACCTGTTGGCCTTGCGGGATAAACCAGGTAGGAATCACAACCAGATGAGCTAATTCTACTTTATTGTAAAGCTACATGGACAGAATCTTGCAAGTCTGAAAGGACAATTCTCTCCCCGTCTCCTTTACAGCCTGAGAAACTAGGGAAGGTCTCTTCTGATTCTCTTGCCCCACCCACTATCCTACTGCAGGCTATGCCGCCTCTTATCTGACCATTCCCTTGGCAGCTTCTCTTGACCCAGTCTCCCAAGGTCTTCCCCCCACACACCATCACCGCACCCCAACAAGTTCTTGAAAGAAATTAGTCTCGTCACTGAGCATGATAACATTCTGTCATTATCTGACCCCTGAACTTCCAGTAGTAGAGAATTATGTTTAAAAAGAAAAAAAAGTTACTCGTTCTTGACTACAAATCACAAATACGTTGTACATGTTTTGACAAGGACAGGAAAAATATCCTTGGCAATAATTACTTTTGAGATCCATTTTTGACAGCTTGATCAGGCAGCTCAGAAAATGGATGAGCACCTCTTTAGAAAAATTAATCGCTGAACTGAGACCCAAAGAGGAAGATGTTCAGCTTTCAAAATATGCCAAGACCATCGTGTTGGCTTTCTTTCCCGCAAAAGAGGATTATAGTTCTCCCTCTCCATTGTACTTCCCTCCCAGACACAAGTAAGAATACATGTAGCTTAGGCTTCTTATATCCACCACCGCGAAAGGGAGATGATGATGAATCGATGGTAATCATGAATATAGTTTGAGAGAAACCTTATTTTTATAAAGGCCATATCTTGAAAGTCAAAGCAGTCAGTGGTAGATTTTTTTTAATGCCTGCACCAAGTCAAGTAGACCATTAGAATTCACCTGAAGGCAGCTGCAAGTCATGGTAGGTCACTCAGAAGCTTTCATTTAAAGCATTTCCGAATGTCTTCTGCTAGAGCAGTGATCTTCAAACCCCAGCGGTATCGTAACTATAGGCGGGCTGCATCTGATTTGCTAATTTGCCCTTGGACTCTCTGTAAGGAAGAGAAAAGCTCTTCTGGAACAGGGGTTGGAAAGGAGAGGAAGGGAAGGTGGGCTCCGGTTGGGGGAAGAAGCTTTCTTCAGTTTGAATAACATACATTTCTCTTTATGTGTTTGATCCAAGCTTCCCTTCCCAAACCTTGCAGCCTGAGTGTGTGCGTGGGGCGTGGGTGGTTGGCCTTTGATAGCTTCTTCCCTGAATGAAAACACCGCAAGACCAGCTCTGCTCACCATCTGGTGGAAAGAGATGAGCCATTAGCTCTTCTTCCTGCTGTTTCTTTCTTGAACCCCCCCCCCCCCCCCTTCTCACTCCTGCTCTTTCTCATGCATCTGCAACTTCCCGGGCCCAATTTCGTAGGAGGGTTTGGGGCAAGGAAAAGCCGCGCTGCCCTTGCGGGCTTAATTCCCTTGGTTTATTGGACAATTCTTTCTCCATGAAGCCTGTGCATTTTCTTTATCAGATCCTGCATCAAGGAAAGGCCATTTGGATTACCTTGTGAGCATTTGATTAAAAGAGACCCGAGCGCCATCTTTCTCCTGAAACGGCACTTTATCATTTTCACCTGCCATTTTCTTTCTTTCTCCATCTTCTCCCCCACGTGTGCACTGACGTTTTTATGCCAGCCGTAAAATAGGCCAGGCAATGCATTTGGTTTATATGCCAGACGCTCACTACATGGCAAGATTGGGGTGTTTATGATCTTTGGATAATAAACCTTCCAGCGATTCTGGCCGATTCATTACCGCTAGACTTTGCATGGATGCTGCTGTCTGATTCCAAAGAAGAAAAGCCAGTGTGATCCTGCCATCTCTTTTTGTAGAAAGAGAAAAACGAAACCATTTGGGGCTGTATATCTGAAGCTAGAGCAGAGTAATATGGCTACTCTGATCCGTAAGCCTCCTTTAGCAATTGTATGGATGTTGCTTGAATTCAACAACCTCCTTGTTTTGAATCGGTTTGCTGTAGCCAGGTGGCTCATCGCTCCCCATCGCAACCCCTTGAATCATAAAGAATTGCCCTGTTCCTAGTGTCTAAATAAGACTTACTTTGGATTTAGTGCTCTTTAGTTCTGCAAAATCTTGTTGTGGATTGGTAGGATGGAAGACAATAACAGCTGGTGGAAATAATTTTGCGGGGGGGGAAGCAGATCAGTTTGGGGGAAAAGAAAGAGTCCATCCAGCTTTGTTCTCAAGGCAGGAAATACATCCTTTCCAAAGGAGGTTCTTCCTTTTCCCCATTTAGCAAGTGAAATTGGGAATCTCACGAGGCTTCAGACTTGGTTATTCCCCAGATATCTTCCACCCAAAGGCTATTATTAAAGGTAGAACTAAATCATCCTGCTGATGAAATGGAGCTCAGAGCCTTTCTGCATCAAAAGTCTCCTGTCTTCATTAAGCTTGCTTCATTTCAGCAGAATAATGTAGGACTCAGGTGTGGGAATCCTTGGATTGCTACTGTTTTTAAACTGTTCACAAGAGATGGCGTGTAGCCAATCTGGCTAATCTCGAAAAAGCTATGTCGGATCTGACATGGTTAGTCCTTGGATAAGAAAACCCTAGGAAATGCCAGGGCCGTAGACTAGACTGGAAAATTAAAAAAATAACTTGGAAGAAAGCAGTGGCAATCTGTTTCCGTATTATTGCCAAGAAGTTCACCCAAGGTATTCTTGTAGTCACCAGGAGCTGAGTTTAGCTCGAAGGAGGCTATTTCATCTTAATTACGTTTAATTTTTGGCTGGCTCTGCCTACTCGTTGAAGCGTGGCTCCAGTGTGCCCCTCCAAAGCCCAGGGCAGCCTTTGCCTCAATGAGGTGCCATCTCCTAAATCTAAAATATTATGAGGCATCTTTCAGGGCAAAACCAATATCTTCCATAACTTTGCCCAAACCAAGAAGCTGAACTGAGAGTATGAAGAATAAGCCATATTTTCTTCCCTGCAGATGTGATGATACCATGGTTAGTTTGCCATCACTTCCCACGTTGATCATTCGGAAATACGTTTTTTTCTGGTTCAACTAGCAGGTGCTGGACATCCCAACCAGAGAAAAATCTCAAGTTGATCCCCTGCCCATCCCAGTGTTAAATTGTTCAAGCATCCCTTCTGGGAATGTGAGCATTGTTGTTAGTTCTTTTTCCCCCAGCTGCCAAAATTGTTTGCTGTCTCAGGCTGGCAGCAGTTTTACAGATTGAGGAACGCGTAATTGCAAATGTTCTTCTGGGGAAACGTAGAATGTAGGAAAAACAAGCTGCAGATGTTCTGAATTAACAAGCCTGCACATTGATTCATTGCCCACCCTGCCCCAAAACTTCAAGGGTTCTTATTTCTATATTACTCCCTCAAAACAGAGTCTTAGTGTAGAAATTAATATTCTTTTTACCCGAGGCCTAACTTTAAAGTAAGCCACTAGTGACTTATTTGTCCATAAAATTACCGTATGATGGTTATTGTTTTATTCTTGTTTGTACAGTCAGACTTGGTTCATAAGTATGCATAAGAACTGGCTTTGGTGAATTGGCTTCTTGGCTCTTCCCCTCATTCAGTCAAAACCTTGCCTACTTTTGCAGAGCATACCATCTAGCTCGAGATCTCACATCAGACAATGGTTTGCAAAACCAAATTCTGATTCGACTTTAAGTGTATTATGTTATGCTTTAATTGCTTTTGGTAATTTGCTGGTAATTGATATCACGGTGTTACCTGGGTTAGTGGTCTCCAAGCTGGTACTTTTCACGTGTGTTGTCTGTGGGATGTCAGGAAGATAATGTGATCCAGCTGGCAGGTACCAATTTAGAGGAGACTCACTGTCCTGTGCAATTAAAAAAAAAAAAAAAAAGTAGAGCTAGGGCATCCATTGGCAATTTTGGAATTTGAAGGAGCTAAATCTTCCTTAAAGCAAAATCTTGAATCATGAGCCTGAATAAGTAAGCTAACAGTGGTGCAATTTTCAACTCTCCTCATTTTATCACCATGGCTTCTATTTTAGAACAACTGTCTTTAGTCTATCACTGCTCCTATTTTGTTTTTATTTTTTGTTTTTTGGAGTGCCTGTGTTTGAGATTCGGATCAAGAGAAAGATCCTAGCCGTGCGTTTCTTCAGGATTCGACTTCCTTACTCAGATCTCTAAGATAGAACAGAACAGAGGAGAGATGCATCAGCTTTAGTTCACAAGTCATAAATGCCAGTTTATTTGGTTGTCAGTATGCCAGGCTGGACTGGAAACAACCAAGTACAGCGGTACCTCGGGTTACGAACGCCCCTCCTTACGAATTTTTCGGGATACGACCAGCTCCGGCCCCAAAAATTTACCTCGCCATGCGAGCTCCGCCTCAAGCTATGAACCAGATCCGCGGCCATTTGTCCTGCTGCCACGTGGTCGCAGCTTCCTGTGGGCGAGATCGCGGTAGCAAGGAGACGTTCGGTGAGGTGTGTGTTTTGTGGTGTTTGGAAGGCTTTTGGTGTGCTTGTCAGCATGGCTCCGAAGAAAATGCAGAGCAGGCTTGGCAAAAATAAGGCTTTGAAGAAAAAAGTGGGGAAATTTGCCTCGTGGTGCGACCAAATTCGGAGGGCGGATTAGCCGTATTTACATTGAACCTTATGGGGAAATTTGCCTCGCGGCGTGACCAAATTCGGAGGGCGGAACGGATTAACCGTATTTACATTGAACCTTATGGGAAAATTTACCTCGAGTTGCGGCCAACTCGAGTTGCGACCAGAGTCACGGAACGGATTAAGTTCGTAACGCGAGGTACCACTGTAGTCAAGCATTTGTTGACTCCTGATAGGGATATGTATTCCAGAAAAGCAAAAGAAGCTGTTGTGAAAGAATTCAAGCAATTGCTGTGCATCGAATGCAAGTGCTGGTTGTAGTGAAATCGGTGTCCGAATTCTTGGCCTCCAGGAGCCAATCTCTTTTGGGCCAAAGGCCCAGTTTCTATTTCACCTGTGCTTTGGTAACAGGAGATCTGCTATCAGGCTGTTTGCTTACGATTCTTTCAGAACTGGCTCTCACACCATGACTGAATGCATGGAATCCTGGCCAGGTTCATAAGCCTGCTTTAAACCAAAGTTTGTTATCAGGAATCCTGACTGCTCTGGGCATATTAAACCATAATCCTAGGTTTAGACCCCTTGCAAAGCTATCCCTCTTTATTTCACTTAATCTTTGTATTAAGGAAACAAACAAGCTATTTTGAACACACTACTTGTTTATGTTGCAGTCTTACAAGCCCAGTTTCTTGACTTATGGGCAGATGAGAATCCACAAGGATCCTACTCATTTACTTAGTGCAGTTTTCTCCAATCCTTTAAGATTTTTTAAAAAGTCAAGTAAAAGAAATAAGTAAAAAGAAACAAAGCCCCCGAAGGAATTGTAGGATAATTCATGTGGATGGCTGTGCGGTGAGAACTGCATCTTGATTCACTCCCCTTGGCAAGGTGTGTGATATATTCATTATTTTTGTTTTGTGTTTAAAACCTAAATTAACAGACTTGGTTTCCAAGGAATTGCTGGTGTGTTTTTCTTTGGGAAAAAGACCAATCTAGAAAGGGGAAAGTCAGTATGATTAATGCATGATGCATAATCATATTCTCTTGGGACTAGTGTGTGTGTTTTGGAAGGAGAAAAGGTATCAGACTTAAAGGTGCCCCACTCTCACTGGGGAAAAGAAAGTGATAAATCAGAACTATATTTGCCCGGTGATGTGACGGCTGCAAAGCAATTTTAAAAAAAGATCAACTTTTTCATTTCTGATGGTGGTTATTAGTTTGCTTGGCCCAACCAGTCTCTCTCTCTCTCTTTTTTTAAAAAAAACCCTTTTTGTTTTATTTGTTCGTTCTGCACTAAGCCACGTGCATCTTAATGACTTCAGCAGAGTCTGTTCGCATTGAAAATGCAGCGGATGAAATGCAAGCGTTAGTCAAACTACTTTGAGGGAATGGGTAGAGGGCATTCCGACACTGGGGGAAAAACATCCTTCTACAACCAGGATTTGCTAGCATTTATTCACCTGCATTATTGGCGGCTAGCATCCATTCAACCATGCTACGTCATTTACTCCCACTAGTTCATTGTTCAGCCATAGACCAGCAAACTTGTTGCTGGCCACGTTTCACTTTTTTTGAAGCATCATAGTAAGTTAAAAAGCCATTTTTATTCTTCCTTCCTTCCTTCCTTCCCTCCCCTGGTTTTTGGGAGGAAATGCTGGTGGGTTTGTTTTTTAAATTATATTAAACCCATTTCAGGACTTCCTCAATAGCTGGTCTGTGTTTCTTATCTTTAAATGGTGAAGAATTCCACCGCTGATTTTCAGCAGATGTGACCGGGCATGGCAGCGGGGCCCATTAAAAAAAGGGGTAGGTTGCCCACCCCAAAATTAACTCACCCTTTGCGCAGATGAAAACCCAGAAGATGGGGAACAGGGATTAGTCCACATGAAGCAAGATGGAAAAAGAAATAAAGGAGGCAAAGACGGGAAATGGTTCCAAGGTGTGGAATGCAATAAATGCATTAAATACTTAGGATTGTTTGGCAGTTTTCCCTTATGCCTCTGCCTATGTGCTGATATCCTGGTGTGCTGCTAGTATAGTAGCAAAATTCTTTTTAAAAAATTCTACTTTAGATGGAGATAGAATTGTGTTCATCTGTCGGAAGCACCATGCCTGAATCTTAAAATGCTGAAATGATGTATATTGCTGCAACGTCTTCTTAAACTATGCAAATGACTTTCTTTGCAAACGGCTTTAAAAAGCTAAAGGAATATATTTTTGCAACTTCGTACGCTGACATAAATCAAACAAGAGGCAAAAAAAAAAGTGTGCCTGTGTTCTGTATTTAAAGGGGGAGACCGAAACTGCTACATTCACCCTGAATGGTACCATCGTTTCAAAATACGCAGAACAATTTCTCTTTGTTCAGAAGATATATAACATTTAAAAAAAAAACAGCTTTAAGGTTGTAAATAAATGCTTATGGGATGTAAAGTGTTTGAGGAAGGGAAGAAGTAAGGAGATGGGAAGCAGGGGGGTGGAAACAGAGGTCAATGACATCTCTTGATTAGATTAAGCTCGGAGGATTGTGTAATATTGGGAGTCTGGAAGCAAGTCCAATTCCAACTACGGCTAGCGGGGGTGGTATTGCAAGAGCAGGAAATGTGTCCGGATCAAGACTGTCTTCTGTAGAATTGAGGTCGTCATCTGGAGACATCATCTAAAGCAGTGTTTCTCAACCTTGAGAGCTTGAAGATGTGTGGACTTCAACTCCCAGGATTCCCCAGCCAGCATGGCTGGCTGGGGAATTCTGGGAGTTGAAGTCCACGCATCTTAAGTTCCCAAGGTTGAGAAATACTGATCTAAAGAGACTCTTTTCAGCCCCCTTTTGTAGAGGTGTTTTGAGGAACTTAAGGGTGGGAATGGGGACAGAAGTCATGTGGGAGGCCAACTCCTTCCATTCCCATTCTTAACAACCCCAAACCCATGAAACAACCAAGAACTACACTGCAGACTTCCTGTGGCAAAATGGCAAATTTCAGCAACACTTCCCGTTGGGAAGGGGTTCATGGTGGGAATGGAAGTGATTTGCCTCCAGTAGAACTCCTGGTTCCATTCCTATCCTTAGTTGATTAGGGGGTGGGGGGAAATCCAGAGTTGCTACTGAAAATCAGCCATTTTGACATAAAGTTTCAGTGGTATGATTACCATATGCATGCACTACTGCTAGCCCATAGTTTACTCATCCCACGGCATGTACTGAACTGTTTGCTTCTCTGTTGAGACAGAAACCTTGTTTTTAGTTTGACACCAGGCTGGATGTAAGCATTTATCTTTGCCCCATGGCAAGAATGTCGCAAAAGTTTGGAAATGGAAGTTGGGAGCCTCCTTCCTTAACCTGGTGCCCTTCACCTTGGTTGGAATTTTACTCCTATGATCCACTCCCACCCATCCAGCCAAATAGTTGGGTAATGGGGAAGGGAAGGGGTTCCCAGATAATTAAAACAGGACAGAAAGCTGTGGAGAAAACCAGGAACTTCCAAAAAAACAGGAAGAAGGAAGGGATGTGATCAAGGTAAGGGGGCTGGTTAAGTTGGGAAGTTTCAGAGCCAAGATTGAGGGACTCTGTGGGCCAAAGGTCCTAAACCTTAGCAGGAGTGTAGCTGCCAAACATTGGTGAGTGTTAAACCATATTGTGGCTGATTATAACATATATGTAGTTGTGATGGGCAGAAGGAATAATCTTGAGGAACAGGAGGAAGAGCCGGAACCAAGACAAGGGTCAGATAAAAGAACTCTGAGTCTGGGGCAGAAATGTAATTTGAGAAAGCGTCTCAGGCATGACCCTCCCTAGTTCTCACAAAGATAAAGGGAGGGGGGAGGAAGCACATTCAGACTTGCAAGGTTCTGTTGCTGTAACCATGCAGTAAAAGTAGTATTAGCCTGCATGACTCCGGTTTCCTAGTCTGGTCTACCTTGAAGGGCTGACAGTAGCGTAACATATAATCAGAACACAGCCCCTGCAGTTTATATGCTATAGCTTATAGCTTGGTATGTTTTGCACATCCAATCAACTGTGGTTCACTGAATCCAATGTTAAACCATTGCCTAGTATCATGTGCAAACACAGCTTGGCCTGGTGCAGCCATTCAACCTTGGTGACGTCGTGATATAAGACGGCCTCCAGGTTGAAACCCCCGGTAATTCTACTCCCCTTTCTTGCATTTCTGCAGGCGGATTTGACTTTTTTTAAATTGACCTTACAGCCTGTGCAGTGATGGAAGACCAAGGGTGACTGCTGATAAAATTAGAGCAATTGCTGGAAGAATGTGTTATGCAAAGCAGTTGGCCAGGTTAGGAAATGAATACTATCAATAACACAGATCTTTATAGGATGATTGGAATCACATGGATATGGTCAGTAGAGAGCTGCTTTTTCCTCTTCTGTCCTTTTAAACCCACATTAAGCCTCGTTTAGGTCTCCTGAAATGGAGGGGGGGGAATTGGGAACTTCAGAATGGTGAGAACCCAAAACTTCGTCATGCAGCCAGTAGATAATTGGCAGAGAAGGACCGACTAGAAAGAAGTAGAAAATCCATCTCCTAAAATAGGAATCGCAAGCAAGTCGTTGGATGTTCCCTGATGCTTTACAAATAAGCCAGATTTGAACCTCTAATTTATGTTTTGAACCACAGAAATCAGCTATCTGAGATAACCACAGAGGCGGGGTGGAGGGAGAATTACAATGACAAGACAGTATTATATTGGTAGCTTAAACTAACAATTATGTTTCCAGGGAACTTTTCAACTAGTACAGCCACGTAGTGTCAGTATCCCCTTTCTTTTTTAATCAATTAATCATTTTTAAGGAAAGAAAAAAAAAGCAAATGAACAAGCAGAAGGACAGGTTTTTTTTTTAATGATGCAGAAATGTAACATCAGTAAGTAGACAAAGGGATTACCGATATTGTATAGTTAGTGTTCGGTATACCATTGATGAGAAATTAAGCGTAACAAAGTACTTTAAATTATTCTAACAATATAAGAAAGGATTTGAATCACTGAACTAAGTGCGAAAATCGCCACTATTTGTTTAAAAATATCAGAAGAAGAAGAACTAAAAACATTATGGGTAACTATTAGTTCCACTTTAGCCAGGAAAATGCAGAAGGGTTTGAGTTACAGATACTAGCTTATAAATAGCTGAATAAACTGTACTTTTGCTTGTTAGGCTTCAGGTGTGAGCTGATATCTTGAGCCCCCAATGTGTTAACTCCAGCTTGGTTTAAAAAAAAAATTTTTTTTTTTTTTTTTACTAAGCCGACCATTGTTCTCATGAGCCTTTTGGTGTATATTCTCCATTCGCTAACAGAACAAAATGCTGGAAGATTCTTGTTCTGCTATTGTGTAAAAACATCCCATGATCACTTAAAAAAAAATAGTTCTGCAGCAGGTTATTTTTCTACCCAGCACGGAGAGGGGGGTTGAGGAAAGCTTGCATATTATAAAAATTGCAACTAGGGATTGGCTCAATTTATCGGTGGCTGGCGAAATGGTTTACTGCCATAAATAATAAGTGAATCTCCTGAGCAAATGATACATTTTCATTCTGGGATCCAGCTCAGTAAACCAAGATTTGTTTGAGGAATTGACTTTCCATGCGGGAAGGCTGAAAGCTGATAAGTGCGAGCCATCTATCGGCAGCTTTGCAATATTGTCCGTGAAAGCTTGAGATGCTCGGAGAAGTCCTCTCCTGCTTCCTCCTTCCTCTGCTTGAGTTTGTGACGGGCTAACCGCATCTGCTTGTTTGCTTGCTTGCTTGGAAAACCTGTTTTCCAGGTTTCCATGCTGCACGTGCCAAGACTGTACTTGCTCTTTCTTCCATTAAAGCCAATTCTTTGCTTTGGGCTGGCATAGCTTCCTCTTGCTATAATCTTGCTTGCCCCACCACGGCCCCAATCTGCAGTCTAAAAGTGGCCAAGACAGCTGGTGAAAAAGAGAAAGCGCATTTGGACTTACCGTTACACTGAAAACAATCAGCGTTTAAGCTGAGCCTTTACAATATTTAAGCTCAACAAACATTGGGGAGTTAGTTAATTTCTCTGTGCGGGTTCTACAACACCAAAGATGGATGTCTAGTTCATATCACTGCATATATTTCACTAATTAACTTTGCATTTGTTCGGGGCTGAGAAGTTATTATGCACATCTATACAGATAATTATATTCAGTAGATGGACTTATTTTTTTTCCTACAGCATGTTCTTCCTTCAGTAAAAATTGGGTGGTTTGTGGGTTTGGCTTTTTTCCCCCTTAATTCTATAGGTATATGTTGGAATGGATTCCTATTTGTGGTATTTTAACTTTTTTTAAAAATCTAATTGGCTTTTGGATACAGGTGGTGATTATGCCAGGAGGATGAAAGTAGCAGACATAACTTTTACAATGAGGAGGTGTGACTGGAATATACTATGGGATTGTTCAGTGGAATATATACAAAAAGATTAATAACCAACCAATGTAGTTGGTGCAAGAAACTGTACTAATTTCAGTATGTTGGACCCATCTTGGATTGCGGATTGAGGTGTTGGGAGGGGAATAATCAAATTCTTATTGGATAAATGGAATTTCCTTTTTTAAAAAAAAATCTTTGAAGGCAGAAAAACACCAGTAGAGCTGCTATAGGGCAATTCCATGTCTACCCCCCACCTTCCAGCAGAAGACTTCCCTGACCAGATCTTGCTCTTAATTGCTAATTTCAGAAATGTTTTTTTAATTCATTAAAAGCTGATTAGTATGAGCAAACATACAAAAATGTTTTTCTGCGCTGTAGTAGTCCCCTCCCTTTGTTAGCTAGCCTTTTAAGAGTGTCTCTATTGCAGAAATTTCCTTTGATTAATTTTATGAAAGAAAAGAGTGTGCTGATTTCTGAACAGAGGGGGAAAGTCTTGCTGGGTTGAAGATTGCACCAAAGTAGAGCTTAATCAAAGATTTGAGTTGGCGTTTTTGCAAGGAGAACTCTTTTTTTTTCTATTTTTATCTTTTAGCACCACTAAGGGAGATGTAATTTACTATTACGGAAACAAAGGAGACCCAGAACCTGTCTTCCTAAATCCCGGTGGGTTATATCAGAAAACAATGGGTACTTGATTTATTTAAAGCAATGATCTGGCTGCGTACCTGCTTTTGTGTGTTGCCATGATAATAGAAATGAAGACAAAGGTGCTGAAGCTTGAAGGGAAATGTTACGCTTTGAGAGATTCAGAGGTGGACCAGCTACTACTTCTAGACTTTTGACTAAAATCTGGAAACTTCTGTTTCTAATGCTCAGTTTGTTAACATCGATCCTTAAGTTTCAATACGGCATGCAAGTTGGGAGACTCGTTAGCATAGTCGTTGATGGCTTTTCTGTATGCGAATTATGAGAGTTGTGGGTTCAACACATCTGGGAACAACCAGTTGGGGAAAGCACATTAGCCACTATTGGGGTAAATGGTTCCAGTGGGTCCTCCTTTGGTATAAATTTGTTTTATATTTCCAACATCTAAAAAAACCCCATAAAACAATAAATTCAGGATTAATTGAGAGCTACCTTCTACAATTCCGGACAAGGTGATGCTATCTTTTCAAGAGAAGCTGAGTGTTCTCGCTTGTGACAGTTGACATCATTATTTGCACAGCTCATGCTTATTTATTTATTTATTTTGTACTATGGTCCAGAAATCCAGGGGGATACTAGAGAAAAAGGAGAGAAATATAAAAGAGAAATTGGCTGTCAGACCCCTGGATGCTGGTAGCTGTCAAGGAACCTCTTTACATTTGGAAAAGATGAAGAGCAATTGATAAGCAGTGTTGTAGTCTATTCTCTAAAACATAGAAGAAATTTAGTCTCATTCAGCAAGACTGTCCACTAAGCTACAGAGTGGCAGTTAGCAATGTGGCACGTACACTACCTCTTGATGGCATCTGTGAAACTCCAAAATTAAATGGATTTATTTATTTTAATAATAAGCCCAAACCTCACCTGATTGCGAAATCAGGTGAAATTTTGGGGTCCTTTCCAAAGAACATGCAAGACTTCAGGCAAGAATCTGAAATCTTGCTCAACTTCCCTTGAAATTTGGCCTTGGAAATAAATTTCTCAGGTCAGATGATCTAAAATGGCAATATCTTAATAATTAAATTACAATTTAAAATTAGTCTTTTATAATTAAGCTTTCTAGCAGTATATGCTCCTACCTGCCCTGGTCTTGGGTTCAAGCTTCCAGTGGCTATTCAACCATGGGTTTGTCTTACCTGTTGCATTAAGGAGATACATAGGAACATTGGTACCAGTGGGATGAAGAGCTCAGGACTTTGTGCACTACGGGCGAGTGCTGGGTGCTGGCAGAACTGAATGCCCACTGGATGCAAAGAAGGAGATTAAATGGACAGTCCTGAGTTTGAACCCTTTCTGCCTGCATATCTTTGCTCTGGTTGATGGAGATTGTACTGTAGTCCAGTGGCACATTGTAGAGAGTAAAGAGGAGGATCTTGACGGAGAGAGGGAAGATCCGTGAACAAGGCAAGTAGATAAACCTGGTTTAAGCCCTGATGAGGAGGGAGGGAGGGTTACAAAGACATCTCAATCACCCCCTTTAATTCACATGAATGTAAAAGAGGGAGGAGGGGAAGCACATTCAACCTTGCAAGATTCTGTTACTATAGCCAACCTTAATAAAAGTAGTCGTAGACCTACGTGTAGTCGTCTTCTTGGTCTGGCCTACCCTGAAGGGTTGACACGCATGAGGACCCAGTGCAGGCGTTCATGGGTGGGGGAGAGCAAGTGACCTAAGCATCATGGCATTGTGACACAAACCACAGTATTGCACGCACAACTCAAAAGGGCAGAGCTTGCATTGTGAGAAATGCTATTGTCTTTCTGCAACATGGCTTCTCCCACTGTATATATTTGGGGCCTCCGTGAAAACAACTAATGAAACAAACCAGGGAATTCTTTGATAAAGCAGTGATAAATCCCTTGCTGGGTAAAATGGCTATGAATGCACTATTAGCATTTTCCATTTACATTATTTTGCTCCTAGCAAACTGACTCTTACGATACTGTGGCACTTTGACTTGTCGTCACAGCTTTTATTTCACAGCTTATCTGTGGCAAAAGCTGTAATTAGTTTCCTGTATTTTTCGTGAGTGGAAGACATATAGACCTTCCTTCATGCATTACTGAACCATAACCACCACCACCCCCTCACTATTCGCCATGTCGGCAGAGGATTTAAGTTCAGCAACATCTGGAGATCAGTAGGTTCCCCATCCCTGCAAGCTTATCTTGGGATTTGGGAAACTTGTTTGTTTGTTTTGATTTGCACCCCTCAGCTCAGAGCTGACTGCTAAAAATAAAATTTAAAAAAAAGTTAAAATCTGCTAAAACAATGCTAAACATTCAAACTGGAAAAGACTAGCTAAAGAGGTAGGTTTTGAGCAGAGAAAGTGGAGGACCAGGTGTAAATTGAATTGGACCTAATCATCAAATCAGACCTGATTCTGTCCAGTCCAGTTTGGGTTCTAAAAACACCTTGGTACCAATCAGTTTGGATGCATTTGACTCTATTTGAGGAAGCAGATCAATTTGCACAGCCCTAAGAACCAGTCCCACAGATAACCAGGCCCTAAGCTGCATAGAGTTTTAAAGATCACATCCCACATGTTAAATTATGCCTAAAAACACATTGGTGACCACTGCAGATCTTGTCAGACAAGTGTATTGTACTCTCTGAATTAGGAGTCAGCACTCCTTGTTTTGCTCCAAGAGAAACTTCTGGGAACCCTACCTAATAGTCAGACCAGGATGTTACCAAAGTACAGGCAGTTGTAACCAGACCTGACTAGCTTACAAAAGATCACTGCTGGAGCACTCGACATAATTGTGCAAATGCCCTGTCTGCCTGAAACTCAACTCAGTGGGACCTCTCAGTAACACGACTGCCACTGCAAGTAATTGAACAGTGATGGAAGGAATCCCTGTGAGATAGAAATTATTCTGAAGTGATCTGCTTAAACCACAGAATTGTATGTATAATGTGCCTGTAAGATTTGCCCCAGTTAATGCAGGTTCATGTAGTTTCAAAGGAAGAAAATAGTTCAGTCATCACAGTTTGGGGTGAGATTAACCTGGCTTTGATCTTCATTCTATGGCCAACTCTGATTGGCTTTGAGGTTGAATCCAGGTGTAGCCATCATGCATGCATTATGTAAAAGGGCAGTGGCAATGTGCAGAGAGGGTTGGGCTGAGACAAACAATTTTGCCAGTTTCTCTGTTTCTACACAAATGTAGGGAGCTCATTTTTGTGCATGTCATAATTGTCACCAGGGGAAGCAGCTCTGGGCAGGTTCTTCTTGTTTTGTTGGGAAATGCCTGAATGTAGATCATCTCACCACACAGGGGTATACGGCTTGAGCAATTCTTTGCTGGATACACCATGGAAGAAGCTCCAGTATGGAAAGCAGCTTTTTACAAATGTCATCAAGCACAGTCAGAGCCTCAAGAAGGAAGATCTGGTGCAGGAGCTCATTAAAATGATGAATAACCAGGACCCGTAAGGCTCCATGTCTTCTCTTGCTTTCCTTAAAACCATTATCTGGGTGACTGCAGATGTCCAACAGTCAGGGATATTGGGAGTTGTAGGCCATCAACATCTGGAGAGTCATAACTTCCCCTGCCTTGACTGACAAACTTAGTCTAGGGTTGCTGGTGGCATTGTTCCCATCAAGAATCCAGGACATTTAGCACCCAACGTATGTATTTGCTACAGACTCAGCCATCTTACCTTGGCCAGGTTCACATAAGAAGGTTCCGTGTCATCCATCAAAGTGGTATTTACTACTATTATGAGCTCAAGGAGCTTAGAGAACTGGCCTGGTCCATGGCACACCATTTAAATAGGGAGGCTGGAATGGTTTGTGATCATCAGTGTGGATCAAGGATAGGAGCTTCCTGCCCCTCTGCATGAGTGCCCGTCCATAGACCCGCTTGCGTTTTGGACTCTTCCATTGAGAGCAATGTACTGGGGTCTCTAGTAGACAACTTCACTTCAGGAATACTACTAAACCACCCGTAAATACCCATTTGAGCACAGAAAGTGGGGAATTTCAGTTATATGATCTCTGATTTAACTTCTTTCTGTCCAGTCAGCTGCCGGACCCTGCGATGGAGGATCAGGGAAAGGATTACGTCCTCCCGTTCCTAAACAAGTACGCAGCGCTCTGCGTCCGTTGCCCAGATTACGGAACCAGGTAAGAGAAAGACTTTGCTGCTGTTTGGATTATTTGGTGCAGAGGTGGAGAAGCTGTGACTGAATGCAGCCCTTCCAAACTACTCCTTTGTGCTAAGGGGAGGTCTCCCAAGATTCTGCTGCTGAAACTCTGTGGCAGACTCCAAATGTGGATGGTACACTTTTCTGCCATTCTTTATTTTTTAAAGCAAATCAGTGAATATGCATAATCCTCATATATCAGTACATAGTTACTCTCCTTTAAAAAGGAAGAAACACCATCAAGGCCCCCAACACAGGAAGAAACAGCCCCCCCCCCCAATTAAATTGCTGCTCCCAGACAGAAAAGCATTGCTTGCTCCAGATTTATTGGGATCTCTGCAAAGGGATTGATTACGCTGACACTTCAATAAACGTATTTTCAGCCTCAGGTTTTGCGATACGGATAGGCAGTTGCTGCAGTACATCAGAGCACGAAGAAGAGTTTGGTGACACCTGACAAGAGTCAAATTTGTTGCACTGAGGCCTCCCACGACAAAGCGAATTTCCAAGTTTGGGAAAGGTGCTTTTAATTCTGCCGCAGACGCACCCAGAAAACATGGTGATTTCTATTGATCACTGTTATAATTTATTGATTACAGTTATTTATATTCTGCCTTTCGGGGTAAATATTCTCCCAAGCAGCTTACAAGCAAGATAAGTAATTGTAAATCAAAACACAGTATTATTTAGAAGCAAAGAGACAAACTGTTGCTTTGGCTTATCTGCCTTCGGTTCCAGGAGGGCGTCATTAATCTTGGATACGGCCTGATATAAAGACACGAACAAGGACAAAGTTGAGCTGGGAATTGATTTTGGGGGTGGATGGAGGTGCCAGTGAAAAAGTGATGGGCAGCTACCCATGCAGGGAATTTTGCACCCATCTTTTTAGGTAGAGAATAGCAATCTTTAGCGCACAGCAGTTTTCTGATGATGGAACTGGCACCAGTTCTGAAGGAAAGTGGAGATTGTAAAGCTGAGTTAATATAAAGCAGTGGGGGATATCCCTTGTGTTAACTCAACTGCTGCCAGGTAGAATTTATTGCTAAGATGGCTGGAACACGAGGATTTCCCCCTTGACTTTAATCTTTCCTCTTTGTGGAAGTGGTTGATTGTGGCGGCGGAGGTGTTATAGTCTGTTTCCGTATTAAAAATTAGCACTTTGCACCCAAATAATCCGTAGTGAAGTCTTGCCAAAGGTCTTGAATTCTACTGTGTAAAACAAAGAGACAGAATCCAAGTTGCCCATTTTGTTCAATCCCATATTCAGTTTTCCCTTCCTCGAATTTCTTTCTTTTTTTGCTACGTGACGGAGGGAGTAGACGGATGAATGAAGAATTAGGAACCCTGGCAACGATTACATGAGAACTACATTAATCTTCCTTGAAATAAATCATCTCCCTCTGGCTTTCCATAGAGCAAATGCTGACTGTTTAGGAGAGCATCTCGAAATTATTAATAATGCTCAGGGTGGTTTTGAACCCAAATGCCTGATTTATATTCTTTTAGCTTTTATAATGTGATTGCTATTGTTGCGTTAATGTTATGTGTATGTTTTTATCTCTTGCTCTTGACCGCTTTGAGTCCTAAGAGCAGAGCACAATACCTATGCCGATAAATAAATCTCCCCCCTTTTCAGAGCGAACACAGTCATCCTCATCGATGGGGAAGGACACGTCACGTTCACCGAACGCACCATGCTGAATGCTGATATTGACCAATGGAAGACCAGCACTTACCAATTTAAGCTGCAGATATAACCGTTTTCCTTCCAAACGAATTGGAAAGATAAAGGGAAGAAAATGAGCTGCTGAACTGTCAGGGCTGGGGGAAGAATCCAGTAAGCACCTAAACAGAGCAGATACTTTTTAACATTGCCTAGACCACTGTAGCATTTGTGGGGGGAAACCCCAAACAAAACTTTTTTTTTTTGGGGCAGAAAATCCCGAACAGAGCAATTTGAATAGGAAAGCAAACCCTGTCTAAGAAACAGGCTCTCTTTTGCCCAAAGGGATCTGTGTTGATCTTGGGGGGGGGGGGGGGGGGGATTGCATACCTGCTTAAGCAGAAATCTCCAGTGATTTAACTCGTTAATGAGAAAGGCAGAGAACTTTGGTTAATCGTGTACGGTACACTTCTGTTTTTCCGACTTTCCTTTGACCGAGGAGCGTTGGAAAGCAAAATGATGAAATCATAGGGTGAGTCTTAAAAAAAAACCCAAAAGTCATAATTCAGTATTGGTGATGCTGTGCTACCTTTTAATAGAGCAGCATTAGCTGCTTGTAAGCTTTTGTGATTGTATCGAATTTGTGGAGTGTGGTTTTTGTTTTTGTTTTTTGCAGAAGGGCCTGTAAGAATAGGAAGAATTCTGTGGGCTCCCGGTTACCGGGCCTATGGAGAATCCTTAAAATCAGAGGATTATTTCTGCCTTCCTTTGATGGCAACGTAACAAAACCTGGTGTGAAGCACAATGGTCTTTTAATTAGTACTGCCTCTTTAAAACGGCTGAAAAGAATTGATCAGCGATCCGTCTTGATCTCAACTCATGGGTCAAGAATCTTGTTTGCTCCGAATTCCTTTAGAATTCCTTGGGGTTTCTTTTAAGACTTCCTTTGGAGATCAAGCAGTGTCCTTTCTGGATTCTAAGGCAGGAGAAGGGGGGGAAACGTGTAAAGGGGTATGGCTGGAGGTCTCTGATTCCCATTTTAGTGAAACAAAACTTTCCTGTTTTGGGGGTGTGAATGTGTGTAGGTTTTGGTGTGGCAACCTGGGCACTTAGCTGCGGAAACGGCAGCTGTGTCATTCTTGTGCCCTTTGGGAGGCTGATGGTAACGCTTGTCTCTTTTTCAGACTAAATTCTCGCTTGAGTGATATGATGCCCCAAAAGGAACTTTAGGTTCTGGTTTTATGTCCACCTGCCTGGCAATAAATCTTGTTGAAGTCAATCAGGCTTCCTTCCAAGTAGCTATGTACCTGACTGCATTGTTCTTTCCTTCAACGCAAGGGTCACAATTCATAATTGTACCCACCAGAAGCTGCTTTGTCCTCTAGACAAGTAGAGAATCAAGCACTGCTCAGTTGCTTTAATGGCACACGTTTTAGGCTGCAGACCCGGGGCCCATTTTCTCTGAAGTCAGTCTTGTTGATCTCAGGAGGACTTCTGAACCAATACGTTCAAGGTTACACCGTTAGTTCTGCATCTTGAATGAGGCTGTACCCAGCCGTGCAGCATGAGTGCCCGAAAAGCTGGTGAGCGAGGCGGCTCGTGCGGAAAATGAACACACCATGGTGAGATTATGCAGCAGCATTGCCAATTTAACTTGAGAATGTACTGCCTGTGGTTTAATATGCTCCCTTGCAGCTGTGGAGAGCTTAAAGTAATTCCTTGAATGTTAGATTGCTTCCCAGTTGTCAGCCCGCAGCCTGGAGGAGGCGCTTGAGTCAAGAAACATTAAAATCCAAACCAATTTTTCTCCAGTTAAGACCCATGGGTGAGGCAGGTTACTTAAAAATGGATTGCCAGAGCTTTATTCCCCTGCCTGCTCTGCTCTGCTCTCACGCAGTATATTCTTTCCACGTTAGCATTCCACAAATTGCTGAAACCACCAAGGTTTTTGCCTTCCTTACGGTTCTTGAAGATTTAATCAGTGGCTTAGCTTCTGTCTTCAGGGCCCTGGTAGCACCCGGGGAAAAGGATTCTCATAGTATAATATGATGGGAAATTAGGATTAAGGTGGCAGCCTACCAGGCTTGGCAGCACTCCAATTTCAAAGCACATTAGAATATTCAAGGGCCAAATTCTGTTTTACAACTGTGTAGAAAATGGCTGTAAATCCAAAGGATGGCCATGAGTTCAAGAAAAATGGTAATTGTGAGGTAGGCCCCCATGTTAGATTTGCCACAGAAAGTTTTGGTGATGTACCAGTGCTTGCTGTAATAGCCACATCGAGCAGGAACCTTGCATACAGATGTGAATGTCCTTAACCTCCCCCAAGTGTACATCCTTTAATGTGAGACTGTCCCTTCTTAGAGTTGTATAGGTGGCACTTAAAAGAGCCCTCCATTTTCAGTGATGGGCTCCACGTCGCAGGCTTACTTTGAGAAGTTCATCCATTCTCGGTTCTTATCAGTAGAATCCCCAGCTAGGAAATGATTGATTGAGGATGGACTCCCAAGAAAATAAACATCACTTGAGACTGGATTAGACTCGTTGGGCTGTTTGGTTGCCCACATTGCCCTTCACGAGAAGAAGGGCGGATGTGAAGATTTTCATCTTGGCAACCCGTGAGAAAATAAGCCGTTCTACCTGATCATGTCATCGTTTTCCTGTTAGAGTGTTTCCCTCTCTCTATATATATAAAAGGAATGTCCCATGTAATTAATTACCGGTGGTCTTTCTGAATATTTTTAATTGTTTGGAATGCTGTATGCCCTTGCCAACATGGGATAAAAGCATTGCAGTTGGCTTTTAGTAACCAGATGTCATTACCTTTTTCGTGCTTCCCACGTTTAGCTTTAAGTGACAACTTGTATGTTGGTACAACATGAGCTTGTTTGATCAATTGTTTTAAAATGTATAATTTATATATCTAAAATACTGCCAAAGAATTCTTCACGCAGCTCAAATGTGATGTTCCTTTTAAATTATTAAAGAATTGAGCCTCAGGCACACACTCCAGATGAAAACGAAAGAGGTCATAATAGCATCACAGATACAGCCAAGGGAAAAGCAATATCATCCGGGGGGGGGGGGGGGGTTCTCTCTCTCTCTTTTTTTTTAGTGTAGCGAGGACAGGTGAAAGAGCAAGATTGAAGCTGGAAAAATGAAAAAAGCATATACAGTCATGCATGGTTGAGATTTGATCCTCCTTTCCTTGTAAGCCTTTAAAACAAGTTTGATACTGTAAATTATTATCTCTTGAGACAAACATGTCTTACAAAAAACACACAGGTCTGAATATAACATACAACCATCATCGTCTCTCAGTCTTCAGTGTTAACATGTCTTTGACTCACCCTGCTTTAAATTCTTGAAAAGCAGAGAGCCAATGAGCCACGATAGCCAACACACCCTTTCCCAGTTTGATACTGTTCAGATGTTTTGGAATGATGATAAACTTCAGTGGCCCACTTGAACTGGGAAATTAGAGACACTTAAATCATGCCTTAAATTAAAATCACACTGAAGTTCTAAATATCTGCCTTCTGTAACTGAGGAGGAGAAATCCTCACACATAGGTTGCTTAATTAATTCTTTCTTGCCCCCCTCTCCATCAAAATATTTTTGCTGCTATTACTAAGGAATGTTCCAGATACTCTCTTTTTGATTCTGAACATATAGGTAAGGAAGCAGTGAGAAGCCAAATACAAGCACAGCTCGTCTGATTTATTGGATACTTGCAGTTGAGCACACAGATGATAGTAAAGGTCTTTGCCTGAATCTAAGGCCGGCTTTCAGTTGATGGTTTTTGAAAAACAAGCCATCTTTCAACATTTGCTGGCCACTTCCATGTACGTTATTTAAGAATTAGTGGGAAAATGGCTGGGTTCTTACATCAGCTAAGTCATAGTTTGTGTAACCATGATTTGTTGAATAAACCATAGAGGGAATCGCATGCTTTTCTAAGCCGTAAACTCTGGTTTACAAGCCAGAATGGCTGAGTGCACCCAATGTGCTAAGTAAAACCAGACAATGATTAGTGTGATGGGTAAATCTGATCTGCCATCTAAACCAGCATTAACAGTAAGTGGGAAGCTGTTGAGACCCAAACCATGGCTTGACCCAAAAGGATGTAACTGTATACCATTCCAAAGCATGGGTTGTAAATAAAGGTCTCAGTGCTACCTCACATTCAGAAACCCAGCCAAATAAAATTTCTGCTTTATGTTCTAGTGCTTCAATTCTAAGCCAGCCTTCACGAGAGCTAGTTCTTGAAGGCAACAGAGGGTTTTTACATGAGGGACCATTCAGACGTTTTAGGGGACACCACCAAAACCCGCCACCTGATATGGTTCACTCAAGCACAAACCACAGGTCGGAGTTGCGTTGCGTGATGTAATCTGATGGGTCTTCAGTGCTAACTGCAATTGGTTTAGGGGCATTGAAAATGGCACGCCCAGAAATTGTAGCAGGGAAGAATGTTTGCAATCATTTTTGGACTGTATTTAAAAACTGAAGCAGACTTAGGGGTGCCCGTTAGCGTGGCTTTTGGGGAACTTGCTAAAAGGATAGTTTGGCCTTTGTACACTGAAATTAAGGAGTTGCTTTGGGTCACTGAAATATGACTTTTTTAAAATTCCACTCTCTTGTTTTATATTGTCTCATACACCTGTGTGCAAACGCGATCGCTAAATAAACCAATTCATACTTTCTGCTGCTGCAGTAATTTGTCTGAAAGGCTATTTGATAGATCTGAACTTTCCCCACCATCGAATGAAGCCCGTTTGCCACCCATCCTTCAGTTGATATGAAGCTATACACCAGCATGGAATCTGTTAGCCACCTTTCAAACCGGCCCACTGCAGCAAAAAAAAGACTGTCCGGTCCATGAACAGCCACGAACTATTTTGCTGTGTCTTAAACGGTGTTGTAACGTGGTGCTTGGTTCATTGGAATGCAAACTGTGCCTCTAGGTTTTACTTAAACTACATTTAATCTCGGCCTGCATCAACAAAATAATGCTGTCTTTTCGTTACTAAGATTTAAGATTTGGGGGGCAGGAAGGGGGTTTAAATCGCAATTATTTATTTACTTATTTATGGCATTCTGTTGCAAGCCACTTGTATGTTGTAGGCATATGCCCCCCCAAGGTAACATTAAAACCATTTATAAACCAAAATGAGCACAATGCCTCTGTGTTTAAAGGGCTGCTGGAGAGACCGCTGCAGAAAAATATCGATGCCCGTTCCTCCAGGAGCAAAGCTATTTTTAATAAAGCAAAATAAACAAGCTGTCCCCTCGCCTTATAATGCGGTTAAAAAGCCAGATCACTCTTGTAAATGCATGCTTGGTTACTGCTGTTCAGCATGCAGCTGGTCCCTGGGCCATGATGGATACAGCTTCCTTCATATCCAGTGGCGGAGACTGTTAGACACCATCATTAATCTACTGAGGAGGCACAGCCTTTGAAAATAAGAACAAAAAATAGGTCCTGCCTGGGGAGGAAACGGGCTCCTTGTCAAAATCAAACTGATTAGGTATTTATTTATATTTATTTATACATATTTGCATAGCCGCCCATCTCTCACAAAGCGACTCTGGGCTTTCTCATCCATCACCTCTTATTTTGGTTCTAGCGTATTAGAAGGTACCTCTGGACCCGTTGCTTTGCTTCTTTTTCCTGGGTATGTTCTTGCCATAATGAATCTCTTCCTCCTCCAGTGGTCTTCCAAGAAACAAGGATGATCAAGCATGCTACGAGATCAGGACTTTGGGTTCTTCCTCTCCTAAAAAGATTTCCATTCAAGTGGTTTCTAGAAGAACTTGGTAGCTTTAAGAACCTGGGCCTGCCCAGATGTATCTGCTTTCATCTTTCATTTTTCTTTTTGTAGCCTGCTCTTTATAAGCTGGTGGACAGCTACTGTCTTGTTCACCAGAGACTGATTACTGAAGGATGGAGTAAAATGTTTTTAATAAACATTTCTCCTGCATTCTGGGCCTGGTGGAGATGACAAACGTCTTGAGAGAAGCACATGACATTGAGCTAGAAATCACTTGAAGACTGGGGAAGCAACCAAATTGTTCTCTTATTTGGCATTTTTATTTGTCTCTAGCCAAGTTCTGATAAATAACTTTGCATCCATACAGCTGTTGGCCTCGCCCATCTTCCTACTATTGGTTCCTAGCCATGGTCACATAAACCTCATATTGCTCTGTGCCAGTGGTCAACCCCAGCTTCTTCTCCTTGTGCTGTCTCTGCTCCCTCCAACCAACCAGCAGAAAGTTCTCCATCCCTTTTTGCTGGAAATGGGATTTGGTGGGAGATTCCACCAAAGGAAAGAAAGTCCCAGGGAAGCATTGCAAGATCATCAAGCTAACCTTTCATTGTAGTTAACCAGCTTGGCTTTCCAAGCCCACCAGCATCCTTGGGATACTTTCACGTTCCTTGGTGGTCACTGTTGCCTCCAAAAACCAGGGAAGTTTTCTAACGCAACCTTTTTAGGTTGACATCCAAAGAGAAAAGGCAAGTTGTCAGCTAGCAATGATGGGGAGAGAAGACAGCCTTATTCTGAAGCAAAAACTGGAGTTGGTTTAGAGATTTTTTGCAGCAAGAAGCAAAGGAAACCACTGGATGGCACTGAAGGAGAGGTAATTGGGTGTCACTCTAGGTTTAGGGCTCCCTGGTGAAAAAGAACATGGAGGTTGGCATGTCATTCAGTCCACTGATAGCCTATTGATTCTGTCTTTCCAGAATCAAATTCAGGGTTGGCAACATGGCTCTTCCAAGCTGGTAGTGGGCAAACTTTCAGTGTCCAGGCTGCACTTCATATTTGGGGGGTAACAAAAGGTGGTGGGTTGAGCCAAGACATTCAGATCCCTGGAGCCACCTCTGAGCCCAGGTGCCCCAAACTGATGTTCATGGTTTCCTGATCTGCTTGGGAAAATATGCAGAGTTCATGGATTTATCTGAATGTACTTCCTGTTATTTCTTTGTATATTTTCATTGATTTTATATATTGGTCTGGTCTTGCATTTTGAGATGGTCAATTGACAAGTTCATTAGCATGAAAGAATGAATGGTTTGCTGGTGTTTGGAGCTGGGAATCACTCCTCAAATAGGCTTAACGTAATTTACACAAGAAAGGACCTCCAACCCAACTACTCCTGATAATCCTGGCTTAGCCCAAAACAGTCTTGTGTTAGTCAATAGCCAGCACCTAACCATGTTAGTTAAATATTGCATTTGCACAACTTGTTAAAGCTGGCTACATTTAACTTAGTTTCATTTTTGGGGTGGCTCAAAAGGCTCCTGGCCCCTGCCCCATTGTGTTAGCTTATGATTCAATTTATTATGCAAACCCAGGAATTAGCTAATGGGGTGTTGTGAGAATGCAGCTTTTAAGGTGCGGCTGATTTTTAATGTATTTTTTTTCCTATTTTATTCTGGCATTTGAATGCTCTTGTCTTAGCTCTACTGAGATTTTAATTAGAGTAATTAGGGATTTAAAAGGCATTGGGTACCCTTGGGGGCAGCTTGCTTGGTTATGTTATTCCTTGAACCACATTTTCCAGGTTCACACCACATGCAGGCTGACGTGGCTTGTAGTGTGTGAATGCATGCAGGGTGCCCTGAATAATTAAGGTGGAAATCTTGGACTTGTCCCGGCTTGCTACTTTAATGCACTATTAAGTACATCTGCATTTGCAAGGTTTTTTTTGACTCCCGTCTGCTCCACTCTATTGTTCTGCTTTCATTTTCTGCAATCCCAGGGCTGGAGTGCTCCAACTGGATGGATTCGTATGTGCACCCTTCTGCACTTGTTACCTTCATTATTACAGCAATTTATGACGATTGGCTTCCTATTGACGAGCCAGCTGTTTTCCAAGACATGACTGGCAGCCCGGAAGCCCGCCCTTCTCCGCTGCGCCTCCGGTCGCCCAATCGCCGCTTTCGGCCCCGCCCTCCCGCCGCTCCTATTGGCCGCGCGCGCGAGGGGCCGCCGTACCACCGCGGGCCCAATGGGCAAGAAGCGCGCGAGCCCGCTCCTCGACAGCCGATTGGCCGAGAGGCGGGGCGGCGAGGCAGCCTCTCTGCGGCGGGGTGAGGAGACGTTTAAAGATGGCGGCGGCCGGGCGAAAGCGGCTTCGCTGAGCGGGGGAGAAAAAGCCGCGGCTGCGGAGGAGAGAAGGCGGCCGCCTCCCCTCCCGCTTGCTTGGGCCGCTTGGGGCTAGGCGGACGCGGAAGGGAGCGAGAGGAGCAGCAGAGGCGCGGCGGGCATGGCCCAGGTGAGTGCTGGGGCCCGGCGCGGCCTGGCCGCCTCCGCCTGGAGGGGAGCCACCCGCGGGAGCCTCCTCGACTAGGCCCCACGCCGCTGGTGGGCCGAGAAGCGGAGACTCCCCCCTTGATTGATGGCCGGGGAGGGGCTGAATGGGGCACGTGACCTGGCCCAAACCTTTCTATAGCCCCCCATTTGGGGGGAGAACTTGGGGTGTATTTGTTCTAATTGTGCTTAGATTCTCTGAGACCTCAAGTTGGTTTATGTGGGGGGATAAAGCTCTCCTCTCCTCTCTACTTTTTGTAACCACAGTCCTGTAAGGTAGGTCGTTTGGGCTTGGCCCAGAGTCACTCAACGATCTGCGGGGTGCAGGGGGCTTTCGGGGATCCCCATCCCGGATCTCACCACCTTGTCAAAATGGAGCTGGGAGGTATTCCTACCTCCTTGGTGGGGGGGGACCTCGCATGGGTGGTACTGCGGCAACATGAAAGGCCGCTGGAGATAGATCATTGTTTGCGTGCCTCCCCACCGTTCTGTTTGTGTCTTTCCCCTGGATTCCTTGTAATTACGGTTAAATCATGGTGCATGCCATTAATTTAATGGAGCCATGGCGAGGTTCTCATAGGAGATGAGGGGGCTTGGCTTCTCCTCATCACCCCAGCCCGACAACCGAGTTTGGTGTCTGGGTACTAGAGGGAGGAGACAGGGCTGTCGGATGAAAATCAGGGAGTGGCCCCATTTTCTCCTTTGGGGCTGTAGGAATTCTAATTTCTGTGCCCCTCTAAGGAGGCGCAGTATGAAATGAAAAAGTACGACATCAAGAAATTAGGGCATGAGCACCCTGCAATCCAGGTTAAAATACAAAGCCTCATCTTGGGGTATCATATCGTCTTTATTCTACCTGAAGGCTAGCCATATTGACTGTTAACAAACAAAAAATCCCAACCAGTGTACATCCGTCTGATTTTTCAGAACAGCAGTGGGTAAAACTTTAAGAAAGGGACACACTTCATGTACGATATGAATGTTTTCATGTGGCATTAATGTGATAGTAAAATATGACTTTTAGAAATAAGGCATGGCTACTGCTGTGTAGTACAATACATTTCTGGTAGCTTTGGAGCGATGACTATGTAAGTACATGTAGGGAAAGCATAAGGTTTTTCAGTTGTATAAAATCCTTTGCCTCTGAAAGCAAGCAATCTGTTTTGTTTCTGTAGTTCAGTGGTGCTGTTTTAGGAGCATGCCAGGTGGCCTATTTCAGTTCTAACAGTTTTATTAAAGCAGACATATTGTTTAGACAAATGAGTTTCATGACAGCAAAGTTTACAAATTTATTGTGGCAAACCTTAACTTTTGTGGTCCAGCTTGGCCTGGTGCATCTGATTTTCAAAGCAATCCTCTGGGCGTCACTATACATTTGATCAAGTGGTGTTGCTTCACAACAGTGTAACACTGTACACTAAAAACATGATTGAACGCAATCTATAATAAATCTACTTGTTTATTTGCTTTATCTAGCTGTTCCACTCCTTTGAATTCTCAAAGGAGGCTTATCATATAAATTGAAAGTATTTCTCCAAAAAACTGCTCTCCTTGTCTGCCACTTACATCTATCACTCCAGATCCTGTATTAATAGGAACACTCCCACCATGCACCATAAATAAAATTAAAATATTCTGTTTTGAAGGAAGGACATTGATTTTATAGCCTGTATAATACCAGTAAGAAGCCCTGTTTTGTGATTAGAAAGATGAAGACAACTTTGTTTTTTAGTGTTTTTTTTTAATATAGAGAAGCAAAACTATATTTTTTAAGCTCACCAACTTTAAATCTTATGTTTACTTGATATATAAATTGTGGTGAATTAAGTCAGATATAATCTAACATAAAATTGGGATTTTTTAAATATCTGCACTATAGAATATGATTATTTTTTTTACTGGAAATCATTTCTACGTTGGTGTGTATATATGTACCATGCTAATGCTGTTTAACTATTAAGGAATAATATGTAACAGCACACACTTTGGATTTTATAGCACTATTCTGAGTATTCAAAGTTTGGAACATAATGAACTTTACAGCAGTTTTCAATGGTTTTTATTGCAGATGAGAGAGTTTTCTGTGTATTTTTTAGCCTAAGTTTACATGACAGTCATACATTTTTATGTCAGTCTATTTAAATTATATTGCTTTTAAATTTAAAAATAGACTGGCATAAGAGATGTGACCCACCCCACCTCAGCTAAAATCCATTTACTTTTTGCTTTTGTCTTCAGAATGTCTGGTCAGAAAAGGAGTATTTTAAATGAGAGCTGAGTCTGGTTTTAGTAGCTGCTCCTCCGTGAACATTCCAGAGTCTGGATGCTACATTAGAGAAGGCGCTTGGTTTGTAGTTGTATAATGGACTTCTTCAGTGCAAGTAAAGAGAGAGCCTGTCTATGTGATCCACTCTATGAATGTTCATGCCCAAGTAGAATGGTAGTTAGCATTCACAATATAATCACTATATTTATCCAGTTTCTTTGTTGCAAGCAGAGTACTTCACTAGTCCTAGTCCAGTAAGAAAACTTAAGTTTGTCATGGGAGTATTGGAGTGTAGCACATCCCAGTTCTACTGGAGTTGAAATCTGTCATGCTATCATAGTTATGTCTGCTTGGAGTCCCTTGGAAAAAGTACTGTGTAATCTAGGGTAGGTCTTTGCAGAATGGGGTAGGTTTCCAGTTTAATTTGCTTGAGGGCCAGTTTTGGGATAGCCGGTATACCACCTGCTGTTTGAATCTCTGATTTTAGGACCTTGTTAATGGAAGGAGAGGGCCATACTTCAGAGCTGGGCGTAGGCTTTGCTTATAGAAAACCCTGGGTATAATGATTGGCATTTTATCCCGAGAGCTGCTGTCCGACCACGTAGGTTATAGGCCAAGGCTGGTATAAGACAGCTTTGTATGTTCACATTTCATTGTCCTTTTAGGCCTGTTCTGTGTTTCAGATTATTTTCTTTAGACAAAGCCAATAATACTTGAGAAGCAGTTGCAAGCTAGTAGGCCTGCTTAAAAATATAGTAGGCAAATGACAGTTATGGAAGCTGTACTTATATATGAAATGAAAGCACATCTCAAACTCATATATGTCCCCATAATTTTACCAAAGATGGGTCAGCTATAATTCATTGCTGACTTAGAACTAAGAACTGAAAGAAAAATGAAACATTTCTTTTTTGTGTAGATGTGCTGCTTTTTAACCACATGTCGATAAAAGAAATACTACTCTGAAGATTGGGTAATTGAATTGTACTTCATAATCAGAGCAACTGACAGTTGACTGTTTTTCTTTGCAGGTTGAAAGAAGTAAAGGAGACCTACGGCAGCCAGTGAAGAGGCTCTTAACTTGGACATCAGCTATTTAAGCTGAATGCATTGTGATTTCCAGTAATTGAGACAGTGATTCTGAAAGCTGTCCACATTAATGAAAAGAACAATGTAGTCAGCTTAACTGAATCATCAGTGTTGCCTATTGAATAAAGCATGACAGATCCTATGTTGGTGGACTTCTGCATGTGAGGAACGTAGATTTCTATACCCTTTTGTTTAAAACTTTGTGGGTTTTTTATTTTTTTTTCCCTTTTGGTAAGTTTTAGTTATGGAGAATTACGAAAATACACCTCCCCTTCCAAAAGAGCCAGCAACCGAAGTGAATATGGAGAACCCTTCTTGTCCCCCACCACTGCCGCCCAATGAACAGCCTCCACCACCTCCCCTGCAAACGTCCAGTGACGCAGAGGTAATGGACGTTGGCTCTGGTGGTGATGGACAGTCAGATACCCCTGCTGGGGACACCCACGCTGTCAACAGAATACAGCTGCTCACAAAGGGATCTTCGTGCTACCAAAGTCGTCTTATCATAGATCCTAACAGTGACCAAAGCCCAAGAACTGCTCGACATGCACCTTCAGTTAGGAAATTCACTCCCGATCTTAAGTTGCTTAAAGATGTAAAGATTAGTGTTAATTTTACAGAGAGCTGCAAGAGTAAAGACAGAAAAGTTCTGTACACTGGAGCTGAGGAAGATTATGAGGCAGATTCAGATTTAGGTATTCATGGTGTCAATGGGGATATGCATGCTTGTCCTCTTGGTGGGAGTAGTGGCAGCCAAGCAGCTCATGTAGCTGGTGAAAACAATGACAAAAAGGATGATGACAATGATGTAGATCAGGAAAAGCGAGTGGAATATGCAGTTTTGGATGATTTAGAAGATTTTACTGACAATTTGATGGAAATAGATGAAGAAGGAGGGTTTACATCTAAAGCGATCGTTCAGCAGGACAAAGTGGATGAAGAAACCTTGAACTATTCTTATGAGGTAACTACATTTTGTTTCCAGAATTTGGGTTTTGGGAGGAAGATACGAATATATAGCATTTCTGTAGCATTTATATTAACTGGGGAAAAAAACTGAAAAAGAAAATCTTGCTGGAACAGATTTTGGGCTTGGGGGCTGCTTAATCATATCGGTAGTCCTCGTTTAACAACTGCCTTGTTTAGTGACTTTGCAGTTACAATGACGAAAAAGTAACTTTGCAACCAGTCCTTGCATTTACAACCTTCACAGGTTTGTAAAGCAAAGGAAAGCTGAAGTAAGATTGTAAGCACAGTTGTGGTTTCACTTTCATTTTGCTTCATGACTGAGTTGCCATTCCCAATTGTGGTTGCTAAATGAGGACTGCCTGTACGGCTGAGTTATGTTACATCAAAATGCTGTGGCTTCTGAATATTACTGAATCTTCCTGAATATTACAGAGCTGCTAAGTTACTTACCACTGCTTGAAACCTGCCACCTTGATTTCTGTAGCAATACCTGCCTTGTCAGGGAATGAGGAGAATAGCTATAGGGTGTGGTATCTGATAGTATGTTTTTCAGGATGAATTTGATAATGATGTGGATGCTCTGCTGGAAGAGGGCCTTTGTGTTCCCAAAAAAAGGAGGATGGATGAGAAATATGGAGGGGAGAGTGACCATCAGTCTGATGGAGAAACGACTGTGCAGCCAATGATGACCAAAATAAAAACTGTTCTTAAAAGTAAGCTCTTGCAACTGATAATATACCTAGTTGCCATTAACCATCTCAGTTTCCATAAGATGCTGGCTCTATTCCTATTCTCCCCATGTCATATCTGCCCAGAACGGCTGCATTTTGGCCCGTTCCCAGAAAAACATAGCCCAGTTTTGTTCTGAGTATGAGCAAAGCCATCTGATTCATGCAGCTTTCATTTTACATATAGAACAGTTGGCCCATGGAGGATTTTGCACTCCTTTACTGTCTTACCCTTTTTCCTTAGAAAAAAGGAAGTGTTGATACATTTCAGCTTGAATGACAAGGGGGTTTCTTCAGCAACCATTTGAAGAATGTCAAGCTTCTTGATAGTTTGACTGTTAACTAGGGAGGTGGGAGGTACTGCTGTTTCAAAATAATAGTTGAAGAGTTTGTGCACTAAGCCATGTCTTGGCGTGTTTCTCTTTCAAAGGTCGTGGTCGCCCTCCTACAGAGCCTTTGCCTGATGGATGGATCATGACATTCCACAACTCGGGCATCCCTGTGTACCTGCACAGAGAATCTCGGGTGGTCACCTGGTCCAGACCTTATTTCTTGGGAACAGGAAGCATCAGGGTATGAGCTAGCTTTCATTCTTTTACAAATGTTGGTAGAAATTAAACATTCTGCAATTATTAGAGCAGTTGCTGACTATCACTGAATTCGATTCTATAAAATCTGATTTCATTTTATTTAAGAGATGAGGTATTATGACTGTTGTGTGTTGGTGAACCAAGCTAATCATGAAGCGGTCAGCATCATTCAGAATAATAAGGAAAAATATTGCCTTTCTGCCTTTTGAGTAAAAAAAAAATCTATTTTGGATTGTTATTGTATTCCAAAATAATATCTAAGTTCTATTGGTTGTTTGACACTAAATGCTTAACTCATTAGTAAGTTAGATTATCAATATTTTCTTGCTTATTGATTGAGCATCTTTCCTGGGAAGAAATACTTCAAGCAGGGGGATGGCTAGCCCTGTAGTGGCCAGCTCTCCGCAGCCTGATTTTCCATCTGCTTGGATCTTCCTTTCTTTAGTATTGTTTTAAATTTTGGATGTTTTATGTGTTTTAGATGTATTTATAGTTTTAGTGTTTTTTGTAAGTTGCCCAGAGTCCCCTATTGTGGGGGAGATGGGCGGCGGAGAAATTCAATAAAATAAATAAATAAACTGATTTATAGAGTTCTCTACTGCAAGATGCAGTGAGGACTGCTAGCTGAAATAAAATCAAAGAGTGTAAAATGCTGTTTAAAACTAGTGCTCGGATAGGTTGTTGCTATTCTAGGCTTCTTGGAGGCATCTGGCTACGATGGTAAGTAAGATGATGAAGCAGATGGAGGCATCTTCTCTCTACTTCTTTTATGGATGAACATTATTTACAGATGAAAGGGGAGTTATGAGCACCATATGTACAGTAATAATATATGGTGGATGGCACATATTGTGCTTTAACATGTTACTGAAAATACATTGAGAGGACATGGAGCAATTAGGATTGCTTTATATTTTAGTACTTTCAAGGTGCACTTTTAAAATTCACTGCTTTCTCACAAAATTTTCGTTCTGATAGTACAGAAAATACATACCTAATAATGGTGTAAGTTGCTAGAGAGCCAGGTGATTTTATAATGAACGTGTAGAAACCACTTGTAGAAAACATGTTGCATTTTACTTCCCAGTTTTGTTTTGTTTTGTTTTATGTAACAGAAAAACAGTTCTCAGAAGTCTGAAACATTGCTAGTAAAGGGTAGAGCAGTACATCTGATCATAATTAATGGAGTTAATTGTTGGTTTTGTAGCCTTGGCTCTCATCTTTTAACTTGCAAACTCTGTTGCAGAAACATGACCCTCCTCTGAGTAGCATTCCTTGTTTGCATTATAAAAAAATGAAGGAAAATGAGGAAAGGGAACAAAACAATGACATAACCCCAAATGGGGAAGTTTCGCCTGTAAAGCTCACGGAGAAATCCCTGGAACTGGATTGTCAAACGGAGGAGCCAGACTCCACTGCAGCTGACTCTGGAACTTCAGATGAGAGAGATCCATCTGGGGGAGATGCAGCCCAGGGAGCCTTGGGACAGGTGAAGGCCAAAGTTGAAGTGTGCAAAGATGAGTCAGTAGGTGAGTCCTGTAAGTTGGAATTTTAAGGCACAGAGGACCTGTAATTTACTTTTTCCAGGTGCCTTTTTGGAGCCTGGGTCAGATACTGACAATTCAAGTTGCACATCGTCAGCGTCTCTCCTTCATTCATCCAGAGATGCTGCTTCTGCCGCCGCTGCTAACTTGCTTGCATACTTTGTGTCATTTTAATGTACATTACTTAGTAGAACTTGCTTTTTGTTCGGCTGTGCTTGTTTGCAGCTCTGATGGAAAGGGAACATTAACAGGGGAGCAGAAATCTTTTTCAGATATTTCCTCTACATATATTGCAGAATCATAGAAATAGAGCTCTTTTAAAATATTCTACAATGTTTCCGTCATCCAAACTATAGTGGGCAGAATCCTTTGAGTCTCATGTCTTTGACCAGGCTACTTCTATATTTGGGTTCGCACTGTTGCTGTCTTGGTTGGAAGGAGCACAGAATGATTACAGTTGCTTTCTTTTCTTAGACATCGAGGATTTCCGACACTACCTGGAAAAACGTTTTGATTTCGAGCAAGTAACTGTGAAGAAGTTCCGAACGTGGGCTGAGAGACGGCAGTTCAACCGCGAGATGAAGAGGAAGCAGGCGGAATCTGAGCGGCCTATTTTGCCAGCCAATCAGAAGCTTATTACATTGTCTGTCCAAGATGCACCCACGAAGAAAGGTAGGCTTTTTGTAAGAAGGTAATTTATGGACTTTTTGCATAAAAATGAAAAGAACTTGTGTTTTATGGTTTTGATAATTAGACAGGAAAGATTATGGAAAGAAGAATGTCATGCTGTAACTTTAGAGAGAGGTTAAAATGTAATTGTACTTATAAGTGCTGTGAGGAATATTGGAAACCACTGCTTTATATCCCTTTCCTTTTCCTTTATTTTTTTTTTTACCTTTCTTACACTTTTTGCTTTCTTTCTTTTTCTCTTTTTTTCTTCTCTTTTTATATTAGTTTGTATTAGTTTTTATCTTCTTTTTAAAAAGTTTTAATAAAAATTATACAGGTAAAAAAACAATTTAATTAATTTAAGGCCGTGAGAATTAACCAAAGTTCTATGCCGAACTGTTTTTGTTTCTTTGTTTTTTTCCCTCCTCTCCAATGCAGAATTTTGAGTTTCAGTACTGAGTGTTCTTAATCCTGGAAAATGCAAATTTTATTGTTGACTCATTGTTAGGATAATATCACTCTATTTAGATCAGTGTTTCTCAACCTTGACAACCCTAAGAAGTGTGGACTTGAACTCCCAGGATTCCCCAGCAAGCCTGGCTGGCTGGGGAATCCTGGGAGTTGAAGTCCACACTTCTTAAAGTTGCCAAGGTTGAGAAACACTGGTTTAGCTCAAGGAGTTCCATTTATCCTGCGGGACTTCTTAATGAAAGCAAGAGACTTCTCTACTATATTGTAGACTGCTTTTGGCAGGCTCTTGCCAAATCTGTTTTTTTTAGAAGAGATTGCTCTGTGGTGTTTTTGCTGTTTAAGTCATAAAATCTAGGAAGTCCCTATCAGCAGACAGAATGTGTTGGTGGACCTTGTTTGGTTTATTGTAATAGCTCTAGTTTGTACTAAACGGTTTTTCAACAAACTGGATAAAGAGGAAGGAATGGATCCTAAAAACAGCACCCAGGTGTTACATACAGATGGTCTTGTACAATATCTAACCAAGCTTGAAAAGGTCCTCTGTCTTGAGCTGCTACAAGTCACTGTAGGTAATGCAGTGCTAGATGGACTGTTGGCTTGACAAAAAGCACAGCTTTCTGTGTCATGTGAAAGGTATTTATTCCTGCAATCTGAAACTGCAGGTGTATAAGCCTGTGTTCATGAAATGGTATATAAATCTTAGTGATAAAAGAGCAGATGACTAACTTCTGCCCAGTTCCTGGATGGGCCTGTCGTCCTTTCCCTATTTTGCCTTTGATATATCTGCAGTTTCAGTTTGAAACTCACTATAAGAGATTGTTCATTAAGCGATACGGAAGATATTGTTTAAATATTCTTCGGAGTAGAATATTCAGGAATTGGGGACCAGTGCGTCCATCCTGCAACTTTTTTTAGGGGGTGAGTGTTGGAATAGTGTCAGAAGAATGGTACCTGCACTTTGCTTTGTGGTTAGGATTCTCGTAATCTATCTTTGCTGTTACTAGTGAACATTTCAGAGATTCAAAACTGCATCTGTGCAATATCCTTGTTTTCTAGAGTTTGTTATTAATCCCAATGGGAAGTCCGAAGTTTGTATTCTTCATGAATATATGCAACGAGTCCTAAAAGTTCGACCTGTTTACAATTTCTTTGAATGTGGTAAGTCTTCCTTCTAATACTTATTTGTAAGGTAATGATTGTATAGAAATGTGTATTTGATCTGAAGATCTAAGCTTGAGCCAATTTTGTTTGTTTTTGTTTTCTGGACAACTGAGGGTACTATGAAAAACTTCTTGTTCTTCTGAATATATTTACATTCAAGAATGTTAACAGGATGCACAATGTGGCTGGAATAAAGAAACCATAACATGTTATGTGGGCTATAAACAAAATGTATTCATTGTAATGTGCTTACTCTTTTAACTGAACAGCTTTTGTAAATTGTCAATCTAAGACACAGAATGCAAAGGAAAATCAAGTCAGGAAAGAAAAAAAGAAACCTATGTAAATGTTCTGTCCAGCCACGCTTGGGATCAGCCTTGCTAATCGGTATAACTGGGCACAAATAAACTCTTTACATAACATGGCCCAGAATCCCAAACACAGACCTCTCAGTCTTCTTGATGGGATGAGATGGTACTTGCTTAAAATAGCGTGGCTTTTGACTTTCTCTCCTCTCTCTTTAAAGAGAACCCAAGTGAGCCTTTTGGAGCATCAGTTATTATTGATGGAGTGACTTACGGAGCAGGAACCGCCAGCAGCAAGAAACTTGCCAAGAATAAAGCTGGTAATGTAAAGCTGTTGAGGTCTCTGAATGATGATTGGAGTCAAAAAAATTAGCATTCACAGAACAGTTCTGATTCTACATGGGATTTATTCTCTAATCAGTTTGCTCTGCTAGCACACTGAGAAATTAACACGCACACGATATATGAAATTAACGTGCGTGATTGAAATACAGTGCCACTTTCTTTAAAAGTCTGAGTTGAATTCTGTTTTTGATTTGTTCAGCTCACCTAAAGATTGTGGCTTCAGATGAAAAGACCCCAACTACTGCTCCCTGTTTAAAATCCCTGAGATTTAATTGATTCAAGTAATACTGCAGTTTGAAGCAAAATAGTGGTGCGCAGCAATTCAGTAATAAAGGGAACAACTGCTCCGTTCACTGCCATTGATGTAGAATTGTAGAATTGACGGATGTGCATAGTGAATTTTGCACAGATACATCTGGGACTCATTTCCCAGAGGCTTTCCTGGCCAAGTAGACATTTCTGCAACTTCAGAACTTAAAAACCTTTTCACCGTCCTAGAAATGATGGAAAATATTGTTTTATGCTTGTTTGCATTCTTGACAAAATGTACGCTTACAGCGAGTTTTCACAAGGCACTAATCATTCCAATCGTTACTTGTACAGCCCGAGCTACTCTGGAAATCCTCATCCCTGATTTTGTTAAGCAGACCTCTGAGGAAAAGCCCAAAGACAGTGAGGAGTTAGAGGTACGTTCACAGCTGAGTCCACACGGGTTAAGTTCATTGTCCCTTCTTTACACAGTCTGTATGTAAGATTGTAGTTTTAATGATGATTCTCTCCTGCTGGCAGGCAGGTTTTCTTTCGGAGTTTATGCAGGTATGTTTTTCAGAAATATTTAAAAATATTAACACAATTAAAGATTGAGCTTCTTTGCATAGAATAATAACTGCCATTGTAGGTGATTTTTTTGCTCTTTGGCTCCTTCTGTCAGTGGAAGGAGTTAAATAGAGTAGGGAACCCTTAGAAATAAAAATAATAAAATCTCCATGTCATTCATGAAAAGAATAAAGAATAGTATTGGTACTTCCTTGTATTTTGCGGACCTGAAATGAATTTCTGCTGCACTTGACAGTTCTGTGATCGCTGAGATTTGATGATTATGTCGCAGATTAATAAGTCATGACAAACTTTATTATAGGTCACTGACCCAGATTTAACAAGCCAATTTGTAAATGACCTTTGTATCTGTTCAAAAACACCTTTTCCTGCTCCCTTTTCAGAATGTTATGGTTATACTTGGAAATGACGAACATAGTTTTACAGATTAAAACAAAATTTTGTACCCCATTCAAACAGTGGCTTACTCCAACTCCAATGTCTGAATATAACCCTTGTGAGCTTGTACTGTTTGTTGGTAGTTACATTCCTGGTTCCCAATCCCAGCTCCTAGCAAAAGCGAACTGAAGGCAAAGAACTCTTTTGTTCTGCTGTTTATTTCCTTCTCCCCAGACCTTTCCTTGTTAGTTTACCTCCCCGAACTCCAACAGCAGAGCGAACAGAGTCCCTCCAAAGCATATAAAGACCTTTCTATCATTAAATGATCATTTACCAATTTTGTTGTAGTATTTTAACCATATCAGTATTGAGGACTCACGGGTATATGAACTGACCAGTAAAGCTGGACTCCTGTCTCCATATCAGATCCTTCATGAGTGCCTTAAAAGGTGAGGTGGTGCGTTGCTTGCATGATTTATGCTTTGAGGAAGGGCTGATCATTTTTTTACATTCACTTTTCATCTGTTTTTTTTACTCTTTAATCTGGCACTCATACGTTGGAGAGAACTTAGAAATGGTTCCTAAGTTATGAGTGCTATTTCAGAAATGGGACAGAAACCTCAATGTGCTAGTTATGGTCTTAACTCTGCCCTGTGAACATTACGATTGTCTGCCACCTGACCACCATGTTCTGAAATGTGGGGGTTTGAAAGATGTGCTGGAGCTGGTAGGGGAAGATTGGAGGATGGGTATTTCCCATATGATTTGCTCACACTATATTCCATTGCCAGTTGAGATTCAGTGTGTGAAGCTGCCAGTTCTTAAGGCTCAAACCCATAATTGTAAGCAACATCGCTATTATGGTTGGTGGCTATGCAGGCCTCAGACCAGGAACGATTTGCTTAGCACGTGCAGTAAAAATCAGTAACGTAATTGTCCTTCAAATATTATGAAAAATGTTTTAGCTGAACATTTGAGTCCAGGTTTGATGCAAACATTTATGTATGATGTTAACATTTTAACTCAACCCAGACTTTGTAAACGTTCAGAGTTCCTAACAGTATTTAATTTGTCCTTAAGAAATCATGGCATGGGTGATACATCTATAAAGTTTGAAGTGATTCCTGGCAAAAATCAGAAGAGCGAATATGTTATGACTTGTGGGAAGCATACTGTACGTGGCTGGTGTAAGTATAACAGCTACTAGGAAGATCTGTGGAAAATCTGTTCATTTGTTAGATTTATATCCCACCTTTCCTCTGTTCTTGTTGGTACTGATTTTCTTGTTTAACCAGTTAGAACATTCCTATATACTAATCTCTTAGTCACAAGACGCTGTCATTTTAGTTATAGTTTTCAATCAAGAACAGAAGTATTTATAACTGAGCACATCTGTATGAAAAATTGAACTGCTGTTTTGTAATATTTTGAATACATGTTTGTAATAATGAGGAAGAAAATTTTGGCTAAGTAACTGCTGTGGAAGATTAGTGCTTCCCATATCCTTCTGTATACTCATAATTATTAGGAACCAAAGTTGATAATTTAATTGGTAACCACTCCCTAAAAAGTTACAAATCTTACATAATAACATACAAAACATTCTGCATCATAGGACTGAAACCACCTTCTTTAAGAATATGATTCCTTGAGGCAATAGTTTTTCCTCCATCCTGTGTCCATTTACTAAACATTTTCTATGTGAGTGTGATTTTTAAACTCCGCTTCGTGGTGATTTTGCAGGTAAAAACAAAAGAGTTGGAAAACAATTGGCTTCCCAGAAAATCCTTCAACTGCTTCACCCACATGTGAAAAACTGGGGTTCTTTATTGCGCATGTATGGCAGAGAGAGCAGTAAGATGGTTAAGCAGGTAAAGCATTTTATATGTTGAACCTTATCAGATTACTTAAGATCTGTACTATTGATAATGTTAAAAGTTGCACCCCGTTCGTTATAATTGTCAGTGGCCGTTGCATCTTTAAATAGCGAAGTAGCAAATTTTGCTTGAAACTGACACTGCTCCACTGAAATCTGTTCATGCAGTAAAGACCAGTAAGGGGCCTGTTGCTGTAGAAGTGTAGACATGCTCAGTGAGGGAAAGGCCTATCCTAAGCTCCTAAGAATCATGGCATTTGTTATTCACTGCTCTGACCTCCTTAGCATCCAACAGCATGGGCAACCTGAAAAAATTAGAAGTCACTTTCAACTGGGTGCGAGCATGCCTCTTTCCTAATTGACATTTTGGATACATTGCTACCTTGTCTTTCAGGGTAAAATGAATCATCAGCTTTCATGTCAATGGTCTTCCCAACCAGCAGCAGTTCTATCTTATCGGGAATAAGTTGGTTTTGCCTCACTGAAACTAACTGCAGACACTAGTTTAGGGTTCCTCCCTATTTCCCTGAGATGAGCTGATAGAAGTGAAAGCTTGAGAACCCCATTGGGTTGATGCATGTGGTGGGGAGATCAGGATCTAAAGGTGGAACAGGAAGCAGCCACGTCCCTTCCAATGACATTGCAGCATCACTAGATGTCCTCTGAGTGTACTTCAGCAGGTTGAGAGGCTGGGTTGCAGCCTTGGCCCCTCAAGCGTTGTTCAAGCTTGAATTAACGTAAGGAGCCGAGGGCTATGAACTGATGCAGTACCTAGCAACCGCAATTGAGACCCACCTTCCAGGGCCAGCTTGGTTGAGTTGGGTGGCTATACAGATGCTACAAATAAACTAAATAAGGAGATTCTGTTGAAAGATGCAAAATGATCTCCAGTTCTGTGATTTAGTTGCTTAGACTGAGTTCGGAGATATTTTTTTTTTAGGTAGGATTTCAAAGGAACCTGTTAAAACTGAAGATGCTTATGGGAACGTTTCATTTCATTTTGACGCCTTTGTGTAGGAAACTTCTGATAAAAGCGTGATAGAGCTTCAGCAGTATGCCAAGAAGAACAAGCCAAATCTGCACATTCTGAACAAGTTACAGGAAGAAATGAGAAAATTGGCACAAGAAAGGGTGAGTAGTTGCTTTGTAAGCTGCCTTGCAGCATCGTCCATGCAAAAGAAATTAATGGTTCTATTTAGTTAATTGTTCTTCTAATTCTTAAACATTAAGATATTTAGAAAATCCTCAAGTAAAGCTTTTCTTGTTAGCTGTTTTGCAGAAGATTGTTATTTTCTGGGACCGCTGAGAATCTCACAGCACTTACTGCTTTCACAAAGTGTGATAGCAAGGCTGGCCTTTGCCATTCTATGAAACTGTAATCATAGGAAGGGGGATGAAAAACTCATCCTCTTTCTCTCTTTCAGATGCACTTATTTTAAAACACCAGTTTTCTTCTTCCCTTACAAATCCAAGCCAAGCTCTCCAACCTGAATGTTAACTAAAAGATTTCTGATGCTAGTGGGAGCAATCAGACTCACTTTCATTACCACCCAGTTTGTTCATGTTCCATAGAAACATTTCCTTTAGGACACCTTTATTTTTGAGAAAAAGATGCTCCTGTTTCTGTTTTAACATTTTTCTAGCAACTGGGATATCATGGAACAAGTGTAAACACTAGTGTTCTGCTCAGGGGACGTTTTGAAACATTGGCATCCAGTGAGGATGAAGGATGTATATAATTATGGTTGGTTTCTTATATTTCTAGGAGGAAACTCGAAAGAAACCCAAGATGACAATTGTAGAGTCTGCTCAACCTGGCAGTGAGCCTCTCTGTACTGTTGATGTGTAATGAGAAAGACTAGGAATTGGAGCAATAAAACAAGTGGAGAAAGTTAGGGGTTTTTTTGTTTGTTTGTTTGTTTGGTCAACAATTTAAGGAGGAATTGGTTTGCTTCAGAAAACAACCTAACAGTCAAAGCTGCTTCAAATGTGCATTGTGTCTTTGCATCAGGGTGATAATATAAATTTTGTGTGTATTTCCCAAGATGTTATTCAAGAGGGCAAAAATCTGCACAGGCCTAGGTTCAAAAGAACAAGCAGCAGGCTTGTTCACCTAGGCGGAGTTGAGGCAAACTCACTTCCCATCCTTTTTCAAAAGAAATTTGGGTTGTCTTCAATGGATACGATGAAAGATTAAATTCAGAATGTTCATTTAAGGAATCGAACGAATGTCTAACACAGGAACATAGCTTTTCCTGCTTTTATGAACCTACAGGCACTTGTTTTCTGAAAGAGGTTCTTATATCTCTGCACAGAATAATATGCACTGATAACACACTTTTAACAGCTACATTGGAGGAAAGAAATAAAAGTGTGTGTTACTTTATGCCCTAAGGTTAGGCCAGTAGAGTTGCTTGTTAATGAGTTCTGGCAGACTTAGAATTTTTAGCATGGTACACTGATTATCAGACAAGAACTGATAGTATACAGCTCTGAGGTTTCCATTTTCTTAATCATTGCATTTCATTTAAAAATAAGAACATAGGAAGCTGTGATTGTAAGGTATACTTCAGTTTCTCTTAGACAGAAACAATGAACTTTGGCAATTCTGCATAAAGGTGGGCCAAGCATCACTGCTCTGCGGCTTTTCTGCATGCTAGTAGGGCTTGTAACCACATTTCCCCATGGTTTATCAGAGTAACTGTGAATGCTGCAGCAGCGCTTGGTAAGTTGCCTTTTCTGTCGTTTCAGTTTAATTGCAACACTTAGCATTTCCTCACGGCTTGACTTGGAAGCCAGGAAAATCACTGGACCCATTTCAAGTTTGTTTTTGTTTGTTTTTTAAAGTGACTGCCTTTGTTTTTACTGCCTGTTTAGTGCTTGCAAATTTGGCTCTGGAAACGATTTGGACATAAATTGAGATTCATCAGAGAGGACTCCAAAAAGACCTAAGTAAATTCTGTTGTTGAAATGAAGAATATGAATATGTAAACGTTGTCTACTTAAGACAACCCCTCTTGGTCCATGGCTATAAAATATTTTGAGTAGCAGAAACTACTGTGAAAGAAATCCATACGATTTGGTGTGTGTGTGTTTTTTCCAGTAAGGCTTCAACCCTCCCAAAAAACTAAAAGGATGGATTGGGGATCCAGTCCCCCCCCGCCCCGAACTGTTTTGCATAAGCAATGGACATCTGGTTTCGTGACTCCTTGATGTCCCTTGTTGCTGCAAATAAAGCAAGCAACGCTAGCCACATCTGAATGCTCATTTACAACATGGCTGCATTTAGGCTGCATCTAAGGGGTTGGTAATCTGAAATCCAGGAAAGTGCCAGGATCTTCAAACAGTTTTTTGCTTGCCATGGTGTATATTGCTTGCTCAGTTTCTTGTCACTAGTAATGACTGTTCAGCATGTCCATGGCTGGTTGCACGCAGTAATATTTAAAACCTCTGAATAAACTGTTGTATAATAGCATTTATCTTTGCAGGAGGCAGATCCTTTCAGAGCTCCAGTTGGAAGCTCTGCGAACAGGAAACTTGGTAGGAATAAAGTCCAATTGCAATAAGTGCTAGAGCACTTGCTTTCGCCCTCAGTAATTTGCAAATAATATTTCTGGGGCCCTGCGGATGAGTTTTGGCCCTTGGAATTTTATTCCATAGATCCCTCAGGTCACGATTTGCCACAGAATTAAGCATGGCGTTAAATGTATTGCTTCTGTTCTTTAAATAGCCCAGCTTCTAATCTTCACCCTAGTATTTAAAAGCACTACAAATCCAAGGGGAAGTCAGATATTCCTTTTTATATACATTTCTTACCAGGGTGGGGACAGCACTTTCCCTCAGGGGGGTAATCTCTTCCCCAAACTCAGAGCGTTTTGCAGGTTCTCTGCCGAGTATCACAGATGCCTCCTTCCAGAAGGGTTTTGCCATGTTGAGTCTCTCTTGCTTTAGCCTTACCTGTCGGTATCCGAATCGATAAGAGGTGACCGCTGCCCTTAAAAACATCCAGATGTGTCATTGTAAACCAAAGGCTAATACAAGAAATTATGCATTGTTTAAAAAAATAAAAGTGCTGCAGCCTGTTTGGCCAGACGTTCCAACAAAGCGCAATAACAGCTGGAACAAACCATGTAATTCCTGTGGTCACTGTGAAGTATTTCTCGTCATTTCCGATGTTTACTATAGTTTGATGCGTAAACGGTCTTGCGTTTGCCCTAAAGCACAAGCCGCTGTGATAGATCGTTGCATTCATTCCAGCTTCTGCATGGATACTTGTGCGGTGTGATTCAAGGCACTCAGAACTTTTTTTCACAGCCCTTAGAACTCGTGGTTTTTCTAATTAATTACTTCTTGGGATTCTAGTTTTAGCAAGGCCTAAAATTATACTAGTTCTCTTCTTCTCCCCCCCCCCTTTACCCTCATTAAATCAGTATATTGCTCTGGATGGGCCTTTCATTGCACCATCCTTCAAGAATTTCTTGCATTTTATTCTTTCCTTGAGAAATGTGAGAAAACCGTTTAAATGGTAGTAATTGGTCAAATAATTTAATAATGGATACAGAAAAGAGGTCAGAGGCCATCCATTTATAACTCAGCTAAAATTTTAACAGTCCAGTTACTTGGACTCTTGACCGCTGGAAACAGATCTCTACACGTTCTAACAGTTCTCACACTTGCAGAAGTATTTCGTTGTAGCTTTTTCCATCTTATACTAATCTGTATTCTGGGTTATGGTGAAAACTGAAATAATTCCCTGTAATGTCAGTGGGGCGTTCCAAATGTTAAGCTGCTCCGTCAGTCCTTTGGAACAACTTGCAGTGATTAATTACAGTATTGTATTTTGAAAATGAATGTGACCAACTCAATGTTACTGGGTGCTGTATGAATTGTAAGTGGTCAGTTGGTTCCCTTATAAAGTCTCATTCATTGAGCCTCTGTGTTACGTCTTTTGAGTTACTTGTGTGTTTTCTCCAAATATTAGTTTTCAGCAATAAAGTTTGATATTATGTAAGAGTTTATGATTATCTGATACTGCCAGTCATAATTCTTTAGGCTTTTTTTTAAGTTGTATCTCCAGGAGAAGCTATTGCAATCCAATTTTCTATCTAGAACGGTCATGTGACTGGCAGAGCAAATTTTCTTCGATCTGTGCATTTTGTATGTGAGTGAAGAGAGTTAAATAAAAGTACATTTAGATGTTTTATGAAATACTCCTGTGTGTGGGGGGCAGGGGAAGTTCCTGTTTTTTAACTATTTTGGAGGTGCTGCCTTTTTCAGATTTTTTTGAACCACATTAAAGAGAGGGGATTCGGTACTTAACATAGCAGACATCAGTAATTTTAAATAGCTCATAAAGAGAGGTAGCTGCTGCTGCTTCCTTTTTCCAGGAATAGCTCCCACTTCTTCCATAGGAAGAAGGTACAGGATAACATTTTCTAACCATTGTAGACTCCAGAGAATACTTACTAAAGATTACAGGGGCTACGACTGGTTTAAATGTAACAGTCAGCTCTTTGAAATGTAGCCTGGAACCTGCCAGGTAACCAACGTCTAGGTCTTAAGAACATTATTCTACCACTGGCAGTGTAACCAGCGGACCTTTAGTGTGCCCTAAAACAAAAGCCATCACAGCTCACAGGCAGCGTGTTGCAGCATGCACCCACGCTGGAGGAGTCCATCCTGAGGTGGCATTGTGGTTTTTGGCAGGGACCTCTGAGCCTTGTTGTTGTAAAAGAGCGCTAACAGGCTGTCGCTTTGGGTACTGTATTATGGCTGAGGTACAGCTTCATCATACCTTTGGAGTGCAGAAAGTACCAACACAGATGCACCCAATGGTTTCAACTGTTTACTGGTTGGTTTGCCTTGGTATACAGGACTCCCCTTTCACCCTGTTTGTTCCATGATTTCAAAATACGCCATTAAAAAAAAAAAAAGGTAAGCCATCTGAAACAGTTATCTGCTTTAGGCGTTTGCTTCTGCCAGTCCCCTTGAACTGTTGACATACTTCAACCTGGTATGTTTTCAAATCCGAAGCAGCAGTTGGCTGGGAAGACCACAATGAAGGGAGGGGAAAAAAGCAGCAGACACTTTTAAGATTAGGAAGTAAAACAGCAGGTTCCTTCTGTGCTTGGTGGTCAGTAAGAATCGCTAGCTGGGACATTCCATGGCTACTCTTTGGGGGAGCCTGTGGTGTCGACCTCAACAGAAGTTGCCGCTTCTGATGTCACAGCTGGAATTTCCACCGAGCCCGTGGAGGTGTCACTTGCTTTACTGTTTGAGTACTCGATTCTTTCAAAGAAGAAGAGCATCTCGCAGTGCATAGTGTGGGGAAAGAGGTCCACCGCCTCTGCTTTGGTAACCCGGAAAGGACTCCCTTTGACACGATGAGAAGGTGCTCGACAAAGGCTGTCAGAGAGGAAAGACAGTATGAGTCTTCGTCCTTCTATTTTATAACCTGAGGTTGCTTCTCCCCCCATGCTCCCCACTGCTGGGTGGGCTGGCTTCAATTCTGCATATCCATGGGAGGCTAACATGTTGGCCCATGGCCACGTAAGGGTCCTCGCTCTCATTATGGCAAGTGAACAGCCCAATTAGACTTTCTGTAAAATTAACGTCATTTGTGCACTCACTCCACAAAGTTGTTCATAGCAGCTCGAGGGTTGCAAGACACATAAAGGAGCTTTTTCAAGTGTTCAGCTTTTCGGATTGCAAGAATTACTTTGGAATCTAGAAAATTACATTTGGGTAAACATTAGAATAAGGCTTTTGACTGCCAGAACAACTTCAAGAAAACGACAATATGTATTCCCTTTGAGAGAAAAAGCAGTATACAAACAAAATGACAGTAACTAAGGATGGAAGAATGTAAACGGCCATATTACCCAACTGTAACCAGTGTTAATAGTTTCAAGGGAAAGTAGGAAAAGGCTTATAGTAATTCTGCAGCCGACTATCCCTTTTCACCAGGAAAATTAAGGCTTAACCTTCCTTCTTTCAAAGTTACCCTAACCCACTTTGCAGCATATTTATATATCATCACCAAAACTCAAAGGCAAATTTTGCATCTTTTCCCCCCAAAAGAAATAAGAGGCAAATGAGAAGACTTTTCTGGCCACGTGGAGCAGAAAGCCAGTGGAGTTGCTAGATAACCTATAGGCAAAGAAGCATTTGGGCTGCTCTGTTTTTCTTCCCAGGGCATATTCCTTCTTGTCCTACTGCTCCATGTACAACTCTCTGTAAACTCAAAATTCTACTTAAATGCCACCAAGCCCCCCACTTACGTAGCCCTGCTCGGGGAGGATCCACAATTGTAATTGTATTATGCAGTGCTAATGTGTTAACCAGGTGAGGAACAAGTTCTTCAGCCTTTCCCCAGTGGAATTCAACATTCATCAGTCCTGAAGGGGGGGGGAAAAAACCCTTATTTTTGTATTTATGTTAATATCTTAGCATAAAAAATATCATATACCCCCACCAGAATTCCTCATCAGAACATTTGCACATCCACCACAGTTTGCATACTGTATGTATCTTACAAAATGCATCTCTCTTGTGATGAACGTGGTGATATAGTAACCGCAGGTACAGTTTTAACTATTTGCGAAGAATACACAGGAGAGCCACTGCAAAAGCAGGCAACACTAGGAACAGCAGGGATAATTCAAAAACAGTATAATAATGGTACAGGCTTTAGGGCTTAACCCCATTTTTCCTTCCGGTTGTCCTAAATATTTTTCTCTCTCTGCATGAAGAAGTTTGAAAATTTCACAGCATTTCCACACTTCCACCTATTCCAGCAAGTGGCAGAACTTAAAATTTGCTTTAACTTCACAACTATCAAACTGTTTTGTTGATTTGCCATGATGGCTATAAATTTGTCCTTAAATTTATCTTCCTTTGCAAAAAAAGCTATTTGTATCTATCACCACTTAAAAAAAAAAAAAGGTATTACAACATTGGGACCTTGAAATCCTTTTTTCTTAACTATTAACAGGGTAAAACTTTGGACCGCTTTGGTCAAAGTGAGAACAAAATATCATTCTTGCATTTGGTTCTAACAGAAATCTTTGGAAAGCTGATAAAAATGTACTAGGGGTCTCAAGATTTATTTTACCAACCGTTAAGCTGAGCGTTTGCTTTGGCATCTTCAACAGCTTCTTGACAAAGTTCAACTCCAATAACTTTTTTCACTTTCTACAAGATAAAAGGCAGTAACTATGGTTAATGCTTTGCTGGTTATAAACCTAATAGGCAAAATCTGTTGCCTGCCAGCTGAATATTCTGCCCTCTTGTAGCTTCTTAGCAGTGTTGGTAACTCAACAGCTACTGGACATACAAGTTCTACATTTGACTCTTCCCCCTTCGCTGTGGTGCCTTTATTAAAGAAAAATGCAACTGCTTTAAACACAATTACAGGCCAATTTGCATCAGCGATGTCTTAAGAGAGCCCCCTTTGCAGTGCTGTCATTATTTTGACCGATGTGAATTAAAATTCATGTTTTGAGTATTAGTTGCATGGGTCGGTTGGATTCAGTCTCCACACAGCCCTTGGATAACTACGACGGGGGATTGTGGTGTTGCTGTCTCCCCCTTCCCCATGGAAACAGCAAGCAAAGCTGTTCTTTCACCTGAGCAAGAGAAATGCCAATTGATCCAGTTCCACAGCAAACATCCAGCACTGTGGTGTCCTGGTTGATCTCAGCCCAGTCCCGAATGGCAGAATACAGAACCTCGGCCGCTTTGGTGTTTACCTGTGAAGTCCAACATTATTACTGTATTATCTCATCTAACAAGCAGGGAACTAAACCACAGGCAAAAGTCTCTGGGATGAAGTAAGACTTGCCTTCAGACTGGAATAACAAATCAATCTACAGTGAAAAACTTCACATAGACTTGCGTATTGAAAGGAGTGAAAACCAAAACCACATCTGGATCATAGAGAGAAACAATGAAATGACCGAACTTTTTTTTTTGTCTATGACCATAATAAAAATTGATCTATCTGATCTGTCCTATCTACCGTAAGAAATTACTAAAATTTAAATCGCTAGCACAAATGATAAAATCATACCAACCGAAGGACTTATTTTAAGATTAAGATTATAAAGAAGAAACAGAATAGAGATTCACGTAATTTGGATAAAACTACAGGATAATAATGAAAGTTAAATAAAAGTAGCTGACGTGAAATATAAAATCACTTTATCCTTAAAATCTACAGGTAAACTACATTTAATATTAATAATGCAACTGTAAGAACTATAGTAGTATGATATAAAGTAAGTGTATTAAAGGGATGTCAGTAACTTAAAAGGCTAAAGAGCTAAAAAGGCTAATCATATGCAAATTTATGGGCGTAATCAGTTTAATGGCTCTAATGATTATGGATAAGTGAATTGTATTGATAAAGTCACGGACTGCATTTAATAAGCACTTAAACTACATTAGCTGGAGCATCTGATATAACACAATTTTCCTACACTTAAAAAAGCGTTATCGCAATCATCTAGTAAATAGTATAGCTAAAGGTTATTGGAGTGATTTTCAAAGGTATTTTTATTTTCAAGAGAATTCATACAATATGCCAGCTTCCCTAACATTCTTGGGGAGATGAACACAATTGGAATCTTGCAAGCATGGCACAGGGGTCTGAATTTTCAGTTTGATTTTTTTAAATTAAAATTAACACAAGGAGTCTCAGAGCAACAAGACAGGGCAGAATCAATGTATGCCTCTTATTTTATTTCTACTATAACACACGTTTATTAGCTTGTATAATTTTACTCGTTAAAGTTTTAATGTACTGGGAGGTTTACAGTTAATCCTGACACAAATTCCTGCCCTCATTTTTATGGGGGAAATACAGGGAGGAGTGGACACCCTCTCCATTTTCCTAGGGCTTCAGTTCAAAAGCACAGCCGTCCAGTGCTTCCAACTGCAAGACCAGGTTTAAGCACAGGATCATGAGAAATTACCTGGAAAAAAGCGTGGGGGGAAATCTGGAATTTTAGCCCTAGAAGATCTTCTTGAATGTACTTGTCACCAGCGATGTTCTTCAAGATTAAATCTTCACGATGGGGTGATTTTCTGAAGGGGGAAGAATCAGGAAAACAGGGTTTCATGATGACCCCCGCTGCTTTTGCACCTGATAATCATATTCAACTAGAGATTACAGATAAAACAAATTAGGGACAGAAAAAGGGTCAAAGCTGATGCTTGAACTTATTAATCCAATGATCCTTCAGCTGCAGTATTATAATGCAGTGGCACAATTAAGTAATCTCAAATAATGCTCGCACATTAGTGAAATGGAAGACTTATAAATGCTCTCATTTCATTGGGTGATCACTATTCAGGAACATTCCCAAAGGACTAATAGAGGCAAAGCAGGAAAAAGAATTCCACTAGTTAACATTTCACCCTGAAGGCCTATCTATTTCCAGCCCCTCTTGATTGTCTTGGCAGTAACTGCCAATAGTGGCAACTAATTACTATGACAGTAAGACAAATAAATAAAGATCAATTCTTGCATCTGCCTAGCCACCATGGGAAATGGAGCAAGTTACTCTTAGTTTATAGTATTTTTAACGAACCTTGGGATTTTTCATTAAATGCTCAGCATTTTGAAGATTCAGCTGTATTTTACAGCAGTTTTGTTTCTCCCGGACGGGGAGTGATGATAACATGTGCCCAATCTTGCCATCATGTTTTAAAAGAACTGGCTCTCTGCGTTAACCCTGAAAAATGTCTCTGTTATTACCTTTGACCTTCTTCTACAAAATACAAAGATGTTATTCCACTGTCCTTCCCAACGCCTTCTGTGAAGTACGTGGCCATGGAGGCTTGCAACATAGCAAGTTCTTCTTTGCTTAATTTCTAGAGATTCCAAAAGCAGAGAGGGGCTTAGATGTTTAACAGCACAGCAAGTTTCCAAGGAGCAAAGAAAAATGAAGGTCTGCTCTTTGAAGCAAGAAGTATTCTTCCCCAAGAAAACCATGCATTATATCCCAGAACAACGAGCAATTTCCTGGGACATCAAAAACACAGCTTAAAGTATGTGTTTTATTGTAGAAACCAAATTTAATACCTGTGGGTTAAAAAAGGCAATTGCCATGACATGGCCGTTCATACTAGTACGAACTGTTAGCTGTTTCCAGTGACCTTCGTAGGTTTCTGGACTATAAACACCGTAACACGTCGACCTGTAATTTACAAATCCTTAATTACTAAATCAGGACTTAGTAAGTGCAACTGTATTAATTCTGGAAAGAAGAAAAATGAGTGTTTTGGGGACGTGATCGTGCGCCAGTTTCTAAAGGAGTTCCATCACTCTTTGACCTCTTTCTCCAAGAGAGACCACACCTTATAATGGTCTGTTCTTCCACAAGAGCGAGGACTTATGCATATCAGATTTCCAGATACTCTCCTATGTGGGAGAAACCTCCCTCACAGTTCCAGTCCTGGCTAGTTCCATAGAACAGGCTTGGGGCAAAACAGGGCCCTGTAACTACATTTCTATATCATGCAAGATCCAGGCTGGAGAGAAGAAAACAGATTTTAAAAAAGAAAGAGACGAAAACCTCACGTAGAATAATCATTCTAAAAATGTGTAGCAGCAGATGGCTCACCGTATGTAGTCTTGAAAAGCCTTTGCCACCTTTTTTGCCACAGCAGGAATGTGAATGGTATCATAGGGTTCCACCACAGCACAGGTGCCACCCTTGTATTTGCCCAGGCGGAAGCCGACAGTTTTATCTTCTTGATTCGGGCCTAAGCCAATCAAAAATTCACATTTGTTGCGGTACTCAGTCTAAATGCAAAGCAAGGGAACGTTCAGAACAGGACCGTCAGGTACACTGCCTGGAGTTGCACAAAATAAAGTGAGGAATGACAATAACAACAGTAACAGCAACAGCAACAACAACAATTCTTTCATGTGTTGGATGAAAAGCATTAATGCAACCACTTATGCTTCTTAGCAGTTACAGGTTACTCTGCAAAGACTAGGTACCTCCTGCACTTTACTTCATCTCAGACTTTTATTAAATGGTATCACACAATCATCCTGGTATGCATGACCTGTAATGGCGATGCTTTCACTCCCTCCAAGGAGCAACATAGCCCATTGTGCTTCTCCTTTTGCAGGAACAACCAGGGTAGCAGCGTTCGGTTGTTGTTTCCCATCTCCCTGAAACAGAATTTCAAAATGGCTTACTGGAGTTAGGGAAGGGAAAAAATCACAAAACCAAAATGGGGGCCCCATCACAAAGCAACATCGCCAGCCATGATCGTCATTTAAAGCAGTGAAAACTCTTGAGGACGCTGTTCCAAGAATCCGGTAGAGACTTGTTTCCCGGGCTTAAAATCCAAGAAGATGTGAGGCAGGAGAAGAGAAGATACTCTGCCTCCCCAAGTAGTAAGCAAGTGAGATGGTTAATGGCCCACCTGAGCTAATAGTCCTGTATCAAGCATAAAAGGGCAAAATTCTCACTAGCCTTTCACCATGGCTAGGCAGTTTGGCAACCAACCTGCCCATGACATGGCTTCTGAAAGTAGAACGTCCCTCTTCTGCACACTCAGTTCCATTTCCACCCCTTCTCCCCATGCTGTAAAACCCAAACTCTCCACATTTGGGCCCAGTATGCAGGTCATTAGAGGACCGTTTCCAGCTTTGACCCTTTACTCCAAATGGTCCATCTGCAAACCGTGGAAGAAATGAAATTGTTTTGGCCATCTCAGTGACCTGGAGCTGGAGAACTAAGTTCACCATGAGCATGTTATCTACAAGGGGATGAAGTTTCCAGAAAAGAAAGTTACCTTGTCAGTTTCAACAGCACTTCTTCACACTGTTGCTTCTTCTTCACCAGCTGGTCTTCATATGGGATAGTCCACAAAGGAGTCACCACATCTGCTATCTGCTTGCTCAGAGACTCCTCTTCACCTTTTAAAAGTGGGCGCTTGGCTGCAACGTCTTCGGTCCCTTCCTCTCTCTTCCTCTTCTTCAAAATGGGATCTGCCTTTGGTTTTGCCAACCGGACACTCAGGTTTCGGTTCTTCCACCGGACCCCGTGGAGAACTTTCATAGCTTTGTCCCTCTCTTCCTCACTCTTAAAGGTGACAAAAGCAAAAGTCTGTTTCCCCATCAGTTTTATTTTATGCGGGTTAAGTCCATATCTTGCGAGGAATTTCTTTACTTCATTAAAACCAATATATTTGGGAAGATTCTGAAGTTCTACCTTATAGATTTCTGAAGTAAACAAGTCATCTTTAATATACCTGTACATGTTGGAAGTATCTGAAGTATTCTCTGTATTTTTCTCTTCAGTTTGGACCGCTGACTCTGGAGTGTTACTTTTTGTATCAGCCGAGCACACGCAGTCATTGTTTTCTTCCATTATTTCAGCTACTCTATAAAGAAAAATAACAGAATCGACTCTCTTACAGCCCGCAGCACTAAATACTGAACCAAATCACAGGGAGATAACTTCAGGCACATCAGTATAAAAGCTAACCTAATAAATTATCTTTGGCGCTGTCACGCCAAGTCAGAAAATGGAGTAAACCAAAATTAAATTGAACAATAAGCATTGTAGAAAATCTTTTGTGACTCTTGGCCAGTCAGGCTGGGTTACTAGCATGCTGGCTTTACCCCAGCTCCAGAAGGAGAGGTATGTTTGCTGCCTCGAGTTGACCAAATTGTCTGTCTGTCAAAAAGCCAGGGTAAAAATGTAATAATAAAAATCAACTTTAAGCAATTGCAAGACAATGTGTGGGTCAGCAGCTCTACTTCATGGGAACTACTAAAGGATCAGGAGCCTAACACCCAAAAGAAGGACAACTCTAATAAACTTATCCTAGCAAAATGTTAACCAGACAACCAGCAAAACACAAAGTAGAAGCCATGGATTGATCCAGGAACGTCTAAACATCCCAGTTTCCTTCTACTGGGAGAGTGAGTGCTAGTTATGCCCAGCTTGAGCTGGACACGTGATCGTGCTTCATGGTTTTTCATATTATTTCTGGCTTGCTTTTGATCATTTCTGATCCCCGCCACCCAGTCATAATTATGAGTGGGCAGCCTTAGAAATCCCTTGAATGAATAAGATGTCCTCCGCTCAATGGTGCTGTAAGCTGTTTACAGATTAAACTCTTGTTACCCCAAGGTAGAGTTTCTCAACCTCAGCCACTTTAAGATGAGTGGACTTCAACTCCCAGAATTCCCCAGCCGGCACTTGCGGACTTCAACTCCCAGCAGGCTGGCTGGGGAATTCTGGGAGCTGAAGTCCACCCATCTTAAAAGTTGCTGAGGTTGAGAAACTCTGCCTTAAGGACAGTTGTCCACCTTGATGTCATTCTGGAAGACGTCTGACAACCGTCCTCTTAAAGAGAGCATCCACCTCGTTCGATGGCTTTCTTTAGTTTTTAATTCTTGGGTTGATTCCTCGCTGGTTCTATAGGTGGATTTTATTAGTGTTTTGTGGTATACGTTGCAAGCTGCCCAGCATCGGAGGCATTTCCATTTAGGTCAAGCAAGAATCGCAGCGTTGCAAAGGAGTCCCTAAATGGACGCGGTTGGCAAGCAGGAGGAGAGCAGGAAGAGCTGGGGGAAAGGCCACGGCTTCTTCCTTCCAGTTCAAGAACGCCGGCCTTCCGCGACGCGGGGCAGGACTACATCCCCCAGAACCCCCTGCCCATCGGGAGTCTGCCAACCTTCTCCAACCTGGCGCTCTCCAGCCGCGCATCCCTGCGAGCAGAGCGTTCCGCAGTTTGTAATCCACTCACATCCGGAGGGCGCCAGGCTGGGGAAGGCCGCGGGGGCGCCCCCACGTTCGTCTAGAAGGCCAAGGAGACCCGGGAGGGCTCCCCACTCACCTCGCCCACGGCCAGGCTCCCCCACGAGGCGAGGAGCCCCACGGAACCGCTTCCGGACTCGGCTGTCAGCTGCAGAGCGCGGGCGCAGGGAGGCGAGGGCGTGGCTTCCCAGGGGGCGGGGCCGCGATGACGCCTAGACGTCGACGCCGCTTTCTATTTCTGTCGTGATCGGCTTTTTTTTTTTTTTTTTTTGGCCTCGCGGAACCATGGCTGAGAAATCCCCGTATATTCAAGCGCACGGATTGCGCGCGCGCGTGCGTGCGTACAACAGGGTAAGCGTGAACGGACGTCAGCCCTCCTCCAAGCAGCGGCGCCATCTTGAGTCGAGGGGTCGCGCAAGGGCCGACGGGAAGGAGGACAAAGCGCCCGAGTGCCCGCCGCGCCCCGTTGCCCAAACCCCGCCGGCCGCCCCCCCCCCCGCGCAAGAGGGTTCGCCCCCCAACGCGGGCCGGAGATGACGGCATTAGACACCCGCCACCGAGCCAGAGCAGGCCTCCGAGAAACGTCGGCCTAAGCGGCGCCTCTCCCGTCCCGTCAGCCCTTGCGGCGGCGGCGCGCGGGCCGCGGGGGCGTGGCCGCAGCGGCGGGGGCGGAGTCAGAGCGGCGCGGCGCAGGGACCGAGCTCGCGGCGGCGCCGGCGGCGGGAGCGGGCAGCGGAGGCGGGAAGCTGCGAGGCGACGGGGAGCGGGCTCGACGGGCAGGCGGGAGCCGCGCCAGCCCCACCATGGCCGAGACGAAGGTGAGGCGAGCCGGACAAAGCGGGGCAGGAGCGGCCGAGCGGCGCCCCGCCGCCAGGCCCCTCAGGCGCGGGGCGGCCCGCGAGCCTTCCCTCTCTCCCTCCCCGGCGCCGCCCGCCGCGCGGTGCCTTCGCGTCCCGGCGGGCCGCGGGGGCAACGTCCGCCGCGCGCGCCGTTCCTCTTCCCCCTTCCTGCGGGGAAGCGCCCCCTCCGCGCCCGGCCCGGTAGCGCCGCCCGGGACTTCATTTCCCGGCATTCCCGGCCCCGCCGCGTGCGGCCGGGGCTTCTGGGAGTTGGAGTCCCGGCGGGAGGGACGCGGCCTCGTGCTCCGCTCTTCCCCTCCCGCCTTGAGTGGCGCCGGAGGAGGAGGAGGAACAGCGGCCCACGTGCTCCGCCGCCCCTCGCGGCCAGGCGGGATTCGCGGCCCCGCCGGGCGGAAGCGGCGGGAAAGGCCCGGAGCCCATCGCCCATCGCTTGCTGGGGCTCTGGCCTCCCGGGGCTGCGTGCTCTGCCGCCCGACGCGCGGCCCCCCAGCCCAGCCTTCCGGGCTCGTATTCTCCCAGGCCCTCCTTTCCACCGGGAGAAGAGGGGGCTGCTGACCGGGGGAGGCGCCCCTTCCCCGGCAGGCTCTCAGGCGACCGTCGTAGGAGCCCAAGAGCGACGCCCGCGTGTGGTGGCTCCGTTGCGGCCCGGGGACCCTTCCCCGTACGGCCCCAGCGCCTTCCTGGTGGCCTTCAGCGAGGACCCAGCCCTTGGCCGCCTCCTGCCCCGGGCGCGTCTTGCCTGGTTAGACTTCGTACGCAGACGGTTCCTGTCGGTTCTCAAGCGTTCTGGTCTCGGGACCCCTCGGCCTCCTTAAAAACGATGGGCGACCCCAGCGAGCTTTGGTGGATCGGCGTTAGAGCTATCGATGTGTACCGTATTAGAAATTAAAACCGGGAAATGTTAAAGGGTTTGCTTATTTGACTTCACAGGCCCCCTAAAAGGGTCTCAGGGACCTCCACCCCTTGAGTGGTCCGTGAAGCTAACAGCTGAGCTAACAGCAGTGAATCCCTTAAAAGTCATCAGGTTCCATGAATGGAAATTTAAGAAAGCGGCAGATGTCTTTGGGCTTTCTGGGTCCAGTAGACCAGGTTACTGTGAAAAATGGGTGAAAGTCTGCTTTGGCATCGTTGTTTGTTTCATGGTCTTTTTTTTTCCCCCCTGTAGTACAAAATAAAATACAGGTAAGGTTTGATTTTGGAGAGTTGACCTCCTTCTTCAGGTTTTAAAATCCTCATTTATTTAGTAGCCATCAAATTCCAGTTGCAAAGTTCTCGTTCTTAGTTTTTGACACCTGCTTAAAGTAGAAAACAAGAGAATACACAACTTGTTTATTTACTTTATTTTTATGCTGCCCACTGCCAAAGGCTCTGGAATAAAGCCTCAGTTCTTTGTGACAACTTAACATTCTTCTATTGGCATTTTTATACTTATTTCTACAGTCTCTGCTGGGGTTCCTTCCTCACCTTCTGATGCTGAAAATCATTCTCAAGACATCATCATTATTATTATTTTTCATGCATATTCACAAATTCATAGCTTGGTTTTGGAATCCAGGAGGAGAAGGGAGAATGTTCACCAGCCCGATTAGAGCGTATTTTAATATGGTTGGATGTCATTTCAGCATCATGCATGCTTTACGAAAGGGAAGAAACTGTAGATTGGCCCTTGGCACCTATATTTGGAGGTGGTTACACATTCGCACTCGCTTTTTCTGAAGTTTAGAAGTGGCAGATAATGTAATTAAAAGAACATGACTTGGAGGTTTCTGCTTGCTTCTGTGATAGTTTTGAACTCAAGCTGTTCTTTTGTAGTTATATTGACTGCCATAATAAGCTGCTATTTTTTCAGAGTGAAATAGGATTAAATTAACTTTCTAATGAAGGGCAGATGGGTGTGTTCATGAGAATTTCTATGTTAACTCTTTAAAATGATCTTCTCTAATAAGCCTTTAATACATTTAAAGCTTTTTCATCTAACTCCACAGGATGCACACGAGGAGCATGACTCAGCAGCTGACAATGCAGATGATTCTAACCACGATCCACAGTTTGAGCCCATAGTTTCTCTTCCTGAGCAAGAGATCAAAACTCTTGAGGAAGATGAGGAAGAACTCTTCAAGATGTAAGTACAAGCCAAGCTTTCAGCAATTAAATGAGCAAAATCTCTTTAACTTTCAGAAAGCATAAGAGTACACTTTTTAGGTATAAGACTGAACTCCAATTGTGGTGGGAAATGTTGTAGCATGCAGGCTTAACTGGATGGGTTGTTTAAACTCTATTTGAAATTGTAATGACTGTAACTGACTGCAACTGATTTAGCCATCCAGAAAATAGATTTTAAGAGCATTTTGTTTCAGAGAAGCTTCTTGAGAAGTTTTTATTAATTTATAACTTACAAGCTTGTGCTGTCTGTTGAGAACTTGGTGGAAAAATTAGTTATCTCATGGAGGGAAAAGTTCCCTCCCTAAGATGCTAAAAGCTCCTAATTCAGTATAATACCTGGCATATTCTTTGCCACATTGATTTGTCCTTTTTTGTTTGCATTTTTTTTCTCATGAAGGCGGGCAAAGCTTTTCCGATTTGCATCAGAAAATGACCTTCCGGAATGGAAAGAACGTGGTACTGGTGATGTAAAACTCCTGAAGCACAAAGAAAAGGGGACCATTCGCCTCTTAATGAGGAGAGATAAAACTCTAAAAATCTGTGCTAATCATTACAGTATGTAATTTGGTATTTTTCTCCTAGTTAAGATTCCTATATATGTTGGTATCATAATGACAGAGTGAATATTAGCAGTGAAGATAAAACACCGGTGCTAATAGATTGTTCTAGATAGCATGAGGCTCATTCTCAAGCATAACTAATATGTGCAGAATGTCAAACAATGGTATGATCCAGTGCCATCTGTTTAGTCAAAGCCGTGCAGGTACATCTGTCTGTCCTTTAGCCATAAAGTTCAGATCATGGCATTGCGGGCAAAGAAGACATACAAGTTGACTGAAACAAGCAAAGTGAATTCTACAGTACAGGAGACAGACAAACCCTGCCCGGGGTCAAACTAATAGCAATCTAGCCTCCTTCAGTTCAGCAATTCTAGGGAAACTATGCAGGGGGCATCTATTCTATTTGGAGTTACAAGCTGCATTGTTAGAAGCTTTGTTAAACAAGCTGTGGACAGCAGCAATAGCATTCTGAAATACAATTTTAATTACGAATAATAGATAATTGCCCATTCGTTCTTTTTTAGATAGACTTGATCTTCCATGCTGGTTCTTAACAGCCTTATAAGCTGCTTATAAGAAATGAATAACGGCTTGATGGTTGTATTACCTTGTTGTATGACCTGTGCCTAACTCCTCCTCCCCCCCCTCTTCTAGTAACACCTTTAATGGAGTTGAAGCCCAACGCTGGCAGTGACAGGGCCTGGGTGTGGAATACACATGCTGATTTTGCAGACGAGAGTCCTAAACCAGAACTTCTGGCAATTCGGTTTTTAAATGCAGAAAGTAAGTTACGTGTTTTGGGGAAGCAAGACTTCTTTTAAAATTGATGTCCCCCTCCTTGTTGTTTGGGAATGATGGGGAAACCTCATGTTGGGGAAGCTGCTCTCTGGTAATATCCATGAATTTGTTCATTGGGCTGGGAGGAAAAGCAACTCAAATTTTTAAGCCAGAAAGGATGTGGTCCAGTCTGTTAGAGGTCTATAGATGGTATAATGTATCTCAGATCTTGCAAAGTCATGAAACAAACATGGATTTGGACAGTTGCTTCTCAGGCCTCAGCCTGTAGAGTTACAAAGCTCCCTTTTTCTGCTGAATGAAGTACGTGCAGTTTCTGTCTAGTATTAGATGATAGTGACCTCAAGTGGCCACTGATATAGCCTCTCCTGGTACACCAATTAACAATTTTGGTTTTATGGAAATTATCCCCCTGTTCTCTAATGCTGGTAATGACCTCACCACTACTTGTTTTAATTCTTTGCTCAGGTAATTATTTTTCTCTCAGAATGGCAGCTGGCTTCTGGAAGGTGAAATTTGGCTGAAATTGTATCCCCTGCATACAGTTATGTGCAGATTGCAGCCTCTGGCTGTGAAGTGTGTGTTTTTCTAGATGTTTTGAGTTGCTTGCTAAGTGTTTAGATCCATTGCAACATATTTATGATACTTTGCTTCTTTAAAATAGACGCACAGAAATTCAAAGCAAAATTTGAAGAATGTAGGAGTGAAGTTGATAAAAAGGGGAAGAAAGGTAAGATGTTTGTGTTAGTTTACTTCTGACAAAGGAATACTACCATCAAGAGATCTGAAGTGTTTCTGCAAAAGTCCCTGGCCAGTCAGAGCAGTAGGGAAAATGTAAAATTTGCACCAAATATTTTACATAAGTGTGTGAGGTGTATATAGGTTTGGTGTTACTTAGAGTAGGTGTATTGAAAATAGTGCATTTGATTTGGTCATGAGTACTGTGCATTCCATTGATCTCAATAGAGTCAACTTGTAAAGGCATAAAATTGAAGCTATTTTTCTGCCCTGATCCTATAACATTTAGACTGCTTTGATCATGTTTACAGCTTAGCAATTATCAAAAAGTGGCACCTTTAAAAATACCTGCTACAGCTTTAAATGTTGATAACTTTAAAGTGAAAAATAGAGAAGGACAGATATTTCTGGAAAAGCTTAAACCAAATTAATTTCATCTTAGGCAGTATATTAACGTCTTACAGAATTAAGCTTCCCATTTTAACTTTCCCTAGTGTATCATCCCAGTCAGTCACCAAATTTGTTTAGGCATAAATCAGATTGAAAAGTTTTTTTCCCAGTAATCCAGGTTACTCTTGCAAGGAACAACACCTGCATTTAGAATATTCACAGGAGACTTGTTTCTCAGTAACCACACACACACACACAATAAAATAAAGGCTTTTCTTGATGCAGCCTTTCTAGCTATAACAACATGGACATTTTTGGTAGAAGCAACTCCCTTTTCTAGCATTCTAGAAGTCTTTCTAACATAATTGATCTCTCTGTTGAATTTCGTTCTTGCCATTAAAGATGTAAACAGCCCTCTTTATAAGACCTTTTCATGGAAGGAGAAAATTCATCTTTCCCCCTTCCCTCCTCTGCCATTTAATGCCAACTTTGTGCCAATGCCTGATTTTACTTCTTCTGCCTTATTGGAAAAGAAATAATGGGATCCTTTCAGCATTGATCACAAATTCTTTCATGTTTAGTTGTGGGAAATACATTCAAAATTTGCCTTGGGGAAGATCAGTACTTGATCTCAGTTATCTGTCATTATTTATAGCCCATCTTTGGCTATGAAAATCTTCCAGTATCACCAGGCAAATTGTATAAGCAGTCAGAAGGATGTCACCCAACATGGTATTTCTGTAACCGGTGATCTTTAGCTATGATGGATGGAATGATTTGCCATCTGATCAAATGTGGTAGGAAGTTGGAGTGATTGTTTGGGGGCTAGGAGCCTGATGGCTGAAAGATAATGGAAGCGGTATTTTTGCAGTCTCATCTTAATAATTCTGAGATGTTGAGACCCACAATATTCTGATCAATAGGCTTTTTATTATTTTCATGTGTATTGGCAGGCTCACTCTGTGCGTGACTGCAATAGTCAGTCACAGTGCTTTTTAAGTCTGCTAGAGTAGCAGTCCAGGATAATATGAACATTTCCTTCCTTGTGGATGTCTGTTTCAATTGTCTTGGCACATCACATTTAATTCTTAACAGGTTCTTATTGTTAAACCTGTGAATATGCTGCACTTTCAAGTAATTCTTCTTAGGTCTTCAGGCAAAGCAAATTGGAAAGTGATTTTCTTTGTTTATGTATACCTTTGAACCATTTTTTAAAAATACAGTATCAAACATGTAGCAAAAAGTTCTAATGTTATATTCAGTTCCTTGCATATCTATATATCTGCAGTTCAAACTCAGTAGTGCATTATTAAAAAGACTATGTTTTCCTGCTGCATTCCATAACATTGTTTCCCGCTAATGCCTATTAAATGCTAACGGTCTACACCGACATTTTTTAGCAGAAACAGACAAAAACGATAGCGCTGATAAAATTGCTGAAAAATTAGAAGACCTTTCTGTAAAGGAAGAGAGCAAAGAATTGGACAAGAAAGAAGTCAAGGAAAAAACTGAAGAAAAGCAATAAATCATTTTGGGCCTTGTGTTTTTCTTTTTTCTTATTTTTTTTTTCTTAATTTTTACAAGGGACTTTATAAAGAACTGTATTCTGATGTTCAATTTTTTTTCTAAACTTTTGCCCTTTTGGAAGAGTTCTTCAGAAAAATTCCATTCCCCAGTCATGAAAATGTACTGTGCTAAACTTTCTTTTCCATAGTGGAAATACTTATTTATAGTCATCCAAGAGAGTGAATAAATAAAGCTTTGGAAATGGTATGAAAAGGACAGGGTTTTCTATATACTTCAGATGTATGGCTGCCATTTTTACCTTGGGTTATATGTTTGGGTGCGTATTTTAGGTGAGGTATAGTGTAACTGAATTATACCAATAGAAAAAGAGTAATGAAGATGTTTCTCATGCGTTGTGGCTGAACGTTGTAATGACTGAAACAAGAAATTTTATGCTAAGGTTCCTTTTCTTGTATTTGGGGTTTGAGTGACCTTGAGTGTTCTTGTGCAGCTTTATTAAAGAAAATGGCATGTCCTTTAGAATCTAATGTCATCCCACAATGGCCTGTTATGTATTTCAAAATACTGTGGTTCCTTTTGGTCAAATGTGGTGATGCAGCAAGGCAGAATATATGTTTTCAATTGCAGCAGAAATTGAGAGATGTTCAGTGATGCAATTTTTAAAACTGCTTCGAAAGCCTTTCTCTGCAGAGCAAAAACCTTACCTGCAAATCTTTACAGGCTCTTCTGTGTAGGTGGGACAAAAGTCCAGTTCTTCTGTCTGGCTATCTTTAAAATTTTCAGTATAAACTCACCATTTAGGTATTAAGACATGTAATACATTTTCTGTTACTTTGCTGTCTTGATATAACATTTTCATAGTGCTTTCTGGGGAAATAGGGGCAAAATCACCTTTTTAAAGATAACTTTTGGTTGTGAGAAAATCACATTTCTTAGCACCACGTGAGAAAAAGCACCAGTGCTTGAATTTGCGTCCATTAGTTGAGGACGTGGTTCACTTGTCTAACAATAAACTTTTGGGTAACAAACGTTTCACAGTGGGCTCACTCCTCATTGCCACTGATACTTGAAAGATTATTCTGTTAACATTCACGGCACAGGTCGTACTTAATCTTCACCAGAGACCAAAAATATTTGTATGATGAGCTCCTGCGTCCATATACACAGATTATGCTCACCCAACAAAGTATATTGTCACTTGGCAGTTCTCACGGCAAAGTGGATTATAATTGGTCCTCAGAAATGGAGGAAAAGAGAGGGTTTTTTTTACATATAACTCAGGCTTCCTCAGTGTGTATATGTACTGCAACCTGTCTTAGTGTGAGTCTCTCTTCAACCTATTTCTCTTGACTATACAATTCTCCCTGAACGTAATACCAGTTATCTGTCATACATATACGTTGAGAAGGCCTGATGCAGTGTCTTTAAAGATCCAACTTCCCCATGACAGCCTATACTGTTACTCTGAGAGTGTGACTCTAAAACATTCCTTTTCCTCTTGCTTGAAATGGTATGCACAGCAGGCTTTTTTTATTATTATTATTAAAAGCTTTCCTTGTTCAGTTAAACAGCAGAACTGTCATGTAATACATTTTGAACTCATCCTTGACCTTTCTCTGGAATTTTTAAGTATTTCCTTGATTCTCCTTCTCTCTCTTTCGTGCCAATCATTACATTTTTATGGACGTATTTGTTTCTTCCTGTAGTGTTTTTTGCATTACTATACTCTGAGCAAGGCAAGACTGCGAGGGTAGGGAGATGCAGAAATACCTCAACTGGTCCCAAGGATGTGTCAGTATATTCAACAGTAAGGTAAAAGGGCATTGAACTCTATTTTCAGATTAAAATCACTATAAATGGATTTTGGTTTTAAGTTGTCAAAAAAGAGGCACTGTTCACCAAGCTAACTTTGAAATAAATTTAAACTTCATCCTTATTTTTGTTTTGCTTAGTTCTTGAAACAGCAAATGCTGCGGAAGTAAGAGGGGGAGGAAACCACAATCTGCGTGTTGTGTTTTCAGCTCTTAGAACCTTTGAATTGCATGGTCCCCAGATCATCTTTGTGTGGGTTATCACTTCTGCCCTTCCCATTAAGCTATTTACAACTATTTAGTGGCTTGACTCCTGTATTGTGGTTTTTGGAACATAAAAAGCTAATCATGTGCAAAGAGCATCTGTTGAATGTTAACCTTTAGTGCATCTCCTCATATATCACTTGGGTTGGGGGCACAGGGGGAGAAAGGGAATAAATGCGTCCTTGTTGCAGTGTGTAAACGTACTATGCAGGTAGTCTAAACACTCCCTTTGTAAAATTCAGAGCTTGTGTGTGCTTCTCCAAGGCCTCTTCTCTGTGCTTTTTATGGTGGAAACATGTTCAAAAACTGAAGTGAAGCCATACCGACAGGATTTATGTAGTGTTTGTTTAACTTTATTTAAAGAAAAAAACGTTTCAACTATGCTGCGGAAAAGAAACAGGAGCATAAAGTAAGATACTACAAAAGAAATACAGTGGTACCTCGGTTCACGAACGCTTCTGTTCACGAACAATTCGGTTCACGAACAGCTCCGGTCGCAAAATTTTGCCTCCGGTCGCAAACTCCGCATCGGGTTACGAACAGGATCCGCGGCCATTTTCCCTCCCGTGACACGTGGTCGCGGCTTCCTGTAGGGAGGGGGACTCTCCCTCCAAGCAGTAACCGCCTCCCCGCCCGCCTTCCTGTCCTCCACGCCAGAAGCCGCATCGAGCAAGGTTAGCTTTCTCTCTCTTCGTACTGTACTTTGTGTCATATTTTTGCGGTTTTTTAAAAAAAAAACATGGTTCAGAAGGGATTAACCGTAATTACATTGAATCTTATAGGGAAATTTGATTCGGGACACGATCAAAAATCGGTTGGTGACCAAATTCGTAGGGGTCAGAACGGATTAACCATATTTACATTGAACCTTATGGGCAAATTTGATTCGGTTCACGACCAATTCGGTTCGCGACCAGAGTCGCAGAACGAATTAAGTTCGTGAACTGAGGTACCACTGTATGTGCAATCTTATTTTAATTGGAAATTGGATTGGTATCTGAGTTACTGCAGCTTGAAGCTGTGCTTTGTCTTATTAAATCGATATCCCGGAATACACTGCAGCGAGCCTCTGTTTAAATGTGTTCTCTCGTAGTGAGCCAGTTGGCTTGTATAAATAAAGCTGCAGTTTATGGAAACCTCTAGGGAGAGCCAGATTTGGTGTAGTGATTAAGGTAGCAGGCTAGAAACTCGGAGACTGCGAGTTCTAGTCCTGCCTTAGGCACAAAGCAACTGGGTGGCCTTGGGCCAGTCCCTCTCTCTCAGCCTAGGAAAAAGGCAATGACAAACCACTTCTAAAAAACCTTGCCAAGAAAACTGCAGGGTCTTGTCCAGGCAGTTGCCAGGAGTCAACACTGACTTGGAGGTGTACGCACGCACTCACAAACCTCTAGAACACTTTCACCTTCCTAGCAGGACTCCTGAAATGAATTTGGAGAATGGCTTAATACTGTACACAGTAATAGCAAAATAATACTAATGGATGGTTTGGAAATTGCCTAAACTACCTTGCAACATAAATACAATATATAGACATCAGTAAGGAGAAAAATCAGTTGGATTTGATGCCTCCACTTAACTGCAGTAGTTTTAAGTTTCACTCCAGTGATAAATGTTCCTTAAATCGTAACCACATAATGCTATTTGAAGCCATGATGAATAATTCATCTCTGCATTGTAGTAAAATAAGATTTGGACAATAAATGCTACAAAACTCCTTGGTAAAAATCTGAATGTATGTAAGATACACATGTTACAAGATGTAATAGACATATTTGTGCTAAAAACCTGATGGTAATATATGACAATTTCTTACTAGGTCTTCACAACTAGGTCCTCTTAGGTGAAAACAAAATATTAAGGCATTTGATAAAGTAGTGTGTGTGGTTGCATCAAAATGGTTTTGTGTTAATATTCTTTGCAAGCTGTGTTTTCCACAATAGCTTTGTATTGACAACTAAATTTGCCCATTGACTTAATCCCAGAGAAATTGCTGTTGGGGAAACAAAATGGGTCATTACGGAAGCGGAGGAGAACATGACAACGAAAGTATGACATTGAAAACATGGTTTTACCAAATGTTCAACTCAGGACGTTTAGATTACTTCAACTTCTGAAGGTGTTGTAGCCAAGTCATAAATGTAGTCCCCATCATCTTCAGCTGAAGAACTTTCCTATCTCTCAGAGGTCCTGGGCAAAATAGATAACGCTAGAGGACAACCGTCTTTTACTCAACAAGGTCAGGTAGGTTGACAGGGTTGGATCTCATGTACATGTCTGACTTGAGAAACGGACCCACCGAGTTGGCAACAACTTTAACATTACCACTAGTACTTCTCAAAGGTGTTGACCTAACTTTTCAGTTGTGTGAAATTAAACAGATGGGTGAGTGAGAACCTGCATTGCTTAGCTAAGCCCCCACCAGTGGTGCTGTATCATATGATTGATTTATAGAGGAAAGTCCTTAACTCACACTTGACTCCTAGTGACTTCTTTGTCCTGGCAAGGAGAGAAGAGCCTCACCATGGCCATCATCTTGGATGCTCTTTGACTTCCCCATCCACCTAACAGCCTGGGATTTCCTGCTGCTCTGTACTGAATTGTCCCTTACCTTCTAAGTCCGAAGAAGTCACCCCAGGGGCCTTCTGTGTGCTTGTAGACTTGGAATGTTGAAAGGTCTCCAAAAAAGGGTGGCAGGGATGGGAATTTAAGAAATCCGATGGGAGAGCTGCAGTTTGAGTCTCTCTTTGTTCCATGCTTTTGCCTGAAATTTGTATTAATTGTTTAGTAGGCCTTTGCAATCAAACCAGGTTTGGGAATGGGGTCATTAGTCTGCCCCTAGACACCACCCTTGGTTCCATTAGATTTGCTACCACAGAATCGACAAAAATCATCTCCAGAGCAAAGCACCAGCTGCTGGCGTCATGGGTGAAAGATTGCCTGTGGATTATGCAAAAGTCTCACGCATATGTGCGTGTGTGTGTGCAGGCATAAAACATCTGTGAGGTGGGTGTGGGGAGAAGCTGGTGCAACCTGGCTAGTTCTGAGCTTGCTCATAGTGGCTTTCTTCCCTAACTTCCTGTGGATAAACAATAGAAAAGGACTTCGGAAGCTGATGCAGTTCACAGATTGACTTCCTGTGGGAAGATTTCAGAGAAGTGACAATGCTAAAGTGCAACCAACAGCTAAACCTTCCAGTTCCATCCAAGAACAAAAAAAAGTTCAGATGCATTTGAAATGAGATGTATGACTGTATTTTGCAACAATGGTTAGAATTGATGCCAAAAAAATAATAATCTGTTTTTGTTTATTATGGATGCACTGGAATTCCTCAAATTTCTGACTGAGCTAATTAAAGGCAGGTGCCTGTCTCTTCTACTCCCACCCTGTTCCATGGCACACAACCAGGAGGACAGCGTGGACAAGGAAAGTTGTAGGCTCAGCCTACTCTGAAGCTGCAGCCCAGAACAGAACTGGGCCTCCCTTCCCCTGCAACTCCTTGGAGCTAAGAGTGGGAAGAAATTAAGGTTATTGTGAAATCCAGCCTCCTGTAGACTACAGTACTGGTCTTGGTTGCTAGCTCCATCCTGCATGCTGCATAATTCAGTTGTGCTATTTATATATCAACGTTTATACACAAGGTAGTTTGTGCACGCACTCACCCAACGATCAAGCAATCCGCTATAGTTTTATTTCAGATTTGAGATTTCCTGGAATTGTGAGGCTGAAGCCAAAAGGTGCCACCCGTAAAAGAGAAGACCGTAAGATTTTCCCAGAATACAGAAAGGAAGAACCACTTAAATGCAAAGCAAGAGAGAGGTTGGGTTCATTCACCCATGGCCCAAAGCTTTCATCATGGCTTGTTTATGGCATACACTGTGGGGGAAGCTTAGCCTTTGTGGAATGTAAACCATGGCTTATGCTTTATATAATGCTGCCAAAATCTTGCAGGAAGCTAGTAAAAGGATTTTTTTTTTCATTACATCCTATGCACTCATTTGAAAACATTTATTATAAATATTAAACTGTTTTAGAGATGGTGGACAGCACTTCAACGTTCTTAGCTGATCTTTCCCTTGCTCTGGTGAACATCCGTGGGATGAAAATGATGGTTGAGCAACTTTACAGAGTGCCCAAACTTCTTTGGGGTTGGGGTTATTAACAGACCTTACAAAGCCAATCGGATCTTCCAAAAAGGCCTAGTGAATATGAATTACTTCAGTCATTTATATGTAAAATTTATACCCCACCTCAACAATTATGAGAGTTGTAGCACATGGAGAGCACAAAGCTGGGGGAGGGGAGGTAACTACGTATAAAAAGCAGCAGTGGTAGCTGAGTTGGTCCAAAAGACGTTTCAAATTTTCACCCCAAGTGGGTAATACTTCTGATGAGATCCAACGTGGCGTCGGAAAGCGTGCAAGGTTTTGAGTTCTCCAGAATTCCACCTTTGGCAAGCTGGACGTGGTGGAGCTGCTACGTTCCTCCTGCTTTGCTGCTTGGCTCATCGCTGGCCCTTAGAGAGGACTCAGAACCTCACCCTTTGGAAGAATGTCCACATTCCAAGGCGAATCTCCTCCCTCCCCCTCCAAAAACTTTCACAGCAAAGCCGGTATCCATTTCCCCTTGCCGCCTTGCCCTCCTCCCATCTCGGCTTGGTGTAGCTCGCTCTGCCTCTGAACATCCTGGCCAGCCGGCACGCAGGGATGCGTTGGGATGTGAAGCCTGAAGGACTGGATCTGGAAAAGGAGATGGAACCGGTGTGGGGAGGGAATCCTGCAGATCAGCTGCGGGAGAGCCGGCCTTTGGGGCTGGGAGGTGAGGAAGAATATGATGAGCTTCACGCAAGCCATAACCTTCCTCTTTCCTAACGCTGGTTCCTAAATCTATTGCCGCCGACGCGGCCAACATCTCTCTGCAGTGCTACCTTAAGGGGTTGGTTGACAGCTGAGTGGGCTGGCCTCTGTGGGTTGAGTTTCCTGTGCAAAAGAGGTCAGCTGTTACCCACCCCTCTTTTTTTTTTCCTCTCTCTCTCTCTCCCTCCCCCTTTCTGTCTCAGTTCCCCCCTTTTTTTCCTTTTCTTCCTACCCCTTTCCCCCTCCCCTGCCTGATCTCGCTGCAGTGCAAGACCTTCATCTCGGGGGCTTCCCCCCCACGCCCTAGTCCTCTCTCTCTCTCTCTCTCTCTCTCTCTCTCTCTGACTGACTCTCGGCTCCCCAGTGCCTCTTGGACCTATGGATTAACGCACAGTGATGTATAACACACAGGATGCCCTGCTGTATTGGAAAAAGATTTAAACCCACGAAATACATTCCCGTCTCTACTGCAGCTGCCTTATTAGTGGGATCAACTTCGCTCTTTTTCGTATTCACGTAAGTCTGTTGCAGGTCTTTTTTTCTCCCCCCTCCCCCTTAAAAATTAAAAAAAAAAAATCACGGCTAGCAATGGAGGTTTCCGACCCTCTGGGATGTGGGGCTGGTGATCTGCCAGCAGGACTGAATTGCTGTTGGGGGAGGAAGATTGAAAAGGAAAGGCAAATCCGGGCTTAGATACAGTGCAGGTTTCTCTGTTGGGACTGATGCTCAGGCTGGGGGGGGGGGGGAGAGGGTTTTTCGACTTTGTAGGGTTCTCTGGCACATAGATAATTTCTCCCCGAGAATTATTTTGCTGGCCTTTAAAAAAAAACAACCATGAATCGGCGTTGTCCATTTCTCGCCAACCTCCAGCTTTTGTTTGGGGGGGGGGGGGAGGAGGGTGTTGACATATATTTTAAGTAAACAGCCTTCTGGGAAGTGCAAAAGCTTGGGTGCAGCTGAGTCGCAAAATGAAGCCTCTCTGTTCGGTTCGTTATGCTCTGTCAGTCTGGTCGTCATTTACCTTGCAGGCCCTCGAGCAAAAAGGCTTCCAGATCTTGATTATTTCCCCCACCCCAGCCACCTATTCCTTTTTTCCTTTATTCCTTCTACCCCATCCTTTCGCAGCAAATTTCTGCTCAGGTTGGGGAGAAAACCCTTTACGAGACCAAGGGGGTTTCATTTTTCCAGGATCTCAAGGCACAAACAGCTTGGCAGAATTGCTTTCTTCCGATCCATAGTATCAGCCATAACAGTTTTCACGGTGGAGAAGTTTAGTTCTGTCTTGGAAACCCCCAGACGGTCCAGGTTCTCTTCCCCATCTTGATTTCAAACTTGAACTGGAGTCTTAAAGAAATGATGCAGTCATGAGTTGGTGGGTGCGCGTCGGCCACAGAAAGGAAAGATCCTTTCCATAGTTTTTGATTTCAAAACGTGGGTTGGAACTTCCATTTTAGCAATAAAATAGCACCTTCTGCCTGGATTCATTTATAACTCCTGTAACATTCCCCGTGAAACAATAATGTTCAGATAATTCGAAGGGGAGCTGGGGTGGGGTGGGGAGATGCTGTTTATTCCCTTCTTACATGCAGTGTTTTTATTTTTACTTGATCTGAACTGGAAGTCTTGATTTTCCTTGATTTTCCTTGATTTGGGCTGCACTGTACATTCGTGGACACCCCAGACCGATTTCTAATGCCTTTTGAAGCCCTTGTAACTTGATACTAAAATGGAATGTCAGCTAGAGAGATAAATGCTAGCTATCTCCGCTCATTTAATGGGTTTTTAGCGTGTTTGTGTCTGGCAAAAATGGCCTAGATTTGTCCTGGGTGGCAATGATTGAATGGAAAGTGCTGTTGAAGAACTCAGGCTGAGCTTTCTGGGGGATTTGAAAGATTGGTAACAGGCAATTGAAAGACTACTCTTTTCCTACCCTCTCTGTCCAGTTTTAATGCCTTGCCTTCACTCTAATTTTCAGGGACAGAGCACTAGAAAAAAGGACGTTTAGTAGATTTAGGCTTTTGTGTCAGGAAAATATTCTTGGATAATCAAAAGGACCAATGAGGGTGTTTTCATTGGTGACTTCCATAATGAAATGTTGTTGTAGGTGAAGATTCCACCACCACCCCTTTGGTTTTTTAATTGAGAGTTCTAGATTCCTTTCCTTTCCTTTCCTTTCCTTTCCTTTCCTTTCCTTTCCTTTCCTTTCCTTTCCTTTCCTTTCCTTCCCTTCCCTTCCCTTCCCTTCCCTTCCCTTCCCTTCCCTTCCCTTCCCTTCCCCATCCATTTATTTCCTTTCCTTTCCTTTCCTTTCCTTTCCTTTCCTTTCCTTTCCTTTCCTTTCCTTTCCTTTCCTTTCCTTTCCTTTCCTTTCCTTTCCTTTCCTTCCCTTCCCTTCCCTTCCCTTCCCTTCCCTTCCCTTCCCTTCCCTTCCCTTCCCTTCCCCATCCATTTATTTCCTTTCCTTTCCTTTCCTTTCCTTTCCTTTCCTTTCCTTTCCTTTCCTTTCCTTTCCTTTCCTTTCCTTTCCTTTCCTTTCCTTTCCTTTCCTTTCCTTTCCTTTCCTTTCCTTTCCTTCTTTCCTGGCACTTGGTAATGATTTGTTCCTTAGTCAATTGCATTCTTTACTTCAGCTGAAACGGATTGTTCCAGCTCTTTAAAATAAAAGTAATAAATATTTTTAGAGGAATAGCTATATGAACCAGAAGCAGTCGTCTACACGTTGCAAACTGTAGCCAAGTTACAAATTTGTTTTTCCTTCCCTGCAATGGAAGAAAAGTTTAAGACCTGTGTTTAAAAACGTGGGGGTCCATATTCATATACAACATACTTCGTAGCTTCTTTTTACTTGAAACAATTATCCTTGCTCCAGTCATGGTTTTTCCAGGGACTACTTTTCTGAAAACGAGGCATTCCTTTCACTCCTTGGGAATCTATGTGTCCATATTTTCATGCATATTTTCATGTGGCTGAGATCTCTGTTGAGTGGCTCTGATGCTTTTGAGTTACACAAGAGGAGATCTTGTGCAACCGGTAGGATACTCTTCTTAATGGGAATTCCAGTTTAGCAGTGAAGGCCATAATCAGTAAAGGCTCTCAGTTCAAATCTTCAATCAGAAGCTGGTTGGAGGCCAAGGTTTGAGCTAGGCACCCTCCAGAGACCCATCTAACTCTAGGATTCTATGGGGAGAACTTTCCCAAAGCCATGTATGGACCATATACTAATAGAAAACACTTTGGCTGGGATTGTACGCGATACTAGGCCAACATGTGATTTGTTTGGCCTTGGCTTAAGGGGTGACCCAGCTATTGTGACACGGAAAACATAGATTGATGGCTTAGCATGAGTTAAGCCTTAGTGTTGATCTAAGTTCAGGAAACCACAAGAACCACCAGCTACAGACTTGCTGGCTGGAGTGAATATGCTCCCACGTCAAAGAATAGAGAGGAACCATGTTTTTGAATCCCTTCGGCCATGAATCCTGAAACAGTGCTGAAGTATCACACAGGCCTACTCAAAACAAAAAATGCTCGTAACCAAGTTGTCTTGGATGCAGCCTGTAAGCATGTCTCTGTCAAAGCACCTGCCCTGTGGAACAACCTCCCCACAAGATCAGGAGGGTCCCAACCTTTTTGGTGTTCTGGAAGGTCATGAAGATCTGGCTTTTCCCCCAAGCACTGGGCCAGGATGTTAGGGGAACCCAGTATGGGTGTGATTGATGTTGTGAGTTTGGTATATGCCTTGCTTATTTATGGAGACTATTTTAATTGTGGGTTTTGCTTTGTTTATAGAGGTTTTATTATATCATTGTCATGTGGAATGCTGTTAGCCGCCCAGAGTGATGTGCATAAGATGGGCGTCTGTATAAATGTTCTAAATAAAATAAATAAAATTAAACAGCCCATTTATCAGTGAGTGCTAACAGACATTTGTTGCAGTTGAACTGAAAGGCAGATTTATTAAGAGAAGCATAGGAGGGAAAACCTCCCTTAAGCTAAAATCTGTCAGAATGGTCTATACTAGTGTTTCTCAACTTCAGCAACTTTAAGATGTACAGTATGGACTTAACTCCCAGAATGCCCCAGCCTGGAACATTCTGGAAGCTGAAGTCCACACATCTTCTAAGTTGCCACGGTTGAGGAACATTGATCAATACAGTCTACCTTCCCTTAAGTTCTCAGAGAAGGGAGATACAGATGCCACATTATATCATGTCTCTGTATATGGGTTTTACGTGACTTCCACCTCCTCTCTTGGTGGGAATTTCTCTATTTTTCTCTATTTTATCCCGCCTGGTGTCTTTGTTTACACTGACAACCAGGAGGCAGGCACTACGGGACTGATTTTGTCCCATCTGAGACTCAACAGATATAGGTAGCCAGATGTTTTTCAAATGGAAGTGAACTCATGGACCTGGATAGCTTCTTATGACAATGCACCGTATATAGTCATCTCAAATGGTCCATGAATTCAATTCCCTTCCGTAGTATGGATGAAAGAGTCTTGCAAGAACTCAGAGAGGAGCCCAAACCAACTTCATATATATGCCAGCCCCCAGTTTCGATGCCTGACAGACCCGTCAGGAGAATGACAATGGCTGCATTTTCCCTAGATACCCCCCAACCCTCCCCCAAAAGAATTGAAATGACTAAATTTAGGAAAGCTATTCTTGATGTTGGCTACAGCTGCGAAGAGGCATAATTTATGCTGCTGGTGACTTCTCTTCTTGTCCCACTAACTAACAGAGACCAAGGTTTCCTTGGTGGGCCAAAATAGCAGGCTGATGATCAGGGGAAGGGCCGAAATTCTCACAGAAGCCCCCCCCCCCAGCCTCTTTGCTTCATTTTTTTCTGCATTCAAAGCTGTCTTCTTTGGTATGCTGGACAGTGCTTGTTAAACTATATTGGGAATATTCCATTTATAAATAGAAGAAGCCATTTATATGAAAATTCTCCAGTGGAGATTCTTCCTCCCTTCCTTCCTGCCAAACCATACAGGCCTACGATGCAGATAAGGGGAAGCTAAAATGCTTAAAAGCTGACAGACATTGCTGTTTGCATTGTGATCAATCCCGTGCTCTCGTTGCGGAGATCAATTTTAACCTGCCATCTTGGGTCTGCCTGTTCAGGACATTTCCCCCTTTTTGCAAGACGGTTAGCAGAAAAATAAATAGATAAATAAAATTCAAAACGTTCTCTCAAATTACACTGCCAGTCTTGAAAATGCCAGTACACCTCATGCCTTAGAAGCAAGCTCCGTTTGTCCATCTTTTTTTTTTCCTTTTGGCTCTATGACCGTATATTTTAATAATTTTTTTTTTCCCCCTCTGTAAGTTAGGTGGCCATATCAAGCGGAAGTGTTTCTGCTGAGAAATTAGGCGTGTGTTTCTCTTTCCTGAGCAGCTGATAGGTACTGACGCATGATTCTATGCTCACCACATTAAGAGCAAGGACAGCTCTGCCTCAGGGTGTGGTCAAAAAGATCAAGTTGGTAGCCACCATGATGCAATCAAAGCTCCAGTGTCTGTACCAAAACCAAATGAAGCATTGATTGCACCACGGTGGCACCATCTTGACTTTTTTGACCACACCCTGCCCTCTTACTTTGTGCACTCCAGCAGTGGCATAACAGGCCAACCAAGAGGTGCATTTGGCAAGAATTAGGAATGCAATCCAACAGCCCACCACAGGGCACATTACACAAGAGTGGGGCAAGCAGAGATGCCAAATGGAAAACTCAGAAAGAACTGCTGAGAAAGGGTGCCTTCCGGCTCATTCTGTCTTGGGGGATCATGGGAGCCGTAATCCAAGGGACCCTTGCAAGGCTGTAGAGCAGCGTTTCTCAACCTCAGCAACTTTAAGATGGGTGGACTTCAACTTCCAGCATTCCCCAGCCAGCATGCTGGGAGTTGAAGTCCACCCATCCTAAAGTTGTTAAGGTTGAGAAATATTGCTGTAGAGGTATGTAGCCTTGAGAAACAAGAGAAGGAAAGTGGTTGCTCAGCCCTGGGAAAACAGAAAGCCTGAGAAAGAGACGTGACTTTGTGGTACTTAAACAGGGAAGATTTGGGATAAGCTTTCAAGACTTGGTTATTGTAACTTACAACAATCACAAGCATTCCTGAAATCCCTGCTCTGTCTATGACTTGACGTGATGTACCTTGAAGGGCTGAATGACCCTCCATTGGAAAATCCAATTTTACATGGTGGGAAGTTGTCCCTCACCAATTCTGCTGCTGAGAAACACATTGATAAAGTTCATTGATGGTATCTCCCCATTCCAGGGGTGCTGATACTCTTAAATTAGCACGTGTTATCCAACTTTCAGATTCTGAGCCTATTCTGGATTTGATGACCTCCTGACTTTCTCCCTTATGCTGTGCAATCACAACATGACAATAGTACAAAAGAAGTTTTTCATGTCAGCGCATCTCTGGAATATATGCAGATCAGGGAAATGTGTACAGCTTTCTTTTGCTGTTGAACCTACACACGTACAAAGAGAGACCAAGTGAATTTGCAAATCCAACTTCATAGCTACATATCTATCCAGTCATGTTCACTAGATGGTATATTGGGATTCTTAAGCAGTCTCCTAACCATGTACTGACATAACCTAGATCTGCTTAGAACTATAGGCCCGGTAATTTCTTTTAAAATTTACAGTTGATATATGAAGGTTATGTTCAAGCTTTGACCCGACATTTAAGTACCCTTTTTTATAACACGGCTGAGTTGCACAATTGCTGATCTTACCTGGACTAAAATCTCATTGTAAAAGGATCAGTGGTCTAGGATGGATCTAGGATGGATCTACTTCCTTGCAGCTTCCAATCTGGCTTCTTGTGATTATCTCTGCTCAACAGCAATCTCATTTGACCAGATGGCTCTGAAGTTGTAGTCATTCCCCCCTCCTCCACCGTCCCCACCAGTAAGGTTGCTTTTCCAAGAGCTAACATTTGCTCTCTTGATCTATTTTCTGGTGGGTATTTACAGCAGTTGCTGCTCTCTTTGAAACTAATTAGCAGCACCTCTAATTATGTTAGGCCCTGTAATTGAAATTACAGAGTGCTGTGTCAACAGAAGATCCAAAGTTTACAACGCCAAACCCAAGCTCATCGGAAAGATTTTATCTTTAGACATGTAACTTTGAAACGGTCGCTGTTCATTAACACAAGCCCTAATAAAGTAAAAAAATGAAGCTTGGCTGATTCACAAAACATTTTCTCCTTTGCCTCTTGTGACCTGAAATAGCACAGTCCAGGAAAGACTATCGCTGTAGAATGGCCTACAGCTCTTAGCATGCTTTAACCTCTCACAACTGTTTCTCAACCTTGGCAACCTGAAGATGTATGGGCTTCAACTCCCAGAATTCCCCAGCCAGCATAGCTGGCAGTTGAAGTCCACACATCTTCAAGTTGCCAAGGTTGAGAAACACTGCTCTACACCTTTGGTCACACCAGCTGGACTTCCTAAAAGTGCCAGTCTGACAACACTTAAGAAACACAGATGTTCTTCTCTGATGGCACAGACTCTTCTGGACTGAACCACTTCAGTATGGAAGGGGTAGCTGTTACCTTGTGTCATATTGTACATCTAGGGCAATGCTTCCCAAACTTGGCAACTTCCAGGTGTGTAGACTTCAACTCCCAGAATTCTCATCAATGGCTATGCTGACTGTGGAATTTTTGGGATTTGAAGTTTACACACCTGGAAATTGCCAAGGTTGGGAAACACTGATCTAGGGGCAGCTTAAGGTGAGCAGAAAATATTAGACAAGACATGCAGTGGGTAAAAAGATATCCATCCATCCATCCAATAATATATTTCTTTGGTTGTTTTTTTCAATTGAGACAAAGTCAGATGATAAATTGATCTCTTACGTTTGGAGTGTGTGAGGTTACATTGGAGATACAGACATAATCTTGAAGAAGGAATTCAAGAGCTGTTAGGTCAAGGCAATCTTAGCCTTAAAAGAGAGAAGGAGGTGAGAAAAACCCCCAACATTGCCTTGCCTTGATGCTCTTTGCTATAGGAATGAGGGGAGAGAAACTCTGTCAGGCTTTCAAGATTCCGTTATCATACCCTGCAACAAAAAAGTAGAGTTTCAGTGGTCCTTGTGGAATCTGTTTCCTGACCTGGCCTACCTTGAAAGGTTGCCTAGTGTCCCAAGAACTACCCTTAAAAGGTGTAAAACAAAGGGGGCAAGCAGGGGAGGAGACAACAAAACATTATCGAATTGCAGGAGAATTAAACTCAATGCCTAATTAAATACAATTAAAAGGATCCCTTTCTGCACTTTACTTTCCCGTTTTCCATCATGTAAAAGCAGTCATGTCTTTCCTTTTTAAATGGAGCATGGCCGCAAGCCACCCGCCAGCTTCAAGGTTGGGCATCTTCCCCCCCTTAGAGGACAGAACCCGATGGCTTTGTTTAGCCTCGTTAATTGGAGATGTGCCTGGAAGGCAAGACATGAAATGAAATGCTGGTAAAATGTTCTTATGCAGGTTCCCTGTATTTCTGCGCCAGCTGAAGGTCACAAAGCAGAATTCCTCCCAGTCTTGTAGCCTTGAGGTTGCCAAGAAATATTATTTCTGCATTAGCCGGTTTATAAAGATTCTCGCTTCTCGACAACAAGCCACCTCACTGAAATGCCTGGGACCAAACTTCTCTGGACAAAGTGATTCCCTGGAGAGATTTCCTTATCCTCTTACTGCTGGTCCATTTAGCAGCAGATCAAGCAGCCCCACCAAAGTTTCTTGTCCTGTTTGGCACCCACAAAGGTAATAACCAGGACCATGATTAGAACAGCGTCATCACCAAGCCTTTTCCAGCTGCGGCTTGAAGATTTAATCATGCTTTAACGCTGTCCTGTTTAAACACGAATTTGTCTTCTGCTGAGGCTGATCTGATGTTACTGAAGTTCCTTTTCTTCCACTACATCGTAAACTTCGGTGGCCCCCTCAAGAGGATGATCTCAAGATCTGGACCTTTGTCATCTTCTCGCCCAATCTGTTGGTGGCTTTTTCACCAACATGACTCATCTTTAACAACACGAAGATTACACAGTGTTAAGTAGCCTGAAGTAATCACCTAGGTTTTAGCAGTTTCTTCGTGGGGAAAACGGGCTTGCATTTGGGATGGGACGCTTAGCCACCGATTGATTTCAGATTCTGCAAGGCAGAATTTCAGGGTTTAGAACGGGATCAATTGCAGATTTGCAGCGAGCGACTGTTGCCAGCAGCCACAAATCTTAGGGTTTTGATTATATTTCTGTGGAGCAATTGAAACTCCATCAGCATTTGGATGTCGAAGAGCAAAGTACGGAAAGATTTCCTGTTTGGAAAAATAGCTCCCTTTCTTTAAAAAACAAAAAACAGAACTGCCAACTTGCTGTAATTCCTCACTGCGATCTTTACAGCGCTACATACGATAGGCCAGAAAGATGGCCCCGGGGCCACAATCTCTTTGTTGGAAAAAGTTCTGATTGATTGTTATTGATGGGGAGCTGAAACAAGCACTGGGATGTATTATTAGATCTTCCACCCATGTTTATTTTGTATAGCTCAAGGAAGCATATACAGTATAATGCTCCCTCCTGGTACTTTCCCCACAGCAACAACCCTGTGAGGTCGGTTGGACTGAGAGAGAGGGACTGGCCCAAAGTCACCCAGTCGGCTTTCATGCCTAAGGGAGAACTGGAACTCACATCTCCTGCTTTCTAGTCTAGCACCTCAACCCCTATATCAAACTGGCTTTCAAGTTATTAGAAATAGGGATATGCATGGCAGGAGCAGGAGGAAGAAGTATTTTATTGTGTATGGCTTATTTCTGTTATTGTATTTTTTACTGATATTTCTTTTTAGAAATGTTTGCTTTGATGCGTGTTTCTGGCTTTCTCCATTAATTCCCACGTCGTTGATTACCATCTTGGAAAGCTCATCGGGCCAAGAAAAGGGGGGGGGGGTATTTCATATCAACCGCCACACTTTCATGAATAAATATCAAAATATGAAGGAGTGGGTATTTGAAAAGGATCAGCGAAGCAGCAGGAAACTTGGGCTGAGCGTGAAGAAAGAAAAGGATTTTAAGCAAGCAGAGGGAAGATATAAGTTTGGCAGGAGAACTTGGGTTAAGGGAGTAGAAGAGGCTAACGGAAGATGAGTTTGCTAAGGAAATCTGAACCTGCAAGGTTCCTCACATCCAGTCTGTGTGTTTTCTTTAAATTTCTGGATCAGTAGGTCCTTGTAACATCCCGAGTTCCTGCAAGAAATATTATACTGATTTATGTGTTCCTTGACCCTTAAATCTGAAAGAGAGAAGCTACATCCCTTTCAGAGGGTGTTTTCATCTTCTACATCACACATTTCTGTTGCAATCCTGTGGCTTTATGTGTCTCCCCCCACCCCCCAATAAAATGATGGAATGATTATTCAGTGGGATAATGTTTACCACAGGGAAAACAAATTCAATCCAAACTGTTTAAAAAGCAAGGCAGCAAAACATTTTGGACCCATCTCTGGAAAAAAGAAAAAAAGACTTTGAGGAAAAGGATTAGGATGAGGATCGATGCCTGATTATGCTGTTGTGTGTCTCTTCCTCCAACGGTGCCAAAACCCCTAAATTTCATTCTGCGAAATTGATCAGATTGTGGTATTAGTGTTTATTGTCATGTATGAATATTTGCACACCATTCCTTTACAAGGAATGTCCTGCTATTCCTGAAATATCTTCCCTCCTCTGGGGACAAATAGATATATTTTATCATTACCCAACCCTTTTTAATAAAAGGACTCAAAGAACTAGCTTTCCTCCTTCTGTTTTTATCTCCACAACAACCCCGTGAGATGCATTACATGTAGCTGAGTTAGAGCAGGAATGGAAAACTCTAAGGTTTTGGAAAGTATTTTTTTTAAAAAAACCTTTAAGAAGAAAAAAAGCAATATTTTGTTATCATGGAATGCCGCTTGACTGGTGGGGAAGGAGAATGGAAAATTTCAGGACAGGAGGAGGAAATGGAGTATCCTGGGAAAGATTAAAAAGATTATGGGGTATTAGAACCTTGAATAGTATATCCAGGAGGACAGAGTAAGAGAGCTGGCTTAAGTGGCCAATTCCTCTCAAATTCCTCCATCCCAAGATTCCTTTTTTGAGGATAGAAAGGTCTGGCACCACACAGCCCATCTTTGGAGCTGGCATGAAATTAGCTTCGTAGGACCTACATTGCTGATTCACAACAACAGTCTAGCCACCCTTGACTTTTCTTCCAAGTCATCCGTATGTGGAGGTACACACCCTGGTGAAGTTGTAAAAATTATACATAATTATCCATTTACATCATTGTTAGAAGCTTCATGCAATGCAGCAGAAAAAAGTTAGCTCAGATTCTACACCCAAATATGTGGGTGGTATAATTTAAAGAAGATTCGATCCTTATTCTTGTTGATGGAAAGGATGAAGAATGACCCAAAGGGCTCAAGGTTTCACTCCGTAAGTTGGGAGAAGCATCACTGGCAAACTCTCATAAACTGTGAAGAGCTTTGGGATTTATGGAAACTGGGGTGGCTTGTGGGAATTGTCCTTCCTAGCAGGTGAATGAAGCAAAAGAAATGATGAGATGATTGCGTCTACAATGGTTAGCATGTTGGGATAAGGATGCTAACCTTGAATGGGTAAAGTTCTTCGAGCTGGAATGTGTCCTGCCCTTACAGTAGTAAAGGAAGATCTTTCAATCATGACATTGCTCTTCAAGTAATCAGAAATGATCTGGTACAGACCCATTTATCCTCGAGGGAAATGACTTTGGCCTTCAAAATGGATGGAGGTAGAAGATCCACCATGAAGCTTATCTGCAAGAAATCTCTGCACTGTTCTCCCACCTCCATACTTCCTTTACTTTGCAGTAGCCTCTCTCCAACTGTTTTAATTTATATCCTTTAATTTTTACTTATGCTAATTTAGTTTTATGTGTAGGCCAGCTTTACTATATTTGTACTTTCCAGGCATGTTGATGGGATGATAACTTCTGGAATTTCTAAACGGTATGCCAATGGTAGATGAGAGTCAGTTTGATGTCATGGTGAAGGCACCAGGCTAGAAACCGGGAGATTGTGAGTTCTAGTCCCATCTTAGGCACGAAGCCAGCGGGGTGACCTTGGGCCAGTCCCTCTCTCTCAGTCCTAGGAAGGAGGCCAGGGCAAACCACTTCTAAAACCTTGCCAAGAAAACTGCAGGGACTAGTCCGGGCAGTGCCCAGGAGTCAACAGTGACTTGAAGGCACCCAAAAGAAAAAGGAAAAAAGAAGGCTAATGGTAGAGGAATCATACATAAAAAAGGGAAGGGTTTTGATCATATAATTGCAGCTACCATCTTGACCTTTTTGATCTTTCCCCCATGGACATCCCTGGCCAACGGGCCCCCAACCTGTTGACTGATGAGGAATAAAGCTATTTTAGGTTCTTAAAGAAGCCTTCATTCCAGTATCAAAACCCAGCACAAATCTCACAGTATCAACTGAAATGGATATATCTAGTCCTCTGTCTCCTACAGAAAGTGATTTGAAATGTACACCCAGCTAACCTGTTTACATAACTGCTAATTGTGTGAATGCGATCCAGTTCGTCCTTGATTTTCATCTGCTTAGAAAATGCCAGATGACTTTGATGGGTCTAAAGCTGTCATGTTAACCTTACTAAAATGATATTTACATCTACAAAGAAACATGGCATTTCTCATGACTGTAAGTCAACATTGTGAAGGGATTCACTTCAAAAAAGGCAGGATTTCCTTCCTTCCTTCTGCCATTTTTGTATTTTCTGCTGCTTTCAGTGGTATATAGTTTAAGGCTATGCTTCATTTACTTGGATAACACCAGTATAATGAAAGTAATTTTAGATAAAAGCCATGTTTTAATGGGACTGTAAATTTTCCAGCTGTAATTAGAGACAGCCATCTTTTCCTAAGATCTTTCCAACAGACAGACATTGCAATTTCCTCATTTTACAAGGTAAAGGGAGAAAAAAAAATATACATTCAGCCAAAAGAGGTGTGCAAGTTTGATTTTGAGATCTATCATCCAAGTATACTTTATTAGCATCTGAGACAATCGCATTTGTTTGTGCTCTGTTCTTATGTGTCCTACATTCAACATAGTTTTAGATATAGATAAAATCTTGCACTCTAAATCTATTTGCTGGATCCATCAATGCAAAAATACACAGGAAAATATTAAAAGGAACATCATAAATGTATAGAAGGTAACATTTCTAAGTACAATTCTCACAGCATTTGTGAACCTAGCTTTAAATAATTAAGAATTAGATATGGGGCTAGCTAACTCATTCATCTCCATATATTTACTCATTCACAATTGCCTATATTCAGATACTGTATGCAACATGTAAGGTTAGTATTGCTAATGCACAAATGTAATGGATTTTTACTTGCATTAGCTATAAACAGGCTAGGCTATGCTATGCTATACAAGGTCCTATGACTTGCTGTAGCTGAAGAAACCGTGCTTAAGTCAGTGAAACAGACCATAAACCTAGCTGGGAACATGGTAAGATGGACTGAGACATCTTCTCAGAGGGTTGGCCTGATGGAAACAACATCCTGAAGAACAGAGATCTTATATTTTAGCCCACGAAGAATTTTTCAACTGACAGAGATTTTCAAAGACTTTTATTAGCTATTGACCTAGAAAACATTGTGGTGTGCCTTACTTTTAACCAGTAATTCAGTGGTTTGTATTTCGGTGGGTATAAGATGGCCCATATTGGTCATGTCAGTGGGGTGAATGTATAAACAAAACTCAAGAGCCATCAAAGATTTGTCATTTTCAGCATTGACCTCAGCCCAATATCTTCTACACATCTGTCTTGACTGTTCATCTCTGCAGTTGTAAGTCATATTTATTTCCTTTCTTTTCCTCAGCACACATGCACACATGCTGTGCTCCAGATAGTATAAATAAATTAGCAGCTGGCTGGTGACTAAAACTCAAAGCAAGGCTGGACTTGAATATGAAGTCAGATACTGAGTAATGTAGCATTATGTCTCCCTCTGAGGATAAATCTATATCTAAGGATGTCATTTCCTAACTAGTTATAGAAGTGGATTATAAAGAAGGGTTGGGAGCAGAGTCTACTAAATCTGCAGATTAGCCAAGCCCATTAGAAAAAAACAAGTTAGGTCAGTCTGAAATTTCCCCAAAAGCAAAAAGAAGTCAAGAATTGACCAGGAATATCAACCAGGATTAGGTCAGGTTTTTAGGCCAATGGTCACATTTTGGGAACACGATGTGGGCATTGTCACAAAATAGTCACAATGGGGCGAGGGCAGCTTGCCAGTTCACAAGATGGCTGCCACGGTAGGCATGGTGATCCATAAAATATTTATAGAGCCAAAGGAAAACTGCTGTTTGCTCCCCACTTTCTCTCTCTCCTTCAATTCTAGCTTACCTTTGCTTGCTTTCTGAATGGGGGCAAGGCTCCCAAATGAAGCTGAAACAATACGGATTTAGAAACAGGTGAAATGTATGGATTTAGCCATAACTGCAATGTTGGAGTTTGGCTGTGAAGGCTGTTTAGTTACAGGATTTCAGGTGACAAAGCAAATATGCTATTCCATTTTTTCTAGAATGCAGAAACATAGAATTCCTCCTGCAGCTGGACTGTCGCCTCCGTGACATTTTGGAAAATGAATCTCAAAATAATGACCCCACCTCTTCTTTTTCTTTCATTAGCTAAAGCCAGGGTTCTTAAATCAGGATGGAATTTTGCTATTAATAAAGCAGGTTATGTTCATCACAAAATTAGCCATTACCATGCAGATCACTTTCAAAGCCCAGGAGAGCTCCATCCAGTTGAGTTACAACTTATATCCCTGAATGTTTTTATCTATTTTTACATTTCTCTGAACTCCAGTGAGTCAGAGATTAAATTACATAACTTCCCTCCAAAGATTCTGGGTGAAATCCTCTCTCTCTCTCTCTCTCTCTCTCTCTCTCTCTCTCTCTCTCTCTCTCTTTCTTTTCCTTCCTCCCTCCCTCCCTCCCTCCCTTCCTTCCTTCCTTCCTTCCATCCAGCACAATCCAGTTCTTTAAACTGAGATGCTGCCAAGGCTCAAACTGAGAGCTTCTGCTACCTCCATGTGTGCTTTGAGTGATGGTCCATATCTGTAAATAGCAGAGATACTGAGGTAGCCAGACTTAGCATCAGCAAGATGTTTCATACCATAGAGGCCATGCCATTTGTCTCCTCAAGGTGCAAAGGTTACGCAAAAGATCTTGTTGGAGTGCTTGTCATCACTTTGAGGGCTCCTCTGGTGACTGATGGAAGAGCATCCAAGTATGTGCAGCTCCTGGAAGTTTTGCTTTGCAAAACAGCTTCAAGGGGACAATTTGCACAAATCTGCTCTGAAAAAACACCCTAATGACACTTATGCTGATAGCTTTTTGCTCAGCGCACTTTGAGAGTCCTCATAAGTCTTCCAAAATGGAGATCTCATTGATGGTGTGACTCATCTAGATGAAGAGAACGTTGATGTGTGGTTCGGATTGCATCCATGGCTTAAACTGATGACTATAGGGAGGCCAATCAACTGGCTAATTAGAAGATTCAGCGGTAGTGCTGTCTAGGTGAAGAGGTGTGTCGGAGGGAGGGAGGGAGAAACCAAGAAAGAGCAGAAACAGATGAGAAGAACAATGGGGTCACCACCACTAACCAAACTGATCTAAAGTTGAGCTGTGAAGTCAAAATAATTAAGTATTTGCAGTTCTGCAGTTTGCACAATTGGTTATTTGGGAATAAAATTTGCAGGAAAATTCAGAGGAGTTTGGATGAAGAGTAAGATAGTACCGCATTTGAAACAGGAGAAAGCCTTCTCTGTTGGCATGCAAACTTTGAACTTCCCGTCCCTCTTCACCCATTTCATTACTCATTGATGTACTTCTTTTCTTATTAAATCTTCCACCAATTTCTAGGTGAGTTACAAGGTTATTGATTACATTAATTCAAATGATGAAAGCATGATTTGTTCCTCAATTTCTGTCTAGGCAGGCACTTGACTTATCTCTCTGACAGTTTTGATCTTGCTTTAAAAACTGTCCATTTTAACCATTTGTATTAATTTGCTTTATGCAAGCAGGTCTTTTTAATGTTGTTTTTGTACAGCTTTCTCAGAGTTTCCTTGGGCACTTATCACATAAAGATGGTTCCATAAATAAATGAGACACCAATGCTTTCTAAAGCATCTTTTTGCTGCGGCTTTCAAACTGCTATACAAATAAGGCTGAGACAGCGCTTTAAAATTGCACTTTAGAACCAAAATGAAATGTACTGGTGTGGAATAGGTGTTGATGGAGAATACCAAGAAAATGCATGATTGTTGCAACCAGAAGTTGTTCATCTACAACTCCCAGCACCCCTACCTCGAATAGCTGAGCTGAGGGATGCTGGGACTGTAGTACAGCATCATCTAGAATAGTCCTCTAATCTGGTTTATTCTAGATCTACTGCAATTTAACTCTCAAACCTGGCCAAGAGCTGGAAATTTTGGGAATAAGGAGTTCAGTGGGTCTGGAAAGTGGCAGGTTGGAGGAGGCTGATCTAAATTGCCCCAGGTGGTATAAACCTTTACTGACCTTCCAAGAATGTCTGCTGTCTCTGAGCACCACTACATTCTTGCTAGCCCTACAAAGAACATAATCTGAGAACTGTCAGGGCCAGAACAGGTTTGTGATCTTCTGCTTGTGGGAGGTGAAGGGCAAAATGTTGCTCCCCACATTCTGTCTAGAGAAATCAACCTGGGATGCCTGGTGAATCTGATTTTAGCACTGGTAATGGGCAACAAGTCAGTTCAGGAGGAGCCTTGCAAGTTGGCAGAAACTGTGTCCGCCAGACAAGGAGAACTTCTCAAGGTTTGGAGGCACTGTTTTCTCTCTACCACACTTCGTTCCTGTTTGCATAATGGTAGGGCCAGTCTTAGTCCAGAAAAGCAATTTAAACAATAGGCCCAGAGAGAGAGGAGAAGACCTTAAGGGTGCTTAAGAAGAAGAAGTGGTTAGAACTTCTCCATGCTTTCCAATGGCTTCCTTCGACACAGCTGATGTTTTACCAGCTGTGAACTTTTATTGTACAAAGTGCATTCTCAGCAACTACGAGAGAAACCACAGCCGTAATTGTACAGGGCACGGAGCAAATTGCTGACCTCACGTCTTCAGAAGTAAAACCAAGTCTGTGAATTCACCACCCCACAAAATGCCAATTCATCCCCTCTCCAAAATCACTGGATAGATGAGGAACAAACTGATCGAGCCCTTCCTCTAAACACGTAGAACAGGATGTGGGTTTGTGAATTTCAGATCAGTTAGATATATACGTTTCGTTCTGAACGAAAAAGAGCTTTCTCTTGAAATAAATGAAAGGTTTTGATTCAAGGAAGTGGGTGATGGCATTTTTACGTGCTGACGGCATTCTGTACTTGACCACTGTGAGAAATTGGGTGGCACTGCGGAGGATGTGGAAAGAAATTGTGTGCCCGTTCTATTAAATTCTATTGTAAGCTGATTAGTCAGTGGCAATTTAAATTTGAAAGCTGCAAATGTTGCCTGTGAAAACAAAGACTATACTGTTCTGGGCTCTCCATTTTCCCAAACAGAAAGAAGTTGTAGAGATCAAGCCCTTAGCACCAGCTTTACTTTCCCTGTGATGAGTGCAGAAAGAAAACACAGGTGCAAGGAAGAAAACTTTTGAGCAATGTGGTCAACCTTTTGGGTGGAGTTCTGCTTCATTACCCTTGAATAGCATTGAATGTATTTCATTTTTTTCTTTGGTCGATTCATGTAACAAAATTTAAAAATATATACCTCTGATGATCAAGTGCTGGGTATAGCCAACGAGAGAACACGGTTGTTGCTTGTCTTGCAGACCATCAATAAGAATTGTAGTCTGAGAATGCATCAGCATCTGGCAGCTTCCTAAATTCATATCTTCTCGAAACCTCTCTCATGAAATTTGCAATCTCTTCCCTTCGCTGCTTGACTGTACTTATCTCATCAATTCCAGATTTCCCCTCCCTCAGCGAACTAGGCTCTTATCAACTACCTAAAGAAAACAAAACAAGAACTAAGGAATAATAGTAACTAGAAGGTCTTCAGAGGTAGGCGGACAAGTCTGCCAATAGGGCATCCAACTGCAAAATGTCGAAACCTTTCCAAGGGGCTAAAAAATTGCTTAGTCCCTCTAACGCTGGCTTGATAAAAAGGGTTCGGTGACAATTTCCTTTCCGGGAGCTATAGAAGATTAATATACAAGACTAAAGCTGAAGCTGTCATAAATCTAATCTGAAGTCATATAACAGGGAACAAATAACTGTAAGGAAAAACAGTAACACACTGTTTTATATATTCCAATTAGAGGATAATAATACATCATATTTTTCCTTATTGCTTTCAAGAACATTGTTTTGGATGATTGGTTCTTCCTTCAGGTTTTTAGGCAAGAAGAAGAATCTTTGGTTAGTATTTTCTTAGTTTTCTTATCTTGGGGTTGTTGTTGTTTTTTTGCACTAGTTGGCTGGTTTGGGGCCACGGTTCTTTGCCAAGATGGTGGGGATGGATAGGGGTGTTTTAAATGAAACAACAGTAAATAGATCTGGAGTCCAAGACTGCCTGCAGTCCACTGTGGCAAAAAAAGGTTGGATAGATCTACTTAGAACCCACCTAGCATTAAAATCCTTTGATGTATATTTACCATTACAAGTGATCTATGTGGTTTCTTGCAATTGCTTAATTTCTCAACCTTAGAAGTTTGTTTTAAATTCAGGGAAATGTAGGATCTTCCATGAGCCTTAGTCTTTGTGTTCGGTTCAGCTCCATTTCTGTGGCCCAAGGAGCGGGACACAACCCTGGGCAGCAAATCATCCATTTAGGGTGGTATAATTGTTACTGTCCTTTCCACTTCAATGGAAAGTTGGAAATCATGCAAAGGGTGCCTGTGCGTGTGTCCGTCTGACTATCTCTCCGCAGGATAACTCTCTGAAGACTGAACAAAGCAATTTGGTGTCGGGGGAAAAGTTGGCAAACGGAAGTTTTAGAAAGGGGCTGGATCTGGGCCACGGAGCCAAAAAATCCTCAGATAATTTCCCCAGTGCATCCCTATGGGACAGACAGTTGGGCAATGGCTCTTGGTGCTGTTGACCCCTCCATTGTAAGCCTCTTCTAAGTCACATGACCTAGAGTGGGGCCGATGCCACCCATCCGGTGCTTCCAGGGCACGCAACATGCACAGACACAGCACAAGGGGACAACCTAAAGGCATATGTAGATGCAACACGTTACTTCCCTACACAGAAGCAATGCAGACTGTTCCTATGGCCACTGCTGGTAGAGGCATTGGAGAGAATTCCAGAAGCCATGCTCCACAGCCTTTCCCTACTTTATCAACGTCAAAAATCTGGCGTAAGCTAGATGGGCTTAATGCACTTATTTTGAGTCAGTCCTGCAAACCTGGGGCCCTCGGAAGGTTCATTTTCCTTCCAGAAGTCAGAAAAGTGGCCTGCCTGGTGCATTTTTGCAAATGTTTCCCTGCTCGTACACCTTCTTGTAGACGTACTGTTTTTAAACGAAGCACATCGCTAAATTTTGAAAAGGGTGGATTTCACTGCATCTGCGTTCTCCTCTGTGTATAACCTTAGGAGGTGTAAACTGGGTAGGTTCATTTAAACGTTCAGTTTCTTCCACTCACGTTTCTCTTCTGTCTTTACTTTCCACTGCAGCTTCTGTGGAAGGAGAGAAACAATCTTCACATCCAGTCATTTTTCCCTACTGCAGCCTAATACTACAGCAGGTTGCCTGTTCATCAGTTAGGTTAATTAACCTGTGGTTAATTAAGTAGCATTATTATTATTCTGCAGTTTTCTCTCCTTAAGTGTGGGGAGGGGGTGGCATTTTACAAGCTTTGGAGTTTCATCTACCTTGCTGATTTTTTTTCCTCTGTAGCTGTTTTGGTTACATAAGGATCCATATTTAGAAAAGGCAATTTCTCATATGCAGATTTTGTCCATTAATTGACTGCAACCCATACTTTTAATTAAAGCTTCTTTAATTAGATTATAAACCTACTATTTTGCCTTCTGCAGGACGGAGATGGGGAGGAAGTTATCTCAGCACCCTGTCCTACCTTTGTACTATCTGCTCCCTTCAGTAGTTTTGGCTGAAAAATATTCCCTCAGGATTTCTCAACTGGAAGTTGTTGGAATATAATTTCCACAATTCCCCATTAGTACAGCCCTTGGTAGAAAAACAATGGTCCACGAGCTAGCAGCCAAGGAGAGCTACCCATGCATAATTTCTTGGAGGGCTTCCTCTTCGGTTGAAATTAAAATGGATGGCTTGAGGCCAAAAAAGTATTTATGGGTTATTCGGAGTCTGCTCCTTTCATGCCCCTAAAAGGAGGAAATAAAGAACTTAGAGTTAGTGCCAAATAAGATAGAACACTTAATCAATCACTTAATTTATCCTACCCTTAGATGAACGCTGTACACTGTTTGGACTCCATGTCATAGTTCATTTATTCTTCTAAACTGAGATGACCTGTTGTTGCTTTTCTGCACTGAAGCTTTTAAAGCCATTTGGCTTTTTCTGGCTACCAAAGAATTAAGAATTTTGGGGCAAAGTTGACAATACAAAGAAGGACTGCAGAATTGTGTATTGTAGCTAACAACAGCCTTCTTCAGTCTGAGGCCCTTCAGAGCTGTCTGTAGCAGAGCCAAAATTATTATTATCTTTTTGGTAGTAAAGCTTGAATTATTAGCAAGCGTTCAAGCAAGTGGGTAATAGATCTAAGGATGTTGACCCAGTACCCTGAAATGGCATCCAATAACTTCCTTTTTTCCCTCTTTTCTTTTACAAAGAAATGTAAACAAAAAATGATTAACGTGACATTGCCAAATCTTCCAAGATCTGATCCCTTGTCAGATACCTCATGAGCTTTGGCTATTTTAAACTGAAAACATTTTTTTTATCATGCTAATTAATTTAATAAGCACGTCATAGTTACATTATATTTTGAAGCCCACTTGACGTGGTGTGAAATCACCCAGTGATGCTTGAAAAGATTGTCCATTCCCGCAGTCAATCAAGCTCAGCTTCGTTTTCCTCCTGGAAAGCCCGATTTGGATTTGTTGCCCATTGGGTTAAATGTCGTGCCTTTCCTACTCACTCCTTCTCCCTGGCAGGCTCTGGTTGCCTTAGCCGAGCACAATATTTATAAATATGTTTCCAGTAAGGGTGCTTAGCTGTAAATTAGCTTCCATTATTTACACAGCACTCTGGCATATCTTGGCTGGCCGAGTTGGGCTCAATTAAGCAAGCATAAATAGTTCCTGTGCTCCTAAAGATCTTCAGCTGATCTCTGGTGCCTCCAGTTGGCTCTTGGAGAAGAACAGCTGCTACCACAGCTTTCTAAGTCCTTGGAATGTGGGTGCAGTCTGAATGCATCCTTCACCGTTCCTTGTCTCTGGAGAAGGCAGCCAAATTAACGGGCATTATCGCCTGTCCTTGAGATCTCATCCTTATAAGAAAGAAGGTTTGAAATTTGTGGGTGCCAACTTGTGTATTCTTAAAAACAAGGTGGTTCCATATACATTCATCCTACTGTGCACATGTAACCGTGTTGTGATGTAGCACCAAATGCAAGATCAGGCCATGCACAAGAACATGAGCTTTCCTTTCAAGCAAGCAGATCAAGCATTTGCTCTGAGCTCCATAGAAACAAGCTACATGGGTCAACAGAATTGCAGGTTGGAAATTAGCACGTTCCCCATATTTAAAAAATTACAATAAAGCAACACGCTATGTATCAAAAAAATTATTTACCTATCCTCCGTGACATCTTTGTTTTTTGTGTGTACAGACTGGTACTGGAAGGTAGGTGAGAGCAGGCAGATTTAAGGTTTAGCAGGTTGTGTGGCTCTGTTTTGAGATTTAGAGCCACCCAAGTGGGCAGGATGATTCTACTCGTTCTTCTACAGAGTTCTAGCATCATGATCTTAGAAGATATTTGAGTTCTTGTCTCCTTTTGTTGTATGAGGACATTATATAGATTAGCTCCAGGACAGGCATAAGGTTTTCCTTGTTCCATCCCTGATCCATACCTTGTTGGACTTTTCCAGTGTCCGAGTTGCAACTTCAGAAGGAGGTTATCTTAGATACCTTCTGGGGTGAGGAAAACTCCTAGGCAGAAGTGAATCCTCTACCTCTGATTCTCTTTTTTAAGTGGAACTCTATCTCTTTTCTCAGAATGGGCTCTTCAAAACATCATATCAGCCCCAGAGAGCCTTCCCAAGGGCCATAAGATTTGTAGTATTAGCGCTATTTTATACGCTGTGTGACATACACACACACACATTTCAGCACGGAAATGATTTCATGGTAGGAAAATATGCATTTATTGCCATAGTGATTCAAAAACTCTGTGATTGTTTTTATTTTGCTATGGAGACATTAACTGAGTATCAGCTGTCCCATCAGTAGGTTCATTTGAAGTGGGGGAACTTAAACTGTAGAACCCAGCTATTGTCCTACACAAATTTCCAGCACATACGCACTTCTGGGAGGTAAACCACCTCTTAGGACATTTCACATAATAAACATAATTGTTTTTCTTCAGACCAATGGCTTGATCCAGGTTCACAAAACACGATGTCCAACAGGATGCCCAGATCTTATGTTAACGTGTGAGGCAGGTCTTAAAGGGGCTGATAAATCTGGCTAGGCTTAAATTCACAACTACATCGAACTGCCTTCGAAAACGAATGAACCTAATTGCCATTTCTGCATATCCTGGTAACAAATTGCACTGTGGAACAGGCTGCATGATTGATTGATTCACTCTGGTTTGTATTCTGCTCCTCTAATTGTTTTCCAGAGTGGCTTTCATATCTGTGTGTGTGTGTGTGTGTGTGTGTGTGTGTGCGTGTATATACAAGGTTTGGGGCTGTGAGGCGTATGGTTCAAACAGGGTACAAAAAGAACCGAGCAGTTCAAATTAAGGGGAGCATCTGTTAACGTTCAGACCAAAAGCTATTGTCATTCCTGGCCATCAGGAATGGTGGTACAGCTTGATAATTTTAGTCTCTGGGGGTCACGGTGAGTCTCCAAAGTAATAATATAGCTAGTAATAATGTACACCGCCCCCCCCCCCGGGGCTCACTTTGCAGAAGAAGACCCTTTATTCTGTCTTGAAGACTCACTCAAAGCTCTCTCCCCCCATTTTTTTTTAACAATATCACAAAGCAGATTGATGAAGCCATTTATTTTTTCATGATAAAGACACAAAAATACCCCGCCCCCCAGCCTTGCTGCATTCCAGAGCCATTCCTTCTTTAATCTCCATGGTTCAGGGGTGATTTTCTTTTGGCTGAGGCTAGCAGGCAAACACATTGAATCCAATGGGAGAATGCTTGGGGAAGGGTAAGAGCGAACGGGATGAGGTGTGGTCCAAAAATGCCTTTTGCAACATGTAACCGCTCCTCTGCTCTGCAAGCCAGTGACTTCCCCATCTCTCTTGCACCAAACGCAAGATGTAATGTGATCTCTAATGTCTGAAGGAAAGATCAGCGCGGCTTTCCTTCTCAAGAGACAGACTGAAATCAAATTTCCATGCAGTTCAGGCAGCCGGGAATTTCTGGCTTTTCACCAATGCTCTTTTGCGGGTTCTGCCTCACCCCCAGACTTCTAAAAGTGATCTGGAAGATTTTTGCATTGTGTGGGGAGATGGTATGGTGAGAGCAAAGAAATCCACAGACCCAGTGGATCCCAGTAACCAGCAGAAGTAAAAGAGGTACGTGATGCGTGAGTAATGACCACTTGGCAAATGTCCGAGCAGACCTCTTGTATCTTTGCCATAAAGCTTTGGACATCAGCACCAGTCAGTAACGTGGTCAACAGGTCATGACTTGGTTCACAAAGGCCTCAAGTCGCGGTTTGCATAAGCACAGGTCAGGAATTAAGCCTCAGTTGGCTGCTTTCAGTCATCATGTTGTGCCCTGAGCTGTCCCTTACAAACCATTTTTGCTGGATTCAAACAAGTTAAACTAAAGCCAAACTTATGCTACCTGATTGTGGAGCCAGCGTTAATGATTAAAGAATGTAATTTAGCTGGATCAGAATGAAAGGCTGCATGATGCATAGAGCAAAATCCACAGGGTGATACATCGCCAATGTGTCTCATACCCCTCAGCAGTTGCAGCGTGGCTTCTTCTGTGCCACACAGAAGGTATACATTGGGAATGGACTCCCACATTGCCCTAAGCCATAGGTAGTTGTTCTGGTTTGGCCTAGCGTTTTGGGTGAAGCAACTATTGTGGTTTGTAAATCAGGATTCGTGACTTAGCATAAAGGCAACCCAGTCCATTGGAGCTTAGTCAACCAACCTTGGTTGAAAGAAACTGGCTTAGCATGATGGGTGGAACCAGTTCGCTCCCCTTGGTTACAATAATGAGTCACTTTTGTACACCAGGCCCTGTAAGGTAGCAAATGACTTTCTCCATTGTGGCTCTGCATCTTGACCTCTGCCTGTCTGGAAGGATATCTAGGATTTGCCTTCAGACGAAGGAGCCCAACTTACAGCTCGGAGCCCTACATATGCTTGCATCAGGCCCCTTCAGATGACTGCACAATCATGCGGGAGTCTTTTCCTACGTGGAGAAACTATGCAAGTGCATCAGAACTCAAGCACAATCCATTCATATTCCAACCAAAGAGCTGGAGAAGCTGCCGCGTGTTCCAACAGCGAGAGACAGATCAAGACCACAAAACCTTGCAACCTCCTTCCACCTGACACAAGTCTTCAACCGACGAAGAAGCATTGGCCTTGCCTACAAGCATGCTCATTATTATATCTTGGTCTATAGATTCATCACAAAGTCCATTACCGAGTGACATGCCAATTTCTTCCTCTGCACAGCTCTTGCACGCCTGAAAAATGTTTGAAGCGCTGGCTTGCACACTCTGAAGCAAACACAGGACACTCAGGACTTACAAGGCTGTTACTTGTTTGATTGATTATTTTATACCAACCCTAACAAGATATGTGATGCTTAAGAGGATAGCCCCCCAAAAGAAGGGGCGGCATCTTTTGGTGATGTATCTTTTTATTGTCTTAACGTTGGTCTTTTGGCTAGTTTTCCACGTACAGAGAGCAAACTGGGGATGCTCGGCGCATAGACAGTAGGCTTGTATTCTGACTAGCAACCATTTTCCAAGATAGGTGGCAGGACCTTCCCCATCACTACTTTTGGATGGTTTCAAATCCTTGAAACTTTTAGCTGGGCAGTCTGCCTCTGAACTATGTCTCCTCTCCAAGTTTTCTATGGATCCCCCCCGCCCCCCCCAGTTATTAACATTTTTTGAACAATTGTTTTCAACTGAGTTCATCAACCATGTCAGGTGGACCAAAGAAGGAAACTGTTTTGATCTCTTCCTTTTATAATACCACCATACCTTAAAACAGAACTATCTGGGAACCAGTGGTGATATTTTTGGAGCATTCTGCTGGTAGGATGTGAAATGGGCTGAAAGCAAAAGAACTTTCTGGTTTCTGACCAAGGATCTTCTCCTACTGACTTGCTCTAGTCCAGAACTTTGGAATTGCTGAAATCCACCTTGGGCAAAGAATTAAAGCTGGATCAGTTTTATGACAGCTCTTTCAGTTGGGCCAGCTGAGAGAGATGACCCAAGGAGACCCATCACTGAAATGGAGGGTCCTCTTTCTCATACCTTGTAATTTTAAGAGTTTGGGGAGGGTTAAGGGAGAAGATGGGTAGCTTAAGGCACCATTTCACCCTCATAAAATTCCTGAACCCCCCGCATGCTGTGCTGCCTTTGGCATGCTATGAACGGTCTATTGATGCCTTCAAGTGATTGCAAGTTGCACACTTCAGTGTAACAGAGATGCATTCCTTTGTGATGAAACCTGGGATGGAATCTGTCCTATGGATTTCGCACCCAGGCAATCAATTGGCAGGATGACTCTAAGGATGTGATCCCTAAATCAGGTTCAGCCTGGGTAGTTTACTTGATGTCAGTTATAAATTGGGCTGTTGAAAGAGGAGAGAGAGGGAGAGAAAGAAGCAGGCAGGATTCCAGCCTCACCAAACGTTAATAAATTTGAAAATGTTTCTTGGCATTTTGCTGTCACACTAAGATCACAGCAGTCACAATAGGTCATGTAGCCCTTAACACAAGGCGTATCTTGATACCACAATGCATTGCGGTACAGTACTCTAAGAGACTTATATTGTTGGTTAACAATTTGGTTAGAGCAGTCTTGAGGGTGGGAGGAGAAAACGGAATAGGAGTTCCCTATGGGTGGAATTGGAAGAAATCCTCATAAGAAGACGAGGGGCTGGAAAGATCAGGAAGAAGATCTCAGTTAAAAAATACTACGCCAGTGGGATGATTTCAGAAATTCAGATTCTGAAGTTTTCTAATAGATATGTTTGGGGAAATCTGGAAGATGGAGAGCTGTGGTCCACCAAGATGGAGTTTGTCATGTCAGGCATGAGAGGTATTTTGCAGAGCCCATCTCAAAAAAATTCTCAGTTCAAAAATTGCACGCACACAGACATACATCCATTAGATGTATTCATTTGGGTAGCTATGTACAAAAAATGTACACCTTTCAGAATGTTGCGTACCAGTGCCAGTAGGAAGAAAACTGTTTTCTGAAAAGAAATGCAGATTTTTTTTCACTCTTTTTTTTTTTTTTTTAAACAAAGGGTAATGTGGAATTGTGGCAGAATGGATAAATGGTTGAATATATACTGTGCTGATATTAATTTTATTATTTACAGCAGTGTTTTTTAACCTGGGGCCTATGGAGAGATTTAGGGGATCTGTGAACTTGGGTGGGAAAAAAATTACAACTTTATTTTCACTATTTTCTTTGATGTGTAAATATATTTTCCTGAGAAGGGGTCCATAGGTTTCACCAAAGGGTTCCCTGGCAGAGAAAATAACATAAAATAAAAAATTAAGAATCCCCGATTTAGAGTATCGATATGCCACTCATGCCCTTAACAGCCCAAACCTCCCAGAATTGCGATGAAAATAAAAATACATGGAAAACAACTTTAAAAATATGATTAAAACAGACCAAAAGAATGGATGCATCAGACAACAGAACGATCACAATCAAAACAATGAGAACAACTGAAACAAACTAATATATACCAAATATCAGCCCAGCTGTCTCCGCTGTTGCAACACTGTTCCTTCCCTTCTGCATAATTCCCTGAATCATAATTGGTAATTAGTAATTAATCATTGTAATTAATCTATTACAGTGAAAGGCGCCCATGTAGGCAAACTTACATAGTCTTTATAATTTATGTAAAATGCAGTATCCCTCTCTTAGGGACTTGATTCCTTACTAAGGAGAGATACACAGTATATCGATAATTTGTGGGTTGTATACTGTGGATACAGCAGGACATACATACACACTTTGTGCGCTCACCCTGTGCCTTTTGGTTCATGAGACTCTTTACCCAAAGCCACTGGTGCAGCTGCTTCCGTAATTTAATTAAATGCATCACGATACCTTGATCCCAATCATTGTTTATCTGGAAGTCCTATTGTTTTCGCTATTTAGGACCACAGCCAAAAATCACAGCAAAGTTCCTAACACTTTGAAAAACCAAAGGGGGGAAAGAGGAAGAGAAGAAAGGTGTGCTGTAAGGGAAGTATCACACGCCACTTTGCTTGAACCCTTGAAGCTATGCTTATGATGTAGCATGCTCAGCCTTGGTTTGCTTAAGCACAGTTTAATGATTGAACCACCATGTGTTGGGTTCTCCAAACACAGTTGGTCATGAATCATGGTCTACCAAATACTGCTCAGGTACAAGCAACATGTCGTGCCACCGACAAGTAAGCCATAGAATAGCTCAGTGCAAAACTCAGTCTTAGTTGGAGGTGGGTCCCAGGCTGGAGATTAATAGACATAGACAGCTATAGGCTACTTTTGCTATAAAAACTAAGGTTGGGTTTAAACGTCATGGATACTTATTATGATAAAGTCTCCTTTCAGTGAAGTTCAAGTGACTTCGGGTTTCTTTCTTGTCAACAATACAGCTTGGTTTGTCATTCCCATCTTCCTTCCTTCCTTCCTTCCTTCCTTCCCTGGCCAACTGCTCTGGGATTCTTGGTGATCTCCCATCCAAGTATTAATCAGATCCAGTCCTATTTAGCCTTTTGAGATCAGCTAAGGTCAGCTAGGGGCTGCCACTTAATTAGATAGATAATTATTATTAGATTATGGTATTATTGTGGTTTAGTGCATTGAAGAGGCACCACGTTATCTCTTTTTGACTTATATTGGATAGCAGTATTCAGCATGATTTAATGCTATAGAAGGCCTACGGATTCCAAGCATTTTATTTTCTATAAATACTCTGAAGATTGCAGTCTAGATTTTACAGACTTTAGGTTACGTAGCAATGTGATGCAACCCTTTTGGGGGGCAGTGATAATAGGGGGGAAAGTCATGTTGCAGTAGCAGAAAGGTTCTTCTTTTCCATTTAATTATTGTTTATACTTCCCCCTTCCCACTCTATAATTTTTATATCTGCCTCCCTCCCTTTCCTCATTCTGCAGTGTGACAGTCCCACCTCCTTTCATTTTCTTCTGAAGAACCGCAAACGGTAGGGGCTGACATCAAACGGAAGATCGCAAAGGGGTCCGAGTTCAGAGCAGGAAACAGCGTGTGGGTTTTTCCATCATGATGGGCCAAAACAGGAATTAGGAACAGTGCAGTTCAGAGAACAGAATGGTTCAGAATAAATTCAGGTTTTGTAAGAGTTCTGCCATGTTTTGGAACAAGGAAGGACGGTGTACAGACATTATCACCAGGAACACAGCCTTTAAATATTTACAGGGCAAGAGATTCATATGCGCATATTATTTATTTGTTGGCTGGAAATTCTGGAAATTATAATACAAACATGTCTGGAGGACATTAGGTCGGGAAAGGAATTCATAGTTTAAGGCTCTGACCCTAGATAGACTAAGGTGTTTTCTTTTAATACATATTAATTTTATTAAAAGTTTTAAAGGCAACGTAAAACCTAACACAGAGAATAAAGAAAAGAAAAAAGAAAAAAGGGAGGAAGAAAAGATAAAAAGAAATAGAAAGCAGCAGCTTCTGATTTCCTTTGCAGCAAATATAAGTAAATTACTAAGTTATCGCTTACTCTATGATTACAAAAAAAAATCACTTTTTTCTATTATCCATTTTTTCCCCCAATCATCAAAGCCACAAATCATAAATGCATTTTTTTTCTGTTTCATGCCAAAAGTCTATAAGGGGTTTCCGGTCAGCCATAAATGTAGATGTTGTTTTTTTCTTTAATCATAGAAGTCAGTTTAGCTTTCTCTGCAAGTTCCTAGGTGGACTAATATGGAAATAGACTGTTTAAGTTCATTAAACAAATTATTATGCTATGAAGTTCCATCCGGGTGTGTATCAGCAACACTACTGAAGAAAGATGGACAAGTTTTTAGAGGCTGTGAAGACCCTGTGTCAAAGACACAGCTTATCCACCCCTAGACTTTCCACTGAATTGGACCTTTCTTTGTAAGACTCCATAGCATCTTTCCTTGCCAAATGTAGCCTCCTTGAAGCACTCCATTTTTCAAGGATCCTTTTCCACCGCTTTCCCCCAGTTCACCAAGCGCGTCTTCAGGTGTTTCCCCCCCATCTCTTTCTACTCAAGGGTCTATTCTTCTTTTAAAAAAATAATCTTCTCCCCAAAGTGAGCATTTTGTTTTAGTTGACTTGTCCAGAGAAGATTTTAATGGAAGAGCCACGTTACCATCAGTTGGTATCCAGGGACTATCCATGAATGAAATTCCCTTTTTGTGGACCGTGGGGAGGCATGCTTCACGCCAGAGTTCTCAGCTGGTGGGGCCAAATATTGGGATTTGAAACACTGTATTAAATTTTCTCCATCTGGGTTCTTGTACTCGCGGTTGCCAAGCGTGTGGCATGTTAGGAAACAGTTACGAGAGTTAAATAAGAATTGGCTGGCGTCGCTGAGCCCGGTGCCCCTGACTGTGTCACTAGCAGAGAGAGTATTTAATTTGAGAGACAGACGCAAAGAAACCAGATGGGGAAAACAGACTTTTTAGGTAGAGAAAAATGTGGAGCATAACCTAGCCAAAAATTGATTATGTGCCATCAGGTCAGTGTTGACTCTTAGCAACCACTTAAATGAGCTTCTCCAAGATGATCTGTCTCTAACGTGGTCCTTCAGGTCTTCCAATGGTGCGCCCATCACCACTGTAACTGAGTCCATCCCCCTTGCTGCTGGTCATTCTCCTCCTCTCTTTCCTTCCATCTTTCCCAATATTAGAGCCTTCTCCAGAGAGCTGGGACTTCGCATAATGTGTCTGAAGTAAGATAATTTGAGCCTGATACTTTGTGCCTCAAGTGAGAACTCTGGATTGATTTGTTCTAAATGATGTATTGGCTTGCTTTCTCGGCTATCCATAGTATTCTCAGGAGTCTTCTCCAACACCAAAATTTCTCTCCTGCTTTTGGACCCTTTTTATTTCAGTCCTTTTGTGTTCAGCAGGATAGTGCTGGGCAGGTTCAAGAATGTCACTTCCCAACACCTCTTCCACAGTATTTTTTCAATAAAATGAATTGTTCACAATGGGAAGGAAAAGGTAGGCAGGCAGACATAATGTTTCCACGTTTCTCTGCGCATGAGAATTACACTTAAATAAAAATCCAGCCCACTTACAGGAAAGACTGTGTTTACTATCTGAGTCAGACTATGTTTACAATCTGCTTATTTCCTTGGTACTAAGCCCCCACTGAACACTGAAGGAATCAGCTCCTGAATGTTCATGTATATAAATTTCTTTAGATCACTTTCTTAACCAGCATTGAACACTGGGGACAAAAGCATTGTGCTAAACCCCAGGAGGTGGGCTGGGTTAGCTGGGACATGCTGGTGGAACTCAGCTGCTGTGTTTCACAAACCAAGGCTTATGGTTTAGCAAGTTGTGTGAACCAAGCCAATCTGGGTGTCTTTAAGAAATCATGGTTAAAAAAACTATGGTTAGTGGGATTAAGCAAAGTATGAATCCAGTCTCACTGCCTGGCTCTCACAACATCCTAAACCACCCTGCATTTTGTTTGGTTTTGATCTAGCCATGCCATTTATGAACCATGGTTGATGGCTTATTGCAATGAGTGAACCCATCTCATTGTGATTTATTCAGTAAATTATAGTTAAGCAAACTGTATTTTAATGTGGGGCATGGATTCAGCCATGTTCTGCTTTCTGTCACATACTGAGCCATGACATTGCTTGCTTGGAACATCACTCAGCATGTTGTATCAATGTGATTAAGAGATTAGCAAAAGTATTAAGAATATAAGTACCTGTCCTCTTGTATGTTTGGTTACAAACTGGTTGGAGATTTTGCTGACATGTGGCCAAATTCATAGCATCTGTCAACTTAAGATGCAGACTGCAATCTATCTGGGTTTAACTAACCCAGGGGCTGGATGACAATCAGTGCTGAAAAGGAACACGTGATATAATAAAGCATGCATATTTTTTAGAAGTGATGGAAAAACAGGGAACAGGGAAGAATGGCAAAAGGAAATGCACTGCCATGCTCCTCTCTTTCTCCTTCTGCTGGTATGAAAACAAAGTGAAAGGCAGAACCCATATCATATGACGACTTCTTCTTCTTCTTCTTCTTCTTCTTCTTCTTCTTCTTCTTCTTCTTCTTCTTCTTCTTCTTCTTCTTCTTCTTCTTCTTCTTCTTCTTCCCCCCCTCCTCCTCTCCTTTTATTATACTAAGCAAAAATGTGCCTGGCTCCTTTGTGGTGGAGTGTGATATATAAACACAGCCAGACTCTAACATAGCAGGTTGTGTAAACCTAAGTCCCTGTGGTCTGCTCACTGTGTTTTGTAATCCGAACCTATAATTGTAAGCATTGTGCTGATCATTCAGCCAATCCACAGTTCTGGTTTTTCACAGCTTGTCATGCTTAACAGAATCAAGGTTGGCAATCAACACATGTTTCTCCTCTGGTCACTCTCCAGGATGAATACTGTTACTGTTTGGTGACACCTAAGTAGCTCTTTTGTTTTGCCATGAATCAAAAGGCTGTACAGCTCCCTTGAGTCATTGCTGCAAGGTTTAATTATTTCCCCTGAGTCTTTTGAGGTAAGGTAGTTTCAATTAAGATTTAATGTCTTTGTTCCCTGCGCCAAACCCAGCAAGCAGAAGCTAATAAGCTGGAACAGCGTCTCAAGAAAAAAAAAATGTACACAACATTACCTTTAATGTTTTGCTCCCCTTCCCAGCATTCCCCTGCTGATTAATGCTCCTCACACATTAGTGCTCCTTGCACATGGTTTACCAGAAAGAAAAAAGTCCTCAAAGTCATGGAAGAAGTGATGATGCCCTCCCCTCCCCCAGTTAATAAAAGGGTACCAGCAATCATTAGGACCTTCTCCTGCTTAGAAATCTTCTGGTTGATGGATGGATGGGTTCCTGGTGTCCTCCAAGCTTGGATGTTTTCCTGTAGATGTTTCATTATCAGACTAGATAACTTCATCAGTACATGGGAGGATGAAGTTTGTTGGTTGCTTATGTATAAACCTTGCCTTGCCAGTCTTGGTTAGGGTGTGTTTTCTTCCTTGATAGTTTGTTGATGGATTATTACTGTTCTGAGCATCCTAAATAACGCACATGTTTTTTTTTCTCATTAGTCTTAAGATTGCTAGTCTGAAGCTCTGTGGCTTATTTGTGTGACCCACAAATTAAATGAACTACGCTGAAACTGAGCATATGGGGGTATCTGACTTGAGGGCATGGTTTATGGTTTGCGTATGAAAAATGGATGAAGGGAGTAAACCACGGCTTAGCTAAGTGACAGGTGTGTTGTATGAACAAAAATTGTGGCTACAGTCTGAAGGCTAAACCTTTGAAACTTTTATTCGGTTGGGAGAACAGTTTAATTCAGCATGCAGAAGAATCAGTCCCCGACATCTGTAGGTAATCTTGGACTTTACCAGTCAATCATGTAGATATCCCAGATGTTAACCCTGTTGAGTCCAGCGGGCCTCACTTCCAGGTCAGTGAGTGCAATTTGTAGTCTGACTACTGAGAGAAGCTGAGCTTTTGTTCAGCTTCTCTACCCAGGATCATTTTCTCTCAATTTTTCCATTAATCTTCTCCTTTCCTGATTTGCAGGATGTCTCCTGTCTTTGGAGACCATCCGGAACATAATGGGATGCCCAGAGCAACTCACAGCAAATTTCTCCTTTGCATGCTTGATATGAATAATTGAACAGGGTTAAATCAGCTAGATGAATGTGAACCTCTGGAACTGTGGCGTCTAACCATAATTTCTTAGAAGAAACTTGCACCTATCTTACTTGATCTTTGCCTTTTTCTTTAAGTACCTCAAATGATGGATACCTGCTTCCATTTGATATCTTTCAGTCCAGAATTGGTTTCATTTAACCTTGATATAGTCTCCAGCCGTTGTTGTCTTCCCCATTTCAATTTTATTTCAGTAAATCTGAAAGGAAAGCCATAAACAAAGAAACCCCGTAATAGTTTAGGATTCTGTGTGAATCAGGACAAACTATCACTCCAGGGTAGTAGTTGGGATCAGAATATAAACTTGAGCAATCATTAATGTTAGACCCAGTTGGGATATTTGGGGGCCCCAATCTATTAACATCTGGAGGTATTTTCATGGTAGTTGCAGACTAGTTTATCATTTAGATTCAAACATTGGGTTAGTTTTTGATTAGAATGAGAATCATAGCCAAATGTGATAATAGTGCTGACTTCCCGTTTTAGTCTGAAATTGGCTCAGTCCAAAAGCCCACAATGTGTTTCCTGATAAGTACAAAGGGAGGTGTTTATTGTGGAACTGGTGTGTCTAGCACATGTATATGTGCACACACAATCTCCAAAACTTGGCAGAGAGAAATTAACAGCTCCCCTGTTGTTTTGAGGAATCTTGGTTGATAGCTCCCAGCACATTCTCCTTCTTGTCATTTTCTTGGGCAATTTTGTCTCGCATGGCAAGATGCTTCCCCAAAGGGGAAATTTCCAAAGAAATTGAGGGTACAAGAAACACCTTGAAGTGTGTGGTGCTTTACATTTAAATACATAGATTCATCTCCATAGGCACTTCCACCACCATTCAGAAGATCTTTGAGGATAAGCTCATCTTGTCAACATGGAAAGTAAAAGGACCAACTCTCTAGAAGTGGGGGAAATGACCAGAGAGATGTTGACAGGTTTAGTCTCACCCACCTCCATGTTAAATTCTGTTAAATTCTGTATTGGTTTGCTTTAAATCATGGTTGCATAATCCATAAAAAGAGCAGCAGAAACAGAGGAGGGATATCAGCAGAACAGCAAGTAGGGGCATTTGAATGAAAGTTGTGGATTGACTGTTGTCCTGCCTATCTCTTGCTACATGGCTAAGGAGTGTGTAGATAGCTCCAGTGCTTTTACAAACCTATTAAAGGAGGCATTGGAGATCCTTGGAGGAGACCTTATGGCATGTTGTTGGGGGAGATGACATTCCCTCCCAAATCAGCCACTGGAACATTTGCAGACCTGCTATGGAATGCTCAGATGAAGGTTCTGGAGCATGGTTCTTCTCTCTGTCAATCAACAGGACCACCAATAGGACAGGACCCTTTGCAGCAGAAAAAGCATACAGAATACACCTATTAGAAAAGTGTGCAGAAGGAAGGACACCTTTCTTCATATAGTAGTGAGAACACATGGGATTTTAAATCTCCATAATCATGATTGTCCTAGGTTCCTGGGCTGATCCCATCTTAAGCTAGCCTACAAGGTTATTATGAGGCTAGATAGGAGAACTCTCCCCACCTCATTTAGGGAGGTGAGAAGTTACATGTTATGTATTGTTATTGCTCATTGCTTCAGGAAGTTGTCTGCAAGTTGGCTGGAACAAGGCCATTGTTCTCCGTTCATCCAAACAGCCTGCTCCATTTATATGATGCACGCTGTAAAACAAGTGGGAGAAATCAGGTTTTAACAGGCAGCTGGTAGGTGACATTTCCTGGAGGAAAGTGGGCTGGGAGAAAAAGAGAGGAGAGAAAAGCTGTGCCAAAGGGTGCCATTGCTGCAGACAAAATAAAGACAGCACGGCATGGCATTTAGTAAACTCAGATGTTGGAACATTCCCAAGTATGGGAGCAAAAAAATATGTCATCTGCTCTAGGAAGAACTATCATGTCTTTGTAATCAGATGTTGGTGGCCATGGAATAGTTGGAGGCTGGCCCCCAGTTCCTTCCCCCCCAAAAAAAGAAATAATGGTAAGGGGGAGGCAAATCTGATGTTTCCATGAACTCATTAAAAAGCAGTTGCTTGGCGTTAGCTGTGCCTACCCCTCCCAACACTTCCTTGTCCTTTCTTTTCCCTTTGATCTCTCTCTGCTTGCTTTTCTCTTTCTAAAACCATTGTCTTCTACCAGAATGTTGGCCCCTGGAGTGCTGTTGGAGCAGCGCTTCCCATCCTCACCACCCAGAGTCATGGATTTTAACTCCCAGAGTTCTCAGCAATGGCTGTATGGATCAAGAGAACTCTGGGAGTTGATGTCTGCACAGCTGGAAACTGCCCAAGGTGGGAATCAGGGAGTTAGAAGTCCTTAAAGGAGAGTGCTTAGTTCCCAGAATTTTCCTGCTCCCATTCCTATTCTTAAAAATCCAGGGGGGGGAAATGCCAAAATGGGTCAGAAAAAAATCAGCCCCATTCTTTCTTTCTTCCATGCCATGACCTTCCTGTTGATCAGGAGATGAAGCTGAGGCTCTGAAGAACATTGCCACCCTCTTTTAGACAGTAAACCTGTGATTAGGGCTTGTAATCATGCTTTGTCCACCTGCCAGCTATCTTCTTTAGCCCAGAATGGTCATAATTTTTAGGTGCCCAAAGTTGACTTTCCAATAAAAACCTGAGCTCGTCCCTGCTGGTGCCTGATTCCAGCTGTTGGCTGCAAGTTGGTGTTATTGTTTAATCCATGTATAGCACTAAGAGACCGTTAGGGACTTGAGAAATGATTCGTAATCATGCTAGTAAAATGAATGCTGATTGCCTGTAGATCTGCTTCAGGGTTGAGCATCACACATCCCTCCAAATGAAAAAGACACTGCATTGTACTTGGTTAAGGTGACCCACTAGCAAATGAAGACTATGGAATATTTGACAGCCGCGTAGAAAAGATTAAACAGGAGGGATGCAACTTTCGAAGGACTGCATTTCCACTTGGTGTGACGCGCACTATTAAAATAAGGCAGGGCAAGCCCCAATAATTGAATTTTATTCTATTTCATTTTAACTGAATTCAGATCAATAGCATTACTCAGCATGTATTTATTCATGTCCCTCTTCTAACGCATTCACAAGGACCATCAGGGGCAAATTTTGGAAAGGGTCCTTTGAAGATTTTACTGAGATTTTGGAAAACTTGGACAAAGTTATTTCAGCTCCCTGAATGGCTGAGATATGTTGTGGATCAAAACAAAGAGAAAATAACTATAGTTTATTGCCATCAACGTCGTCATCCTGTAAAATCTCAGCCGAAAGTTTTGAAAAATGGCTTTTATATAACCACTGACAAAAAGATCAGAAGCCACTTTTCTTTCTTTCTTTCTTTCTTTCTTTCTTTCTTTCTTTCTTTCTTTCTTTCTTTCTTTCTTTCTTTCTTTCTTTCTTTCTTTCTCTATTTCTTTCTTTCTCTATTTCTATTTCTATTTCTATTTCTATTTCCTTATTTATTCACTATTCTTTTCTTTGTTTCTTTTCTAATATGTGTATTGTTTTTATCTTGTTAAAAATTTCTTCAATAACATTATATTAAAAAATAAAACAAATGGCTGTTCTAATGTGTGCTGATAGGAACAGATTAAGCCTAACGCAAGCATTTGTTCACAGCTGGGAATTGTTTGTTTTGGGAACAATATATTTACTCATGGCAATAAGTAGCTATATCAGACTCTGATGCTGGGTTATTAACTTAATGGAAAGTAATTTTTAGATGCATGTTTTTTAATAATGCTTTTTCTACTCTGGGTGGGGGTGAGCTGGTCCTTTGTCTCAGCTGGTAAAAACTTAAATCAATTTAAGAGAAGATTAAACATCTTAGTTCACCTCTATTTGCATCATGTAATGTTTTGCATCCTGTTTTAGATCAGGCAATTGGGTTTATCGTCAATCATAGGTTGATCATGCAATTGGATTTACAGGCTTGGTCTGGAGATTATGGATGAAACACATTGGGTTGAATAAGGATATCCTATTGGAAAGGTGCTGTAGAAAATTGGTTGAAAAACTACAAAGCATCATGAGATAGGATGGAGGAGATGAGTGAATTTTGCTTCCCACCCAAGAATAACATTTCTTGTTACATAAAGATTAGATCCCCATCTTGCCTTCTGTTTGAATCAGGGAAATGGGTTCTTAATCATTTGAACCAGAAAAGGTCAAGCATAGGGAGGGTGGGGGGCACATTTCATATTTAATTATTCAAAACCATTTCTGTTGGATGAGAGAAAACTTTAATACGTTTCTTTCCTCTGAACATGAACAAACATGTTTATCTCTTGGCATTTTTAAGGGGTTACTCAGAAGGAAGCACAGGCTGATTTCGTGTGTTCTCCTAAGCCATAATGTGATTTGGTTTGGCTTTGGCTTAGTGTCTTACGTTTATCCAGCCAATGATGGCTTTGTCAACAAGCCAGGATTAAGCTGTCCAAGCTTTAGCATGGTGTCTGCCTCAGGACACGGTACATTTTGTTAATTGTGTTAACGGATAGATCTGATGTGTGCTTTAAAAATGTCGCAAGTATAAAGTTATTGTTACATTCTGGGTTCCCTGAACAAAAAGCTTTCACTTCTATAAAACAAAGGATTCTTTAAATGACGGGATAAGGTTTTGCAGAGGGACAGTTCCATACAGTTTATTTTTTGAGAGATTTTGCACAGCCCAAGTGTTCACAATGTTTTGAGATTGTAAAAAATTTCCAGAAAACAAATTATACCAGCAACAGCAACAGGGTGGGGACCAGAACATCTGGCTGATGCTTATAATGATTCACTGTGTCCTTTATTTAAACTTTGCTGAACTCATTCAAACATGCTATTCATTTTTCCCTGCATAGCTAAAAAGCCGTAGAATAACCCCTGGTTACAATATGCATTGTTTTTGATAGTTCGACCTTTCTGCTGTAGCCCAGTTGTTATAAGAAAAGAAATGCATTCTTCACTCAGAACATTTTGCAAAATCCAATCTTGTGTGATGTTTTATTTTTGCATATACTAGTTCTCTTGTAAATCACTACCCTTTTTGCTTTTCCTTTTTATCTGTATGAATGTGGTTTTTAGCAGTGATCACTGGTTATGAATAAAAATGGAATGGATTACTCAGAACCGGGTGGTGCCAATCACGGTTTACAGCTCATACTTATGGATTTAAAGCTCGTATCTATAAACTGAGTTCCCAAAATACAGGCAAACCTTAGTTTAGAATGATTGCCTACTTTCCTTGCTACTTGCTTAATATCCCCATTCCTTCTCCAGAAGATGTAAATAGGGCTAGTTTGCTTAGATTAAAAACCATGGGCTTGTCAGCGTTTTACTATTTTGATCTTTCCCATAGCTTGTCTTTGAGAAATTTTTTAATCAGCTGTTGATTTCAGTTTTTCCATTTGAATGTTCTACCATAGCCATGTTCGCATGATATGTGAACTTAGTTAGTAAGTTTATGCACTGCCATTTTAATCCCCTGTTCACCTTCTTGCCTGGACCTGAAACTAGCACCTCTGGGTCTATTCTAGGCAATTCCAGAATGAGGAGGTTACAACCAAGGAGATCTGTTTACAGGTTCTTGCCTTCTTAACATCTGGGGGTGTGGGGAGAAGAAATCTGCAGCATGCTTTCTCAACCCACATGTTGAGCAGATCTTACTTGGAATAGATGGTTCTGCAGCGAACCAGAAGCTGAGCTATAAAGGCATTTGTAGAAACTCGTAGATTCTCCTGTCGTGAAACCAACCCCCATGCATGCCAAAAGGAGAAAATCTGAAGCTTTGCAGAAGGACCAAAGCAAAAAATAGGGGGAGGAGGGCCAGGACTCTTATGGAGAGGCTTCAAGTCTAATCCATTCAGGAGTGAGCACTGAGGAATAAAAATAGAAGCTGCATGTTGAGTTCGGCTGCCTACAATGGCTCCTATAACGTTGGTGTTACTGTACAGCAACGGCTCTAACCTGTTAGCATGTAGGCAACTGCATTGAGCACCAGCTGAAGCTTCCAGCTGTCTTCAAGGATGGCCCTATGTGGAGTGAATTGCTGTAATCCAACCGCAAGGTGATAAGGATGAGAGTTGCCAGTCCCAAAAGCCCCTGATCTAAGAAACTGCAACCGAGCAAAGACTGCACTGGAACAGTTAACCTTGCTTCTCCCCGCTTCGGTGGGTCAGTGTCAGCTGTTGAGTTTGACAAATAACATTCTCATTTCTTCATGTGTCCTTTATCCAGGTGCCCGTGGTTGACCAGAGCCATCTCCCCAGCTGTTCCACTCTACAATGGGCTCGTATTCCTGTTTGTGCTTGCAAACTTCAGCATGGCCACATTTATGGACCCAGGGGTCTTCCCACGAGGTAAATTGGGAGAGGGGAAAGTGGATTTAAGAAGGGTGGGAAGGAAGTAGGCCTATCCTACAATTGCAGAACTTGCTTTCATGCATGCTTGCTTAAAAATATCCCGTAAGTAAACATTGTTGTTAATGATGGTAATGCCATTTCCGTTATAAATAATTCTAGTACAGGAAATCATCATAGTAGTGCTGCTAATAATGGAGATCCAGTTTGGTGTAGTGGTTAAAGTCATTAGATTAGAAGTCAGGAAACTGTGAGTTCTAGTTCCATCTTAGGCATGAAGCCAGCTGGGTGACTTGGGACCAGTTGCTCCCTCTTAGACCTAGGAATAAGCACAATCCATATTGTAATGGGATGTGAGAATAACCGTGGGGAATAGGAGGAACAGCCGTAACCAAGACAACAGTCCGATAAAAGAAATCTGAGTCCGGTGCAGAAATGTAATTTGAGAAAGCGTCTCAGAAGTGACCCTCCCTGGTTCTCTTGAATGTAAAGGCAGGGAGGGGGAGGCACATTCAGACTTGTAAGATTGGATTACTGTAACCCTGTAATAAAAGTAGCATTAGTATTCATAACTTTGGCTTTCTAGTCTGGTCTACCTCAAAGAGCTGACACACACCCCTACAGAAGGGAGAAAACGTCAAGCTTTGCAGAAGCACGAAAAAAATCAGGGGTGGGGGAACTCTTAAGGAGAGCCTTCAAGAATAACCCACTGAGGACGGAGCATTGGGGAATACAGATAAAAAACCACATTGAGTGGGTGGGAAAGGAACGGAGAATCTTGGAACTGTCTATTTGGCTGGAATTGTTTGCTTTAGTCATAGGTCCTCCTGCTAGAGATACTATTAGATATAACACTTAATGAGGGCCATATATCCACTTCCACCTAACCAGGGCATAAACATCCTACAACAACATCTTTTTCTTGCTCTGCCCCCATGACATTGCCTTCATCTCATCCCCAGCCAGCGAACAGGACAGGTTTAAATGGGCTTTAGCTTACCACTGGTGAAGTCACATTTTCCATCTTCTTCCAACACCGTTAAAGGCATATAAAAATCTGTTGGCTTTTTCTCACCCTTTGCTTTGGAGGGAAGTGACATGACTGCAGTCACCTGGAACAGAGGCATTCCAGGCAGGATGGGGATCAGCAGAGGAATAGCAAATGTCATGCCGATATAGTTTTGTTTTTTTTTGCCAGATCCAGGATGTGTGGAGAGCATGAATTCATCAGCAAGGGAGGACATCTTAGGGACCCCTACTGAGTGCAGACTGTTGACTTTTAGTGCCAAGCTGATATGTTTTTTAATTTAATTTGAGAAGAAAAGGCTGATGAAATTGTGGTGACTTCAGGTCTGTCTGTCTGGATGGATGGATTGATTGATTAATTGAATTTTTGGGGCGGAATGATTAGCTCCTCTGGAAATAAATAAATAATAAATGCAGGCAGGGGAATAAATGAGATGTCTTCCAGGTCTTCATCTGGGGCATTGCTTCACAATGAGGAGGCCTGTGGTAGAAGGGACATTCAGAATCATATGAGACGTGCATCAAAATGTTGCAGTGGGAGGGCTTCCAGCTCAGAATTCCAGCCAGCTGTTTAGACGTGTCCTTTTTGATAGACCTTTGGTTGTCATTCCGCACCATGCTGTGTTTTCGTGCCTTGTTATCCTCATGCAGGGATTTCCCCTAAACATATTTTGTGGTTTCTGTAAATCTCTAGATTTCCCAATCTCCCTCTTGCTGTGCATGCTGGCTAAGTATTCATGGTCTGAATTTGCTATTCATCTGTTGGATACTTTGCTGTGAGTTTGAAATGTATTATTGTTGTGGCCAGTGACTCATAGTCTTGTCAGCTGGGTGGGGGTGTATGTAGCTTGCTCTTTGCTGGATTTCATCACATTTGATGGGCAGATGTCCACGTAAACAGTCTCAGTGAATTTGGGTTTGAATACATTTGCATGGCAACAATAGCGAATGTACATTAAGGGCACTGGAGAAGTACAAACTGGGTGTCTGGCTTCCCAGAACCCAAATGTTAAAAATGCACAATGGAAACATAATTGAAAACCCTACGACCAAGGGTCATCCAGTGTGGCTGATGGGAAGAGGTTTAAAATGGACAAAAAAGCATTTCTGCACAATGCAGAATTAACTGTGGAACTTATTGCCATAAGATGTACTGATGGATAGCATTGAAAGGGGATTAGCTGAATTTGTGAAGGACAAGTCAGTCAAGGCTATCGATCTTGAAGAGTCAGTTTTGCCTCTGAGTTGGGGGCAGGATACCTCCAGATCCCAGTAAAAGGGAGATAATGTTGGAAGAGAGATGGACCTCCATCTCCTACCTCTGAGCACTCCATAGACCTGTGGTTGGCCAAGGTGAAACCATATGTTGGGCTAGGATGGGCTTGGCCTGATCCAACAGGACTGTTATTATGTTCTATCTAAATCAAATATTAACGTTTTCATTAAAAATGGTTCAGCATAAAGAGCCGAAATCAGAGGTCCATGAAAGATCTCCATCATGGGAAGGTTCACATGGAATTAGGTGGTCCTGAACATTTAAGACTCTCATACTATGTAGGGATCAGTGAAACTGTGCGTAATTACTCCAGCTTGTACTTGTTCTCTGATATCAACTGTAACTTACAAAACAGATGCAGACTTCACTGTCACAACTTTGTTCCTTGGTGCCAAGAATGTTGTGTCTCATCTAACCATTTCTTTGTGTTGCCCAACCACCGAGCAGCCGACGAAGACGAGGATAAAGATGATGACTTCCGAGCTCCACTCTACAAGAATGTGGAGATTAAAGGAATCCAAGTTCGGATGAAATGGTGTGCCACATGTCACTTTTATCGCCCTCCACGCTGCTCTCATTGCAGTGTTTGTGACAACTGCGTTGAGGTAAGAACATGTGTGGCCTGCTTTTAGTGACAGAACTGTACTTCACTATAGAAATATAACCAAACATAACATCAATTGAGTATTGATTTTGCAGTAAAGGCAATATAAGAGGATAGTCACTGTTGTGAATATGGGATGCATCAGAAAAATTTAGGGGTTGGTTGCAATTCCCTTGCTATTGGAGGTGCAGTTTAGAAGTTGAAAAATTAACTCACATGATTAGGATGTGTCCTGTGGTTGTAACATTTTGGATTGAAATCCACAGGACTGTTAATATGACTCATCACTTGTCCACCCTACTATATTCCTCTTGGCATAGTCCTATTATTTGTAAACTTATCAAGAATTGTGGAACGGCCAACAGTTTTATTCTGCAGTACTGGAAGGAATGATTTTATAGGGTCATAACGTTGCAAGGCCATCTTGTCTCATCCTGTTAAGTCTTCAAGCAAAGGATAGCCCATCATCTCCTGAGGGATCTCAATATGCTTAGTCTTGGGAAGAGCTGACTGAAAGAAGATATGATAGCACTCTTCAAATTCTTGAAGGACCTGTCAGCCAGAAGAAGGTCCAGATCAGTTTTCTGTCATCCCAAGGTGCAGAACAAAGAATAATTGTTTTAAGTTACAGGAAGGCCAGTTCTAGAGGAATGTTAGGGATATCTTCCTAATGATAAGAGCAATTCAACAATGAAACCAGTGTTTTATTGAGATAGTGAGCTCCCATTCTTTGGATGGGGCAGTTCCTTGTCAGAGATGCCTTCATCTGGATTCTTGTACTAAAGGAACTGGATTCCAGGTCCTTCCAACACTATGATTCTATGACCCATAATATTCTCCCAACCCTGATATACGAAACTCTAAACTCTTCTGATAAATTAGATGCCTTAATGAAACCCACTGGATGTTTAAGCAGCTACCGAAACAAGGCAAGATCAAAAGCATACTTGTGCAACGTACGAGTCTCTTTCTTCTTGCGAGGCAGTTTTGGCCATTCTGGCTGAAGAATGAAGTCTTTTAAAACCATTTTCCAGTGTGGTCAGTTGTGCAGTTAAAAAGGAGATGGGAATCAACTCTGGACTGAGAAATTCATTCGAAGAACTCGGCCAGAGTCAAACATAAACACTTTCCTCCAAATTACAGAAATGGCCCAGGTGAAGGTTAGTGAAGAGAATTTATTGTCTGAAAAGACAATGGGATTTTATGTCATAGCAGGACTGTTTTATTGAGCAGTATATTTATTACTAGGAAAATCTCTTTGTCACATATATATCCCTTAGGTGTGCACTCTCTCTCCCTCTCTCTCTCTCTGACACACACACACACACACAGATACACACAGACATATACTTAGACAGGTAATCCACATTGTGCTGTCCTCTTTTGGAGTAAGCAACCCTATACCCTGCACAGAAAAAGAGTAAGAAGTAAGAAGCAGTGAGAAATTAAAGGCAGGGGATAAGAGAAAAGGAAAAGAAATCTAGTTAGCTGTGATTTAAACAAGTTCCATTCACTTATCTGTTCCTTCTTTTCTCTCCTAGCTTCCACATCCTCCATCCACCGTTTCATACCCTGCCTTTTGTTCTTTAAATTTTTCACTCCTCTTTTTTGAAGGACCTCATCATCTCCATCCAGCCCACCACCTTCTCAGTCTTTCTCTTCTTCGCAGTCTGTTCCCTTGATTTGCTTTGCAGTTCAATCCTCACTGATTCACGCCAATGTTGATAGATAATGGGATCCATACAAGCCAACCAGGCTAAATTAAGGATGCTCGCATTCTAAAAATGGTCAGAGGTGGGGCCTGAAAGATCTCATAAGAAAGAGCATGCATTTCAGAGAGGTGCATTGAATATTCATGACCAGACCACTCAACCCTACCACTTTCATTCTGGTTATTTATTGTTGTATTTAAACCACATTCATTTAGCACCCATTAATTGTTAACCCCATTTCTTCTTGTTTGACTGCACACACTTTGTGTGTAGCTCATTCCCACTGCGTTCAGCCTAATGTTATGTTTCTCCTAACGCACCCAACTCTTGCTTCCATAGAGCAAAAGGGGCAGATGCTCTTCCAACCAGCCATTTTCACTCCTTTTGAGAAGCGTTAGTGGACACTGCAAGCTAAAAATGGGAGTTGATGTTGTTGTTGTGATGTTTATTATGATCGTTACCATTATTCCCGAGTTAATATCTGTACATACACCAAGTATGTATGCATGTATTATACTATCTCTCCTGTCGTTTCACCAGGATTTTGATCACCACTGCCCTTGGGTTAATAACTGTATCGGACGGCGAAACTACCGCTATTTTTTCCTTTTCTTGCTGTCTTTAAGTGCCCACATGGTTGGCGTGTTCAGCTTCGGGCTTATCTATGTCTTACACCATGCTGAAAAAGTGGGTGTGGCCCACACCGCCATCACGTATCCTCCTTTTGGGGTCCCCTTGGGTTCAACCGGATGCCTTGATCCCCTGAGGGGGGTCTCAAGCCAACATGAAAGAGATTCTTTCTACAATATTCCAGTGCCCGTGGCACAATGGTCTGCAAGGTTTCCTTAACCTCAGCATCCAGAATGACAGTCATGGGCATCGCTGGGTTGTTCTTCATCCCAGTGATTGGCTTGACTGCTTTCCACATTGTTTTGGTGGCCCGAGGACGCACAACCAACGAACAGGTAAGATGGCTTTCTAACTGTCCCCTTTCTGAGATTTTGGGATTATTTATTCAAGTTATTCCCTGCAGTGTCAGAGCAGTTGATGATAAAAAAAAGCACAGCAGGGTGGTGTCAGCCTTACCAGGTAGACCAGATAGGAATCACAACCAGATGAACTGATTCTACTGTATTGTAAAGCTACATTAACAGAACCTTGCAAGTCTGAAAGGACACTTCTCCCACCATCTCCTTTACAGCCTGAGAAACTAGGGAGGGTCCCTTCTGAGCCTCTTGCTCTGCCTATTATGCAGCTGTGGGCTGTGCCCCCTCTTATCTGACCATTCCCTAGGCAGCATCCCTTCACCCATTCTCCCAAGGTCTTTCCCACATACCACCACAGGTGGTAACAGTGCTCAGAGCTAATGGGTGCTTCCCTCCCTTTTTCAAACTGTCCTCGTTGTTTTAATTCCAGGTGACGGGTAAATTCCGTGGGGGAGTCAATCCTTTTACTCAAGGATGCTGTGGGAATGTGGAACATGTCCTCTGCAGCCCTCTGGCTCCTAGGTAAGATCTAAATAGAAATACAGAAGATTAATAATTAACCAATGCTCGGTTGCCCCTCCCTTTTGTGTGCCTGAGAGCTTGGATACTCAACATGTTGGCCTTCACATATTTATTCATTATATTTTTAATCTGAACTAACAGAATCAAATTATAGATGAAAATTTTAACCTCTGCCTCAGACACCTTGATGTACTAACTTACTACCCTGGCAACATGCAACTTCATCACACAAGAAGCATTCCTCCATGGTCTTTTGCACAAAAATGGCATTCCATCTTTTTTTTTAACTCGTAGATTTTCCATCTTACTGCTATATGCTTTATTTTTTGTTTTCTTTAGAACCACTGCTGATCTTTCTCAGATGGGAATTTAGATGGTTTGCCTAGATGAATTAACTAAAACTCTTAATAGTGAATCCGATTTCTTTCCCCGGGTTAAAGTTGATTGCCATGGCTATTATCACTAATTAAGGATGGGTCCTTAGGGTAGATGACACTTTGTAGAATAATACAAGCAGGAAGAACAGATTCCCAGGATAAAATTTCACAGTGGAGTAGACATCAGAGAAGATGAAGGCGAGAGTAATAAATGGGAGAAATGAGAGAAAGTGCCAGGAAATGGAGTTCCTTGGAAATTCTGTGGGATTTTCTTCTGAGCTGAAGTCCATTAGACTGGGATGGCTATGAAGACCACAGAGTTAATATGGAGTTCAAAACTTCCATTATCCCAAAACATTATTCTTTCTTCCGACAGAAACAAGACTTGAGTTTCAGGCTCCCCTATGTTTTCTCTGCTCTCTTCTTCCTTTTCCAAGGAGAAAAGCTGGAAATGTTGCTTGAGTTTTGGCAAACCACCATTTAGTGTGATGCCTGAACACTAAACTGTGGCTAACCTTCACACTGGTTTGCTGAAACACACCAGCTTCATTGGCCCTGTTTTGGTCTGGGCTTGTATTACACAATTCATAGTAAACATTAAGCACCGTTGGTCACATCCAGGTGACAGGGCCACAACCAGGTGACAGGTGTTCACGTCTGGGTGACCTGTCAAGTAACAGTTAATCAAAAAGAGCAATTCATCCATTTGAGCCTTTTCTGAACTGAGACAGCATTTTGTCTATTTCCTGGTGGTTCATACTGTGATGGAATGGTGTTATGAAGGCCACGCTCAGGGAGATAAGCGTTTCCTTAGCCCTCAACAGGAGCGTGGGAAGTTTAAGAAGATGAGACTGGCACCACCCTAAGGAATTCAGGGTATTGTGGCTTGCTGGCTTGGGAACTTAGGTTCAGTCTGGAGAGATTTCTGTCTTGAGGTGAAGCTAATAAACGCAACAGAACTGTATTGCATTGTCTCGTGGAGTTCTTTGGGCTGAACCTGAAACATACAGACTTATGGGGCAGAAAGTTAGCAAAGCTGAATGGCCAAATACGATATTCCACATTCCTTTCCAAACTCTTGTAAAACCATTCCACTAGCTAACCATTATAGTCATGACTACCTGATTGTATTCAGTATTTAGGCAGACTAATATGAGCCACGATCTTTCCTATAGCTGTTTGCCTTTCAAGTTCTCAACCCCATTACTTTGTATTGTTTGTACAGAATAGAAGTCCTTTAATACATCTTTGATGCAAAGCAGAGTAACTGATGGAGCCCAGTTGTGGCTTTTGATCTGACAGTTTTCATTATAACTAAATAGAGTGAATATTCTACTTGACAAAGAGAAGGCAGAGGGGAGGGGAAATCTGGTCAATATTTATTACTTCATATTGTCAACCATTTCAAAACAGCAAAAGAGAAGTGGGAGAGGGCTTACTCTGCAGGAGAAGATTTAAGGAGTATTTTACCTTATACCCACTCAGGGTAACATTTGGTATTGTATACTCACGCCCAATTGTGGCCACCACTAATGCACATAGACACAGACAAAAGCGTAGTATTCAAGGTCAACTGAAAGAAATAAGAATGAATAGGAATTGATTGAAATAATCAACAATTGGGCTCGCTTTTGTAACACCCCAAGTCAACTGCCAGTGATGGTTTCCTCATTCTACCTAGTGGTACGGCTGACCATTAAACCATTAAACCTACAGAGCATTGATTTCCTTTCCCTTCAGGGTATGGACACTCCCGACTATGTGTTCCTCCATTCCTTGTCCCAAGATGAGAAGGGAAAACAATGGTTTCTCCAAGCTTGAGAACTTTAGTTGCTTTGATGCTACTTGCAAGGATTTAGATGAAAACATGTCTTCCTTTTGCCTAATGATAGGACTGGCCCTAGCACATACTATGACTGTGTTCAACCATTGCACTGTATCAGAGCTGGTTTACTGAATAAGTCACAATTTGCTGGGTTTGCTCAACACCCCGAGACAAAGACAGAAAAGCACATATGGCATAGCAAACAGTGTATGAACTCATCAAAGCTCTACCCCTTGGGCTATTGTTGTACAGAGCAGTTTTCCTAAACCTGGTACCTTCTGAATGTCAGGCTAGGACAGCAGTTGTAATCCAATTCATGGGAAGGCATTGAGTTGAAGAATGCTGGTATATATTTGACATGCAGGGTGAAAGGAATTTCCATTCATGCCTTTGGAGTTTTGCACAGAAAAATCCCAACAGCCCTTCATTCCTGTTCCTTTGTGTAAGCCACTTGTAGACATTCAACTTAGATGGTACATAGCACGCAAGATGTTTTCCATAGGTTCTGTCTTTAAGAAAAGATATGCTCAAGGTCCTGTGATCTTGCAGGTACATTGTGGATCCAAAAAAGAAGGAGTCGGTAAGCGTGAAGCCACCTTTCCTGAGACCAGATCTAAAGGAGCGACAGATCACTGTCAAAATAAGTGACAATGGTGTTCAAGCCAACCTCAACCAGAGCAAGGTGAAGCATTCCTTAAGGAGAGATCTTCTACCTGGGACCCACCCATATGGAGACATATTTCCGCATTTTCCTAAGCCATAAATCTTAACTACATTTGGCTGAATTCATAAAACATGCTATCATTGCTTTTAAGCACTATGGGTTAAATAACTTGCACTGGCTGGGTTTGTAAAACATGTTGAGCCAAAGCCCAACAAACTATGTTATGGTCTAGCATGATAGGTGAATCCAGGCCCACATTAGAAATCAAAGTTAGCCACTCATTTCAGATTCCAGTCCCTATAAAGCAAATATTCTCGGTGCCAGATTGCATAGCGTCATAGATTGCACTAAGCAATTATTTGTTTAACCATGGTTTGCTGAGCAAGTCCCAATAGGTGGGTTCAGGCAACATATTAAACCATAAACTAGGATTAGCAAAAGACAGTGGCTGTTTTCATATCCTGGGTTAAAACCAAACTGAGCAAACAGCACTGCAGTTTAACACAATGGATGAAGACAATTGTTATCTTGCATAGTGTGTAGAGATGTCTAGAAAAAAAAATCACATAAATTTAAGGGTTAGAATAGACCTCTGGGCAACACTTAATGACTTTGTTTCATGATTATTTTCAGTCTAAAATTAGCCTAGAAGGGCTGGAAGATAAAACCATGGATATCCAACCTCCTCTCCCACCAAAAGGAGATTCCAGTAAATACAGTGAACTGGGAAGCAGTGAAGGTATCAGACTTGATGTTTTCCTTTTTAAATCAAGTGCAATATATGTAAGTGTGCAAATTTCCCTCTTTTAAACTTGCTTTCTGCTAAAACCTCATGATCGGTTGAGCCCGTGATGCGGAAACTATTGGATTCATACAAGCTAAGCCATTGCTTGTTTAACTATGATTTACTGGCTCAACCATCATTGGCTGGGTCTACATAACACCCTAAGCCATAAGCTAAGATTTTAAAAATTCAGTGGCTGGGTTTACGCAGTTCACTGAGCCATAAACAAGTGAACCGCATTATGGGCTGTGTGAAACCCAATCACAGGCTGGGCTTGGCATAAGCCATGCCTCTTTTTCTTTCTTGTTTTCCAGAGAGCAGCCTTTCCCCCAAACTGATCAGCCCTCCCACACCTGCCATGTACAAATATCGCCCTGCTTTCAGCAACAACTCTAAAGTCCATTACCATGGAACATCTGAACAGGTAAGATGGTATGGCTGCAAGTTGAATCTTACATTTGACCGAATTAAACTGAACTGCCAACTTCAGATCAACTTGAAATATTCTCTGTCTATGTAATTGCCTCCTCCTTGTGTCAAAATAAAAATTACAATGGAATGACAACGTATAGAGCATGGCTGGCTGGGGAATTCTGGGAGTTGAGGTCCACCATCTTAAAGTTGCCAAGGTTGAGAAACATTGATATAGAGACTTAAAATCGTGCACTGAAGAGGTCCTGCCCATCAATTTTATCCCAGCCTTCTGAACTTGATGTGTTCGGACTTCAGTTCCTAGGATTCCCAACTTTGTGCATATGGAAATGTTTTTAAAATTGAACCCCAAGAAGCTGGATGTGATTCCAGGTGCTGATTGTCATCTATAAACCCTGGACAGAGGCATTCCTTGGACTGGAGGCTTTCATCCAAACAATGAGAGTGGTGTTGCACCGTGGTGCCATTACAGTGCAAGCTCCTCCCCTTTCACAGATGTGTGTGACCTCACAGCACACCTGCAGAGGAATATGGAGATAGCCTGGAATGACAGAACTATTAAGTAAATGTCAGCTTAGCCTGGGAAGGAAAAGGGAGTGAGGATGAAACTCAATAATCCCATCTTGATGCTGTTTGGCATAGAAGAGGGAAGAGAGACACTCTGATAGGCTTTCAAGATTCTGTTATCATACCCTTCAACAAGAAAGTAGAAGATGTGTGGCATGTTAGGAAACCATTACGAGAGTTAAATAAGAGTTGGCTGGCATCACTGAGCCCAGTGCCCCTGACTGCGTCACTAGCAGAGAGAATATTTTACTTGGGAGACAGATGCAAAGAAAACAGATGGAGAAAACAGATTTGTTAGGTAGAGTAAAACGTGGAGCCCAACCTAGCCAAAAATTGATTATGTGCCATCAAGTCAGTGTTGACTCTTAGTGACCACATAGATGGATTTTCTCCAGGAGGATCTGTCCCCAGTTAGTCCTTCAGGTCTTCCAATGGTGCACCCATCGCCACTGTTCCTCCACCTTGCTGCTGGTCATCCTCTTCTTCTCTTTCCTTCCACCTTTCCCAGCATTATGAACTTCTCAAGAGAGCTGAGTCTTTCCATTGACTGACTGATTGATTATATGCCTTCAAGCCAGTGTGAGCTCCTAGCGACCACATAGATAGATTTTCTCCATGACGATCTGTCCCTAACCTGGTCCTTAAGGCCTTCCAACAGTGCCCCCATCACCACTGTAACTGAGTCCATCCACCCTGCTGCTGGTCGTCCTCTTCTTCTCTTTCCTTCTACCTTTCCCAGTATTAGAGCCTTCTCCAGAGAGCTGGGTCTTCACATAATGTGTCCAAAGTAGGATAAAATATTCTATTCTATTCTATTCTGTTCTGTTCTGTTCTATTCATTACACTACACTACACTACACTACACTACACTACACTACACTACACTACACTATACTATACTATATTTTATCCTGTTCCTCTCCAGAAGCAAGCCTATAACTGCTGTTCTTTTTCATTTCGAGCAATGAGGCCAGAGCGCCAATCAAGAAAGCCATTTTAAGAAAGTTGTGTAATGGCTCATAAATCTTTTTCCAGGGACTTGTTCCTTGGATGAGAGACAGAGAGAGAGAGAAATTACAATGTGGAGCTAGCTATGGTTGGAAAATGTATTATCCCAGGAGCCTCACCTTATTACCCGACAAATAGCTTGGTGCTCACACTATAATATAGTTCTATATTTGATTCAGGTAGCACTGAAGCTGCAGTTTGAGCAAATGGAGTAGAGTATTGGGGGAGGGGAGCTCTTAAAATATGTCCCCTTGGCTGGGAAAGCAGTGACAGGGGAGGGCTGCCCCCTTGAAGCCCTCCTGGTCTGCTTCTTGGAGAATCTGGTTGATCTCTTCAGGAAGAAGGTGGGCAAGATTTTTGTTCAGATCCACCATGCTCCTTTTATCAGGGCAGTGATTTTGCAGAGAAATCAACAAATCTGAGATCAAAAGGGTTTGTTTTTAAAGAATCAAGTTTCTAGCTCCCATGATGGGACATGTCTAAGAACTGCTGTTCTAACCAGTTGGTTGACCTCTACTTTTAAACATCACCCAAGTCCATGGCCCTCACCTCCTCTTGTGAAAGCAAACGTCATCCTGAACGTGGTCTCCTTCCATTATACCCACTGATCTTGGGGTGGGATTGGGTCTCCTACAGGAGGGGAAAACACGTTTCTGCATCCTCTCTCCATAGCCTACTGAAGAAAACATGGTCCTGCTCTCCCGCCATCTTCCCAAGACAAGGGTGGACAGTGTTTTCTAGCTAATCCTTAATGTTTGAAGGAAAAAGGGAGAGAGAGAGAGAGAGGGAGGGAGAGAGGGAGGGGGAGAGGGAGGGAGAGAGAGGGAGAGGGAGGGAGAGAGAACCAGTCATTTGGGCTTGGATGTTCAGAGGTGCGATCTTGGTGGGGGGGACTGGGGATCTGAAAAGTGAGCGGGTGGCAGGCACTCAAAAAACACGATCCATGTGAAAGGTTTTCACATGTGAAGGCAGGGTTTTCATTGCATGGTTGTAGGCGCCATCTTGACTTTTCACACACACACACATGGATGCTCCACTGCATGGTATATGTGGCCCCTGGGCCATAGATTACCTAAGGTTAAAAATAGTGCAGGAACATCAGTGGAAATAGGATCAGAGCAGCTGATCCTCTGTTTGGGTGTCTGTTGATCACAAAGGGGAGCAGAGATCACTTGGGGATGGGACAGGAACCCCTGGGGTTGCCTCATCGCTGGCCCCATCCTTCTCTTTCTTGTTTTCTCCCAGATCTCCATTCAAGAAGGGCTCAGGCAAAGCTCCATGGCTGACGAGAACGATAGCAGCCTGGATTATCAGTCAGAGCCAAGCCTGGAACTCCCCAACTATCGGAAGAGCTCCCTCCACAAGACGTACCAGTCTTCTCCACTCCAGATCGATTCTTTGGCTGTCAACTCGAGATCCCTGAGTCTGAAAACTGCTGGCCGGAGGGGCCCAGACAAAATGCCCCTCCATCCTATGAAGTCAGAAGGGGCTACCTCAACCCCCTACAAAAGCATCTTTTCCCCCAATTCTCTCTCCAACAGGAACGGAAGCTTATCCTACGACAGTTTGCTCAACCCCATTTCCCCTTCAGGGAAGCGGTGCATCGCCCATTCTGCGATGGGCTCCGTTGGGTACCACTCGCCATATTTGTCTGCCAAAATGTGCCATCTGCGGGGCAGAGAACTCCAGCGCCCACCTCCGCAGAGCTTTAGCCCCGGGCAGGGTGGCCCGACCCCGCATCCGCGAGATCCCTCCCCGGTCCGCTATGACAACCTGTCGAAAACCATTATGGCGTCCATCCAAGAGAGGAAAGAAATGGAGGAGAGAGAGAAGCTCCTCCACTCACACCCAGACTCCGTGTTTGCAGATTCAGGGGTGTATGACACCCCAAGTTCTTACAGCCTTCAGCAAGTCAGCCTGCTGTCGGACGATCCCCGTAGCTTAGTGATGAGATACGGTTCCAGAGACAATCTGATAACCAGCAGCAGCTTTAGTGCGAGGAACCCAGCTTTGCAGGCCTCTGTTTCTTCACTCTCGAGTGCAATGACCCGAGTGTCAAGGACTTCCACACCTTCTCTCCAAGCAGACCTAGCCAATAACAATATCCAAGCCCATCAGGCACTACAGGGCAGGATGAGTAACGGCTCCTACAAATCGCCAAGCCACCAAGTCCCTTCATCTCCAAGTGGGATCCCAAGATCTCCCTCGTATGGGGCTCCAAAATCTGTCTCCTTTGTTAACACGGTGGAGATAACCGAGGCCCAATCCATGGGGACTCCAAGGTATGGATAGTTTTACCATGACTGCAACTGCTTATGGGGGGGCAGAGTTTAGGTTGTGGATTATTTTAATATTTCTGGATGATTTTCAGCAGATTGGGAAAGATCTCAGAATGTATAAATAGGTATCCAAGCGAACTGGGCAGAGACATCCGTGCAATGCAGCTGAAAAACAGATTGTCTGTGAAATCGGAATGTTCAGTCAGCTAATCTTTCTCAGTAACCTTTGGATTAAAAAATATAAGCTGGGCTTATACAGTGTTCTATAAACCCTCGTTTGCTTTCACCTTGGCTTGTTGAACAAGCCATAGTAGGACTGGTTCACACCCAACAAATTAAGTCATATACAAATCGCCATCACACTGAGCCCAGATCAAGCGAATTATGGTTTCACATGATAGGTGAACTGGTAACCTCCATATCATTCAGGGATTACAACAAAAATTAGTAGCTAATACTAGCTTCTCCACCAATTTGCCAGAAACTTCTGTTCTGCCACTAAAAGGAATTTGGCTCTAACCCCCTTTTGGATTAGCTACTAGTAAGATGCAGCTGAGAGTTGTGGGAAGTCTAGATCTGAAAAGGTTTAATTTGCAGATAAAAAATGATAAAAGCAATAAAAAATCTTTACAAATATATGTATATATACATATTTGTATATATTCATTAAACATTAATACACACACACACACACACACAGACATAGACATAGACATAGACATACACACACACACAAGATTAAAAGGTGAGGAAAGCATCATCAAATCACCAACCATCCCCAGTGCTGTGAGCCCCCATCAGATTCCCATGCTAGGTGGCTCTTCATGCTCTTCTGGAAAGCCAGGAGAGTTGGAGCCAACCTCACCTCAGGGGGCAAGATGGCAGAAAAGGCTCTCCTCCTCAACCCCGCCAGTTTTGATCAGAGTGTGCATGCAATCCATATGTTCAGTTTGTCTGGGTCCATCTGGAGCTTCCTCCACCCTGTAAAATTCCTTTGTCTTCTGTCTACTAGCTTTTGACCTTCCCTTTCTTCTGGCCACAGGGAGGACATCCAACTGAAGACTCCTCACAGTAAAATTAATGGACAGCCAAAGGGCATTTCCAGAGTAGAGTGTCGGCTAGGCTCAGCCTCTAGCGCCCAGGGTCCTCCAGTGAGTCCAGCTAGACACTCCAACGTTAAGAAAGTCTCCGGGGTGGGTGGAACAACCTATGAAATTTCTGTGTAAAACAAAAGAAGAGTAAGAACATGGTGAAAGAAGAGCCACCTGCAAACTTGTCTATGGAGCTACATACACTGTGAAGATCCGACTAGAAAAGGAGGAGGAAAACAGCTGATGGTGCCTGCCATTTTATTTCATGGCTGGATTTTTTTTTTCAACCATTTTTAAAAGGCACCCAAAGGTCCCCCCCGCCAGCCAAGACCAGCTGCAGCCTTATTCTTCAAAGAATGATGCACTTTGTACAGCTCATTGGGTACTTCCTTGAAAAGTTTACCAGCCTACCGACTGACAATGCCAGCTGTGTAGAGCAATGGTAAAACCATTGTGCATTTGTTTCTGTCCATCCAATCCTGTCCTTAGACCTTGTTCCATTGTGGTCGAAAAGCCACTTACAGGGTCTTAGTGTTTTCCCCTCCACCCCTGCTTCAGGCCTCCAGGCTGGATGAAGCCCAAGATGAAGGAGTAGTGGAACTCAAGATGAAGGAGTAATGGAACCCAACAAGTTTCTGGGTTTCTCTTTTCAGCCTACAGTATCAGAGATCAATACAAGTCAACTTGGAGGAGCTGCATTTGAAGCAAGCAAGTGCTGCCTAATTCGGTGTCTTCTGGGTCCACAACTGTTTCCTTATCTATGGTGGGCTTCTTAATTCATTTCAGGGCTGGGAGAAGGGAATCAGATTTGTGTGTCCACGTTTTGGGGCAGATGTACATCTCTTTCTCCTGTTAGGATGAATAGGAAGTTCATGTGCTCATGGAAACCGGGCACATCCGTACATGCAAGAGAACCCTAAGCAGCATCCACCGAAGAAAGGCTGATGGACACCACTAGACCTCTGAGTCTTATTCAGTCTCTTAGACGCCACCCTTTGGGCCAAGGGAAGACACGGGGCAATTTTCTGGCCACCTTCTTACCATTTGCTGAGGCATCTGAAAATTACAATGTGCACATGAGGAGTCTCTCTTTCATACCATAGAACTCTTGCACAAATAAGGAACTTCCATTTTTCCTTGGACTATTATAGGTGGGTTTTCAGACAATACCAATAACCCTGGCCTGCTTTTAAAAAAAAAAAAATCAGAATATTGAGATGGTAACTTATGATTTTAAACAGCCATACTCCTTCCAACTCTCGTGCTACTGGGGGCTGTGAAATGGTGTATTGTCTTGCACTGGTGCAGTGTGTATAATCTCAACGCAAGGTATTTTGATCTGTTGAATTTTGCGGTGTGTGTCCGTGTGTTTGCGTGCGCATGTGTGATTGTGTGTGTTTGTCAGCTGAACACACGTCTGTAGGAAATATGTTTGTAGCTTGTTTGAAGATGGGTGAGTTTTCCATAAACCCTGAATATCCACAGAGACAGGAATACCCTAACACTGCTGATCACTAGACCTAGAGTTGATCCAAAAGAGAATTTGGAAATGAAAAGTGCTCTGTAAACTGTTTACAAAAATTCTAAATATTTATCCTCCAAATTAGGCAGTCTTCCCCCCTCCTTCTGCCTCTTCCTTTCAGTGTAAATTAATCTCATATTTCAGTTCAGTGAAGAAACAAGTAGAAGATAGAAGTAGTACATTTAGGGAGACGATACTTAGCACAATGGCCTTAAACAATCCTTTTTTAATTTATAAAGTTGGTTGACAGCCTCTCAAGGCTGAATCTTGAAAGTGAATGCTGCAGAAGATCATGATTTTAAAAATGTGGGGGTTTTTGCCATTTCCTTTTAGCCAAATTTTGGGGGGGGGGGCTGCGTATGTGTGTGTCATGGAAGAGCTAGGAGGGCTGGTGGGGGGAAAGGATCCCTTAGTGCAAATGTTGTACTTACGATCACTTGAACACAACTTGCTATTTGCTCTGGAAAGAGGAAAACATGTTCTCCTGTGTAATAGGGAAGAACCAGATCAATGGAACAGGCTTAAATCTCTCTCCCCCATACCAAGGAAAACAAAGAAAACTCCATTTTAGGAAGCCAGAATGGTTCATTCTTCTCCAATTGTTTCTGACCAGCACTGACTCTCTGGCCCAGATGATTTTGGCCTGCTTTTCACCCTCAAAGCTTAAAACGTATCCCTGCTTGGAGGAAAAACCAACAAGCCAAGCACCCCAAATTTCCCCCTGAATAAAAAAAAAATAACAACAACAACCAAAATTATAGCCTCCCCCACTCCAGGGGTGGCACTCCAAGATTTTTTAAAAATGACTCAGAAAGTTCTGGAGAAGAAATATTTCAGGCCACCCTGTGGATTCATTTTAAAATTCATGTGGTTAATAATAGTTGATTTTGCAGATCATATGCTTTGTTTGCTTCCTAGATTTACAGTAGGGTTCCCAACCGTGGGAGATGCTTCTCATATTGTAATGGTGAAGACCAAGAAGCATTCTTTGTCCGTCCATCCACTGTTGTATGGTTTGAATAGCTAATTCTTCTGGGGTGAGATTTTGGAGGGAACCTGAACCTTTGGATGTGACTCACATCCACTCTTTCCTTGGGCTCACGATAAACGGATGGCATTTAATGTTTCTGCTCTTTTCATCTGGGGGAAAAAATGGTATGGGAAGACCTTAGAAATCCAGGTGGGAGGGACAGGGATCTAAATGGTCAGACTACATTGCTTCCTTCCTTCCTTATGTATGTGATATCAGAGGTATCTGTAGGGCATAGTCAACGAAGTCATGCACGTGCATTGTGCATAAAAAATGGCCCGAGCATCAATCGTGTTGTTGTGGCTGCCATCTTGATTATTTGGACCATGGCCTATAGGCACCCCTGTGTGTATGATAGTCTGCGTGTACGTATGTATGCCGCAAAGAAAAGAGTATGTACAGATCTGTACACTCTGGAAATGTTAGCTCTAGAAGAATGCAAGGATGGTAGGATATTCGCTTGCATTGTACCGGGAAATATTACTGTTGGAATGGAGACAATATTAAAAAGATCAGGAAGGGTCGGATTCTGCTATTAGGATAAAGCAAGGTGAGGGAGTGACCTGTTCTTTCAATCTGGAGGTTTAACAGCCAACTATGGTCCAGATTCTTAGGAAAAAGAGACAATTAAGACATAGAATTCCAAAGTGATTCCATCAGCTTTGGTGCTCCATTCTCATCCAAGCTTGATTTAATACCTGGAAGTGGGCTCTACACCATCTCAATGGGTTCCGACCAGACTTAGTCAGAAGTTGCCTGCTCTCCTGTGAAGCTATGTCTAGCCTCTAAATTTGACCCAAAATATTTTGCTGCCTGAGGCCAGGAACAAGATGGCACCCACTCCCATTCTGGGTGCAAAAGCAGTTCCGTTTTTCTTTGGTGCTGATAACAGATCTCCCTGATTTTGAAATCAAAGGGACGCAGAAATAGATCGTGTGGCTCATGCCTGTTTCCTCCAACACCGTGTAGCCTCCCTTAGCATCTTCTGCCTAAGGCATCCGCTACATTTTGCCTAAGAGTAGGGCTGGTCCGGGATGAAACTGGAATAAAGTGCCTTCTGGGTAACTGGACCATGACTGCTGAACTTTCACCAGGCTGGTAGATAGGGATGAATGCCATTTTATTCCCGCTCGATTTTAATTCATATCTTTGCTCTTTCCCTGGCACTTGAATACTGCTGCCTTCTTCATTATTGTTGTTGACTGTTTTATGGTGTGACTCTATTTTTCCATCTTCTGATTGGCCACTTTAATTCCAGATGGCATATAATGGACTCAGAACGCCATCCTCTATCTATCTGTAGGATGAAGCTTCCTTTTGTTCAGGGAGACTTATCTGTCTTCCCCATCCAGATAACCACTAAATGTATTGGAGTTGCAGCTCCCCCAATGTTTACCATGATAGAAGCACAGAATTATCAAAATGGAAGCCATGGGTTTCATCCCCCTGCTCAGGGCTGGAATCCAAATTAAAACGTCCGAAACAGTCCTGCTTGAACGGGAGGAACCCACCATATCTCTGGGCATTGGTTCCACGGTTGAACTAGTCTTCCTGTTAGGAAGTTTTTCCTGACTTTTCACTGGGATCATCTTCATTGTACCTTAAACCCATTATCTCATACCCTACATTACTGGATGAAAGACAACAGGTCTTACCACCTTCTTTCAGATATTTGTTCTCCCACCCCTTGGTCTTCTCAAGGCTGACCTAGACTTGTTTCTAGTCTCCCGATCATCCCTACTGCCCTTCTCTGAACCCATCCCAGTTTGACTCAATTCTTCTTAAAAGTGTGGCACCCAGAACTGATATCATATTTCTGATGAGGTCTGGCTAATATAGATTAACATGGAAGAACTTTTCCATGACCAAACCCAAAGTTTGCATTTAAACTGGAGCTTCCCTCCAAAGTTTGCTACTGAATTGTAACACTTAACGGGACAGGGAAAGTGATTATGCGTGAGGGAAGCGCTTTGTATTAGCTGCCTTTAATTTTAAATTTCATTTTAAGCGAATTAAAGCAAATATCATTTCTATCCAGGCCCCAAACATTTCTCTTTCCTAGCTTCTCTCTCCTTTTATGTGAGTATCTTCCAATAAACTACCTGCTGACTGAGCACAGGCTGTGAACTAGGGGAAAAATGGTTTGCATCTGGGATATAAATACACATTTAAAAGATCCCTCAAAACATGCATTGCCATTTTAGGGAAAAAAGCGATTAAGGAACATATTGGCATGTTCGGAGAAGTATGAAATCTAGCAGATGAGTTCCTTCTGAATAGTCCGGGAAGTGTAGATCAAGCCGTTTTTCTACTGAACTTTGCAAAGCTTCATAAAGCTTCACTGCAACAAGAAATATGCCTAGTTTGTTTTGTGTATGAATAAGGCCATGCTCAGATAAGCACAGGGATGTTTCTGTAGCGCCTTTAAAATCGAAGCAAAAGGACGGAGAGTCTAAAGCACACACGCGCACGCGCGCACACACAGATGTTCAACTGAGCAGATGTTTTGCTGGGACACATACTGGTCATTTCCAGTTGTGAAACCACATGGCTCTCTCTCTCCCTCCCTTTATTTAAATTTGTCTTCCCCCCTTTTAATTTCTGTGAGAAATGAGCTCGCAGGATAGCAAGAATTTAAAATCAAACCAACGCTGTTCACAGAATCCTGAATTCTGTGAGGTCCACAGCATTAGGTTTTTCCTTTAAAGAAGAAGAAAAGAGGCACACCTGGACCTTTAAAACACCTGCTCAAATTGTTCCCCTCTATTAGATGTACTCTATTATTTGTCTGCAGAATGGCAGCATGAATTTGAAAGTTTATTTATTTTGGCCAAGTTGATTTAGCTCTAGCATGGCCAATAAAGAAGGCAAAAATGGAAGGCATTGGGGATGCGACTCATGAGAGTAAGATATATGGATCCATCCACACAGAAATTGCGGAAGGGAGTTTCTTAAATCCAGACATGAGACTCCTTTGGAACGAGAAGATACCTTTCACATTAATAGTGTTATGAGAGCTCTGCTTTTCTTCTTCTTTTCTTTGAGGTCTGCATTTAAAATAGACTAAACAGTAGTAAATTATTCAGATCTCTTGAGTAGTTGGCATTGACCAATTAGCAGAACCTGGAAACAACAGATGTCTTCAATTCTGGCTTGTTTCCAGCCAATGCCTGGAAATCATCTGCTTGGAAGAAAGGCTCTTAGATTTTAGCCCAGATTTTGTGTTTGCAGTTAGGAGAAAGTTTCTAGTGGGAGGTTTGATACTCAATTGGGAGATCTGCCATAACATGAAGGATTTTAGGGATATCCAGCACTCAGACTTTTTATGGATGGCCAGTTGCTCTGGTCACCACATATGAAGGAGCCTCTATCCAAAGTTTGGTTTGTTGTTTTGAATGATCAGATTGGTCAACATTTCTTTCATTCAAGGCATTGCAACTCATTTGTTGGACTATAAACCCAAGGGTGATTCATGGTTACTGTAAGTGGCAGTACAGAGCTGATCTTGGCTGATTTCAAAAGTAGAGTCGGGCCTGTTTAGTACTTTGATAGATCATCAGGAAATGCCAGGAGTGTAGACAAAACTGGAGAATCAATATCTCAAAAGGAGACCATGACCCCAGAAGACTATTTCTGTGTTGTTGCCCAGAGAACAACATGGATGTGTCCAACATAGTCACTAAGAGTTCAGCTTGATTTAACTTTTTATTTATTGGGTCATTAATTTCTAGGACCTTTTAAAGAAATGACATTCGCAAAAGATGTGGTGAGAAAAAAGTGAAGAGGGAGAGGAAGCCCCCACATTCTGCTGTGTTCTAAATGGCTCAGTCAACAGTAGGAAAGTAGAGAAGGCTGGAAATTGATGCTACTGTTCTAATCTCCTACTTGATTAGCACATTGGAACCTGGGGGAAAGCTCCAGATTGCAATCTGGAACTTTGAGATCCCATCCTGAGCTTTTGTTCCCATGTAGGTCCAAGAGGGCTAAAATTTGCGTCAACTGAAGTTGTAATCAAAAAAATTACGGATGTCCAGAGAAGAGCTGATCAATTGCATTATTGAAACAGAGCTATTTTATTGCATTCAGATATATCATTCATAGGTGCCGGTTTTAACTCCTGTGTCTTTGATCCAGTCAGCTCTGTTGCCCTTGGCTGATAAGCAGAAGAATCGGGAGAATTGAGAGTTTGGGAGTAGTCACAGATAGAAAATGAAATTAATAGCTTTTCTTCCTTGCAGGTACGTGTGCAAAAATGTAATTCAGAGATTCCGTTCAAAGGTGATTCAGCTGAATCTCCATTAACTTGACTTTCCTGCACTGAATTGGAAAGTTGAACCGAATCTCCAAAGTGTCGCCAGCTGGCCACGAAATTCCAATAATTTGAATACTTCTGCCTCATGCCCCCAAACCTGACTCACATTAATCCAAATCTTCAATTTGCTAATCAGATCAGTTTTCTGAATTAATTTGAACTGTTGAATTGAAGCAGAGTGATTTTCCAAAGCTAGTTAGCACTTCCTACTGGGGTTTGGCTTAATTGTGCATGGCTAATCTATGATTTTTTGGGTTTGTGTGTGTCTCATTTTTGAAGGAGTTCCTGAGTCAGGATACTTACTTTTTTGTAAGGCACACCTAACTGGATCCTTTGCACTTTTTCAACTAGCTTGATGGCATATGCATCTTGTCCAATTCAAGCAGGCCAGCTGAAATCTCTCTTCCATACATATTATTAAATGTATTGCAAAATCCAAACTTGGTTGGATTCATGCTGAATGCTAAGCCATAAACCATGATGCATAGCCCACAAGGGCTGGGTCCACACGACATGCCAAGTCAAAACCCTACACAACCCATGGTGGCTTAGTGCAATGTGTACATTCAACCAGAAAAGAACATTGGTCAACTTTCAGCTTCTAAGTTGGGCAAACGAGGGGCAAGTGATTCAGAACCATAGCAAAATATTGATATTCCATGCCAAGAATATGAACAACTATGTTGATGATCTTCTCTTTTTCCTCCCACATCCACTGCTATGGATCCTTTATTACTCCACGAAGGATCACCAGCAGAAGCCTCTGTTTTATCAAGCCTTTTTATTTTCCTCCCTGTGCTTCAAAACATGAAGCCTCAAAGCTTTCTCATCCCAACATGGTTCACCTTGAAACGGTGAGCCACAGGAACGCATTTGCTTTAGAAAACTGCAAAAGATTTGCGTTAGAGGTCCAGCTTTTTCACCTCATCCCCCACAACCCCATTTTGCCTCCTTTTAACTGGCCTGCTTATTTTATTTTGATCAAACTGCAGGTTTATCCTTTACGGTCCCTGAATATTTAAAAAAAGAAAAAGAAAAAAAGTGCTGGTGTTTCTGACATTCGATGGTTTTTATATAGCGGCTTTTTCTCTTCCTTTTTTTTTTTTATAACTTGAAGCCTTAATGCTTTACTTCTTTGTCGGATAATGAGAAGCTGCTGTAGTTCTGCTTGGGTTTAATAATAGACTTTACCCCATGAGGTTAAAAACACACACACAAAGCATCAAAGACAAAGAGATGGGCTTGTGAAAAGCCCAAGAGAGAGATCACGCAGCGTTCCTGAAGGATGTATATTTTTTGCAAGAACAGCTGACAAGGTTCAGCAAATCTTTCCGGAGCGATCAAAGAAATTCCCAAGTCTTTTTTTTTTTGGAGCAGATATCCTCCAGTGTTTCAACACACACACACGTGCACACACGCGCGCGCGCACACACACACAGAGATCAACTATGCAGATGTATGCTTTCATGTTGAAAACCTGATATGCAGCAAAGTGGGTGTGCTAAAAAGAAATAAGTACAGCGTACCCAGGGTTTTGTAAATATTCGCTCATAATATTTGTACGATTGGGTCTATAAGCAAGACTCTCTGGGTGAGGATCACAGTCTTGCAGACAAAGCCTAACGGGGGGGGGGGGGGGGGTGCACAATGTTGTGGACCTGGTTCTGCACCCAAGCTTGGGATTAGGGACAGAAACAACCTGAAGACTGGGGGCAACAATGCTATTAAAATCACGGTTGGAGGACCTTGTTGTTGGAGAGATCTTTTAACAGTCTGTATTCACCCGTTCTCCTATCTCGAATTGTTTGGAATGTAATCTGTGCAGGCTTCGTGGAACGTGTGTCTGTAATTCTCATCTCTGTCGCTTTAGTCTCAATACACATGTATATATTTTTCAATTTTGCTCTGAAGGTGGCTTCATTACGCTTCCATCTTTTGTTTTTGTTTTGGAACCACAACGTTGTTTGGGTTGGGGGGTGGGTATTCAGTTTTGAATGCCCAGGTTGGGGAATTCTGAAATGTTGGGAAAAGGCATTACCACCACCACAACTAGCTGCCTTGTCCAAATCCAGATTTATTTGGCATCCCAGAATGATAGTTAATACTTAATCCTTCTAGTCTCAACCCGTTTAAGTGAATGTAGAAAGGGACTAATCCAGGCTAAGGCAGTTGGTCTTAGACAGAAGGAACGGAGTGATTGATCTCTAGCTAATGTAGACATCTGGTGTCTTCAACGGCTCATGGATATCTACCTCAACACCACCAGCTTTCTTGCCCGCCTGATTTTTAAAAATGGTTACGATTCTTTTCATTTGAATAAATCAATGTGTGAGGTCCCGGTGTGCTGAAAACAAAGCAAACCACATCAACTTTGCATCGACTTTGAATTTCGAGATTGCTTCTAGACCCACAAGGGCATCAAAGCTGCAAGCAAACTAAAAAGGTAGGGAGCATCATTGGTTGGGAGCTAGAGGGGGTGAAGGTAGGTAGAGAGAGAGAGAGAGAGAGAGAGAGATGATAGATAGATCTTTATTACAGTCCAAGACCAATATAGGGGTAGGTTATAACAACCAATTATAGTCCAAAAATATAAGAGAATTATAACAGTTTACTACGTGGTACTTTTCTGCTGGCAAGCCTGATGTCGCCTTATGGCTAAGTACAACGTTTAGCAATTAAAAAGTTGTCGTTAAGAAAAGCGTCTAAATAACATTAATTGGAACTGCCAGGCAATTACGGATTGAATTAATGGAGGACGCAGTTCCCTATAATATTTACATCTTAAAAAGCCGCGTCCTACCATTTCAGTTCCACCAGAGACGCAAGGGCATTGCCTAAGCGCTACGAGAATCTGGCTGTATCTACAGTATTGCCTAGTAAATAGTTTTATTTTAGCAGAGACAGTTCAGTCTCCGTCTTAGCTTGGAGTCCTCCATGGTTTTTGAACCTCCTAACCCAGAAGAATTCATCTGAAGACCTGAGACTACCAGTGGCCCCTGGTCAAACCTTGACCCAGCCCCTAAAGATCTGAAAAATGAATTGTTAACAGGATGGAAGGAGGAAAGCATTGAACAAACACAACTGGAGAATAACCATATTATTCTGTTTTACTTCCATTTCAATGCAAATTAAAATCAGTTTAATTTTTGTGTTCTGGCCAAAGAGAGGTCTCAGAAGAGAAGACGTTGCCAGCCCATGATTAGCTCCAATTTTTACGGAGGGCAATAGCGTGGAGAAAATGCTGTGAAATGTTAACAACCTCGGATAGTACAAGGTACATTTAATTATTCATAAAATCTCAAGTTGCTTTAGTTTCTGAACTTCTTTCCCCAAACAATATGGAAAGACAGGGAATCCCTCCCAAGAATGTGAATTAAACACAATATGGTCTTAATTGCTCAGTGCCAGTTAAGCGTTTAAAAAAAAAATATTTGGACAGGAATATCCTAAATTGGTGCTCTTATAAAATTATCTCCCCCATCTAATGGTTCTATTTTAAATCAGGAGCTCCAATTATATCCCGCCCGCTTCTGTGAAGCAGAATTGCTTGCCATTCATACCGAAATATCGCACGCTTGCCACTCATTCCGTACGGATCTTTGACAGCTTGGATGGGAACCAGCTACGAAAGGCTGAAACCGAATGACATTTGGGTTGTTCTCTTGCCAACATCCATCCAACGTTTTAAAGAGATGTCTGTGATTATGTAGACATGAAACTGGCTTGTTTGGGAAGGCCCATGGTGCTGGAGCGACTAACAATTAACCCATCATTTATCCTGTTATTTAAGGCTTCTGTGGATGGGCTTTTCCTAACGTTTCTTCCATCTGGGTGGCAGGAACCGGGGCGGCCGCCAGAGGGCAGCACAGAGGAGAGGAGGGTCTCTCTGGCACCCCCACAGCCCGTTTTGGGGGTTGCAGCCCCGTCCAGTTGTCCCCGCCAAGTGCTCACAGCAGGTTTCAGGCCATGGCTTTTAATTTCTTTGCTGGCTGCATTTTTTATAATTTAGGAGCCCTTCCATGGACAGAAAAAAGAGGGCTGGTCGGTTCGCATAGGAAGGGGTTTCTCAACCTGGGCCACTTTAAGACGTGTGGACTTCAACTCCCAGAGTTCCCCATCCCACACGCTTTAAGATGTGTGGGCTCACCATGCTGGCTGGGGAATTCTGGGAGTTGAAGTCCACACTTCTTGAAGCTGTGACTGAGGAACATCGGCCTAAGACACAGCCTTAGACCAACCGGAGGGACTACAGCTCCCATCAGCCCTCACCGCTCCGGCTCATGGCAAGGGATGATGGGAGTGGAAGTCCAACAGCATTCCAAAGGCAGTAGGGTGGGAAGGGTGCCTCCCGACTCGGGCTACCGCTCCCATCATCCCCATCCAGCGTTGGCTGTGGATGATAGGTGCAGGAATCCACCAGGTTGGGGGAAGCAAAGCTGCTTTTCCAGGTTCAAAATAGTCCCCTCCCCTTCCAGGCGGAGGAATTACGGGGCGACGCATCAAGAGGCCTCCCTCTCCGGCGGAGGGATCTTCTCCTTCCCAGGCGGCTCCGCGCCCTCCGCTCCGATCCGCCCGCGCCTCTTCTGCGGGCGAAGACGCCTCTCTTTTCGAGACCGCCCCGCCCCTTCGGGTCCCCTTAGCCCCGCCCACCGCCATGCCACCGCCCCCTCCGGCTAGATCCTGCCTCCGGGACTGTCCCCGCCCCTTACGCCGTCCGCCGCGCGGCTCCCCTCCAATGGCGGAGGCCTCTCGCCGCCCTGGCCCCGCCCACACCGCTCCAGCCTCGCCTTCGCTGGGGGCCGAGGCGTTTTGTCCCGCGCCGCTCCCCGTCCGCGGCGGGAAGCGGTTGGGCGTGAGGCGCTCGCGCTCCGCGGACGGCCCGCGCGGGCGTCCCTCACGCAGCCCGCCATGGCGTTCCGGCGCGTGGTCGCGGTCTCCGCCGCCGCGGCGTGCGGCTTGGCGGGCGGCTCGGTCCTCTTCTCCGCCGTGGCGCTCAGGAAGCAGCCGCCGCCGCCGCCTCAGCAGGGGGCGGAGAAGGCCGGCGGGGACGCCCCGGAGCCCGTCGCCTCGTCTTCGGGGCCGCTGCCGCCGCCGCCGGGCCTGCTGCTCCTGCCGTCGCCGGCCGCCTCCTGCCCCACCGGCGCGCCTGCCTGGCTGGAGAAGCCCAACGGCTGCGGCTACTGGGACAACAACTGGGACAGGTGAGCCCCCCCGCCCAGAACCCCCCCGCTCCCTTGGCTGGTGGCTGTTCGCCCGCCCGCAGCCCCTTCCCCTCCAAGGCAGAGGAGCCGCGCAGCTCCTGGTCAGTTGGCAACCCCGAGCTTCCCCGCTCCTTCCCCAACCTGGCGCTCTCTAGAGCATCCCCGCCCAACCCGGTAGGGGGTCCTCGGGGTTGTGGGTCTGATGCACCTGGAGGGTGCCAGCTGGGGGCGGGAAGGCGATCCCTTAAAACGGGCTTCTTTTTTTCTGGGGATCCCATGGGGGATGGCTCTAAGAGTTGGGTTTAGGGGGTGGTTATTCTCCCGCAATCTTGGTCTTTATGTTACGTTGTTTTAATGGTGGTTACCTGGTTTTTGACTGCTGTTGGTTGTCCCTCGCCCAGAGTCACGAGGGACAGCTGTCTAAATTTGCTAAATAAATAAATCAATCGCAGTGTCTTCTGCCTGAGTGGAGGTAAGGCGAGGTGGTCAACCTGGTGCCCTCCGGCTTACTGGGGTGCCATGAGTCCTGCTCATGTGCTGGGAGGGAGGAGGAGGAAGAGGAGGTTTGATATTCCAAGCCACTAGAGAACATCGAATGGTTTTCTCCTAGTCCAGGTTCTGGATCTGGGGCGCTTGTGATCCGATGTGGGGCTGGTCTCCCCGGCAGAGTGTTGGGGGAATGAGATGGAGGGAGAGGACAGGACAGGGCAGGGCCTGCCAGTCTGGATTCCGATGGAGGAAAGATGGCCTAGATATGCCTAGGCCAGTGTTTCTCAACCTTGGCAACTAAGCTGCGTATGGACTTCAGTTTTCAGAATGCTGGCTGAGGGATTTGGGGATTGAAGTCCACCCATGCTGGTTGGGGAATTTTAGGGATTGAAGTCCAGACATCTTAAAGTTGCCAGGGTTGAGAAACACTGGCCTAGACAGTTGGGAGTTTCTGCTGGGTGATTTAAAGCAAGTTGTGCGTGGGGTGTGTGTGTGTAACAATCATTCCTAGAGTTGTCATTCGGATGTGCTGGGCTTCCCTGCTTTCTGTAATGGGCGGATGTGAGCTCTAGCCAAAACATCCAAGGATGCTTTGGATATTAAGGCAAGGATGCAGCGTGGATATTAACATACCAAACCCTCTGAATGCTTGAATGGTATTGCTAAGCCAACCTCTTCTCTTTGCTGTATGCCTTTAAGAGCTTTAAGTTGAATGCTCTGCTTGTACAGGACCTGCCAAGTTAGAGATACTTTCTCAAAACAAATTTCTAGATGCTGACCCTGTAAGCGAATGTCTGGATCTGTGCTCTAGGATAAAATAAGGCTTGTATGGAGGTCCTTATTTTCTTCTGAATAAGGTGGCTGAAGGTATATCCAAGAATGTTAGTAACTAACATTTCTCTTGCCACTTCATTGCCTTTGTCTTAAGGATGAACACAGAATCTGTAGCACAGAGTTGCTGAAGATAAACAGTGTGAATGAACTGTAGTAGATGTCACTTTGTCCCTGATTTGTTGATGTTTTCCTTTTTTGCGGGGTATAGCTGTGCCTGAGTGGAATTTGAAATTGTTGGCTAGTCTTCTACTAATGCCATAGGAACTGGAATCACACTCTTAAATTCTAGGGTGGTTTAGACTGGCTTTACATCAAAATTACAGATCCAGCACTCATAGCATTCATATAAAAAAAATTATCAAATGTTACCAATCCACAACCGTTGGGTGCTATTTCTGCTTAACACATTTTGAGTAGTTGCCCCACATCCTAGCAGTTCAGGAGAACCTTTGAAAATATATAATTTAAACTGTAGCAGTTCATATTATACACACACACAAAGCCACTTGACACAATCTTGGAGAATTTCAGATAATATCAAAATAATGGCCTAATGACTTCTGTTTTTCTGCTATAAATGAAATAATACCTTTCATACTGCAGTTGCTAATTCTCTTAGTAGAGAGAATTAAGCATTAATGTCTGCATGATCCCTTCCCAGATTAATAACACTAAATCTGAACAAAAGCCTTTCTAGCATTTAATTTCATAATGGGTTGGAACTGCTGCACACAGTGAAGGTATGTATAAATGAAATGCCTGTAATTAGTTATGTGGAGGCACTGGATCCAGTTTAGTTTTGGATTTGGACACATCCAGTCTGGTTTATATATAACAAGAAACTCTAAATCAGAATTTATTGGGAAGAAGTAAACTTGCTGCTGCATGCTTCCTAATTGCTTATGTCCAGGAGTGATTTTGCTGTGTGTGAGAGAGAAATTGAATAAATAACTACTCGAATGCAAGCCAGGGTTCCTTGGCTTGTTCTAACATGCAGAAAGCTTCATTTTGAACTTCTGAGTGCAGTGGCCCATTCAGAAAAGTATTGTATCACATGTCTATATGCTAGAATAGCTACCCTTGGCGTTTAAAATCTAGGATTGTGTGGCATAACATGTATAACTTTCTTCTACATTCAAGTTCCATCTGTTCCATATTTTCAAAATTTTCTGATAGCTCATTTGTGTTTCTTATCTGGCCAGGTTTGTAGAACTTTTAGTATATCAGGAAATTTTGTTTAGCTTTGGGCAAATAGTTTTTATCAAAAACTTTCTTGCCTGTATGTTGTTTGTATGTCAGTAGCTGCTTTTCTGAATTACTGCTAATTTATGACTATAGCCCTAAATATATTTCTATGCAGTAGGCCTGACTTAATTCAGTGGGATTCACTTTAAATAGGTGGTATTATCCTCTTTATATTTGTATTTTTATTTCTTTTTAAAAGTAGGAATTGATACAGATTTCAAGAAAAAGACTGCTTCTGCAAACTAGAAAGTAAGACATATAGCAAATTGATATTAATAGCTAGCAGCTATGTATTTATCTTGCCACTGATTCAATTTTTAGTGTTTACATTCAGATGTGTACTATTTTTCAACATAATGGCATATGTTGTAAGAGTGAAAGACAATATCTGCTTACTTGGTAGTATATTAATACCATAAACATCCATTGTATCAAGCCGCTGTGTAAATACTGAGCAAGCTTTGTGCAGTTGTGCTTCCTTTTATATCTTTCGAGATGGTGCATTTTCTTTTGGCAGCTAAAATGTTCTGACTCTCCTTTATTTCTCCACTTAATAAATCATTAAAGATAGAATCTGAAATGAAATGCCAAAACTGTGTCTGGTATTAAAGGGAGAACAAAAATAATCCAGTGATAGGAAATGAGTCAGATTGCGTAGAACTACAAACTGGTCAGACAGTTTGTAGTTCTAGGCCATCTGACTTCTGGATATTCTAGCGTCTGCCTTCTGGATATTTTTTGAATACAAATGATTGCAGCTAAATTGTTTTCTTAGTGGATGTGTTAATAATTGTGAGAGGATGAAGTAGATAGACTTCACATTTCCACAAAATTCCTCCATTTTGGAATATATGGAACTGCTTTGTGTATTGGCTAAGAATATATATTTATGCAGGCTGGCTTGTGTTAGCAGTGGAACCTGGTAGTCTTGATACACACTCTTGAAACCAATGATACAGAATCAGATGGATCTTAAATGTAACTGTTGGAATTCAGAGACAGGAGCTACAAGCATTTTACTAATATTCCTGCCCATACTTGCAGACAAGTAGCTTCTATTTGCCCATTTCTCTCTTATCTTTTAGAGATATTATGGGTATGTTGCACCTTAGTGAAAAATGGCATGAAGGAGATATTCAGTTGTACAATCAGAATCACTAAGTCTAAGGCTGACTTTGTCAAACAAAGGTGCGGGTCTGGAGCTGAGATAATTTCTTTCCATATCTGCTATGTTTAATGTAAAAATATAAACTTCAAGTCCTACTTTTAGGAGAGAACCATTGGCTCTCATGAACCTGAAGAAGAAAAATGAAGAGACTGGAGAACTGGAGGCTTCATCTCGCTTAGCCCACTATAAAACAAAAGCTACTAGGCATATATTCCTCATACGCCATTCTCAGTACAATATGGATGGGCAACAGGATAAAGACAGAATCTTAACCAAGCTGGGTATGTATGATACTCTTTCGGCTGGATAGGGTAGTGGGTGGGGAGACAATTTGTGGTTGCTAAAGACCTGCTGCTCTAGGTCTATAATTTATGGAGATCCCTACATTCTTTCCTAGTATAGATTTTCTGTACTGATTTGCTTGCTTAGTCACCATCCAATCAAATGTCTTCTAAGTTGGCTTACTTTAAATGTACTTAACGAATTAACTAGTGTCTGTTTTTAGGCCAATGGCGAAGGCTTAGATGTCCTCTTTATTCAGAAAGGTTTTCTGTTTTCATTGCTTACAAAATTGCAAATTTCTTCTGTTTGGATGCAAAATATCCTTTATTTGAAGAATGCAGACAAGAATGGTAGAAAAAGGAACAAGTTCTTGTTTTAAAACACTGTGCTGGAACAAAAATCTCTGTGCCTTATTAGAAATTTATTCATAAATATACTTTTCAGGCCGTGAGCAAGCTGAGCTGACTGGGAAGAGGCTTGCAAGTTTGGGGCTGAAATTTGATAAAATTGTCCACTCTTCAATGGCCAGAGCAACAGAAACAACCAACATTATTAGCAAACATCTTCCTGGTGAGTGTCTTCTTGGAACATAATTTGTGGTAAGCCATATTTATGTAGTTTTAATACATGCATACAGGGACATGCTGGCTATCTGATTCGGTTGTACTTTGAACCATTTTATCAGAAGGGTTGAATTCAAAGTCTCTAACCAGCAGGGATCTAAGAAGTTTTGCAAATTCTCGAGGAAGACTTAGTGCAGTGTTAGCAAGATCAGTAGCAGTAGTGAGAAAACAAAGTGGATCCAGGTTAGGGATCTTGCTGTATACTGGTCACATCTTGTCTTTTTGCCTAAGGTGGCTCATGTGGTCTCAGGTAGTGGTGCTGGAAAACCTCAGGGCCTTTTCAAGTTTCGCATGGAGCTGTGTTTAGAGGGCTTGATTGGAGCAGTGGCAATTATAAGTATCTCTGGGCATCTTCAACCTATCTTTTGTTATAGATTTTTTGGAGATCTGTAACTGTGTGTATGCTTGTTGCTCTGTAGCTCAGTTGATTCAGCTCCTAAAATTTATGGATCAGGGAAGCTGTGGAGGATTTCCTGGCTAACAGGAGTGGTGCTACTAACATTTTGAAATGGATCTAAAAAAGAATTGGCAGCCAGTGCAGATGGTATTATCATGTCATGTCAGTCCTTTGCCAGTAATTTGTTTCCATACAGTTTCAAATGCAAACCCATATCTAACACATGGGCGTCTAAATAGTCAGTTAACAACTTGTCCATAACTGTTGCAAGCCTATTTTTCTCCAGACGTGGCTGCAATTAGGAATATATCTTTCAACTCTCTAAAATAAATACAACGTGCATTTCTTTATGTTTGCTAAGATTCATCAAGCTATTGGAATGCATTGTGTCAGATTACATTCTGACCTTTTACTTGTCTCTTTTCCACATACGATACAGATTCCTTATATGTTCCTAGAACATTCTAGGACATAGTGCCTGAGTCACGTATACTGTTGCTCCTTGTTCCTACTTCTAATCCTGGCTAGTTTACAATTGCAATCAAGCTAACAGCGTCCTAAGCCAGTACCTTGAACATCATTTAAAATGACCTTGAACCAAGGTAACATACAGTGATGCCTTTTAGTAGGTAGCCAAACAAGGAGCATGAGTCCAAAAGACTCGTTAAGGTTTAGGGATGCTGATTAAATTGCTGATTTGAGAGAAGGGAGTTAATACAGTATTGTGTCAAATAGTGACAGCAACTTGTTAACAATATTGACTTGGAAGATAGGAATGTTGACTTGGTTATGCTTGTTCTGGAGTATTTCTGGAAAAGCTGTTACTGATTGTTGGAATATAGAATTAGATTAAAAGGGAAGAAAAATATAGTGCCAACCAGAGATGCCTGGTCCTTATAACAGGGGAAGAAAATAAAATATAAAAATATATGGGAAGCAGACAAAACGGTCCATTTCAGTGAAACAGTGCTAGGAGTGCTGCAAGCCATTTTTAAAGAATCAAAAGAGTTGCAGGGAGTGCAAATAAAGAGACAGTGGCTATAGTAAGGAAATGTCTAGGAGAGATGAAACCATTATTTCATAGGAAGGTAAGATCTTTAACACTTAAATTAGAGGGGGAAAGGAGAGGGTGTGGAACAGGCTTTAAGATCTGTGGCGAGATGAGCTAACTTTGGGGTCCATCACAAGTTACAATGGGAGCTCTCCCTGAAGGCTGCAAAGCAATCAGAGCATTTCAGAAAGTTGGGAAGCAGGTCCAGAGTTGTTTGTATCTATCCAAAGTCCAGTGATGGCTCTCTTTCACGTCAAAAGTAAGACTTTGTGATTGGAACAATGGCAGTAAACATCTCTATGAAATCTGTGTCCAGAGCCTGTTAAAAGAGTCATCATGAAACCGTATGTGTCTGTGGAAGGACACTAATACCAAAAGGCCTGTAAATCCTCTTGTGTACATTAGACTGTATATGAATCAGACCACAAGGATTTGAAATGCAGGCGTCCTTCTCTCCTCTCCTCCCCAGGGGTGACAAAGCTGAGCACGGATCTCCTGCGAGAAGGGGCTCCAATTGAGCCGAATCCTCCCAGTTCTCACTGGAAGCCTGAAGCTGTGGTAATATCTAGTCCAGCATTAGTTTTTGTGGTACAACTTTTGGATTTATTTTAGATCAGTGTTTTTCAACCCTGGTAGCTTGAAGATGTATGGACTTCAGCTCCCAGAACTGAGATGCGAGGCTCAGCATCTTAAACTGGACTTTATTTATAAAAATATTTATTTATATTTTTAAAAATATTTTTTAAAATATTTACTTATAAAAAGGATTTATACGTTTTGTTCCTTCAATCCCTGCTGACTCCAGCAATCCAAATACTATTAAATCTGAAGGCCTCTAGATTTTAATGTGTTTGGGAATGGATCACTGATTCCTGATTATTAAAAGAAGAGAAAAAAAATGTATGCAGGTTTAAATATCCACATCAATCACCAATCTTCTGCTTTTAGCAGTATTATGAAGATGGAGCTCGCATTGAGGCTGCCTTCAGAAACTACATTCACAGAGCTGATATCAAACAGGAAGAGGATAGCTACGAAATCTTCGTTTGTCATGCTAACGTTATTCGCTATATTGTCTGCAGGTAACTCAGCCGCTGGAAGAGACCACTGGGGTTGGGGCAAACTACTGGTTCTTAAGTTGGTTTAGTATGTTGTGCTGTGCATTATACAGAGAGATCAGATGCATTTAACACATGTTTGGGAGTTTATGGATGTCCAGTCATTGGAGCAGTTGCCTGTAGGATTAACTCAAAGCTTTTGCTTTCACTTTGAGTAGGGGGATTTAAAAGTATCGTTAAAGAAATGCACGGTAATATTTAAAAACTGGGTGGGGAAGAAATTAGAATATTTTTATTTATTCCTGTGTTTGGAGAACTTCTGACATGTATGAATTATGTCAGTGACCTTCCCCACTCCGCTCTTACCCCACAGCCTCCCCCAAACTGAATGGATGCTCTGATATTTCAACCAATGGCTAAGGGAGTGGGTGATGGGAGTTACAGTTCCATACAATGGAGGGCAGCAAATTAAGGGACAAAGGGATGAATATACTGATTGGAGTCACTGTTCCACCATCTCTCAGGTGTGATTTCAAATGTCTTAAGTTTTCTGAATACGACATATGCAGGAATTGTACTGGTGGCATATTAAACTTAAAGCTATGCCAGTTTTAACGAGACCAATCTATACTTGAACCCATGTTTATGTCTAACCGTGCAGACCATGGACAAGACTGTTGTACTTGAGGCGAGGTGTTTAATTACTTAGGATTACGCTAATTTAAGATTGCTTTAGTATCATGCTAAGTTTACTTTAAGTTGGAGGACAATCCTAGAAGCAATTATCTCTTTTGGAGTTTGGGTCCAAGAGGAGAGAGAGAAGATGGGCAATGGCTGTAGAAATATTTATAGTCTTGCTAAAACAGCAAGCCTCTTTTCAAGATACTTTAGCTCTCCTGGGGGATAAAAGCTTCATAAAGTTAATTATGATTCTTCAAAAGGCTCATATCTAATGCCAGCATAATGAATTTCTGAAAAATACTAGACTCGGGAGACCATTTAGCTTTTGGCAACAGTGAATTCACAAAGTCTGTCTTGAACCCTAAGGAAGGTACATCCCAATTTAGTAAAGCTTTCTGTGAGTGAGTTAAAATCATTTGTTGATGACAAATTTATTAAAACTGTACTGATTAATTTATTAAAAACTTAGACATCATATATATCTAAAATGGAGGTTGGGCATTGGGTTGTGACTATGGCGTAACAACTTGAACATTCAGTTGGAAGAGCTTAAAATGTCCTTTCAGCTCCAGAAATATAAGCCTGGTGGATTGGGGTTGATGACAAGCTTAGGTGGATGAATCTGGAGTGGTTTCATCTTTTTTGAGATTTACCAGCCACTTTGCTCCAGATTCTTTGGATAATGTGTAACTCTTCAGTAACTCCAACAGCAGAAAGAAGATCCAAGTTGTTCTTGACTCCCAGTTAGGAAGTCCCTCATTGCCACTGGAGGCACCCTGAGTTGGTGATAGGACCCAGGTGGTAGAGACAGTAAGTAATGTAACATAGGATCCATGACTGACATAAGGATCGCACTTCACCTTATGAAATACACGATTTGTGAAAGAATATATTCTCACGGTCTCCTAAGAGATTTCTCATTCTTGCTGTTTTATTTTGCGGATTTGCTCTTAAATACATGCATTGCAATGGATATGCCAGTTTTTATTTTTGTTTTAATGACCACCAGGAACAATGAATTGACCTTGCAGTCTTTATCAAAACATTCACAATTGTTTTCCCCTTTTTTTTTTTTGAAGAGCATTGCAATTTCCTCCTGAAGGTTGGCTTCGGATATCACTCAACAATGGCAGCATCACCCACTTGGTGATCCGCCCTAATGGCAGGGTGGCACTTCGCGTGCTTGGTGACACTGGGTTCATGCCACCAGAGAAAATCACCCGCAACTGAGTAAGCCTTTCTGGAGCTTCCCGTCAGCCCTGAGCCAGTGCAAAACAGTGGAAGATTCTTGTTGTATAGGATACCAAGTTTCACTAGTACTTAACTAATGCCTATTTTCGTCCGTCCTTCTTTCAAGCTCATGTAAACAGGAAGGGTCTTCAACCAAGAGGACAATGCTACACTCACCATGTGGCCAACACTTTCCCTTAAAAGCTGCAGGCTCACTTGACTGGACTTTGGATGTCTTGAACTATTTATTACGTGTGGATATACAAAAATGCTGGTGGCCACTCACCAAAGGCTATCATAGAATCTTTTCTTTCCTACTGTGGGGAAAAAGATAGAAATACTGCAAAGTCCAGTAATACATATGGGGTATTGAAATCAATATAAAGTCAGAATCAACAAAATCCAGTAATCTGGAATGTGAGGAAGATGAAATCTTAAGGTAGCACCTTTTCTTATTATGCAGCTCAGATTTGCACGTAGGCAAGGATTGGGACTGAAAATATACCTAAAAAAAATAATCAGCGGACAGAAGCAGGGTCTGCAGCTTAGAGAGAGGTTCTCACTAGCATCCAAAGCAGTGCCTGAAAAGAGCAAATAGAATTTTCTATGCTCTTTTCCCTTCAAGCCCTATCTATTTAATTGCTCTTTTATTTGAGATTTTTGCTATAAGCATCCTATTTCTAAAAAAACCTAAATAGGAAACTTTCCTAGGGTTCTCTATCATTAATAATTGTTACAGGTTACCATTTATCATTTGATCCCAGTTCCCCTGGGGCAAAGGGCATGTGGGAATATGCGTACTAAACAACATCAGATTAGAAGTGAGGGTGGGTCATTCTGTTTCTTTAGCATGCAGAGATTATCCTTCTATACTTAATTGTTAGAGTGAAATATACTAACTCTTTATGGGGGAGGAAACAACCTTTGGCCAGTAACTTCTAAACAAATGCTTCTTGTGAAACTTGTTATCTAGCTACTTGTGGGATTGCAAAAATGGAATAGCAGGGTGTTGGGTTATTCTGTGGTCCTAGAAGATGCCAGTGATCTATGTCAATCAGTGCAGAAAATTAACTTATTTCTATTTGTCTTTGTATATCTGCAAAAATAAAAAAATGAATTGATTTTCACTTGAGACTTCTTTAAAATTAAAGCTCCTAGACCAGGGTTTCTCAACCAGGGTTCCGTGGAACCCTAGGGTTCCAGGAGAGGTCACTAGGGGTTCCCTGGGAGATAATGAAATAATTTTTTAAATAAATCATTCGGGCAACATGTTCTCACAGTGATGAGCAGAGACCAAACAGAAATCTAGTTACAACTCTGAGCTCTCTGGTAAGTATGCTGTAGGACTGTGTTTATTCGGTTGAATCCATTCTTAATTTTTGACACAAGATGGGGAGACTGTTGATAACAAGTGAACACTATATTGCAGGAAGGGAGGAATATGTTACAGGAAGGGGAGGGAGAAGTGCATTTTTCAAGAAATTAATGGACCCGTCCAACTTAGTCTGTAACGTCAGTCTGTCCCTCCTGCATCTTTTCCCTGCGGTTTTCCTGTAGTTATTTTATCCTGTTATTTTAAATAAATTTTGTATATGTTTATTCAGTCATGTCCGAGGGTCCATTGTGGCGATTTTTGAAGAGGAGGTGTGAGAGAGACGAAGAGGATTCTGGAATGGGCAATACCGATAAGTTTAATGAAGATAATGATAATGAAGAAATTAAATCTTCTCAGGCATTTCCCTGCACTGGTACATCAATGGACTCAAAAAAAGTCTGTCTTTACAATGAAAGCTATTTACCAATGGGTTTTACATGGACTGGTGATCCAAGTTGTCCTATTCTCTTGTGCCTCATCTGTGGCAAACAACTTAACAAATGCAGCAATGGCTTCAGCAAAATTAAATTAGAAATCACTGCCATATGACAAGTAGAAGTTCTGATTATTTTAAACGGCTATTGAAATCAAACAGAGTAAAGCTTTTGTTAATAAAATAATAGTGGGGAAAATGCTAGGACCAGATGTACAAGAAATGGAAAAGATTTTACTGTCAATGAGCACAGTAAGTCGGCATGTTGGTGACATGTCAAATGATGAAGAGGTTTTGTGTGATAAACTGAAGAACAGCAGCTTTTCTACCCAAGTTGATGAATCAACAGATTTCACCAATAAATGTCATGTTACGGCATTTGTACGATTTGTAAAGGATGCTGAAATTCAAGAAAATGTTTTCTGCTGCAAAAAACTACATGAAACATGCAAAGGTCAAGATGTATTTAATGTTTTGTCTTCGTATCTGGAAACAAAAAGTCTGTTTTGGAGGAACTGCGTTAGCATCTGTAGTGATGGTGCTCCATCAGTGGTCGGCTGCATGAGATGTTTTGCTTCTCTTGTAAGAAAAAATCCTGATGTTGTCACAACACATTGCTTTCTTCACAGAGCAGTGTTGGTGTCATAAACCCTTGGAGATGAAAAAAGTTCTGGATGATACTACAAGAATCGTTAACTTTATTAAACAAAGACCAGTTCACTCAAGAATGTTTTAAAAACTCTGAAAACCTGGACAAAGAGCACATAAGTCTCCTGTTACACATCGAAATATGGTGGCTCAGCAGAGAAAGAGTTCTCAACAGGGCGTTTGAGCTGAAGGTGGAATTGCAAGAGTATTTTTGAGAAAAGAGTATTCCACGTTTTGCTGAATACTTTGAAGATGGAGAATGGTTGCAGAAACTAGCATACTTAGTGGGCATCTTTCATCGCATGAATCAGCTGAACAAGTCTCTGCAAGGCCCTGGAGAAAATGTTTTGACTTCAAGTGGCAAGATTCTTGGCTTTAAAAGAAAAGAATGTTTGGAAAAATCACAGTGCAAAAGGAAATCTTGAAGTGTTTCCACTGCTGCTTCCACTTTGAAGGAAGAGGAAGAACTTTGTGAGCTGCAGTGTGATCACACACTCAAGAGGAGATTCACTGATCTGCCCATGGACAAGACCTGGATTTCTGTGAAAGAAGAGTATCCTGCCATTCATAGGGAGGCACTGGACATTTTGCTGCAGTTTTCAACCTCTTACACGTGTGAGCAAGCTGCTTCTTATTGAACAAGCATCAAAAACAAATCATCTTATTTCAGTTGAAGACGAAATCTGTATGTGCTTATCTGAAGTTCGGCCCAGAATTATTTGTGCAGCAAAAAACAAGCACAGGTTTCACATTAAAGAGATAAGCTTCATTCTTTATTTTTAGTTTAAGAACATTGCTAATGCATATATACAGGCCTACATATGAAATGAATATAATAATTTTGTAACTTCTGGCCTATATTTGAGCCTGAATGTGCAGGGGTTCTCCAAAGCCTGAAAAATATTTCAAGGGTTCCTCCAGGAAGGTTGAGAAAGGCTGTCCTAGAGTGTGGTTGAACTTTTTAAATCAAGATTTCAATTCTGAGATTGAATACCAAGATTCCATAAATGCAAAAATAGAAGTGTGACACTTGTCTGGGCCTTTGCTACTTACGCAGCGCAACGGCATCTGATTTTATTGTAGTGGGAAGAGGGAATTGAAATGAAAAGAGACCATGAAATACCACATCCTAGTAATTTCAGCTCCTGCTTTGGATCAGATTCTAGAAAGCCCTGGAATGTGTAACTTACATGCCATTAACACGTGCTAGTCATCCATTGGGTTTTTCTCGTCTTACATAATTTGATATACTACGCAAGGCCTTTGTGACTGTGCTTCCATGCCCCAGCAAAAAATATAAAAGTGCAGAAACCAAATAGCTACCACAGGTTTTATATTAAAATTGCAAAACCAATCCACTGATTAATAGAGAAAACACATTTTAAATAAACAAATTTAATAAGCTTGTTTAAAATTCACATTAACACATTGACCCCCCCCCCCAAAAATACACAAGTCGATTTTAGACAATATTTTCAACACCAATTCTTTGACCCCTCTTCAGACATCTCAACAAAAGTGTTAACTGAACATTTGTGCTCCAGAAACACCCTTGAGTACAAAAGTATTAACAAAGCAAAGGAAATCGGTCAGTTGCTTATGGTTTTAACCAATTATTTGCAGTGGCTTAGCAGGAAGGCTTTCCTTTAGACCATGGAGTAAGCTTTACACAAGAAGACCTATGACTGCCTAGAATAGCCCTATCTGGCTTTGTACCATTAAGTATACAAGGCGTAATGTGCATAGAGCACTTTGAGCATGAAGGCTGAATTTCAGAAACCATAGTACACTAAAGGATTTTTAGAAACTGACTTTATCTCAACATTGCACTACAGAACTCTGGTGCATTTCTTCCTTTTTTTCCTTAGTACCACAACCCACACAGTCATCAGGGTGGGATATATCAGTACAATCTGGACAGATTTTATACTTTCTGGAGAACAACACAGATAGCGAATGCAAGGTGGCTCACGAGGGAGCTGCCCTAAAAGCTGGTTGTGTTTCTATCCCAATGATCCTCAAATTAATTTGTAACAAGTTTGGCTTTAACTGGGAATATTTGTTATTTATGTATAGGACACTTACATTACATATATAAAATAAATAGATGGTTACAGTATCTGTTGGAATCTTTTAAACTATAAATGATACCTTTAAAAACTCCAAAAGTGGAAAGTTAAAATGTGTTTAATCTATAAGGGAACATTACTAATTTAAAAGCAAGACTGAAATACCAAACATAAAAGTTACAAAAGGCACTAATAAAACTGGAAGAGTCTTGAGTGCAGTTCTGAAGTTTTAGTACCAAAAACATCAAAGAAGTAGTATATAAAACATTGGTTACACATGGGTAAGGAAACCACCGGTGCAGTTCCTGAAGCTGTGATCATTTCAAGTTAGTGTTCGTAAATAACCCTCGCCACCACTCTCTTTAAACCCGAGGATTAACAGAATCTCCCATTTTGTGTGTATCTTTTTTCCCTCCCTGCTAGAGATTATCTCCACATTACGCATGGACAGACAATCGCAGTAGGGAACTAGGCTATTAGAAAATGGCTTGCAGTGAATATCAACATTAGGAATGTGGACTTGGGCAGGTTTATTCTAAAATGTTCTGTCAGAAATTAGCGATCATGAAATGGCACGGGATTTAAAGTAATAGGTTTTCATCAAACATGGAGTTAATGTAGATGGTTTTTGCTCCCATGGTATGCAACGATGAACTTAGCTCTCAAAGGGAAAGCCAGCGATGGCTTTATTAGTGCTAATGAGCTTTTCTCTTGGAGCTGCAAAGTCTGCCTGAGACCAGAAAGAAAGAAGGGCAAATGGGGAGAAATAGTTGTGTTATTTCTTTCATTAGCTTTTCTTAAAGGTTCAGCGTAGGCCACAGCAGGTTCCCTTATGCTTTTTAACAATCCTCCTAATTAAATGAGATCGTAAATCATGAATTTGCACTCTGTATCCATTGGGGAAAAAAGTTACTTATTCCTCTCTCTCAGCCCAACTGGAAGACTAATTATGACAACTAAACTCTTTACTCTACAGATGCTACAGGCAAGAGGATTCCAAGGAGAGGAAGAATTACAGGCAGACTGGATCTCAGTGAATGAGTCCAAAAAGGCCACTTCAATCCATGATCACTATACTATAGATTTAGGTTTCCTGTTCAGGTGATTTTCAGGAGTTAACTTGCTAACTTACAGGACACTGACAGTCTGGTAAACGGAATGAAAATAATCCTCTGCCAGCAGCCCCCTCTTCCAAGAATGAATAAATAAATGTGGTCAGGGAAACCATCCTGTCAGTGTTTCAACAATCCAAAATTTCCTTCACTTAAACATTGCATTGCCAGTGTGGAGGATCCCATGCTAATGATTAGGCAGTCCTGAGAACTGTTGCCTTTTGGACAAAAGAAGGTAGTTCACATACGCTGGGGTATACCGTCCCGGGCTCCCTAAATCCGGGGAGAAGGTGGCAGCCGCTGCGCTGTACTTCCCCGGGCTGTTCTTTCCTGGAGTCAAGTATGGCAGACTTCTTGCTGGGCTTGAGGTGGCTTGACACTTGACTTTAAGTGAAGGACTTGACCACCTGTCAGAAAGAGGCAGCAATTTTTATCTATTGTAAGAGTGTGAAGCGGAGAAACGGTTTTCTGACTTGATGCTAAACTGGAACGCCGTAAACCTTTGTCGTAACAAAGAATTGTCAAAACAAAACAAAACCACCAGAAAAAGTGCTGCTATGGATTTCCTATAAAGACCATTTGTAACTAACTTTAAATGCTGTAGTTGTACAGGGTTTAATACAAAGTAGAAGTCAACCATCTTGCTTGTTCCTTACCCAGGGCAATGCAACAGGAGAGAGCTGTTTGGTGGATGGATAAGGTCCACCCCTAAATCCAGCCCTAAGCTCCTGAAAAAATGGGAAGCTTGGCATAAGCCCTGTCTCTCTGCCTCCCATCATCGACTCCAAGAGATGCAAGCACTTGTGCCTTTGCCCAAGAGATGCCCCAAGACCCCTTCTTTTGCACGTAAAAGGGAATCTGGGGGGGACATGTAGCTGGAAAAAAGGGAATGCATTTTTTGGGGGGGAAGGGGTGGGGGTTGGCAAAAACCCAACTTGCAGTTAATTCTAGGTAAGTAAATCTCCTGCAAACGCCACAATCAGCTTCTCAAGAAGAGTAGTTATACCCAAGCAGTTTAGTTACAGAATGATGGCGCACACAACACTGGTGCCATATCACTCCCCTGCCCCCCCCCCCGCAATGGATGGGACACCAACTCAGAGAAATACGTGGTCATCAAGAACTGTCTAAAGCTTTAGATTATTTACCTTTGCCGTTCAGAAGGAGGATAAGCCTGTATAGACTTGTTCCACTTGTAAATAGCAGGGTACCTTTGGGCATCGATCTCTACCCCAAGTAATGCAGTTAACACATCGTTGTCCCACTTTGAGGGCTGATCCCTAAGCAGAGAATGAGAACTGGATTAGGAAGCTGAGCACAGAGAGAGGCTTACTCTCTAACGTCCGACAAATATTTCAGCATTTTAAAAGCCTTCCTGTGCTTTGCTGAGAGTGCCACAACTGGAAACTTTTACCTCTAATGACCCAGAGCAAATTAATAACATCAACATTCTCGAAAAACTGTACTACCTCTTCCACCTTTAACAAAGTCCAATGCATATACTCATTTGCTTTTAATTTCATATACATACATCAATTGACTATTGAAATAATTCCACAATGTGCTTGATGGCTGAACTAACCCAGTTTTAGGGTTTGTACGTCATAAGCTAATCATACAGGTTGGGCTCTCACAACACACTAAGCCATAAAGAAACTAACCAAAGTTAAAAATTAATCATTCTTAACATGTGCAAACACCACAGCCGTGTTTTAAGTTAACAGTTAAGCATGCTGTATTAATGGGTCAAAACCACCTTTTCTGCATTACAGAAACAGATGTCCTCCTATCACTACGTATCACTGCAGTGAAAGTGATATCTGAATTAGAACTTGTGTGTGAAAAGTGGGGATGGGGGGGGGGAATAACTGGGCCATGTCCGTATTTAAAAAACATTACAAGTTAGCAGTTGGTGTAGGAAATGTCCTTAAAAATATGTTTCCTGCTGTGGAGTCCCCAAAGAAACCACTTTCATTATCCACAGCCCATTTCATACCCTAAAAGGAACAGCTGCTTGGTTTTTCCACTTGGGGATGGCGTCTTTAGGAAACCAGGTAGAGACATATCAGGTGGCAATTCAGAAGCACGCGGCTGCTTTCTTTCCCCAGCCCTGACCTCGGTTTCTGCCGAGGGCCTCTCTGCCTCTCGTGGGTGTCCCTCTTCAGTTCTGTTTTTGAGATCCTCATTCTTCCTAGCAGTGGCACCTGCCTTGGAAAGCAGGGAGCACATTTTAGGCAGCTGCTCTGGGCATTTCCGAATTTTTGCTGCCCTCTGGTTTGCCTTGCCTGGTGAGCTCTCCCTCACTGTGGCCTGATCCTGACAAGAGAACTGATCAAATTTTTCCATTAAATTGGCAACGGGGGACAGAAAGCATTCTTCTTGGCTTGGGTGCCTCCTATGGTGGTTTCCTGTCCTATCATCACCAGCTGCAGGACTACAAAAGCCATTTTTACTGGGAGGATCTCCTTTTTCTGATGGCCTGCTGGAGGTTTTGGTCCTTGGCATTATATTCCCAGTATGTTCAATGGACAGAATGTCACACTCCGAGCTTCCGAAGCTACCAATAGTCGGTTCGTTAGGTGCTATAACGTGGCCGTAATTTCTGGCAGCATTTTGTCTGTTTTTTACTTCTTCCAAACTCATATCGTCATCATCGAGAAATGCTCCAACAGAGACAGAATTACAGTTTTTACTTTTACCTACAAAAACAAACAAAAAAATGTGGACATCAGCAGGTTTTCACATTCATTATATCCCATTGATCTTGGCTATACTGCTTCTTATTGCTCTTATTTAAAGACAGCTGAAGTTTGCTCCATATCTATTTTACATTTAAAGTTTAATCCAGTGTTTCTCAACCTTAGCAACTTTTAAGATATGTGGACTTCAACTCCCAGAATTCCCTGGCCAGCCATACTGGCTGGGGAATTCTGGGAGTTGAAGCCCACATATAAGTTGCTAAGGTTGAGAAATACTGTTTTAATCTTTCCCATCCATTCCCTACAGCAGATTGTGACTACAGGACAGGCACCAACTCTTATTTGACAGGTATCCTTCATTTTTAAGGAATTCTGTCCAGCTGTCTTACTCCCCAAGCTAAATCTTTCAGAACTGGGGATGAATTGATAGCAGCATAAGAATTTATTTTTTGCAATTATGGATTCAAAAAATTATAAAGATCTACTGAGTTGAATGAAAGTATGTATTGAATAAAAATTCATTTTGAATATGGACATAAGGAGATAACACAGATACCGCCAATGCTTCTACACTCAACCAGCTAGCTTGCTCCTGGAACTTTTCAAAGCATTCGCATGTTTGGCTAGAATTGCTTTGGGGATTAAGTAATCCATTAAACCACCATACCCATGCCATTATTCAGCTTTTAATCTTTAAAAAGAGTCTTACCAGAAGAGTGTGGAGGTTTGTATCTGTTGTGGGCTTCATTTTCTCCTGTTTCGAGTTGAGCATTATCGCTCATTTCCTGTTGATTCAGGTATTCTTCTAGCCGTTCTAGCCCCTCCTGGGAAGACAGATCAACAAAACAGCCCAGAAATTCCCAGTATTCAACCCAAGGGAACCCCAGTTCATGAGCTAACTCCCTGTAATAAATAAGATAGAACGAATCATTTGTGAAGATATTATATGAATTTGACGACAAATTTACTGAAACACATTTTTAAAACAACCAGCCTCGGGACTTTATAAAAGCCATCACAAACTCAACTTTCTTGTTCTTTAATTAGCCTTCATACACTAGAATGCCAATTTGTTTTATACTATCATAGAACATCAAGGGAGGAAAAAAAACCCTCAGTATTACCCTATTTATCCAAAATGAAGATGACCCCAAATTTAAGAAAAGTCACAATGAAACATCAGGTAAACAAGTAAATTTTGTAACAGAAAAAAGTCCTGTGCAATTTCCAGCTTCCCAATGAATCAACTCCAATTCTCAACACCCTCCCCTTGATGCTATGAAAGTATATTCTGACATATTTGCATGCACGCACACACAAACACAGATCGACACATTCTCCCCCCTTCCCAAACAAAACAAGTAGGAGGGGAAAAACAAGAAAAGAAAGGGGTAACTGGACAGGGAAGGAAAGAGAAAAATAACGTTTAGGTGGCTAAATGCACCAGATAAACACTCTTCCCAAACATTAACTAATCTTCCGGCTAATTTTCAAAGGCATCCACATTTTGCAGGGCTACTTCTGTAGCCATCTGCAACTCATCATACTAATTCCTTTGTTTCCAACAGCTTCTGCTCATGCAATCCCCCCACCTCCAGGAACTTCTTTGAGTTAATACAGTTAGGGCCTGTTAACCCAAGAAACACTTCTTTTCCTCTATAACTTCTTAAAAGATATCCAGCATATGAAATACTCTTAATGCAGAAAGGAATGGGTATGATATGACATGGAATTATAACAGTGATTTTAAAAAACAGCAGATTCTTTCCAAAGTAGAACATTTCAAGACAGAATTGCTGAATATACAGAGTGCACCAAAAGTCAACCCCCATAGGGCAGTCATAATACATTTTATTAATTTTTTTTTAGAGAAAATGTTATTGTATTTAGGAATGCTCAATGGTCATGTGTCAAACAATAAGAATTTAGAAGAAAATGGCAACCAATTCAAACATTTAATGTAATTTTTATAATAAACTGTCTATCCGCCCTGAGTTTTGGTGCACCCTATATAAACATTGTGCCTGTTGTGTGTAATTGTAATTATTAATAGCAACCCCTCCTATTGTATTTGGTGCTCACACTTGTTAAGAGTTTAACAGTGTTTAAACAGAACTATTTCCTGCCTTTTGCCATGTGGCTTCGAGCACCGAGTCTGAAATACCTTCCAACTCTTTCGACCCCTCTTTCTAGATCAGATTTTCTGAGATGGTAAAAATATTCCGCCCTGTCCCGAGGTGGAGTCTTCCAAAGCCTGCGGAAGTCTTCTGCCTGTTAAAAGGGAAAGGAGAGGAGAGATGGAGGGAATATTCTACTTTTACAGCAAGCTGGGCCTGCTGCTTCGTGAAAGATAAGAAGCATGTGTGGATAATTTATCTACCTGTATTATCACCACGGTAGCACACCCCTGCCTATTAAATCATGCTTATATTAAGTACGTTTCACAAACGCTGCCAAAATGGAAGAACGTGCTGAAGCAAAGGATTTCTTTGCTCCCTTTACCTTGGAAGGACTCACTGGACCTGCATAAGCCCTCACTGTCAGCAAAGGATCTTTGGGGCTGCCAATACATCTGGGCAAAGAAGCAAGCGGGCTGCTATCTGTTTGATCCGACGACCAAGGGGCTCCAATCACGGGTGCTGAGGCGTTATCTTCTGCTCTGAAGAGGGGCACGTAACACTGACCTGGATCACAAAGGATTGAAAGTCATATTTGGGCAGAGAACCTCCAAGGAAGAAGCAACGTTTTCGGCATATCTGGGTGCAAGAAGAGTGGATGGGGGGATCACCTGCCCCCACCTCTGCTGCTGGTGTATGAAATATTTCTCAACTTTATTCCTGACTGAACAGAATGTTTTCAAATACCCCAAAAGAATTTTTAAAATATTTATTTGCATAAATAAGGCTGGTGTGATATGGGTCAAAACATTCTATGCTAAATACCCTTTTAGTCTTAGTTTCTGTCCCATGTGATACATGTCATTTGCTTATGGACACTCTAAAACAGAAGTTGTAGAATGAAGCCCCACAAATAGCCAACTTTAAGTACAAACCTTCCAAGTGTTCTCTAATTTTTGTTTTCAGATCTGCCGATTTATTTTTGCTCCTTTCACAAATTACCTGTTACGCAAGAAGATAAAGATGTGTTAGTTAAGCATAGTAGACTCATATTTTGTACTTAAAATGGAACTAAAGTATAACGTGTATTTAACATGAAATCAAGACAACCGTGACACACTCTAAATGCAACTTACGTCTGCTGGAGTTTGATCATATTTATTTTTTGGGTTCTTTACAATGCCTGGGTGGGAAGCAAGATTGCTGACCACATCTGGATTCCCAAACTTGCAAGCGAAATGCAGTGGTGTATCAAATCCCTACAAAAATAAACATACGAATAATCCATATTATACAGTGTTATGTGCATGCTGCTACCTTAGCTCCTGAAATTCTACCTTAGGGAGGACAGCAATGGACCTGGGGGTACGTAAACTCTTGCAGCCAGCAGAAATGAATGAGCCAGAATGCAGGAAGCCAAATAACAAATATTAGACAATTTTCCTTAAGTTTGGAATGGGACATATCGGGTTAAAAGGTTTTGACCACAAAATGTCCCGTACAGGCCTTTCTTTCCAATTGTGCTTAGAACAGTAGAGCAGCATATTGGGCTGGGTCCAGTTGAAATGAGTAGCACTTTTCCACTCAGATCCATCTATCACGACCATCTTTCACTGACTCACTGGGACAAGCGTGAATGATTTGGGCTGGGATCCTATCCTCGTTGATCTGGCAGCAAGTCCCACTAAACTTAATGGACTTTAGTTCTGAGAGGAGATGTATACGAAAGCACCTTCGAATGCATCTGAGATGGTCCTTGAAAGGAACGGGTTTTCCTATTAATATTTCAGCATTAAAAACAAAGCGTGCATTTGGCACTGAGACTCACCATTTTATCTGGCGTATTCAGATAAAGATCCACTATGTAACTGATGCGCTTCTGCAGCATGATTGCGTCATCATCAGGATACATCAGCCGCATAAATTCGGGATTTTCCAGAGTGTCCAACAGCAACCGGCAGATGCCAGGTTGATTCTCTTTGGCCGCAACGTGCATGACGTTGTACCTACAGCCCTCCTAGAAAAAGAATAGACATCTTCACCATTTGTGATCTCCCCCCCTTCTCATCTGACAATGGAACAGCCTTGCTGCAAAAAAGAGATTAAAATGCACATTAAAAGCATGCCTAGTTATAGAATGAAGAGACTGTAATAGTTCCTCTGTACAGCCTCTTCTTAATGAACTGCTTCCCTATGCACTTCTTCACAGTGAAATTAAGTTTCAGCTATATTATAATTCTCAGACAGGGATGTTGCTGTTTGGGGCAATATTCCAGCAATCATATAATCAGTATCTTGTAAGTAATGCCCATCCTTCTTCCACCCATCTGAAAATTCCTGCCTCCTCACTATCTTTCTAAAGCAGCAGCTGCTGATGTGAAAGTTCATGCTCTTTTGTATCCTGCAGCAAAACCACAATTCACATAAAAAGTTATTTTCACACCCGATGTGGATCCAACATTTCCCAGCCCCGTTAAGTGATCTGAAATAGCCCCCAAAGGTTCAAGCCCTCCTTCCAGCACCAGCCCCTTTTACTTCAGCACCTGCTCCAAGGTGCTGCTAATCCTCATTAAGAAAAGGAGGCACGACTTGAAAGTCACAAGATATTCTTTTAGAACAAGCTACGTAGCGGTACAGTATCGGCACTTAACACAATGTCATGTTGTGCCAATCTCAGAATCACAGAACTGGACGAAGCCATTTAGGTTGAGCGCCATCTTCTCCATGCATAAGTTTTGAAAAGGAGAAGCAGCTGGAAGGTGTGTGTGAGAGGGAGGCAGAGAGGTTGTAGTCTGCTCCCAAACATGGTTAGGCCTGTCAAAAAACATTCTAAGAAACTGGTTTGTGTTTAATTGAGGAAACCATTGAAGTTAAAAAAAAATGCACAAAACACTTTGGCGCATATGACTGTAAGTTAAGGACTTGCTGGAACAGCATAAAGTCACTTCCTTTTTCCTGTGGTGGTTCTCCACACTCTGCCATCAGCCTCAAAATTAGCTTATAGAGAAACCAGATGTGACACCGAATCGCCCTGATGCCAAGACTGGCCAAAGCCAGCTACACATTTTCTTTAGTAATCATGTCTGGGGGCCGGGGGGGGGGGGGAGGAACAAAGGGTCTGCTTGTCCCGCAGCTGGCAACGGCCAGGGAACTTTTTTTTTTTACCTGCACAATAGTCGGATTGTCTCCAGAGCCAATGAGATAGCGAGGATTACTCCAGATGAGTTCTAAGAAGGTGCTTTCATCTCCTTTCTCAACGGCTTTCCGGAGTTTTGCGGTCAGGTCCTGGGTGCGAGGGCTTTTGTAACTGTTGGCTCTTTCTTTACTGACTGCTTCCAGCTCAGGAGAGCACAACCCATCTGTTAAGGCACAAGCAGCATCGTACCCTCATGACGCAATACATACTGAAAAACATGCATCGGCTTTTGCAAAATGCAAACTTACCTATACGTACAAAGGTCTGAAGACGCGCATACGTTAGCATCTGGGCAATTCATCGAGATGCAGAACCCGCAGGGTTAATTTTAAAGACCTCAAGGCAGGCGTAAGCATGTTACTCCATAATAGGATTAAACTGTAACTTTCTGCATCCTTCCCCCACCGTCCTCGTTAAGCCGGAGCCAGAGCCTTCAGATCTATTCGCTTCTCTTGAGATTCACAGGCTGCTCCTCTTAACAAGGCTGCAAGTTCATTTAAAAGCACAACCCATCGTTCTCCGTAATAACGGTAGATGTTTAAACCAGCCTAAAGTCATTTAACCCTAAAAGCCATTTAGGAAGCGTGAAACACATTTAAGCCTTCTACTTACCTCTATTGAAGACCGAACAGACCTTCACAGGAGACAGAGATATGGAGGACTTGTTTGGAGAAGGAAAATAATCACATATGCCTTTGGCAAATTTCTCTGCATCTTCCCTATTTGAGAAAGCTTTAAACCGTGACCCTTTAATCATCTTAACAGCTTGCAAAGCTTCCTTTTTATCCTCATACACATGTACCCTTTCTGGAAAAGAAAAGCATGGAAATAAATTCATTTCTGATGAAAACGAGAGAAGGCAACACTAAGTCAACAAGTCTGTTCCTCTACTTTTAATTGCAAATTCTGTTTAGCTACTTAACGCTGTGTTATTTACAGCAGAGAATACTCATCTGGCTTGGTGAATTTTATTTTCGGAGACTAACTACAATACTCCACATAACATCTAATTTGCAATTTTTTCCAGGCCTTCCACATAAATGATCAATTCTAGTGAAAATTGCAAAGAGACAATTAAATTAAAGCTGCAGGGCACACCATGAATATTGAAAACAAGAGCTTAAACTGAGTTAAAATCATCCCACTAACACTATGATGCAACGGTGAGTTGTTTTTTCATCAGCAAGTCAACTTTGTTTCCTGAGGAACTAAACAACCTTTGTAAAATAACTTATTCTGTTTGAAATCAGGGACCCAAGACAGTGATAGCAAAAAAAAAAAAAAAAAAAAGACATTGCCCATTATGAGAATCTCAGATTTATATGTTTTCATGTTCTCTGGCACTTGTAAGAAGCCTGGAAGAATTTGCTTCATCTTCTGGGGCCTTGTTATCTCTTACATCTCTGCTCGAGATAATATGGTTCAAAACAAGTCATGATTAACAGTTTGATCTTGGGTATCATGGATAGAGCTATGAATTAATTGCAGGGAGAGAAAATCCACCTTTAAAAAAGGCAACAGTCGCTGGAAAAATCTGGCAAGATGGATTTAGCCCACAGGCTATCCCTGAATTCAGCAAACTAGAGATTGCCAGTTTGGGATATAACAGCAACTGGGGTCCTTTTAACACTGGAAACAAACGTTTATGATTCCAGAAGCAAGCAAGGGGATGGGTGGGAAAGGAGGAAGCTTGCAAGCTCAAGATTTATGCAGACTCATCTCCTTCCCCTCATAGCTATACTAAATCATCATTAATTTATCCAGGTGGTCTCCTTTGGTAAAAAGAACCCCCCCCCCCAGCATTTTTGGACTTCAAACATTCCAATTTTCCACAAAGCAGAAAAAAAGTGGGCCATCAAACAAATTCAAAACAATAATTCATTTTATTTTCTAGCACAAGTAATGTTAAACTTCAGGTATTACATCCCTGAAAAAAAGTATTGATCCTTGAAAAAGCAGGACTGCTATTTTTATGCTGAGTATTTATTGTTATCACACTAAAAGGTCTACTTCAACGAGCATTTATTCTCAAGTAATTCCACCATCCTGGCACTGCCTGCACATTAAATGTAGGGAATCAATAAGATTGATTCCCTTCGCTGAGTTCTTTATTTGCTGGCCAGAAGAAAGCAATGTATTAAGCATAATTGGTATTTGTCTTCCCTGAAGGAGTCTCAGACTCTAAAGCGGCTCCCTTGTCTGTTCTCGCTCTACAGCAGCCATGCTGCAGAACTCTGGATATTGCTGGGACTGCAAGACCCATCAGCTCCAAGCAGCATTCCAGGGAGAACTGGAGTTACTGTCAAAGCATCAGGAAAGAAGACTTCTTTACAGTACAAAGAGACTGCAAATGAAGAAGACACTGAAGGGACTACTGTATTTAAAACACCTTCATAAAAAGAAACTCTTACCATTTCTGGCCAATATGTCATCATACACTGGGCACACACCATAGTATATCAGAGGCTCTTTGGAGGGAGTCTGAGAACGAACGGGAGAGCCATTAGCTTCATGCATCAGGGCTTCTTCCTCAGGAGGGTTCAGACCCATGCTGTATCCAAAATCCCCATCCTCAGGAGAGCCTAGGCGACCATTTGTTTTTTTGACTTCTGGCTGGCCACCATCAGCTGCAGCACTTCCAGGAACGCCATTCGAAATGGGAGTCGTTGCCTCGCTTGCTCCTTGCTGTTCCAATAAAGACTGGGCCAGTCTTTTTTCAAAAATCGATCTGGTGGTTAGGGTAATGGGCCCACATTTCAGGCCAGCTTTGACAATTTCTTCTCTCAGCTCATCAGGCGTCAGCTGCTTTAATCGGGAAAATATTTCATCCATTGTTATCATCCCTGTAAGCAAAAAAGCAGAGGGCATCATTTGAATCACAGGTATGCTAAAAAGATATGCAGGTTTAGGCTGAGTCAAAAGGAAATATTGGTCTGTTACATTCCACATTGGTTAGACTAGTGTTTTTCAAACTTGGCAACTTTTAAGATGTGTGGACTTCAACTCCCAGAATTCCCAAGCCAGCATGTTAACTGGGTTAGACCCCCAAGCACTGTGTCCACTTACAGGCACCACACTTAAAAGAAAGACATAGTCACAGGGGCAAAGTTGTTTGTGGAAGGGATTTTTTTTATATTTACCATCAATATTTGCTGAAGGGAGTGCATTGAATCTAGCCAGAGCAAAAGCAGGAATGGACCTGGTTAAGATCTGCATGGGAAGCCATTAAGGGATGCAAAGATTGGAGCCTTGATTGGGAAACTGAAAAACAAGCCAGAAGCTGCAGGGCAAACCACTTCCATACTGTTGCCACAAAAATGGCATGGACATGTCCATGAAGTCTACAGTTTTGCTCACCTCAAAGCAGATTTTTACCAATTTAGCACTGGGGGCTCAATATGCATGAAAATGTTCCTCTAAAACAATTAGTCTTCTCCAATGTGGACCCTCCAGATGTGCTTGGATTCCAACCCAGTTTTTTGGGGAACTGTAATTCTAGCAAGAATTATGAACTGTAACACTAATTAATTGTAACACTAGCAAGAACACACGGAATATAAAGTAGAACTCTAAAGTGATTTCCTGGTGGTTTTATAGCCATAAAGGAGAAAAAAAAATCTTTCTTGGAGATGCTTTCCTGGTTCTCCCTTTACCCAGGATTGCTTACGGGCAGTCTCATTTGTTTCAGGTACTAGATTAAACTTTTAAATTTAAAAAAAAATCTGGGCAATGAATAGAATGCTATGTTATTGTTCTGTTTCTTGTCATTGTTGCTTCTGCTGTTCTTGTATTTCAGAATAGTTTTAGTGTGATTTTTGAGTTGCCATTTTCATATTACTGTAAATGCTGTCTTCGAAAATAGAAAAACATATACTTTATTTTAAAAAAGACAGACACACACACACACAGAAACCAGCATCTCCTCTAAATTATTCACTAGCAATAAGAACATGCTTTCCCCCTTTTAAATTGCACAAGAATGAAAGTGATTTCCTATTAAGCCAACCAAGACTTGCATAAAAGGGCAGGACAAAAGGGAATGTTTTTTTCTGGGGCACTGAAATCTACACAAATTGCATAGATGTTCCACAGGACAACTCAAATAACTGATTCGGCCAACGTCTAAAAATCAGTATTGTTAAAACTTGAGGTTCTGTTTGTGGATTTTTTATTTTCTTGTTACCTGCAGATCGTAAGGGGAAAAAGGGTATTAGCCGCAATCCAGCAGCTTAATACAGCTTCTCACTGGAAGTCATTTTTAGCTTGTTTATCCAAGAGTAACTATAGAGATTACAGTATGTAACAGAGGAAGCTTTTTACATACAGCTGTTTCCGGTGATACGTAAGGTTTCCTTTGTGAAACTTGAGTGAAAAACGTCAGTACTAGCAATAACAGAAATCAGAATAAGTGTGTTTTCTAATCTGCCACAAATCCAAAAAGGTCTTTTACTTACTTTTTAATATGCCTATGTCAAGCAAAGGATACCACTACTGAGATATATGTATATAAGAGATTTTATAACAAATCCAGAAAGTTGAAACAAAACTCAAACTTCGTTAACCATCTTTCTTAAAAAGTTTATAAAAATCAGTGCAAGTACTAAACACTACTAGCCATGGTCACAATGTTTTTATCCCCCAAGGAAAATCTGTATTGCTCAGAATTGGTACAATTTTTTTAGCATATTCCAAAATATAAATTTATCAGAGTTGATCGATAATGTGATTGCATGAAAGTTTACTGAGAATTCCCATGCGTTGGAACGGCCAACCTTCTAAAGTATATGCGCATTAATCATTTCAGTGCATTAAGCAAAGGGATCTAACTACTCACAGATAAAGACCAATCTTTTTGTGCATTTTAGAAAAAAACTCATTTCACTTGTGTGTAGCAGCTACAGGCCTGATCGGTTCGATCTACCTCGGAGAAGCTGCTTTGAATCCCACACTTTGGGGAGGTTCAGGGGGTTGAGGCAAAGAAGTGTTGCTTCTCTTGAGCAATACTGATGTTGTAGAAAGCCTCCCTTTGGAGATCAAGCTGGCCTCTTCTTCATTGACTTTATGAAAACTTCTGAAAACTGTTTTGGAGAACTTTCCCGATTTATTGTTGCCGTCTTTATTTTTATGTTATTGTTGTCTTTGCTTTAATGTTATTTTGATTGTTCTGATTATGAGTGTTGGATTTTTACTTTTGTACCATAGGTGTTTTAATGGTAATATTTATTCTATGTAAGCCACCAAAAATCTTTTTCATTGTGGCAGGATAGAAATACATGTAATAACTTTAAACATGATGAATCTCACTGGAGTATTAAAGTTACTGGAGTATTAAAAAACAAGAACAGAACAGACCATTAATGGATGCCCTCAATCTATTTCTGTTTTTAGCACAGCATCTAATGTTAGCAGCAAGCATGCTGAGCATTATTCTAGATCTTAATCATTAAGCATCTGGCAAAATGCTGAAATCTACTTCTGCTTCCCTATTTAAAAATAGAATGAAGTAAGAGCAAAATCTCAACTGTAAAAGGAAGGCTGTAGTTGAAGATTGGAAATAGAAATAAACAGAACATTTCAGTGGAACAAGAATACTGGGTATATTAAACAATTTGCCAATATTTTAGAACAGAAAATTGCTGCCAACTTTCCACAAAATAATGAATTTTAAGCAGATTGGTTCCATGTTAAAATGAAAAGTAAATTGGCCCTCCTGCCATAAGATTCTTTTAGGGAACTTTCTCCTCTGTATCATTCCAATTTTAATATAGGTGGTGCCTAATAAATGCTAATTTAACATGTATCTAGTATCTTCCCGAGAAGCCTAAACACTCCAAAAACCTTAGTCATCTTGAAACAGTTGCTCTGGATTAGAGAGAGAAACATAATATTTGCATTCAACAGAATTTGAAAGGCTTACCCTTATTCTTAGGATTCATTTTTATTATTGTTGATCACAAATGAAGGACTTCATGCTATAAAATATAGTTTTAATCTAAATGTATTGCTTTCATGTCATCAGTCACAGTGAATTAGGAAAGCTTCGTAATGGGGAGGAGAACAGTGCAACAGTAAAATCAATATCCAGAAAGAGATTCAATGCAACTCTTTGCTAATGTCTCAAGCAGAGGCTGAATAGATATTTGTTGGGAACACTTTAATTCATTTAATTTCTTCAAGGAACTAGGATTTGGTTTTATATGCAAGCATGTTTGTCTTTCCCAGGAAAAGTACTAGCTTGAAAACACATGGCTTTGATATAAAACCAAAACAAGTAAAAAAAAAAAGAACAGAAATAACAGTTTTTATGCACTGGCTATTATTTTTCTTACTATGCTTATATATTGCCAAATCTAAACAACCATGTTTAGTAAGCCTTAGAATCTAAATTAGAATTGCCACTGAGAATGCCCTTTTTTGTTTTAAAAATTCTGCACCTTCCATTTGAATATTTCTTAAATATGAAGCTCCTCAGAATTATCTGACATTTATGCAGTTCTGTCTATCTACGTAGTGACAGTCTGTACATATCCAGGGCTTTAATATCTAAAACAAATATAGCGGGGGTATTCACGGGGGGGGGCACTGATGACACAGGCATCCTGACATCAGGCAAATGATGCAATTTATGTAGTTGCATCAGATGTCATAATTGCACGAGGACACACGCCATCATTTTTGCATCTACGGCTGGTTCTGGATGCTACGGGGACAAGGGAACGAGGAAGGAGGGGGAGAAAGGGAAGGATAATTTTATTTTAATGGGTGTATTTTACGTATTAATCGTGTGGTTCGCCGAGCATGCTTTCCCCCTGCGCCTTAGGCTGGATTAGGGCTGGGAACGGTTCCCAGCGAAATGAGCCTCTCGGATGCGCAGAGGCTTCGCAAAGGCTCCACGCATTTGGAGAGCAAGGGGAGGAAAGGTAACAAAACCCACATTCGGGTCATAGGAGAACAGCCTGGCCTTCAGCGACGCTCCCGTCTGCTTTGTCTCGCCTGCCCCTCCAGTTACCTGGTGGCCTCCCATCCCCGCGGCCTCCCCGCTCAATTTCCTGGGATTCGCCAAGCTCTTTCCTCGTCCTGGATCGCCCGCCGCTGGGGACTGCAGCCCCCATCATCCCCGGCGCAGCGGAGTCCAAAGCGGCGGAGGGGCCGCAAGCGGCCTACCTCGCAGGGAGGTGGTTGTGGGAGAAAGGAAAGGCAGCGCCCCCCGCCCCTCTCGGGAAAGGCTCCGCGAGCGGCCTCTCACCTCCATCGAAGCTCCCGGGGCAGCGCGGCCTCTCCTCGGGAGGCGGTGCCGGCGGCGACGGAGGCGTCGCGCCGGGCCGCAGGCCTCGCCCCCCTCGCGGGCCTCGCTCCAGCAGGCGGAGCAGCCAGCCCAGCGCGCCGATCACGGCGCAGGCGGCCAGCAGCTCCCAGACGGGCCAGCCGGCCCAGGCGGCCTGCCACAGCCCGCCCCAACTCGACCAGCCGGCGGCCGCCGCCGCCGCCACCCATCGCTCCATCCTTCCCCGGCCGACGACGCCACCGCGCACGCGCAGAGCAGCCTCGGCGCCCTCGGGGGACCCCGGGCGGTACCTCACGAGCGGCTTCCCGGCGTCCGTCGCGCTTCCCTCGCACACCAGCCGGCCGACCGCGCACGCGCAGACGCGCCCTCACTCGCGCGCGGCCCCTCGAGGCCCCTCTCGCTCCAACGGCCGGCCACGCGCGGGGCTGCCCGCGGCACTGCCTGAGCCGAGGTCATGGCGCTCCTCGCCTCTCCGGTCCTCCGCTGGCGCACCCGGGGGGCTGAGGAGGGCGCCTCGAGGCTCGGCGCCGACCTTCCCCGTTTCTCCTGAAGCCTCGACGGCGAAGCGGCCCCGTCGCGCGCCCTCGGGGGTTTGAAAAGGGAAACCGAGGCGCCGAGCTGACCAGTTGCGGGCCGCAACGTCATCCAGGGGGCGGGCGTGCCGCGCTGCATGACGGGAAACCAGGGTCGGGAATTCGATGGCCGAGTTCTGCCTTCCCTCCCGGAATGCGAGGGAGGACGAAACCCATAATTCCTGCGAAGCACGGGAGGTGTAGTCCAACCCGTGGGGAGAGGAGCTTGCTGGGGAACCCCGCGGGCGCCTTGAGAAGGTGACAGCTTGGTTGCCGTGGTAACAGCGTGAGGGGCAGAGAAAGGAGCCGCAGCGAAACACTTCCGGGATTCCGATGGAAGCTTGCGGGGCTGCCACGCAAAGGCTAGAGATGAATGGAAGGGGCGGAGTCCCATGGAAACCGGAAGTGGAGGGTTGCCGCGAAAGTGTTCTCTAGAGTTCTGCAAAGCCACGTGGCGCTTGACTCTCTTTCCAGGGCATGGTTTGCCAAGGTGGTTGGTTGCCAAGGAAGCCGTGGCTGGATCCGAGGCCTGGGCGCGTTGTCCCAGAAACGATTGGGCTCGTTGGACCCGGGATTGAAAGCCAGTCCTGGCCCAAACAGCAAAGATGGAGTAGCTTACGCCAGCACTTCAGGAGGACTCCTTGCAGCCTTCTCCAACGTGGTGCCCCTCAGAGGCATTGCAACGGCAGTGCCCATCATTCAGGGCCCACCAGTTGCAAAGTATGGGAGTCGGTCCAGATGCTGCCATCTGAACCCGTTCCATCCAGGTTGGATGCTAAGCCATGGTTGGTTAAGTCAATCGGTTGGCTGGATTGGTGCAGTAATGCTGTCTGGACTAAACCATAGGGTACCCCCCCCAGAGGTTGAGCACTACCCAGGTGGCAGTAGATGGCATGGGCAACATTCCTGAATGGATGGTAGTGCTGTAGAGGGGAGAGGGACGTAGATTTAAAGGAGAGCTAGACTCTTGAGAACTCGTGGACAGCTAGGAAAACAAACCAATGGGTCGTCAAACAAGAGTTCTCACTTGAGGCACAAATGTCCAGGCTCAGATTATCCTACTTCGGACACATGATGCAAAGACCCAGCTCTGGAGAAATGTATAATGCTGGGAAAGGTGGAAGGGAAGAGAAGAAGAGGACAACGACCAGTAGCGAGGGGTTACAGCGGTGACAGGTGCACCATTGGAAGACCTGAAGGACCAGGTTGCAGATAGATCATAATGGAGAAAAATCTATCTGTGTGGTTCAAAATGACTTGATGGCACATCGTCATCAGTCTTTAAAGTAACTCACCAGGATCTGAAACTGGACCAAAAAAACAAAAGGAACAGTAAAAGTGAGCTGCCAATTTATAAAAGACACAAGTGCTACAGATTGGATTTAAAAGATTGAACGTTTGCACTAGATGGAAAGGATGAAAAGGCACCCTAGATACTCATCAGCCCCACACATCCAGCGGAAAACTCTTTAGAAAGTCCACTCAAATTTATTTTAAAAATGCAGTCCATGCTCACACTGTTTTTTCCACCACTGTGAATGTGAACATTAATATAGAGCGGTTGGTCTCCATGCTTTGTCTAAGATTTCAACCACTACCTTAATCTTTATTCTTCTGGCCTGAGGCAGAAAAGCCACTCGTACTATGCCTCCCTCCTTTTCATGTGATGCGTCCATTTGTTTCTGTCCTAACTCCCTTGTCTTTGCAGAACTGCCTAGACAAAATACAGGAGCCTCGTAGCCTCTTTTCCAACTAACAAAATGTATTCAGCTTTCACAAGCTGTAGTTTAGATCATCAAATGCCTAGATTTTTGCCACCACAGACTATCGTGGCTCTCCTCTTACATAGTTAAAATACACAATGGACACTTTTTTTAATGAAAAATAGTTTATTGCACAAAACCTTTCAAGAATGTTTAGTGTTTCTTAGGTTTTTCTTATATTAACATGCTCGGTTTTTAAAGCACAATTATTAATCTTTAATCAAATGCAACTAACTCTTCCTTTGGAACACTCAATCAAACATGTTATGAAAATGACATTTTTTTTTTCTTATCAATATAATTTGACAACAGTTTGCTGGGAACAAGAAAAATGTGAGAACATGATATGCATCAGATGTTCTTTTTGGTAAAAAGGAAAGAATACTCTGTGCACAGCTATACTTGCAGAAAGGATTCCTATGACTAAGAATCTCATATTCTACTGCGTTACATTTTCCCATTCCAAAGGTAAGCATTCTGTATTTTCAAGCAAGGGGGGAGAAATGCTACTTTAAAATAGATCCTAATTATAAATGGAATGGTTTGACCAGAATTCACTTTTTAAACTAAGGCAACATTCTACCTTGCCTTTAGTATACATCTGTCCCTCAAAAAGTCAGTGACATAATTTGATTTGTAAAGATTATGTCTATCATTAATGTTCCCTTGCTACTTAATACAGCTGCTTACCAAATTAAAAAAAAAAAATTACAGTTCTGATTCTGAGATAGAGAAGAACCAGCTCTCCCGAAGTATCTTGCAAGTCTGGGTCCCTCTAAGGAAGTCTTTTTGCTTCAAAAATGTTTCCTGGTAATGAAACAGCAGAACGAAACTGACGGCGCACAAGGAAAAGGAAGAACTGAGTTCACAGAATGCACAAGTCTCTAAATAGCTTAGAAGACCGTAGGGTGAATTAACATGCAGCACATTGTTGCACTGCAGAAATGTCTCCATTTTTAAAAATTGCTGTTAACACTAAAAGATTTAAGCCCTCAGAACAATCCTCTGCTACAGAGAAACACTGAAACCTTATCTAGCTCTACCTTCCAGGGATGAATAAACATGTTTTAAAAAATGTGGTAACCATAAAAGCTCTATTGTTTATTTTGAAGGTTTCTTTTAAAAAAACATGCTCAAAGGGACCAATCTGAATGATTCAGTAGATCTACTTGGCTAGTGTGAAAGTGCAGGAGGAACACCCTCCCCTCTCTTGGTTTCTTAAAGTATGAATTAAATGACAGTGCTTTTAAAAAGAGAGAATGACTATATATTTTCTGGGATGAAATTTATTGGGTTGGGGTGCTTACGATTCTCCAGACCCACTTCTTTCCTGGTCCAAATGACAAGTCATGGGAAATATAAATAAGATGGGCTGGAAAAGGGAAACAGGAGAAGTGAAAGAGAAATGGATTTTTCATTAAGTAAAAATACAATGGGGTCTATTCCTGTCCCTTCCCCTCCCTCCCCGAAAGATATACAGAAATTGTCGAAGAAGTGCATTAAAAAAATCTGATTTACTGTTTTAAAATATGTACATAGCATTCAGCTGTGACTGTTAATAGGATGCTGAGAAAAATCTTCATGGGTAAACCAAAATTGTGAAACGAAAACAGCTAAGCAGAACAGCAAATTTTGGAAGTGATTATATGCATATTATTCATGACATAATATTAACTTTGGTGTTTAAATACTACAGTATTTCTTGCTTAAGTTAGCAGATACATAAGCTTCACAGATATGAGCAGCAAAAAAACCCAACATTACTATTTACTGTATAAAACCAACCTTATAATAAAAGTCATCACATGTCTAAATTGACCCATAAAACTTTCAAGATTTTGTCTTGATAACTCCGGATTAGTCTTACCAAATAGTTAACTCTAACTCAGATTCTTTCCTCTCAAATTTAAAAAGCTTTACATTTAAAAAGTACCTTTCCTTCATGTATTAGATGACAAAACCAAAATACCTCACAGGAGATTCAGAATCATTGTTCATAATATTAAAAATATTAGAACTCAGGTTGAAAAAAGAGATGGACAATCAAAGCATCCGTATAAAGCCTGTTTTGAAAAAGGAGAATACCCAGAGAAAAGGTGTCTTGGCTTTGACAGGAAAATCAGAGTGACATTTCTACCTATTATCTGGAAAAACAACCCTTCCACATTCAATCAATCCATACCACTCAAAGGTTAGGGCCTTTCTTTGGTCAAATTGTTGAAACGGAAGTTTAATTTACAGATTGTGTCCTCAACGGTCCAAGATTTTCAGTCACACTGAAAATAGCAGTCCTGCTTCTAAATTTCCCCCATTATGCTTAGCAGAATCATCAAGTTATTTAAGCGTTAGACTTAGGATTAGCCCCGCTTATAAAATGGGACCCAGTTCTCCTTTATTGGTTCCCATCTCTATCCATCATGTTCTCCAATCATATTTTTCTTTCTCTTTTTCTTCATCTAAGACTTCCCACCACTATTGTTAAATGCTGTGATCCGTTTTCAGTTAGAATACAGCCCATCTGTGACCCTAAATCCTCTCAACCAGGCTCATACAATAGACTCAACCAGAGGTACGTGATGTAGGACACTAGATCGATGTGGCATTTTTAGGGGCAGTCTGGTATGCTCCCAGAATGTGATGCGCAGAAGTTCAGGATGAGACACGCAGCTGCTGTTTTCACAACAGCTGTCTGGATTCCGTGACCTGATTCTACATCCCAGGCATCTATAACTTTCAGCTAAGATCACAATACCTCCTACATTTGTGACATCCATTCACTCTTCATTTCATCTTCCAGGATATCCTACAGTGCAATCAAGTTAAAATCCTGTGCTTTGACACTGAGCCCAAAAGGTAGAATGGCTCTGAATGTCAATTGTTGAGAAATGATTCAAACAAACAAACAAACTAAGGCTGTTGTTTCAACCTATTATAAATGAAGATGTATTTGCAAAGGCTACATGAAATCTGGGCTTCTGGTTAGGCATTAGGAGGAAGAAATGGGGGGGATTAAAGCTAAGAAACAGGGATTTATAAGCAGTGTAGAACATTTATCTTTGAAAGGTACAATAAGTAAATTAAATTTCTAAAAAGTTCTGGTTTTAGGGCCAGCTTTCTTAGGCCCACACACACAAAATGTTTTCAGAACACCAACCTTAGAAAGTAACCTTAGAAAGACAAAAATAAAAACCAATCCTCGTGATTTGTAATCCACAGAAGAATCCATATATATATAAGATGCTCCAGAACAGAGCAACATCACACACAATTCTGCACTGCAGACGTCTGCAAAGACAAACAACAAAAATGTGCAAACAGCATCTGTCAGTAGGGGAATCAAAATGTTTTACTGGGCCAACGTATCTGCTTGGAAGCCAACTCAACTGATGCCATGGAAACTGTTTCAAAGAGGGTAATTTTGAGAAGTGCATTCCTCCAGAAATTACTGATTTGTAGTTAGGTTACTCGCTTTGTTGGCGCATGGATCAAAGATGTGATTATAACAATAATACTGGATTTTGCTGAATAATCTATCCATCAATGAGCATCAAAATCTGAACCAGACCAAAACGTCACCAAACTAGTTTAGCAAATTTTAAAAAGTGAAAACTGAAATGCGGCCTGTTTTTTCTCCTCTCCATAACCATAATAATTTGAGTTTGTTCTCAAGGGCTTAATACAGCAAACCTCCCATCCTTTTCCCTGGCTCCAGCCCATCCTCTCTCTCTCTGCTCAAGTACGACGAACAAAAGTCTGATAAAGCCATTGCCTTTGAAGATTTTTCCTGTTACTAAAACAAACCGCAGGCGAAGGACTCTAAAGTGTGTGTTTTAAGAACAAAATATAAATAGGGTTTTGATAAATACTTTTTTTTTACATACTTAAAGCAGTTTTGATGGAAATCAGTGGGCCCCTGGATCACTGGCTCAGCTCTTCCTTGACATCCGTGCTTGGCTTGTGTTCCTGAAGGTCTACATGGGGAAGTTTCTCATTGGCTAACAGAGTTACAGAGAGATTGGAAGTAAGGTCCGTTAACTGCCCTTCGATCTGCGTCCATGAAGACATAGATTCATGGACTGTTATCGTATGCTCTTCCATTTGACGCTGAAGGCTGTCCATCTCTTGCCTTTCAGAAGGAAAAGAAACGGGAGAGAAACAGGACGGCCGTTTAAGAAGAATCCTGCTGGACCATCTGGTCCCATTTCCCAGGGAAAATCAGGTGCTTCTGGAAGACCACCAGGATCAGGAAGACAGCACCCCACCTCCAACCCCTGCTTAGAGCAATTTGATGCCCGTGGGGCGTATGAACATGTCAACCCTCAAAACAGCATTCATGGCCCCCAAATTAATTTAGGGAAAAAAAAAACACTAGTGTGCTAAAAAAATGGCAGAAATCTTATATTAAGAGACTCTGGCAAGAACATCAAAATATAGTCAGTTTGCCAAAATTTCACTGAGGGGGCAATCTCGGGAGATTTTAGCAAACTGGGAGAGGGGCATTTACAGCACGATTTGAGGTTATTTCTTTCTGGGTGGCTTTTTGTTTTGGGGTGTGGCCATTTCTTAATTTTTATTATAGCTAGGAGTTGAAAAACACAGAAAGCCTGACTCACCGGAGTTGCTGGAGACAGCTGTTGAGGTTTCTCAATGGCTCTTTGCTCACAGCTGATGGGGGCTTCAACAGCTCTTCCAGCAAAGCTGCAGGGACAGGACAATCCGGAACCTTTACTGGTGTCACAGGATTTGATGAGCTGGTCTCTCCCTTGAGTTTTTTCTTTTCAAAAGAAATCACGCAAAAGATTGTAAGCGACAAACTTACTTAACATCCATACTTAACAGTGGGAAACCTGGGGTCTTAAGTCTTGCTCTCCATTGATCAGGGCCTCCTAAGGTCCAGAGAACCACAATATTAAGTACTGGACTGGCACAACCAAGGGATCCCAAATGAGCAGCAAGGCAGAAGCCCCATTCTGCACAGCTGCTAAAACAGAAAAGCACCTTCCAAATCAAAACCGCTGAGTTGTAGGTTTGGGATCAAGTGCTAACAACAAAGCTGTGGTATGAAAACTGAGGAATAATCCACATTTCATGGTCCCTTTAGGTACCTTTTTCATTTTTCCATGCTTCAAATCCAGCTTCAGCTGCTGGTTCTGTTGTAGCAGAGTTTTTATGCTGTTTTTCAGTTCCGTCACTTTTGCTTGAAGCGTGAACTTATCCTTCTGAGTTATGGACAAATCATCCCGAACCATCTCCAATTCTGTCTTGATATTCTACAAGGAGGAATGATACCCAAGTAACAGTGTATCTGCATTAAGCAATGATTTATGCAAAAATAAGGCTAGTTCGAGCACATGTCTACTCAGAAGCACCGCTGGCTAAGTTCACATACTTGTATAAGGCATCGTTTGTCTCCACCAGGATGTGTTGACTAAACCACAACTGGGTTGACACAACACACCAAGCAGTGAGCAGTGGCTTTCAACTATGATAGCTGGCTTCATACAATATGCAGAAATCAAGGCCAAATGAACCACGTATTAGCTCAGTGCGACATGTGAAACTTGCTGCAGAATTTTCACCGCCAAGATAGCGATTCTAGGACAGCAGCCTTAGATAAGTCTGAAACAGAATCTGAATTCAAGTCTGGAACATTTCTTACCTTATTTTTATTAATTCAAAATCATATTTTGCCTCTAATTCTCTCAAACAGAACAAGAATGACCTGCCTGGGTATGTGAAACAGCTGTAGAAATCCAATGAAAGTACCTGCAGAACTAACTGCACGCCTTCCAACTCCTTCTGACTGCGTTGTTCAGTCAAATCCAGCTGTTGCTTCAGGGCCTGGAGTTCTCTCTCTTTCTGCTCAACTTCCCATTTGAGGTCTTCCACCTGCAAGGACAAATAGAGCCAACTCAAAACCAGGGTTTGCAACACACAATTCTTACAGTCTGTCCTGCAGGAAGGCAAGCTCCTGACATTCCCCCACAGCCTTGGGGCGGGATCAGCAGCACAAGGGCGTAGGCTTTCATTTGCTGCCAAGCAAAGTACATTCCAAATGGGACCTTCCTTTCCATTCAACCATCCACGAAGGACCCCAATGATGAGCGTAACTCCTCAAGAATTTGAATCATCCCTCTACCAATCTTGGGTCAAAACCAACGAAGACCTCTCTCACCAAGAATTACTTTCAACCTTTGGGAATGCCAACTGAGCCAAGAGCTGTTACTCCATTTTGGGGCAGCCAGATCTACCATTTTATTACATATTGTATGGGGCAGAGCAAACAAAATCCCCACATTCAGATTCCAAGTACTGACAGGATAGAATAGGAAATTCAGAACAAAATGCTTAATGATTGTCTTTTCCCCACTTCAATTAAAAACCCAAACATGTACTCTTTACACCTAAAAGGCAACACTTAATAATTCTGAGTTGAGACTTCAACTCCCAGAATTCTTCTGTGCTGGTTTCCCAACTCTGATATTCCTTCTTAGAATACTCTGAGCATCTGCACTGCTCAGATTGCAGCTGCATCGTAGACTCTTCCCAGATTCGGAGTAGAACTTTTTTTCATTCAACCCAATTTCCTTTTCGTTGGAGATGGTCTCCTTTTACCGTGCTCCTTCAGTGCTTTGTCAACAACAAATGCACATCAAGGAGGAAGGGAATGGCCAAGAGCAAGTTTTCACCTCTTGGTTTTCTACAGGTTGCTTGCCAAGTTGCTCATCCAGCTGCTTCTGCAGAAGTTGAAGCTGGGACCGAGCATCTACAAGCTCTTGCTGGATCTGAGATACTTCCTCTGAGTGCTTCCCGTCTTCTGCCCTAGAACAGAGAGAGACTCCAATCACCTTGAGAATGCCAGTGCTCTCAGAAACTATAGACCCATATCATTATTGAATAATGACTACAAGTTGTTTATGACGATTCTGGCTGATAGACTGCATATCATTTTGCAAGCATTTATTCATGAGGATCAACGTGGGTTTTTACCTAAAAGACAGTTAAAGGACAATCTTGGAAATGTGCTGGATGTTTTACAAAATGACGCACCGCTGGCATATGTCACCAGAGAAATTGTCTAGAATGTACAATGGCCCTTCAAATACATGTTGGGAAGGTGAACAACAAGAAGGGACATTTTAGCGTGCTTGGTGGACGTGTAAAAAAGCTAGAAAATGTTGGATTCAAAGACATACGCTGTTTCAGAGGATTTTAAAGATTAATATCCAATTGAGACCAGAGGTCTTTCTTTTGGGACCGATGGACAAACAGTTGGAAAAATGCCATAGAACTTTGTTTTTGTATAGGATCATTGCAGCGAGATTACTGTACGCACAAAGATGGAAAGATTCAGCACTCCCCGCCGTGGAGGAATGGTTGGTGAAGATGATGGAACTTGCTGAGATGGCTAAATTGACTTCTTTGACCAGAATGCTTGCCTGGCTCAACAGTGCATGCCCGGCTGCTGTACCCACCCTTAGGGCAGTGTTTAGAACAGTGTTTCTTGACCTGAGCCATTTTAAGATGTGTGGACCTCAACTCCCAGAATGCTGGCTGGGGAATTCTGGGAGTTGAGGTCCACACATCTTAAAATGGCTCAGGTCAAGAAACACTGGTTTAGACGGTTAGGGGGTGGCCTTGTGACACTGAAATCTCTCCAAATGTAGCAGGTTGCCCCTCCAGACCATTGTTCCAGGTATACAGGCTTCCCTCCCCTCATTCACACAGTTCACACATGAAGAAGACAGCCAACCGCGCACAGCCTTAGAAACCTCAGTGTTTCTGTTTTGCTCAAACACTCACTGCAGCTTGTCGACTTCAGCCTGCAGGGCATGGATGAGGACCTCTTTCGCTTGCAGCTCTCGCTTCACCTCGCCAAGTTCTAGGGCAGCAGCTTTATAATGCCGACGGTTATGGGCCGACTCCGCTTTCGTTGTTGTGACCTGTCACAGCACATTGCATTGTTACTGCATTGGCAAACTGCAGCCTTTCCCCAACCTGGTGCCCTATAGATGTCTCAGGTTTCAGCTCCCAGACCAGAAGATTATAGCCGTGTTGGCTAGGAATTCTGGGAGCTGAAGTCCAACCCATCTGCAGGACACCAGGCTGGGGAAAGCAGAGGTATCTACCTCTAAACTTGCTCCTTTCTTTCTCTCCCTGGGAACACCACATTTCCAAGTCTAACATCTTGGCGGTGTTCGTAGTAGTTCTGGGCAATGTGCAACGCCATCACCACACTTCTATTGCAGAACGGAGGGCATGTTGAAAGATATTGAGAGAGCTTCGGTGGAGAAGTTCACATCTGAACACTGAGTGCTATCACATCTGGATAACATCCCATCTGCAGCCAGACACAACCTGGGCCATCCACGGTGCTGGCTGCAGTGTTGGTACTTGTGGACTGAGAAAAACTCAGGGGTCTTCTGGCCACCTTCGGGAAAACAGCTTTCTTACTGACCCTCCATCTCACAGAAAGCTGGAACCAGCTTTTCTGTGTGCTGCTGTGAAGCCTGTGGGCATTTTTAACGGAGAGTCTGTCTGCTGTGTACCCTGCCACCCAGCTGGATGAGGCCCCAAATGCAAAAGGCGGGGGGGCAAAGTAGCAATAGAACACATTTATATACAACCTTGACCCCCTGACCATAGGTGCCCAAGCAACAAGGAGTCCTTAACCAAGCTCTGAATGCTTTCAGCCCAGACTGTACCTGTTCTTTAAGGCTGATGACATTTGCTTTTTCTTTTTTCAAGGCCATTTGCAAAGTCTGAATCAGTTGCTTCATTTTCTGATCTTCCTCCTCTTTGCACCTCAGAACCGCCTGGACCTAGGGATGGGAGCATCACAAAGCACAGAATGCATGATTGACTTCTGCATATATGTATTATTTAATTCGTACACAGTACAAAAGATCTGCCCTGGGATTGGAGCTTCCCACAGCCCCTTTCTTCAGCCTTGCTGGATGAGAGTCAGGGGAGGTACAGTCTAAAGCATCTGGAAACCCTCCGTTTGGAAGGCTGCGGTATGAGATCAGATGAGCCATGACTTAATTATGAAAGCATCTCAAGATACCTCCCTACAACCAACATAGACCTACGTCATTTATGGAGTTTTGACTGAATGAACCAAGTTCCTGTATCAAGAGCCAGGGTGAATTTCAGAGGTGAAGATGCTAGACTAGGAATGGGGAGAGCCACGATGAGGAGGAGGAGGAGGAGGAGGAAGAGGAGGAGGAGGAGTACCTGAAGATTGAGTTGCACCAGATCGGCCTCTCTCTTGGCCAGAGCCGCTTCAAGGATGCGATTGTGCTCTCGCAGAGCTGCGTTGGACTGGCCAAGGCCAGTGAGCTTCCCACGTTCGTGTTCTAGTTCAAGAGAAAGCTTCTTGTTTGCATCTTCCAGGCGTTTGATCTTCCTCCGGAAACCCCTTGCTTCTTGAAGCTAAGTGGCCACACAAACAATTTTTTCCCCCATTAGAGACACTGCATTGCATCCTCAGTGAAAATTACCGACCCCTTTCACTGAAGACCTTTCTCAGGGGCATCTCAGCATCACCCATGGACTGGGCCAGAACAGTGTTTGGATGGTTAGAGACTACATTTAATTTTTTTTGGGGGGGGGGGCAGCTAGATGAATCATCTGAAGGGGTGCATTTCTTTCTTTTCTTAGGATCATGGAGGGAGTTGGGTTTTCTGTTTAACTCAGCTAAATCTGTTCTAATGTTTACACTAGAGATGTTGCCTGCTTGCCCCTTCTAAGTGGCAAGAACCTAATCCAGTAATTTTCAGGAATTGGGGGTTAATGGATTCAGGTTTAGCATGGTTTATTAAAAACCCAAATAGGTTCGCATTCACACATTCATCAAGAATCAAGCATGGCTTCAACTGGGTTTTAAGCAGCACCACTCCCCCTTTGGTCATAAGAACCAACCAACCCACACTACAGTTTGTGCAGTCATGCCGGTTTGCCGACAGTGAAGAAAATGCACTACGGCGCTTGGTTATGTATATCCGAGATGACGGAGCCACACGAGAAGCCATTAGCAATTACCTCATCTTCAAGTTCAAGGACCTTCTCTCGGTATTCTTCCAGTTCCTGGCTGGTGAGCGAGATGACCTCTTGCAGCTCTTTCTCGAGAATCATCTTACTGTGGCTTAGAGACTGCAGCTCCGTCTCTAGAGTTTGGATCCTTTCCTGAAGGCAAAAGGCACATCTGAGTTAAGTGTCCCAGCTCGAGCAGGAGTGCGATTCCATTAGCGGATAAAGGAAGCGATGTGGCTTACTAGACTAGCTTGGTTACTTCTGCCCTCGGAGATCTGTGCCTTTAATTCACTCAGCTCCGCTTCAGATGATTCCTTCGCAGCAAGGGCCTCCTGAAGCCGGCGACTGAGGATCCCAACGGCGTTCTCGTAGGCTTTGTGTTTTGATTTCATTTCCTTCTGGGCTGAGTTCAGGTCAGAGCCCAGCCTCTTCATTTTCTGCTTCTGTTCTGTAATGGCCCTACAAAGGGAACCAAACCGAAGTCAGTAGCACAGTATTTCTGTGTGCTGAGGAGTGGCTGAAATAAGGGAGTCATTTTGGACACGTGAAAATACTTGTTTGGGGATCCAATGAACGTGCAGATCATTACAGAAATGGGACAGAAGAGACTTATGAATATATATGGAGAGACACATTGCTGAAACAGACTTTTCCTCCCGTCTCCAGGATGTGAGGGACCAAAATTCCATTTTCTGCATCCAGACATGACTTTCCTAAACCGTGCATCCCAAAAATATATCGAATGCAATTCTATGGACAATTCTTATGACAGAATCGATAATGTTATGCAATGTGCCCCATTTCATCCATAAAGTTGTGATGGTGAAGGGGGGGAGGACAGAATGCCTATACTCACATCTTTGTTTCTTGTTGCATTTCATCAACTTGTCTTTTTAAGTCTTCATTCACTTTGACAAGAGCTGACATTTGTTCTTGGTCAAACCGCAAAGACTGGAACATTTGGAGAAAGCAGCAAAGAAAAAGTTGAAATGATACATTCTCCAATACAGAGAGCTTACATATTTAGGGACAAGGCCAGGTTAAATGAATAACGTGAATTATGGAGGGAAAATAAAAAGAATGATTAAAAGTAAAAAGGGAAAACCACAGAAATGTTTTTACTGTTTTGGTTTCACTGCAATGTTCATCTGAAAACAGCAAGCATTAGCCAAAACAGCTTCTTTTGAAACCAACCATGCTAAGCCGTGGTTTAAAATTATACATAACTTGGGATGCAGGGCGTTAAGACTAAACTCTTGTTTAACTGGGCTTCCAATCTTCTTTGAAGAGCATATGTCAGCCTAAAGGTAGTGTTGGGAGCAGAAATGAACATGGGGGCACCTTCCGGTTCGTGAATTTGAAATACTCTCATGCGCTAAAGGATGTGCTGGGTTTCCTCCTCACCTGTAGCTCTGACTCCATGTCATTTCGTTCTTTTTGGGCCACCTGTAGTTGGCTCTCCAGTTCCTCCATCTGCTGCTGAATACGAGTCACTTCCTTCGCAAGTTTTGAATTTTCCACCTCCATCGATTTCTTCTCGCTCTGAAGCTGAAGGAATTCCCGCTTTAACTCTTTGATTTCAGAATCCAGCTTCTTTTTCGTAGACTTCAGTTCACTGATTAGCTGATCTTTTGAAACTGCATCTCTGCGGTAGGCTTCCACCATCACCTACATGCCAAGAATGAAATTAAGTTACTTTTTTTTTTACAGAAACCATTACAAGACATCAAACTCTGTGTTACATGCAGCTACTAGCTGTGTAATATCAGGAAAAGATGCAATGGCTTTAAGATGCTGTAGACATGTGCTAGGTTTGCAAACCCAAAACACTTTTGGAGATCCAATCCAAAGCACTGCACATCTTCAATTTGTATGCCAAGAAAAATATTAAGCACAGTTAATCTTCATGAGTCAGTCTAAAAGTGAAAAAATCTACCTGGATTTTAGGAAGAGAACTCACACAATTTCTACGCAGGAAATTATATTATGTAATTACAGGTGCTTAACTCAACTCTGACACTTAAGGTGGAAGCACAGATAAACATTTCATTTTCCAGTTTCTCCAAAATGAGACAATTTAGAAAAGAACACGCATATGCACCTTCTGTTGAAGAAACTGTTCCTTCACCTTCTGTGTTTGCTTCTTCAGATTTGCACTTTCATGTTGCAGATTTTCCACCTACCAGAACAAAATAAGCAGCAGCACTGGATAAGAACTAAAGAAGAGAATTCCTTCAGGGTCATAAAGGAAGAGACAACCTAAGAGGGCAACATTTCAATTACAAGACCACAGATTATCTGGAGGCAATTGATAAAAGTTTAATTCCACAACCAAAGCAGAATCTGAAACCTAAAATTTAAGACAAAAGTTGCGGTGGGAACAGGTAAAGTTCCTTTGTTTTGAATAAGTGAGTTTGAACATTTGGCCTATCAAAGGGCTATTTTCAGCCAGTACTCCAAATAAGAGCATTAAAGCATTGGGTATGTAAATTATTCCTCTTGAAAGTTGAGAATCTCTGCTCTTTGTAATGGTTTTAGCCAACACCTTGACATGTTCAGTCTGAAAACACCCTGATATTCACAGGTCACAACCATCACCGATCATTAACCATCGGTAACTAACGTCAAGCCTTGCGAGCCCGTCAAACTCAGGAAACAAGAACCACTTGGATTTCTGGAAAGAACTTTATTGCCAGTAGGGATAATGCAACAAAACCTTGAAAGCCTACCAAAGCAATTCTCCTGCTTATACCTAGTAAAATTGAGGCTGTTTCTCATGCTTCCCCCCACCCTTTTTTTTTTTTGCAATTGTCCTTTTTCCTCCTCCACTTTCCATCACACTAACCAAAAGGAAAAAGGGATGGTTAAATGCAGCAAATTACCTGACTTGATTTGATGGCTATTTCTTGCCTCAGTTGCTCCAGAACATCTGATGCTGCCTCTGTGTGGCCTCCTAAATGCTGGATGCCCTCTTCGAGTCCTTCTTGGCCTGTTTTCGCCACCTGCAGGGCAACCTCTAAGACAATCTTCTCGTTCTGCAAATACCGGATGGTGTCGTCCTTCGAGGTGGCTTCTCCCTGCAATTCAGCCAACCTGGCCTCCAGCTCGTCATAGCGCACCTGAAGCTCACCCAAGGTTTGGTCTTGGGTCTGTAACGTCTCTTGGGTGGAGGTCAGTTGTTTCATGAGATCCAGCTGTTCCTGCTGCAGAGTCTCCACCTGAATGTCTCGCTGATGCAGTGTTAATTTTACCTGAGCCAAGAACGCAAGGAAATTCACCGTCACGATGATCTCCTCCCACTGGAAAAGCACACATCCTTCCATCTGGGCTTAACTCTTGATTAAGAAATGAACAACCTGTGGCTTCACCCAGATCCCTGAAACTCAACACACGTTTTCCAAAACTTTGAGGCAAGATACATAGGAAAACTGAAGCAAGAGTCCAAAAACAGGTTTAATATGATATATACATATGTGTGTATATGTGTGTATGTGTATTTAGAAGGAAGATCTCAGCCCTGGTTACAGATGAGATAATGTAGTGTGCTAAAAAACGTTAGATGCAACCTCAAGTTACTAATCCAGAGAAATAAGTTAGTGGCAGGGAGGATCAGGGCCTTATTCAGAGTAGCCCCTACATTCTGGAACAAAGTTTGGGAATCACACGTCCTTGGCTATAATGCAAAATAGAAAAAGTGTGCACCTTTTCTAGCTCCTGTTCCAACGTTGCTGCCGAATCAGCCATTTTCTGAAGCTGTTCTTTCTCTTCCTCAAACTCCTCCAGTTTCCTCTGCAAATCCTCTTCCACCATACTCTTAGCCTCTTGGATCTGCAGAAAGGCCGCTTCCTGGTCTAACATGTCGGCCTGTCCAAAAGCACCAGATGTTGTTAAAAGTGTGGAAACAGCTGCCAAGGGAATGCTAAGATACAGGAACTTTGTGGGGCCGTGGTTGAGAATCCCACAAAGAAATCTGACACCAGGTCTGAAGCAAAGCTTCTTTAGGGCCGGGTCAATCTAATCCTATCTTCAGGATGAGGGAGGAAATTCAGATTAAATGTGCATTAATGACTAATAAAACATGGCTTGTGACAGAAGACATGTCATCCTGACCTGAAATGAAAAGAGACTCATTTGTCCATTCCTAATCTCTATAAGGTTCATCTTCCACTGATTACACTCACGATGTAATCCTAGCCATAGTTTGATGGGAGAAAATCTCAATGAAAGCTGGTTCCTCCTAAACAGGAACAGATTTAGTTCCTCTTCAGGCATTCCCCATTCGTTCTCACACCCACAAGAAAAGGGTACGTATCCAGTTAACTGTACCTTGCTATTTCATCCAAACAACCTCACAAGCCTGTGCTCAGTGAGAAATATGCTTTGCTTGAAACAAGCCGGTATAAAACCACTGCATTTACCTGTGCAACTGAATCCATGCAAGATTTGTTAGGTGTCCGTATTTATCTGAACCAAAAGAAACATGGATAAAAGAGCTTCTGACTTCCATTTTTTTTTAAATAACTGACCAGAGCGGGTCAACCTGAAGTCCTTCAGGTGTTCAAGACCATTAGCGGGCCTGGCGACAAGAGGCCGGAAACAGTATTTCCAAACTTTGGGTAGGCATCAGATTGCATACAGAGATACATTCCTGAGTATTTACTCCTTGTTCATTTCTGCAGATTTACAGTTTAAGGATCAGCAATCAGATATTCCTTTCGGGAAATCTGAGGTCCAGAGAGAAATCTCTATAATCTTTACCTCAATATTTTGTAGCTGTGCAGCTATCCGCTCCTTTTCTTTGATGGATCTATGCTGAGTCTCTGTTAACTGATGGGACAGGGTTACGTTCTCCAACTTGAGATGCTCCAGCAGACCAACCTGAGTCATCTGACCAGCCTTGGGAAAACAGGAATCACGGGTGGGAAGAAGGAAAGGTACTGTTATAACAACTGTATTTAGAGACATACGAAGAAATCAATTCCCAGCCATTAGGGCTATAGTTTATGGCCCTCTTTTCTTTGGATTAAAAGGTCATTTCACTTATAATTGTGCATCCAAAGAGACACAGAGCAATCATCTATTCCTGATTTCTGTTGCTCTCAGTTACCATCCTGTGTTTTTATATCATTGTTTCTTTGTGAGTTTTTAATCCTATGCCCAGAGTTGCCATTGCGAGATGGGTAGCCGTAGAAATCAATTAAATAAACCAACAAGTAGGAACAAGAATAGCCTTCGCTGTAGTAGCCATGGAAGACTCTGGAGCTGGTTTGCACCAGAGTCAAACGTTCGGCAGTTCTCCAAGGCCCCCTCTCTCACCAACAAGGCTCAGCCACGGATGCAGTTCTACAGAGAAATGTGCAGGAAACTGTTTCCTGTTGAAGGCAGGGACTGTGACCCAGTTCGAGACCACGTTCAACCAATCACCGATCAACTCTATTTAATTAATGATACGATAATGCTGCACATATAGAAATATGCTGTAGGTATGGAACAAGAAGGGGAGAGAAGAAAGCTGTGATTACCTTTATGTTGGCCATATCGCTCTGCAGGCGAATTCTTGCCTGTTGAGCTACAGCCAACTGTTGTTGATACCAATGCCGAACTTTCTGTAGCGATGCGATCTCTGCCTGAGACGACTTCAGCTTACTAGTCAAGGACGTGCGGTCCAGCTGGACCTGCTGGAGCTGGCTTTGTAAAGAGGAGAGCTGCTGCCGAAGATCATGAACTAAAAGGCCGAGGAAAAATTTGAATTAAAGGAAGGACAGGTTATGAAAGTCCACTTGTAGCTACCAACAGCAAAGAAGGTCCAGTTTATTCCCACTTTTAAAAGATCCAGGGTAGCTAATTAAAAATAAATAAAGCAGGCCAAATGATAAGAATACACTTCAAAACTGCAACCAGGTGAAAGTCTAAGGATAAATCATACAACGCCTGATGGAACGGAACAGATTGTCAAAATACACAGAAGCAGGGAGACAGAAGCCCCTGAATGGACTTTCCCAGGGAGACAAATCCACAATCATGAAGCCACCCCCTCAGGAAGTCTTGATCCTACCATCTACCAATGGGATGGATCAGAAAAAGAAGGTTCTGATTTCACTCTTCAATACAGGCTCGTATGGATGAAGAAGTGTTTCAAGAAATGGCCCGGGGTCAGGTTACAATCAACGTATCTTTGAAAAGTACCCTTTGGGGCTATAGGATTCTCACACAACAGCAGAGCAGATGGACTGAAGATGCTTGACTTGGGTCTACTCACCCATGCTGTCCTTGTTAAGGACACTTTTCTGCAGGTCTTCCACCTTCCCCATCAGCCTCTGGTACTGTTCTTCTGCCAACTGCAGATCGTTATTGGAAGCAACCAAGCCAGCGTTCTTGGCCTCCAACGTGGCTTGTAGTTCTGCCATGGCATGTTCCAGTTCCCAGCAGGACTGCTTCAAGGTAGCAACCTCTGAATTCAGGGAGTCCTGCTTCTGCTGGCTAGTCTGTGTATGCTCCATGTGGGTTTGGAGTTTCATATGGACAGCAGCCAGCTGGGCTTGCAACTCTGCTTTTTCTTTGAGAGCCTGCACAAAGCCAAATCTGGTTTCACATTTTCCATCAAACCAAGGCAGTAACAGATGTGTCATAATTGAAACCAGGATGAGGTGGGCCTCCAAAACCTTCCATAATATCCTCCATTTTTTGCCACAGGAGCAGGCATCTCCTCCATGGCACCTCCTCAGAAGGAATTTTTAGTAGATGTGTATCACAATCATCCCACATTCTCTCAAGATCACAAACCATCCCCTATTATTTTCACATTCATTCTCTAGGAAGAACAGAGGCTGGACACCCATCTACTGGAAATGCTTTAATTTGGATTCCTGTGCTGGGAAGCAAATTGAACCCTGTGGCTTAAATGGCCCCTTCCCAGTCTAAGGTTCTACCAACCTCAAGAACTTTTGAAACCTGCAGATAGACTAGGTCTATAGCAATGACTTGAAATGCACACCTTCTTTCCACAGATACCCCATATATTCCATAACCCATCCCTGAACCTACAGAAGCAGTGATATGCTTCTTTGGATCCTGGGAACACAAGAAGATCCTTTTAGAACTCCATTTGTACCTCATTGGCTTCCAATGACAGGGCCTCCAACTGTCCCTCAAGCCTCATCTTCTCTTTGAGGACTTGGAGCAGTTCATCCTGGGTGCCTGTGACAGAACTTTCTATGGATATACTGTGGTGAGACAAAACCAACAAACACTGTATGAAGCTGTGCTAATTACATGCAGGGTTGTTTCCCAGAATCACAGAACTGCAGAGTCAGAAAGCATCAGAAGGGTCATCTCATCCAACCCTCTGCAACGTGCGGGAAACTCAGTGAAACCATCCAGCATCTTCTTAAAAACTTCCAGAGACAGAGAAACCTCAAACACCATAGGTATATTGTACAGAACTTGCATTCAGGAAGGTGTTTTTTCTTTTCTTATTTGTTCTACGCTGGCAACATCCAACTCAAGAGGGAGTTCAAACCAACTCTCACTACCAGATTTCAGACAACCTGGTACCTCACCCACTCTACAGCCACATGGGCGACACGGCCATTTTCAAAACAGCCTTGCAAAGGTTCCTGCTTCCGAATTCAAAAAGGAAGAGGACTTTCCGACCACTGCAAATTCAAGTGTTAGTTTTATTGTTTTTTTGTTGACATGCTAAGACTAGTAGGCTGTTTTTCCATGCTGGTTGCAAGGAAAGGAAGAGGGGGCTTTCCACCATAACTGTGAGAGAAATGCACACACACACATATACACTGACATGGAAATCGTGCCACACTCTGTGGGCAGACTGAGTATTCTGGAAATACCCCGATGCAGAAACCAAGACATTCCTTAGCAGATTAAACAAATGCAAGAGAAGATTCCAAGATGGAACATTTGGAGTTGGAGAACAGTTGCAAAGTCTGCTTTACCTGCTGGAAACACTGTCCCGCCGGCTTCTTGCTTCCCCGTTGATTTCCTGGTCCTGGGCGTGATGCTCTGTTGCAGCCGCCTGTAGCACCTCCCTGATGGAAGGAAATTGTCCGACGGCATCCAACGGGACCTCCTGCCCATTGATGGTGAATGCCATACCCTGCTTGCTCTTGGGGCTGAAGAAAGCACTGGTGGGACCCCTTCCCGACACACTACTGTAGGTAGAGCTATCGCTTTCGTTACCATCCAGCCTCATTCCTGCTTCACTGCCATCCATTTCTGACATGCTGTCTCCTGCCAGGGAGGAATCTTCCAGTCGGTCATCTGGATCGGGGGTCAGACTGATGGACGACACAACCGATGTTAGACTGTTTGAGTTCTGTTTCAGAGCTCCGCCCGATGAATTGGCACCTGGAACAGTCCCACCAGCACTTCCCTCCGGGTGTTCTGTTCGATAATCTGCCAGAGACCGAATCCTACTTGTCCTGGACGATTTGGAACTTTTTTTCTCTTTCAAGGGAGCTGGGAGCCCCAGGCTTCCCACTTTGGGTCCTCGTGGGACACTGGTTCGCAAGAAGGAATATTCTTTGGTCATTGCCACGGGGCTGGCCCTCGGTAAGATCTCTGGATTCAACATCAGCTCAGGATCCAAGGTACTGGAGGGGCGGCTTTTAGCTGTAAACAGCTGGAGTAAAAGAAGGCAGGCAGGAAAGGAAGAATATAAAGGGGAAAGAAATTGGAAAACTATTTTATTTATATTCTGCCTTCCCTTTTTTATTTATGTCCCACCTTTCCTTTTAATTTGATTTGTATCTCACCTTTTTTATTTGATTATATCCCACCTCCTTTTTGATTTATATCTCATCTTTCCTTTTTTATTTGATTTATATTCCGGCTTTCCTTCAGGAACTCAAGCCAGCATACACACCACTCCCTCCTCCCATTCCGCCTCACAGCAACAACCCTGTGGGGTAGGCTGGGCTCAGACTGATTGGCCCCCAAGTCACGCTGGGAACTTCTGAGGCTGGGGGTGGGCTAGAATGTGAGTTCCCCAGTGCCATTTCTGCACCTTCACCACTCCACCCCATTGGCTCTTTTTGAACATCGTCCTTTTCATCAACTAATTCCCTGAGTTGTTTTGTGATTTATCCTTCACAAAAGTGCCACAACAGCAGCTGCCGGAAGCTTATGAACTGGAAGGACAGCTTCCCCTTTTTCATGGGAGACCCCAAGGTGTAAATAAATAGAAATGTCCCTTTCTTTTATCCATCTTCATCAAGTTTGGAATCAGTAATATTCCCACTACTTAGGAAGGATTCTATAAACACCAGATGAGTCCCACTGGCATCTGAACACCATTACCTTCGATCCCTTGTTCTATTCAAAGCTCCAGCCTGGATAAAAAGTGAGATGGCAAATGCACCACACCGAATTTTATTAAAAGAGAAGGAAAAGCGGAGCCAATCGTAGGTCACCCAAAAGCTTTCCCCCAGCCTCAAACACTCAAGGCCCAGTTAGCACATCTCATTAAGCCAACTTTGGTTTCACCATGTTTTTCTGAATAAACTACAATGGGCTGAGTTTGCACCACAAACTCTACAAGCCATGATTTACAAACAAGTATGCCTGGGTTGACTCAACACGCTCAACCAAATCTAAAGAACTTACATGATGGCTTCAAGAGATGCGTCAACTCCACCCTCACCAGATTTTCTCAGCTTAGGGGATCTTCTGAGCCCTTCTGGTTGCAAGACGCTGCCCAGCGTCCATTGGGGTTGGGTGGCAAATAAATGTAAGGAAATAATATCATCATCATCTCCTGTGAATCTTTTGCCAGGCACTTACTCTCTCCTGATGCCTCTTTACGCGATACTGCTTGAGTTGCTCCTCCAGGCGCTTCCGTGCCTGGATCCGGATTTGTTCTTCCTTCTCCAGCGGGAGAGGAGCGTCTGCTGAACCTGCAGAATGAAGAGCAAGTTGAGTAGTCCAGTGACTGCCCTGCGCCAAAAAGTAAGGAGATGGGACAGACAGGAGGCCCAATTATCTCTTTGTAAAGCCGTAAGAAATTTAGAGACAAGGTAAAAAGGAGAAAGAAAGAGGCGAAAGAATTTCTCGGTTTCGGTTTTGTGGAAGTTAATTTTTGCTGTGTTTGAAGAAAGGTATTTCTTGAGAAAGGAGAATGCTTCCAGATCCCATTCAGCATTCCAGAGATCAACCACCACATGCCTTCCAAACTTAATTAGGATGATCAACGGGAAAAGGCCTGAGAACATTATAGTCCAAAACATCTCAAAGGCACCACTGTTTTATTCTTCGCTAATTATTGGTGTTGTTTTTAATTGCTGATGGGTGGTTAGCCACCCTGAGTCTCATTCGCGAGATGGGTGGCCATGTTAATCTATTCAATCAATCAATCAATGAATAGCTGTTGTCCCTTGCTCAGAATAGGAGCAACAGAAGCTTTGCATCACCAGCTTATCCACATTAAGACTGGAGACACTCCAGGTCAAAGGAACAAAAGCTCTGATTTCAGCAGAGAGAGACACTTAGCAGGTCTAGTTCTGTATGTAGGTGTGAATTCTCAGGAGGTTTCATATTGTGCTCCTGGCATGCAAAACCCCCCATTTTAAAGCCATTTCACTATGAGTCAATCACACCTTACAGGTGGAGAACGGAGGCCAAGACAGAGCAACTGTCTTATGCCACCAGGAATTGAATGGACCTCAGCATCCACACTTCTGGCCTTGTAGTCCAACCTGTACCTTTGAAATGCTTCATCACCTGAGTATTATTTGTGTGTGGCCACGCAGAGCACCACTTGGGTGTGAACTGTGAGGAAAAGGATGGAACACCCAGACAGCCTTACTCTTCTCATTCCACCACATAAAATTCAAGCAAGTGAGGCCGCATGCATGGTTAAACAGACTTGCTAACAAGCGGTAGGAGAACGTGACCCCAGAAACTCCAATTCCGTTGATATTAAGAGCACAGCTCACACCAGCTGCCCACCAGGGGTTCAAAGAATTAGTTTATTACTCCTTCCACCTAATTACCGGGGGGGGGGGGGCAGGCAACTTATTTCGGTCACAGCCAACTTCTTCCCTGGAATTTCTTAGCCTCTGAGAATTGCAGGGAAATGGCAGTGACGAGATGGTGTCACCAGAGAAGCATGGTTCAATATTTGATCCTTGTTTGGAGGCTGGGGCGGGGGGGGCGTCACTTAGCAGAAGCTCAGTGCATCCCTCGGAGCCTTGATTTGCAGCCCCCCCAAAAGAAGAAAAAGTCCCCCAAACTGCTTCACTAAAATTGCTATTTGGAGCTAAGGCAGCATGACCGGGGGGGGGGGGGGGGGAGGGGGGCAGGTGGTATTCTCCAGGAGATGAAAAAATTAGTCTGAAAGAACTGCCTGACCCTCAGAATGAAGGTGGACAACCACCAGAGTTGATTGAACTGTGGTGGCATTATCAAATACAGAAACTAAAGTAACAATAGCATTTTGGAAGGCACCAAGATTTAGAAAGACTCCCCCCCGCCCCATCACCAGTCATCTTGGCCTGTTTTGAAAAGCAGTAAGCAGGATCAGGTCTGTCTTATACTTGGATGAGAGACCACCAGGATATCTGAGAAGTCAATGGCAAACCACTTCCATATCACTGCCAAGAAAATAACACAATCATATTATCAAGTCCCTGAAACCAGGCCAATTTAAGTGAGATTTTACTCCAGCTGCTTTGTTACTTGCTATTTGGGTGGTGACGATAGATATTATCAAATTTATTTTTTAGTCCCAGATCAGTACCAGGTTGTTGCTACTTGGATCTAGATTTTGCAAAACAGCCAGTGAATGCTTGTTTTAAAGGGCAGGTCCCCATAATGTCGACAATTAAGAAACTACCACATATTTTGCTCTTGTTGAAATGCGCCATGTTCCACCTTGTCAACGTTTAGTCTGCACCAGTGTGTACAGGTTGGTGACAATATCAGTGGTGGGGTGGGGGGAATACCTTGTTTCTAAGAGAATTGCAATGGCAACATTTATTCAAACCTGCCAGGCAAACAAAGCAAGCCAATTGGTTAAAGGCAAAGTCAGAGGTGCCAGGTGGTGCCAAGGGTAAGAATCATTCAAGCTTCGAAAGCAGCATTCAGAAGAGATTCTGCAGAGGCAGAGGCAGAAATAGGTGGGGGGAAACTTCTTTGGGGTGGAGCAAGAAAGAACAGGTGGGCTCCACCATAAAGAGATGCTTACACAGTTCAGTTTCTTGCAAGGGGAGGCTTAGTTTGAGAGACTGCAGTGCGTCCTTTCTAACAGCTAAGCCCTGAGCGCTACCGCCCTGAGACGCCTTTAGGTGCTTATGGAAACCAAGCACACCTGGAGCTGGCTCTTCCCCCCGGGAGCTGTCGGTGGGGTCAAAAGGCACGGGCTGCTCAGGGCAATAAGACGTCGGTCCGTTTGCGCAAGGCTCCTGGCTGCTCTTTGGTGCTAAGTTGTCTCCTTCAGTTGGCACTCTGCTGTTATTTACACTAACCGCTGAAAAAAGAACATCGGTTGGGAAGAGGTTAACGGTGGGTTTGGTCCCAAGCAGGGACAGCAAGATCACCCCACCCCACCTCCCTGTTCCCAGGATATCCTGAAGGTAACAAAACAGGCTCCCCCATCTGTCGCTCCAGACGGTTGGCACCGCCACTCTAAAACTCCCATGCTCTCTCGGAGAGATCAAAGCATCTGGCAGGAGCTGGGTAGAGATCAAAGCGAAGGCTGAGCTGGGCCTTGAGTTGAACTGAACGTTGCTCTCGCCATGTTCTTACCTGTTCATAATGCTCAAGAAGCCACTGAGAAAACAGCCCAAGAACACCCAATACAAATTGCTTTAGACACAAGAAGTGCTGAAGAGAGCAATCCTCTCCAGTCTGGTATCCCCCCTGACATACTGGATATCAAGATGAGAGTGGCATATGCATCAAGCTGGCCTAAAACATCCCTGATGCAACCTCCATCTCTCCCTTTGCTGGGTTCAACAGAAATATAGTTCTCCCATCTGCATGGTGTTTCTAAAACCTCACAAGGCAGAGGAAACAGAGTTCTCTTGCTTCAGGTCCATGTAGTTTAGCATCACCCACCTTAATATTAGAAGAATCTCTTAGGCAGATGTTCTTCCTATCTCCCTTTGGAGAGTCTGGGACCTTCTGGTGCAAAACAGATACTGTGATGCCACCCTGTGGCCTGGTTCTAACATAATCTTCATCTGACTTCCATTCTTCAGGCAGACTGGTTGAGAGTCACCTCCACGGAGCCAATATGTGTACTCTGTGGGTTTGAACCTTAAGTGCCCAGAACTCATATTATTAGTTTGAATGATTTAAGATGTGCAGGAGGGGACTGGACTCCAAGATAGAGGTCTTCTTGACTAAAGGCCCCCAATTCTGATCTAATACCCTTGTTCTTTCCTTTTCCAGAGAGAAGGGAAGATGGAAGAGGGGGAGGTGGGTGGAAACATCAAATAAGCAGTGGAAGAAACTCCTAGAACTATCATGTCTGGAGTTCTGTCATCCAGTGAGTGCCACAGTAGACAAACACATGGACAAAGGTAGGTATTTCTATGGCATTAGCTATGAAAGATACCACTGAATTACTTGCTAGGAGGAAAGTTCAGGGAAGGGTTACCACCATGACCCTTCGGTAATGAATCTTCCAAAGGCATCTGGAACCACATCCTACTTCACTGAGGTTCTTCCTCACCTGCCACCATTACAATCAAACAGCAGTAACAAAAGTCCTCATAGCAATAAGAAAAACCATATCCAAAGGAACTGCTTACAGTTGAGGTCTTCTCCTTCCATTGTCCAGTTAGGTTTGGCCTCCAGGTCTGGTTGCTGTCCAGCACTGCAGGGGGTACCATTGCTGGCTTCCTTCTCCAGAATGACCACTGAAGAGTCCATGGTTGATATAGCAAAGGTCCAGGGGAAATACTTCCCCAGTGGAAGAACAGCTTTCCAAGGGCCCTTATTGAGTCCAGTTTTTCTCCATCAGTACTGCTGGGAGCCAAGAGACAGACTACACATTGTTAGGGCTTTTGCACTGATTTATTTACAGCAAGCAATTCGGTTTAGTTCCAGCCCACTTGATGGACAATTGAAGAATTTCTGGAGATCATTACAGTAGCTGCAGAGAAAGAAAACAATAACTGAGTTACATCACACTCTGGAGACAGACGCGCGTGCACACACACACGATGACACTCCTTTTTTAAAAATAGTTCCTTGTTTTTTAGAGATCACATACATCTGCCACATATAATTCTGAGCTCACTGAGTGCCAATCCTTATGTAAGTCACATTGGCACCATCTCAGAATGGGAGTGGGGGCTTGCTTAGGCTCCTACAGGCTGGATGGTAAAACTGAGGATGGGGGTGGGCAAGTAAATCCACAAACTAAATATTTCAGGATGTGTATGAATCTCCAAGCAGCTTGTGGAATCCATCTAAGCTTTCCTGAGGTTGCTACATGTGAACGGCATTGGCTGAATCAGGGCAATTATGACTGCTCCTGTTGTGAGTGGGAACAAACTATTTTCACTTCCAAATCATGTAACCAGTTGCCTTTTATTTTCATCATTGCAACTGACAGCTAGACTATTTTATCCCACCAAGTGCAGACAGTTTGATTTATAGGACTATGCATGCGTTTATGAGGCTGAGTATTTGGCACCAAACTAAAATATATCTTATTGCAGATGAGTATATTGCTAACCGAGGATGGAAGAAGAGGCCTGTTGCCTGCTAAGATTGCTTCGTTTTGCTTGAAGAAAGCGACAGAGAAAGATTACAGAAGAGTTCAGCCAGAGAGGAACTAAGAACTTCAGATTCAACTCTCGTACAACTCTAGAGCCAAAATCACCCAAAAAGGCTACAGTTTCAGATAACAGTATTTGTTCAAACATCACAAGGGTAAATTATAGTTTTTGCTAATTCAAGATGCAGAAAGTAAGTTGCAAAGGCTGGCTTTTATGGTGCACTTGAGAGGATAAGACTTCTGCTGGACCTCACTGAGGACCTCAAATAGTTCAATGTTAGTTTCCCCGGTTGCCAACCAGATACCTCTTAGAAATTCATTAGCAAGACATTAAAGTTCCCTCCTTCATGGCATTTAGAAGATCATGAAGACAGTTTTACTTTATCAAGACTTCAACCCTTGACGTCCATCTTGGGAGAGTTGATTTATTAATGCTTCTCATAATTTTTAATGAATTGTAATTTACCCAGAATCTTTTGATTTGGGCAGGCTATTAAAAAAAAAAGTTAATATGCATGTTCCTCAGCTTACCCTAACTGACATGTACATGATATTGCCTTTGATACTGGTGGCTGAGCATAGTCATCACAACTAGTAGCTACTGATAGCCTTGTACTTCATGAATTTGTCTCACGTTCTCTTGAAGTCATCCAATTAGGGGTTGTCATCACTATAGACCTGTTCTCTGAAAGAACATCTGAAAAGTTTTTAAATAATTACAGAGTCCTCTGGAACACAGTGTAAAAAGTATCCCAAACTTCAGGGATTGTTGACTAAAGGATAATAGGATAATACTAGGATCCCTAAAATGGCGTCCAGGAGTGCCACTAACCAGAATTAAGAATCCAGTAGAAACAGTCATCAAAATATACATAATGCACCAGCTCAGACACTTAAAATAGCAACAAACTGAGCTGATCTTTAAGCAAATGGAGGCATTTTGGGAAAAGATAAATCATGAAGAATAGACGAACATTTTCCTTCTGATCTATTACCAACAGTACTTTACTAACTGGTCTGCCATAACCTCTCCTCCACCACTGTGGAAAAATGTGAGCAAGGAATTTACACTTCTATAAATGCCTTTACAGTATAATAATTTGGAAAATAATTAACTTCCCAAAAATGGAGAAGGAAAAGTCTCGTGTTGGAAGTGCTTCAAAGATATTTGAAGAGTCTGTATTTGTTTCCAAGAGATGAAGGCTGAATTTGGACTTGCGCAACCGAAGTATCTATTGTACTGTGATATTCTCTAGAGAGATCAATGAAACCAAATCACTGTGCTTGATATATCCACCTTAGGAAGAACAGAGCAGAAAAGAATTCTTCCCAACCTTATCAGCTGCTGGCTTTGAATAGTCTGCCAAGCTTGGGTGATGGTTAGAAGCCAGGCAAGTTTAGATTCAGGATGGGAATTGAGGAAGAAATGTACACCAAAATGTGCTGGGCTCCACCCCAGAATAATAGAAACAAGAGCAAACCCAACAGATGTCCATCTCTAATAGAGGTGGACTCTTGAACGTTCAGATCTTCTTTGACCCTACATTCAGAAATCCTTCTCAGACCAAGACCATCTTCAACCGTACCAAGGTGATTCTCCTCAAATTCAAATGAATAAGGAGGACCGGTTATAGCAGGGTTCCTCAACCTCAGCAGCTTTAAGATGGGCGGACTTCAACTCCCAGATGCTGGCTGGGGAATTCTGGGAATTGAAGTCCACCCATCTTAAAGTTGCTGAGATTGAGGACCCCTGGGTTATAGTATCGAATCAAGAGTCAGATCCTCCCCCTTCAACCGCAAACCCTCGCTAGGTGACTCTTGGCAGGCTGGGCACAACTTAGCCCAACTTGCTGGGAGGGCAGGAAGGGAAGGGAAGGTGTACCCAAGCCCATGTTCCTTGGGAAAGGAGCAGGATGAAAGGCATCAGCACACCTCAACCGCCCCTTTCCATGGCCAGACGGCCGGCCTCCTTTCGCAAGGCCGGTCCCCACAAACGCAAACTAGGCGTTTCGTGATAGGTGACTCTTAACCTCCGTGGGCGGCCTTGCTGGGAGTGTGTCGCGGGCCGAAGGGTTAAATCCGCCAATCCATTAAACACCAACAGCTCACCTCGTCATTATATCCATGAATAGTCCAAATATTTTCCGAAATGCATTATATTATTCTCTCTCTCATGTACAGAGGATACTTCACGAGACAAGACACACACATACACGCACATATGTGTGCGTGTGTGTGTGTACACAAACATATACCCCCCCCCCCCGCACCAAACCTTCCGCCTACCCCGGTCGGTACAGTCCGTAAACCAACTTCACACACAGACACAAAGGCACACAAAGACACGCACACACCCCGCCACAAGGGAAGGATCCAGAGAGATTCACACAGGCGCGCGCGCGTCTGTGGCAAGACACGTGTGCGTGTGAACGCCACCCCTACCCCATGTCCAGAGCCAGACCCTCCCCAGTCTCCCTGTCGACGCGTGGCTTCTCCCCCCTCCCCGGCTTATGACCCCCGCCCGGCCCGGAGCCAGCAGGGCCGCACCCCCGCCCGGGCCCGGCCCTGGCCCTTCGCCCCGCTGACCTCCCGGCTCGGCTCGGCTCGGCTCGGCTCGCTCGGTTCGGCCCGCCCTTCCTCCGAGACGTGGCGCGGACGGCAGGCGTGGCGACGCCGCCCCTTCCCCGCCGGACGCGCCGCCTCCTCCTCCTCTCCTGCTCCTGCTCCTGCTTCGCCTCCACCCCGCCCGGAGGCGCCCGAGGACGCTCTGCAGCCGCGCCGACGCGCCCGGAGCTCGGGGAGAGCGAGCGCCGGCGAGGGGGGCCGAGCGGCGGCCGGAACGGAGGGAGCGGGGCGCCGTTTCCCCGAGCGGCGGGCGCCTTACAGCGACGCACCTTCCGGGAGGTTGCGCGAGAGATGACGCGTCCTCGTCCCCCGTTTGCTCCGCCTACCCCGCCTCCCGGAGGGTTTAACCGCGCCCTTCCCCAACCGGGCGCCCTCGCAGCGGCTGGCGGGGAGGCGGGTCTCCCAGCTCGGCGCTCCCCGCGGTCCGCGTCTTTGGCCGCCGCGCGCGGGAGGCTTGCAGCGCGGGGGGGGGGCAGTTGCCCCCTCCCGCGGCACGCCCGGGAGCGCCAGGCTGGGAGGCCGCCCCGGGATCGCTTCCCTCGGAGGGGCTGCACCGCGGCGGCCGGCGGGGGGACGGTGGGGGCCGCCCCGGGGGCGCCTGGAGGGCGCCCGGTTGCCTGCCCACGCCCCAGCCGGGAGCCAGCGCGTTGCGCGCGCCCGTGAAACGCGCTCCCGACCCAGGCGGTGCGTTGCTGGGATGGCTTCTCTGCGGGGGGGGGGCGCGCACACACACACACACACACACACACACACACACGCATACAGAGATATATGTGTACATATACACATTTACACTCACATATACACGCATACACAAACACACATATGCACACGTATATATATATGAACACACAGACAGATATATACACGCACGCACATACAGATATATATGTAATATACATTTGTACACGTGCACATCTATACACATACATACAAATACACACATGTACACATACAGACACATACAAGCACATCCACAGTATATGTGCGCGCACACACACACGTACATACACATATATTCACAAGCACACACAAGCGCACACGCGTAGAGAGGCACGCCCTCTCTTTCACACTCAGACGTATCTCCTTTTGTAAGAGAGTTAAAGAACCAGCCAAATACGATGATGAATGAATGGGGCGAAATAAATCAGGCACGTTCGGCCGGGCAGGGCCACCGGCCTCCCTCCCTCCCTCCGTCCGTCCGCTGCGGCCTCGGCCGTCTCCTGCCCCGAGGCCCCGAGGCCCCTTTTGCCTCCTCCGCAGCATTTCACCAGCAGCCGCTCTTCTTGTTTCACACACACACACACACACACACACACACCGGCCCGAGAGTTGCTTTGCCCCAGACAAGGTTTCGCGAGCGAGGTGGGCAGCTCGGGGTGGGCGCTCGCGGCCGGCTTGCTCGCCTTCGCCTTCGGAGGGAGGAAGTGCCGAGCCCTGGATTCCCCTTGCGGAGAAACTGGACAAGCAGCCCGAAGCGAAGCGTCTCCAGCAGCGGCTGGTTTCGCTTCCCGGACCTCGAGAGAGCAGAAGGAAGCGAAGACCTTCTGCCCAAAGCTGGCGAGGTTTACCCTCGTCGAGGAACTGCCAGGGGAAAAAACAAAACACCCCCCCAACACTGGCAGGGCGTGCCACTGTGTATAAACAGAGAGCAAACCCCACTCCCTTCTAGCACGGAAGGTGTTCCCCAGCCGGGTAACAGCCAAGCTCGGAGAACCCCGGGGACCCCACCGCTTGCAACCCCCATCCGCTGCCCGAGGAGGAGGAACAGCCACCGAGGGATGCCAGTCTGTTGTGTTGCTCGACCTTTTTTCCAATCAGCAGCAGCAGCAGCAGCAGCAGCAACGTCTTCTCGCTTGCAGGATAATCGTTTTTCTGTAATAACGCGTCCCCTAAAAAAACGGCAGTAAATACATTGAATCGGGGTGTATATAAATCGCGAAGCAGTTGTTTGAAAGGAAACAGGGCACAGGCATTGATTAGAATATTTCTTAAAAAATCCACGTTGCACAAGTGACTTGGGATCTATCCCATGGGGGGGGGGGGTGTATGTGTTGCAAAACAGGGCTGCTGATAATTACAGTAGAAGACATTTGTGTGGCTATTCCATTTGCTTCCTGCACCAACATTTTAAAAGGTGGCAAACTGGAGGCATCTGCTTGCCCCTTGGTGTAAAATGCCCACTCATTTAAAAGCGTCCTATGTCAGGGCTGACAACCTCCTCGCGACCCAACGGTCGGTCGGTCCTGTCTTTATTAACAGTCACTAAACGAAGTAGAACTGACTCATTGCATGAGTCAGGTGGAAAATGCCATGTGAGATGGGGTGGAAGATCAGAGCAAGGAGAAGGAAGAGCTAGAATCTGTATCGAAGATGACAAAAGATATTTTAGGAAACGAGAAAATCTAAAGCTGCTCCTACAGAAACGCCCATACACAATGAAAAAATATGCAATCATTAGGGCTGCGTAAGGGATGCGGTGGCGCAGCGGCTTAATGACGCTGAAAGTTGCCGGCCAGAAATGGCTGGCGCTTCGGCAGTTCGAGTCCAGCCTTCGCGTTAACGGGGTGAGCTCCTGTTTCCTCCCCAGCTCCTGTCAACCCAACAGGTCGAAAACTCACGTGAGTAGATAAATGGGGACTCTCACTCCGGTGGGAGGAAAAATGCTGGCGGCGCCTTGCACAGAGAGACGGGACCAGTTGCTGGTAGCACGGAAGCCGTGCTTGCCCAAAAAGGGCGCGAAGCAACGGAAATCCCGCCTCCTGCGCTCACCAGCTGGGCTCTGCTCTAGGAAGGAGGCTCTGGCAAACCACTTCCGAAAAACAATTGCCTTGAAAACTGCAAGGATTCGTCCAGGCAGGCACTGCAGGGTCAGGAATGACTGAGCGCAGACAAAAAAAAAAAGGGGCTGCGTAAAATACTTGATTTGGAGATCCCAATCCAAGTTGGTTCAATCAAATCTCTGAATGGAAATCAATCTTCCAGTTCGTTTGGCTTGATTTGAATACTCCAGTCCATTCCTCTGAATCGATCCTATTATTTACACCTTTTCAGAGGGCGCCAAAGGGCGTTTTTACCAGACCAAAAAAGACTTGCTAAATTGGATTGATTTGATCCAACCATCTGATCCGAAAATCCAAATCAAATGAATTCAGAAATCTGAACCAAAGGGGCAATTGGACACGACCCTAATAATGTCCCCTTTAACGTGAGCAGAAATTTGGAAACGTAGAAGTGATTTGCCGGGGGGGGGGGGGGCTCAATAGGAAGGAAATGATTTGCCAAACTGCCTTCAGAAACATCTTTTAATAACTTTCTATTGCTGTTCAATAGCGTCTTGCTCTATCCAACATGTCCGCTAGAGGGCGCTCTGCTTACATTTGAATTAAGCTGTGAGGTTTGTCTCACCATAGTGGTAGGCTTTAAGGTGCCTCAGGACTCCTAAGGAATGAATAAAAAAAGGGAATAAAGCAAAAAAACAAAACAAAACAGAGGGAAAGCAAGGATTTTGAGGTACCTTTTCTGTGCCTTATAACTGCTTTCTTTCTTTTCCCTTAATTTCAAGAAAGTTATCATGGGGCCAAAGAACATGCAGAAGACATGAAGCTCTCCTGAAGAGCTTGCAGGACATCTTCTCCCACCGAGGATCAAACTTATGACCACGTGTGCTTTGCGTGTTGTATGACCCCAGATAGTTCTAGGAGTTAGTGAAGTAGATGAGCAATCCAGTGCTTTTACTCCATCCTTGCTTCAAGGTTATGTTGTTTGGACTTGGGAGAGGAACTGCCAGAGACAAACATCTGCAAATGCTTCTACTCTCCTTGCAGGAATTCAGGGAGTGCCCTCAACTATGTAAGCATCTGTGCACACACATTCTTGGGATTCAGTTGGAGAGGATAAATCTGCCCGCAAATCTGAGGAGGCAACTTTTGGGGATGAAAAGCTACCTTATCATTTGTTGACAGGCTTGAGGGCCACAAAATAGGATACCCCACCTGATCAAGGCTGGGTTTTGGGGAGCAATTTGAGGATCCCCCCACTTTATTTACCAACCATGCTATTTTAGGACTTACACTGTAGTTTTGGGATGTTTCCCACTGCAAAATGCTGGGATATCATCTTGTGAACTTCAGCAACCATGATCAATGAGGACCAGAAAAAAGGGCATTTAGAGTCAAAAACCACCCTGGGGCCACAGGTTGCTCACCCCTGCATGACGCCATTGTGAGCTTTTCGATTTCAGCTCAGTGTTGTGCAAAACCAGTTGCTGTAGCTTGTAAATCGTGCTCTATGGCTTTTGCACAAACTTGGCCAACTGTGATTTATTCAGCCAGTCAGGGTGGTTGGCAAACTACAGCTCAGAGTGATGGGGGAATCCAGCTTTCCAACTGTTCTCTTGCAAGAGGAGCCCCTGGCAAAGAAGAATTATATACCTTTCCCAAAGAGTCAGCAAAGGGCTACTCTTTCACATCAACATCTGGATTAAAACTCCAGGGATATTAACATGAATTGAATGGGTGAGCCCCGTCTTACCCAGTCCACTGCCCTCTAGATACACTGGATCCAAATGGTGCTGGTTGGGGGTGATGGGAATTACAGCATGGCACACTTGGCCAACAGCAGTTTGGGAAAGTTTGTGCCACGGGACAATTTATAGTTAATGCTAGACAGGCTCTGGAAACACTGAGTCAGCAGCTCTGAGCCGTTTGGAAGAAGAGAAGATTGGGAGACGTGGCCACTGTCCCTCCATCAGTTGTTTCTGTTTGGGAAAGAAAGAAAAAGGCCCTTTTCCCTCTGTGTTTTCAAAGATGTTGGCGTTCCAGCCCCCACATCTTTCAAATCAGGCCATAAGCAGGCCCTTTCTTTTTCTTTGAACCCTTGAAAATGGCAAATAGGACTGTTTACAGGAAGAGGGAGACCCTGGGTCTGTGGGCTGCTTAAGCCAAGAGACAAACAGCACGGCTTGGATCGGTGGAAGCTGTCCAAAGGCCTCACCTTTGGAACTGCAAAGAGCTGGCTTTGAGTGGAAGGCATTTCAGAAAATGTACTGCAATAACCTCTGGGAAGATTTCAAGATCTGAAGAAGGCCAGTTTGAAAACCCCCATCCCCTCTCTGTTGGCTCTTGTTCTGGACTCGCCAGGATATTCCAATCCAATTATGTGCCTGTCATCCGAAAGATGTCAGAACCCCTTGCCAGAATCTTTGCTTCTGGAGGATTAAGGCTCGTGTTTAAAACGTCGAGTGGCCGTTCTCATGATTTGTCCTTTCGGAATTCCAGGTCAAGCCCCTGTTTCTTTTCCTCTCCTGTGCGCCAGTTGCATTAATGTTGACACAGGAGAACGTCACGGGGAAGACTCAGAAAACAATCCACTCGACTTCCAGTTCAAAGAGCAGATTCTGAAGAGTCTCAGATGAGGGCTGCCTTTCATAAAAGGCACAGACAATGGGGTTATGTAGCTCAGGGGAGGTCAACATTTTCTGCCCGTTGAGGTTTTCAGCAGTTTGCTGGGACAGCAGGAAAGTAGACCTTGTAGGAGGAGAGGTGTGTTAGTCTATGGTAGCCAAAAATCAGGAGGGATCTGGTGGTGCCTTTTCAGACTGAAAGCTTATGCCTTTTAATAAAATGTATTCATCTGAAAAAGAGCTAACAGATTCCTTCTGGCTTTTTGGCCTCCAGAGAGTCATGGCAGTATGGCCAGGACAAAAATACGTTCACTTTAATTGGTGGTGGTGGTGGTGGTGGTGGTGGTGGTGGTATTATTGTTATTATTATTATTATTATTATTATTATTCCTTTAAAAAATGCCCAGCTCCCTTAACTGCTCTAAGGTGTGGACAAAGTACAGTAAAAACTTGACTAGTATCCATTAAAAAAATAACAGTGACTATAGAACACCAACACTAGAAAGGAGGCATTCAAAATCCTGGGAAAAATAACTCCGTTTTGAACTGTAGTCTGGAGAAGATTTGCTTTGACTCCATTGGCAACTCATTCAATGATAGGCTCAACTCAATTTCTCTCCGGTCATGTATGGAATCATTTCCCCCTTTTATGGTATGAAAAAGTAGTAGCCCTAGGAGATCTCTTGAACCTGCACTCAAAACTACCTCCCCAATACTGTAGATACCTTCCATTTGCTCAAGCAAGTCAACCAAGCCAACTATCTCAAGTCAAAAAAGTCTGTGTGTGTGTGTGTGTGTGTGTGTGTGAGAGAGAGAGAGAGAGAGAGAGAGAGAGAGAGAGAGAGAGCAAGGAGCTGAACATCACAAGGGACATTGCACTTAGGTGTGTCCTGACTGATCTAGTTGACATTCTTCTAACTGAAGGTCTGTAAGCAGGACAGTCCTCATCCCATTCACAGAGTTTTGAAGACTTATTGTTACGGTTATTACTGCTTCAACTGATATCCTTCAAAAGCTCATCATGGCTAGATGGGCCCCTCCCCTCATTTTCTCTGCACCACAGTAACTGGGTGAGATAAGGCCAACCATTCTCTTGAACTTGAACTTGGACCAATCTCTTAACTGCTAGACTTAGCTCTAAGTCAACAGATTAAGGGATGGGGGCCACAATCAATGTGGCTGAGACATTCACCTCCCTGAGTTGGCCCCTCCCTCAACTGCCTCTTGGCAATGAGCCTCCTCTTGGGCTGCAGTAAGGAAAAAGGGAAGGCATGTGGTTCTCCCAGCGAGAACCACAAGATGGAAAAAACTAGGAGAGGCCTTGGAGATGGCTCTCCACAGCTGGTAGCATCTGAGCGTTGTCTTCTGTTTATTTATTGGTGCCTCCACACAGTCCTCTTACTTCTTCTCTCCCCCAACACCCCCTTCCCCATTTCTGAAATTTGTGGTGGATTTTGGAATGAGAAAATCAGGGAGGAAAAAAATATGTATGGGTAGAAGAAGGAGGAACTCCATGGCTAGTTCTTCCATGTAGGTGGTAGATTTCCTTCTCTATCCTCAACTGTTAGGTTGGTAGCTAAGCAAATAAGGAAGAAGCCCCCAACTTCTGGTTTATTTGTGCTATTAAACAATTCAGACAAGGGACGTCTTATAAAACTTTCCCTGGGCTTTTCCCCCTCTTGCTCCTTTTAAGGTGGCCAGCTGAACAAGAAAATAGTGTACATGGGAGAGGAAGGAAGGAAGGAAGGAAAAGAGAAGGATGAAATGACAGAGAAGAAAGGAAAGGAACTGGGAAGGGAAGGAAGGGAGGGGAAAAGAAAAAGGGAAGGGAAGGAGGAAGGAAGTGGAAAAAGAAAAAAGGAGAAAAGGAAGGGAGGAAGGGAAAGGGATAAGAAGTGAAAAGAAAAGGGAAAGGGAGAGAGGAAGAAAGGAAAGAAAAAGAGGGGAGGGAAGGAAGGAAGGAAGGAAAGGGAAAGAGGAGGTGAAGGAGGAAGAGAAGGGAAAGGGAGAGAGGAGGTGAAGGAGGAAGAAAAGGGAAAGGGAGAGAGGAAGAAAGGAAAGAAAAAGAGGGAGGGAAGGAAGGAAGGAAGGAAGGAAAGGGAAAGAGGAGGTGAAGGAGGAAGAGAAGGAGGAAAGTAGAATGAAAGGGATAAAGAGGGAGACAAGGGGGGGAAAGGGAGTAGTAGAAGAAAACGGGAAAAATGAAGAGGAGGAAGAAGAGGAAAAGAAGAGGAAAAGAGGAAGGGGAAGGAGGAGGAAGGAAAGGCTACGAGGGGGCGGCTTCTGCCCCTTTTCTCTTAAGACTATGTAAAAAAGGAGCCCCATGAAAGCAAAAGGGGACCCCAACAAGCCGGCCAGGGCGAGCGCCACCGCGCCCGGCGCCCCTCGCCCCGAACAGGGCTGGCCGGAGGCGGAGGGACCGCGAAGCCCCCCCCCCCGCCCCTCCGTCGCAGGTGATCCGCCCGCCCCGGGGAGGCGGCGAGGAAGGCGACTGGACGGCCGCGCGGGAGCAGCGGACCGGGCGGGCGGCGTCGGGGACGGCGGGGAGGGGAGCCAGGCGGGGGCGCCCGCCCGCCCGGCCAGCCAGCCCGCAGCCAGCCAGCCAGCCAGCCAGCCGGCCAGCCAGCGCGAGCGGGCACGGGCTGAGCCGCCCTGCCGCCGGCCGCTTCGCCGAGCAGGCAGCGCCCCAAGGCAGGCGCAGCCGGAGGCGCGAGGATGGGCCGGATCCGCGCTCGGCCCCGCCGACCCGCCTGCTTGCCTCTGCTGACAGCGGCCGCCCTGTGCTGGTGCTGGGGGGCAGAAGGCCAGGTAACCCGGGGCAGAGGTTTCGCAAGGGGGGCGCGTTCCCTTTGGGCTCTCGCTCGCGCTTCCCTTCCTCCTCCTCCTCCTCCTCCTCCTCTAGAGTCGCTTTCCTCTCCTTTGCAGAGCAATCAGATAGAGGGGACCCCCCCAAAAACAACCCTCCCCCTAAACCCTCCATGGAAAGAGCCGCTCCCGACGACCGCGAGAGCCGGGCATCTCTCCAAAGCGTCGGGCTCGGTGCGTAATTACGCTTCGCCTTTCCGAGAGTTTGGGCAACCGGGAGGGAGAGGGGCTTGTCCAGACACGTCGGGGTGCCTTCCCCCCCCCTTCTTCCTCCGTTTCCTCGGGCTCGGTGGAAAGTTGGGCGGGGGGGGGGGGAGGCAGAGGCAGAGCCGGAGGAGCGGGCCCCCCTTGGATTTGCAAACAGGGTCCATGTGGGTTTAATTGAAAAGAAAAATTAAAAAAAAAAATGGGTGAGTGGGGAGAGCCTTTCGCCGTTGTTTACGATCCTCTACGCTGGGAGGGAAGGAGGCGGACAGGACTCTCTTTGATTTCATTTTCCACGAATGCCTTCCAAAAGGAACCCACGCAGATCTGGGGAGGGGGCGAGGGCTGCGGGGGGCGTAGGAGCCTGCTTTGTGGCTTGAATGGTGGTGGGAACGCTTCTCTGTACCACCAGCCCCCTTTAGAATGAAGTTGCAAGCCACTGGCTAGCCATTCTCTCAAACTTTTCGCAGAGGCTGTGGGTGGACACCGGATGAAAACCAGTGGGGTTGAGGAGGGAGGGAAGGGGAGAGGCAGAGGTATTCTGACGGGAGGACGGAAGCAATTAATCCAGTCCCCTGGAATGGCCAAGGGGTTGAGCTGCCCAGTTTGGGTTCTTGAAACTCAACGTTAGTAGTTCCATACCTGCTACTTCTGCCTCCAATCCTAACGGGAGCTCTGAACTCATTTTCAAAACCTGCCCCATCTCTTCACTCCCTCACAAGTGACAGCTGTCATCCATGGCCTTCTCCATCTCTTTGGGCCAGCCAGAGAAGAGCAGCCAAGAAGAGCCGTTCTTGGGTCTCTCAAAGTTGGTAAGAGGACAATGCCAGGAGGCCCAAGGCGGCTTCCACCGTGAAAAGCAGAAAAAGATCAGGTGGTGACCTTCTGCTGGCTGTTTCAGATTGGGATTTGTACCACGCTCTCCATTAGGCTAACATGGGATGGTGGAGTTTGTGCTTTTGTGTGTGGTGCGAACCCAGCTGAGATGTTCTGGCTGTTGGAGGTAAAGCTTGTTCACCTTCATATAGTACAGAATCAGAAAGATGAAATCTTGTTCTTCCTGGCATGATCAGATAACAGGCAGAACTTCTCAGCAACATAGGAACACGTTTCTGTCGAATCCACTGATCGACCAAAACCTGTGTGGTTGCAATGGATTCATAACTTGAATCATGTTTTTTTTAATTAACTGTAATGATCAACTCCCCATCACATTAGACCATAAGCCATGATTGGGAATCACAGATTGCATAGAACTAGAACTAGGCAAGCCCCTTTGTGGCTTTGTCATCTGATAGGAGAACCCAGCCAGTACATTGACCCAAAGGAAGAAAGTTCTGGATTCAAATCTCCATTAAACCATGAAAGTTAGAATTGACTTGGCTACATGATCTAACCTAACTTTTTCTAACTTGAGCTGATCTTCTGATGTGATAATTCCTAACTAATATCTTGGGAATGATGAGACCTGTGAACCCATGTACCTGGGGGGAAAAGTAGGATCATATACAGCATATTGCGCTCCTTGGAAATAATTATAATAATGATAGTAATAATACACCCCAGATTTAACAACTGTTGATAAGAAAGACAAAGAAGTCTGGATAGTGGACATTGCAATGCCTGGAGACAGCAGAAGAGAAGAGAAAGAGCTGGAGAAAATCACAAAATGTAAAGACCTGCAAATAGAAGTAGAACAATTGTGGCAAAAGAAAGCAAAGATAGTACCCATAGTAATAAGTACCTTGGGTGCAATCCCAAAACATCTGGAGCACTGCCTGAAGACCATCGGCACTGATAGAATCACCATCAGTCCATTGCAAAAGGCAGCTTTACTTGGAACAGCTTCCATCCTGCGATGGTACCTTTAACAACATCTGCCCTTCCCAGGTCTTTGGGAAGGACTCAATAGGTAGACAAAAATGCCAAATCCAGTCTAAACATCTGGCTGACTGTGCGACCAACAACAATAGTAATAAGCCATCTGCAGATACTTGCTCTCAAAGCAAAGAGCAAAGTCTGAGATGGATTTTCCCCCTCCCCGCTCCCCCCAGTCTTGCTCCTAAGCTCAGCAAAGTATTAAAAAAAACCCTTCAACTCCGAAACTATGTCCCTCAATTAGCAAAGAATGCAGTTTGATTAATAAAGTCTATGACATTTCAGCTATTAAAATCTGCAGAGCAACTGGCAACCAGGCTGCAGTCACAGCTTGCTGTATTCAGTCTCTTGCCAGATCAACCAAGCAGATAATAGAAGCCAAATCCATGTAGTAAATAATGCAGCCAAAGTGGGAAAAATGGGCCCTTCGGCTTGTTACAGATGTAGGATTGTTTGTAGCCCCTAAAGATCACCACCGTTAGAAAAGCGGGGGGAACAGGAAGGTTGGGTCAACCATGACCAGCATTGACCAGTATAGAAAATGTGCCCTTTCGTTATCTGCTTCAGCGTAAGACACTGGCATCCAAGATCTACTCAGTAGAATGACTTCCAATTTCTCAAACACAGTCAGGGTGCCCTAACGTATTTTCATCTCCATAAAGACTGTCAGTTTTTCCCAATTTGGGGAACTTCCAGATATGTCGGCTTCAACTCCCAGAACTCTCTCAGCAAAGCCCCATGTCAGAGAAAGCCAAAGTCTAACTTGAAAAAGGCCAGCATTCTCTTTAGGGGCACAGTGTCAACCAAACCCAGATCTACTTTTCCTGCAGGTATTTTAAACCTCAAAGGTCGAGATTTGCTATTTGAGAGCTGGGGAATGCAGGTGTTGGACAGAGTCCAAATGAAAGGCCAGATGAATGTTCTTCTCTTCCCAGCTGACCGATTCCATTCCCTGTCACATCATGAGATGCCACACTCTGATGTAGAAATGGGCAGAAGTTGATGCTTTAAAGTGAGGGTGCATACGTTTTCATGGATACGTGAGGCTCTCGTCTGACCAATTTTTCATCCCTATGGATAAAAGCTGTGGGTTGATTTGGCCTTGACAGACCATTGAGGAACACAGCGTTTGAAGTCTTCATCCCTTCCTCTCTAATCTGATTAGTATTCAGGAGAATATGAGGCAGCCCAGGTCTATAGGATAGCCTGGGAAGTTGAAAAACAATTTGGCAAACCACTTCTGCATCATTGTCAAGAAAAGTAGATGGGGACATCCATAGCAGTACCAGTAACTGAGTTCAAACTGAGGGAATCTTTATCGTCAAGTTCACTTAATGGAATTTACCCAAAGGAAGAAATGAAATGCCATTGGAAAAATAGATGCAGAGGAGATCGCCTTGAAGAAGGTTTTCAACAGTCATTTGATAAACATCAACTTAGACTCCAAAGTGAAGAGAGAGTGAGGAAGAAACTCAAGATTGCCCCACTTTGACTCTCTTTGGTATGAGAGGGAAGAAGAGAGAAAATGATGTCAGGCTTTCAAGTTTCTGTTATTATACCTTTGAACAATAAAGTAGAGTTCCATTAGTTCTTGTGGTGTCCGTTTCCTGACCTGGCTTACCGTTGAAGGTTTGACAAAGGCAGTCTTGCTGATTTGTTTTAACAGAAGACCCAGGACAGTGATTACTTAGCATGGTGCTGAAAATGTAATCTTCATTATTTTCAACATCTTCATTCAGTTGGATGGAAAGTACTGCTTTTAATTCCTCCCCCCAATTAAGGGATCCGTTGGTCCATGAGTTGCTGTTTTCCATTGCAGTCTTCAGCTGTCTGAAGCCTCCCTGGCTTTCCTCACCTGGATGGAGACAACACTTAAAAGTGGAAAGGATCCTGGAGATGGAGAAATGAAGCTGAAAGGATGAAGTTCCTTCAGTTCCCCTTTTTGGAAACCCAAGATAGGATCAGAGTTTTGATACTTGCTGTAGGAGCAGGTTGGTCCACTTGTAGAACTGCAAATAAAACTAACGTAAGAAAAGCTCTTTCATCAAAACTAATTATAAACTCTGAACTTTGCAGAACTCTGGTGGTCCATAACTTTCTGAAGAGGGAGGAGGGAAGGGAAAAAAATAAGGAAATCATTCAAGGCCTTTGGGGAGGTTGAAACCCAGAGTAAGTAGTCAAAAAGAAGGCCTGTGGCCTGTTTCCCTTCCCACATGTGGATTGTTTTCTTATCCATATGGCCTTCTGTAGCATGCTCAACATGTGGGAACATCCTAGAGGTCTACATAAAAGAAGGTCTACTTTGCACTGTTGGAAAACAAAGCCAAATTCCAAACTGTTTTCATCTCTGTTTGGGGAGGGAGGAGGGGAGAAGGGAAGGGAATAGCTTTGAAAAACTAACAAATCTCACAAAGGGCCTCTCCCAGAATTCTCCCCAAGGACTTGCTTTGAGCATGTCTTTGAATTTTCCCAGCAGATTCCATGACTGTTGTTGCGAATGTGGTCTGCAGGGCTGTGTTTCCTGAAGAAGAAGAGAAGACCACCAACCCACCTTTCCCTTCTCTCTCAATTTGCTTGCTTTAAAACAACAGCTAGGCTCTGGGATGAATAGAAGATGTACATCTAGGGCCTCAACATCTGGATTTCCCCAAATACTGCACTTTATGCTTTTTTTCCCCCTCCTAAGCCAGCAACAATATTGTCTACAGCCCTTCTTAAAAGAAAGACAAAGGAAAAAAGTAAGGGGGAAAAAACAGGAGGAGAAAATTGAGAAAGGGGGAAAGAACTGGAGCACCCAAGGATGTAGGGGAGGCAAAAGATATTGTGTTCAGGACCCCCTAGGATCCTGATGACTCGACTAGGCATCCAATGGCTTTGCTTCCATCTTAGAATCTTGTACACTCATTACAATGTCAATTCTTGGGTTCTCGTTGTTAAATGTGGCTGTACTAGATTGATTGACAGCCAGTTTGGTGGAGTGATTAAAGGCACTAGACTAGGAACCAGGAGACTGTGAGTTCTGGTCCTTCCTTGGGCACAAAAGCCAGCTGGGTGGCCTTGGGCCAGTCCCTCTCTCTCAGTCCCAGGAAGAAGAAGAAAACAAGGGCCAGCCCCTTCTGAAAGTGCTGCCAAGAAACCGGCAAGAATCTGTTCATATAGGTGCCAGAAGTCAAGATTGACTCAAAAGCATCCCTACAATCCTAGATTAATTCATAAAAGTAAAGTATGCATACCTACAGTGGTGTCTGCAGGGAGAGAGGACAAGCATGCAGTTGAGGTCCTCCTGCCCTTTACACACATTTTGGTTTCTCACCCCCATCAAGACTGTTTTGTCCCGCATCGCCAGGGATACTCCTGCACACATACAACAGAATCAACAGAAAAATATAACATCGGTATTTCTCAGAAGGCTGATACTTATTTGATGAAAGAGCCAACATCCATGCTCCCGAAGCAGAACTTTTTTTTTTTTAAGATAATATATGTATATCCCATAATGCTTCCATCAAGGTGATATATGTTGAAATTCCCACATGTTCTCTGATCCAGGCATGGAAGTCAGTTTAACTTCTGCAAAGTTGAACTCTGGAACTTTCTCTTGTCTGCTGACGTGCGCCATTAGGGAACCTGAAGGACCAAGTTGGAGACTGATCATCCTGGAGAAGGTCTATCCCTGTCGTTGCTAAGAGCGGACACCAACTTGATGGCACATAAGCCATCAAGATGTTTGTAGCCATAGGTTATCACCCCAAGCCTTCAATATTGTAGTTAGTAAGCTTTTCTGGAGCCCCATAATATGTGGAATTTTCAAGAGATGTTGGCACTTTTGAAAAATTGTAGCTGGTTTAATTGAATTTGGGGAGGATATGAATGCTTTTGGGAAGGGCTAGGAGGATACACTGGTACCTTAGCTGTCAATCACACATTGATAGATTGCATAATTAGGCTGTGAAGCCTTCAACCTGCCTCATGTTTTCTTCCTTCTTCCCAAAGTTGTGATTTGGGGGGGCAAAAGTTTTGAAGAACAAAAGCCACCCAATTACCTGGGATGTTCCACTAACTAGAAAGAGAAAGACATTTCACAAGGAAACAACAAGCTGTTTTGTATTTGAGATTCTTTTAAAGAAAGCCACACCTTTTCTGAATGAGTAAGCCATGCCTTCATTGACTCACAGACAGTATTCTATTTCCATGCTATTACCTACAGACCTTTCTGGCATCTGATGTTGTAATCAGCAAGAGGAAAACATGTCACCTAGGCGCAAGTAATTTGGTGCTATGGAAAAATAATTTCTGGCTAAGCCAAAAGATCAAAAACAAATTCTAAATCTTGCTGGGATTTTCCCTAATAAAGAAACAGCTGCATTTACTATACAAAATCCAGTTAAACAAAGCAGTGGTTTAATGCAAGAATAATCTCTTGGGCTTGCATTTTTTTTTTTAATCCCATAGATTTGATGAGGCTTCCACACTTTCTCATTTCTCAGTATTTCTCTAAAAAAAGTCAAGACGAGAGAAGATAGATCCATCCAGATGTTGCCGAACATCAGCTAGCATGTCTTCAAGCAAGGGATCCTGGAAATGGATCTTCAGCAACATCTGATGTTGGGTACCAGATCTGGGTTGTAAAACTCTCCATGACCACAAGATGGCAGCACAGGGTTTTTGGGGGTAACTCTTTGTCTCCACCTGTGGTCATCTGGATTTTTCTCCACGCTACCTGGTACCCATGATACAGATTTCTCATCCTTGCATCTCATTGCATACAATGGGTATCAGTCTTGATATCAAAATTATTTGGGCCCGCAGGAAAAATTAGGGGGAAAACTGAAATCCTAAAACACCACCTTCCTTACCAACAGTTTTCAAAAATAAAACTGTTCTAGAGTAATTCCCACCAAATTCCAGACGTGAGTTATAAGTTGTCTAGAAGCCACTAATATAAACTTCTATCTCTGTTTCTGTATAATTTTATTTATACAACAATTTTTCATTTGCTCCCTCAAATGCTGGACAATTTAAGCTAAAGTACATTTTAACCCTAGAGCCGACCAAACTAATTTTAGTTTGGTGTGGTTCAAATATGTATGCCTTGTTTATATTTGGAATATGGAGCACATGTGTGTGTGTGAGAGAGAATATGCTGGTTTTAGTTGATGTGGTTCTTGTTCTCTGCTACGGTCAGAGTACCATATGCAAATAAAATGTGTTTTTGTACATGCAAAAGCATCTATAGATATTGTAGTACATGGGATTCAGCTGGCGTGCTGCTAAGGTCAGAGGGAGCATTTGCAAATCAAATGTATTTCTCTGAGAGATGGAATTTAGCCTCCATGGTCAAATGTTCACATTCACCGAAACAGGAGTCCTTAATCTTTTTGTAAATTCCATTGTAGAGTATAAAGGAAAGCCTTATATCCATTAGAAACTCCTCTTTGTGGATTGGAACATTGTCGGAGGAAAGAAGAGAGAGAGAGAGAGAGAGAAGGTCTCCAACGTCCCGTCTTTCCTCGCTCTCCCTTTCTGTCAAAATGCATTCAAAAGTTGGCTGAACCTTACCAAATAAATTACAGACTGCTGAGCTGACCTTTTCAAATAGAGTAGAGCAAACAGGGCTGGGGGCTGGGGCTTGGAGAGTGTTATGGTTTTTGATTCCCTCTCTCTGCCCTCCACCATCTCTTAAATCAACAGAAAGATTCTTCTCGGAATCAGTGAAGCATGTCCCCTACTAGATACCAGGAAAAAACAACTCAAAAGCTGGTTGGACTGGCCATTTTTTTGCCTAACCAAGTTATGGCTCTCTTACACATGTATAATATGGATCAGCAGGAAGGTTGATCTCAAGATGTTTTGGCCTAGAACTTGCAGAGTCTCTTGGCGTTGGCAACGCTCACTGGGGCTACAAGGAGTTTCCATTTGGCACATCTGGAGTGTACCCCCCTTGGCTCAACTTTGGTATAGATAGCACCTTCGCTAGGAAAGTTGACTTCTTGATTGCTGCTGTCAAGAGTGGCTGGCCTTGAAAGTCTCTATTTAGGCAGAGTGAAGCAACAACCTCAGGCAGTAGATGCTGAAGGCAGAGGGCAGCAGCAATCTCTTGAAGTTTCAGCTGTTCTTTTCTTTTGAAGAATTATTTGGCAGCCCAAGATGGCTGTCTGGGAGAGAAAAGATCATGCCGTTCTTCCACTGCACGTACAAATGCTGGGTAGATTGGCAGCTAAATCTATCTGCAGTGGTGACCACACAGTGGTGACCATTCCAGAATGTCAAGAGCCAGCAGGTTAGCATCAGGGACACAATGCCCTGACATTTTGGTGTCACCCCTGAGAGAACTGCCTGACCCTGGAATGGAGAAGGGGGCTTCATCTCCCCCTTCTCGGACAGCCAAATATTTTGGGTCAACTCTTGTTCTAAGCCAAAGAACATGACTTGGTGCAAAAATAATCAAGAAATGATACACTGGAGAAAAGTATGGGTGCATGTATGAAGCAGAGAGAAAACTTAAGAAAATAACATCCTTTCTCAAGAGAGTTTAACTTCAGGCTGAGGGGGAAAGAATCTAGAATATTTTCACATCTGGGCTTATAGAAAGACTCTGTAAGATTTCTCTGTTGTCTTGCCAAGATCCATTTTGTGTTTAAACAGACTAAAAATGACTTAGTCCCTTTGTAGTTTTCTTTTCTTTTTTAAAAATCCTCTTTCCTCCACAATTAATGCCAGAGAATGAATGGTGATTAGAGGAAGGCCTTGTTAATTTATAACTTTGTTCTATCCAAGCCTGATGGTGGGGGATGAGAAAGATAACAGGATTTGTATCTTTCAAGTTGACACCGAAATTGCACGGATGTTTTATACCCTTAGATTTAAGCATCACCATAGAGTTAAAGGTTAATATAGCCCCCTCCATGCTGAACGGGAACACTGAAACATTTCTGAACAAGATACCTTTATATTATAGCTTTAACCTAGCAAATCAGACAGGACAACCATTCTGTTGATGGAGAAGGCAAACTTATGCTGGCCAATTTTCCTCAACTTCCTCGACACAACTCGATGTGTTTGGATTGGCGCCCTCCAGATTCCGAGCCAGCGTGAGTTTCGTTCTCCTCCCAACATATTTGCAGGACAGGAATGACTTTGTTTTGAATCCATGAACAACAAACAATTCAGAATTGAGCAGTCGGAAAGGAGGAGAACTTGACCGGTTGGTGGAGTGAATGCTATGTTCAAGGAAATAAGAACTTTCCCCATTTTTGTTTTGTTTCAGGTCTATTATTCTTGTGGGGCTCAGTTCAATTCATTGGAAAGAGGCTTAATTTTATCTCCTGGTTTCCCGAACAATTATTCATCAGGGATGCACTGTATTTGGCGATTTCTTATTCCTGCTAAGACATACTTATTGTTGGAAATCTTTGATTTTGATGTGTTTGAAAGCATAAGTGAAAACCCAAATGCCTGGGATGGATATTTTTCTTTTACAAAAAATACAAACAAGGATTCTTCACACACTGAAGAAACCACAGAGTCTTCAAGCACCATCTTTCCTGCCAAGACTTCAGTTCCCCATGATCTTGACTCAAAAGAGCTTGATGATGGCTTTCCAGAAGCTACTTCTCAAAACCTTGAGTGGAAGGAATTCCATCCAAGAGGAGAACCCAAAGAAGTAGCTGTTACTCAACCAAGTAAATTCCCAATCCAGGGAGTAACCAGTGATACCTCGACAAGAGAAATGTCTGATGGAAAACAGGAGAATAAGGACTTGGTGGACAAAATATTCTTTGCTCATTATCCTGCTAAGGAGAATGCCGAAGTTCCTCAGAAACATTTAGGAAAGGTGATTTTTGGAGAAGATGTTGGCATTTCAACAATGATATTGCCAGTTAACATCTCTTCCACTCCACCGTTCTCAGCTGATGCTTGTCCCAATGATGTCTTATATGTCTCAGACCTCACTGCCTTTTCTTCTCGCTTCTGTGGGACAAAGTCGCCCTTAAACAAAAATATGACCTTTGGATCTTCTCTTAAGATGGTGGAAGTTATTGTGGAGCTGATCACAACCACCAATCGTGGGCGAGGGTTTGCGATGCTCTTCGAATACAAGAACGGTACAGAAATGATCGCTACAAACGATGTCAAGGATGGAGAAGAGAATATGATGATGCTGGTAGTCATAACTGGGATCCTGTTCTTTGCATTGATTCTGTTATCCTCGCTCTGTATTGCATGTAGGTAAGTGTGAGATGGCGGACTCTTCTTCACTGAAGTCTTAGTCTTTGAATTTATTTATTCATTGCATTTCTATCATTTCTAAAACTAAGTCAAAGTTATTTCTTTTCATGCCTTTTAATAAAAAGTAGGCAAAGAAACACACACAATTTGAACATCGAACCTTAATTGTAACCTATTGGAGGAGTGTGAATACTAAAATTTAGTAACTTTGATTAGATGGGATGGACATCATACTTAATCAGATTGTTATTGCAGAATAATACATATGATATATTAGTTACTATTCCCAATTTCTCTGTAAAAATACAAAGGGAATATTGCAAATTATATGGAATATAATTTTTAATGTGATTATTTTTATGGAGGGTGGCCCACAGAGGCAAACATGCCTCAGATGAAAAATCCAAATAATCTTAAATTCATTAACATTGAGATCTTCAATTGTAATTAATCTTGATATAATACTTCTTTCTTTTTTTTCATCCTTAAGGGTCTAAGTCATCTAAACATTAGAGTATTAATAATTTTCAGTCAATACTGTACAAATATCACTGTATCAAAACAATATAAAGTATTAAGATTTACAACATAATTTTTTAAAAAAGCCATAATTCAGACCTACTTGAACCCGTGTTTCTGAGGTCCGAGTCCAAAACTTTAAGCTGCAACGCTAATAGTGCAATGGAGTGATGCTTCTCTAACACAAGGAAAAGGGGTTTGGGAGAATATTATTCATTGCTTAATTAATACATGAATAATTTTTGAAACAATGACTAAATAGTTTACATAAAATGTTGACCACTTCTTAAACATCACAAGTTGGATAATGCAGTGCTTCTGACTAATCAGTTAGTATGTTTTTGTAAAATGCATTTAGTACACATTAATAAACTAATTACTCAGATTAATACATCAAGAAGCAGTGTTAGCTTTAAATCAGCAGCCAGTTCACATCTTGTATGAAGGTTTAGTTTTGACTTAGTAGATTTGCAAATCTAATTGTAGCTTTTTAAGACCTTGTCTATAGTTTATCATCAAATGTCAATCCAGTCAATGGTGGCTTATTAAAAAAAAATCCAGCAAACAGTGGCCTAACCAACAGAGGTGAAATACAAACTCTTTCATAACTGGCACCTAAACATGGCCCAAATACCTTGGCAAGATATTTTATTTCTGCTATGCCTGCATGACGTTGCCTTCATCCCATCCATGAACAAGCCAGGCTTAAGTAGTCCTTAACTGTTGTTCTCCCTTATCTTGACATCGTTCAAGAACATCTTAAGGTATATAATATCTGTTATCCTTAGTCCCTCCGGTCCTGAAGGGAAGTCAAGGGCGACTGCAATGATGAGGAACAGAAGCAATTGGTAACGAGGAGACCAAGTCTTGTGTTGGTAGAGTTTTCTACTAATTTATGGATAACTAGAGAGCATTTCAACTCAGCAGTAGGGAAACACTCTTAATGCAGTAGTCACTGCCCATCGCTGAAAGAGAGGATACCACAGAGGACTGTAGGACACATCATGATCCACTAATAAGAATCCACATACATGAATGATCTGCTGCATTGAATTTCCAAGCTGGCATGGAACCCAGGTGGGGAGATAATAGAAGGACAGGTGTGGAAGGTTGGAAACTCCTGTCACAAATCATTCCTCTCTGGAACATTTTATTCCAATCACAGAATCAGAGAATTAGAAGGAACCATTAAAACCTTGAAGTCCAACCTCCCCCCCACACCCCATACAGGAATCCAGTTAACGGATTGACTCATTATTGAGTCTCAGAGACCCCAGCATTCAACCCCCATTCCTTGGTGCAATGCCGATCAGAACGCAGCAAACCTAATTGCTCAATTGTTGAGGAAAACCCATGCACAGCAGAATTGTCTGGGGAGCATGGGCCATTTTCTCCTTCCATGCTGCGATGCTGTGCCCTTCTGAGGCCACAACAAGTAGCAACTGTTGTAGCATTTCCTTCTCTAGATCCTTCTATTCATCTTCTCCTTCTCATTTTCATTGGTGGGCTAAAAGTAGCAGCTTGGCCCCAGTCAGCAGCCCAGCCCAGACAAATCCCCAAATTCTGGCTGTGTAGATCACCTAACATTGTTTTCATGGTGTGTGTTTGTGTGTGTAAATGAGTGGGGGAGGAGAAAAGACAGTTCATCAGTAAACGCCCAGAGATTCATTCTCCTCAACCACAGCAAACTCTCTGGGGATTCTCCAAGATTTTTGCCACACTGATCTCTTTGTTTACTGGTTGGAGAAGTAATGAAAGCCTCAGTTGTTGGTTGGCCAATACTTCTAATTACTTTTGGCCAGGAAGCTGGCCCTGAATCTGGCTGGCCACCTTCGTGAACGTGAACCGTGCCCTGCAGAACCCAAGGTTGGGTTGTTTAGTTTCATTTAGCTTTGTGAAGACAAAGAGGTTGCAACAGAATTCCCTCCCCCACCACCAAACTTTGCAAAATGTGGAGTATCTGAACTGCCAAATTACAGGTCCCAACAGTGACCTGTCAATAGCCATCTTGGGGCTTCTCTCTCACTTCCTCTGGGAGAACACAGAAGATGAGCTTCTTCCTTAGGTTTCACTTACTAAGAAGGAACAGGGATCCTGTACCTGTGCATAATGGTGTTAGCAGGATTTTTAAAATCATGCTATGTTTAACAAGCCCTAATGGCCTGATGTGCACATCGGGCAAAATTGGAGTGTACAATCTGTGGCCTGATTTTAGCCAGCTCTCATGTTGATTTCAAAATTACTCTGCCCCCAAATTGAAGCAAGTTACCTTGCCTTCTGTCTAGACCAGCTCCTATAAACAAGAACTCCTGATCGTTTCATGTCCATCTACCCTTCTTCCTCTTTCTACTTAGTTACTAGTTCTATCTAACAACCAAGCCAAAATGAGCACCAAATGATATGATGTCAGAGATGCGTTGGACCACGCTGTTTATACTTTTCCCTGGAAGCAGGTTGCATACATTTCTAAGGATTTGTTTCCTTTCTTTTCTGTGCTAAAGGAAAAAAAAATACTAAATCTTGGACTTTTGGCTAGACTGGGAGGTCAAAATAGATCACAGAAGAAGGCAATGGGCAATCACATCTGTAATGCAAGAACACTGCAAGCGTGCATTAGCAAGAGTCCAGCTGAACTCAAAGAAGTCTTTACCTTTCTATATGAAGGACTGTTCATAACTAAATGATTGAGATGGTTCCTGTTCCTTCTTTATTTCCTAGGTGGAAGTTATGTCTCAAAAGGAGTTCTCTGGAAGTCCACAGTGACCAAGAGGTTAGTGTAATTATTTGAGGTCCTTCTATGGACTTGCATTGTGACTTGGTTCCCCTCTTTTGAATCTGGTTGCTGACCGATTGCCTGAAGAGGTTGACTGAGAAATGTCTTGCATTGTAGAATCAGATCCAGAACGCCAGTGTGGATGTCAGTGAGCTCCAGCTGGTGATCCCTGGTCAAGAAAATGAAAACAACAACAACCATTCTGTCGGAGGAAATGGCCTTGGTAAGCAGGAAGATGTTAGGTGGGCTATGTTGTCCAATCTTTGTAACTAGAGAGTTCTTGTTCAAGGTCCAACCGCAGGATACTCCATTTCATCCTAGCTGTGTTACCACATAACCAAACAGTATTAAAAATTCCTTGAGCGTGGATTAAGTAATGAACTGCTAATGTACGTCCTTTAATCGCATCTAGTTATTTTTGGACCGCTGCCAGGGAATTATGGGAAGCAAAGTCCAATGTGTCTGGAGGTTCACGAGAGTAGGGAAAGATGGTAGAAGACATGAATAGAAACTCAGTGGAAGTCTTCAGTTTAGAGGAGATCCATGACTATAGAGCAGTGTTTCTCAACCTTGACAACTTTAAGATGGGTGGACTTCAACTCCCAGAATTCCCCAGCCAGCCATTCCCCATTCTGGGAGTTGAAGTCCACCCATCTTAAAGTTGCCAAGGTTGAGAAACACTGCTGTAGAGCATCTGAGAAGAATACAGGATGGGTTAGAAATGATTCTGAAAATGTGCTTGCTGTATCTCTGATGCAAATAAATACATTTTTGCATTTTCTTTAGTCACATCCTGCAGTCTGGAACCCATCACCGATCTAGATGCATCTTCAGTGTCAGCTGTGATGGGAAGTGATGAGGTCTTTATTATTTCAGCCAGTCCAGAACCTGGTTGCTTGAGTTTTACCTCTTGTAAAATGCAGGTAAGGAACCTGTTTTGGGTTTCCAGGGAAATGGTCTCGAGTATTTTTTTAAGTCCTTCCGTTCTGTTGTCTTGAAAAGTTGATGATAAAGTCCAGGTTGACTGACTTTCAGCGGTTCACCTCAACCTCCGTAAGACTTTTAATATGGGGTGATTATGAACAGACTGTAATTCTGAGGTCTTGCCTTTCTTTAGACCATCCTGTTGGATATATCACCTCTGTCCATCAAATGGTTTCCGTTGTCATGCAGAACAGAGGAAAGATCACCTGGTGATCTCCTCCTATTTCTATTCTGCTGCTCTTATGTCCTGTACATAAAAGGGTTAAAGCTGGAATAATTAAGGTCATTCCCTTGCTAATTGCTACACACTAATTAGCACTGGAGGGTTGTTTCTAGTGGCTCTGGAAAGTTCTGTACCGAGAGAGATCATGTCCATGTTTTCCTGTCCAGATTTTGCCTGTTTTTATCTCATTTTCACCAGCCAAATGTTTTGAATGCTTGCTTACGTTTAATAAACAAACTTCAGGCGACATTTTGTGCATGTCTTCTCGCTCTGATCTGAATATAGGCACTGATCGGGCGGGGGCGGGGGGGCGCTGGCTGCTGTTACAGCAATTTTCCAACAAAACCAAGCTGTGACTCAAGAAGGAATTTTCGATCCGGCTCTGTGACGTTTGCCGTTGCTTAAAAAAAACAAGAAAAACCTATGCGGTCTTTCCACGTTCCCCTGTGTTTTCTCTCTTCTAGGACCACACGCTGAAGCGAAGCATCACAAACCCCACTTCGGTTTCAGAATGGCTGATTCCCAAGCAAACGGGGCCCGGCAGTGGGGCGCCCGACTCCTGGGGGGACCACCCCAAGAGCTCTTATCTGAAGCAGCAGACGCAGCGCACGTGCACCTTTCAGGACCTCCTGGCCCCGTTTCCCCAGCTGCAGGAGCGATGGTGCAGCTGGGCGACCAACAGTCCTTTCTCCAAGCTGGGGAAGAGCGGAGTAAGTATTTGTGCCTGGGGAGAAAAGGAAGCAGATGGGATGGTTTTGAAGTCTGATCCAGCTGTTCCACCACTGGCCGAGGGTATCTGCCATGCGAGAATGTAAGAGTGTAAGGAAATCTCTGCTGGACCAAACTGTTGGGTCACATTTTGGCCAACAAAGAGCATCTGAGAAGCTCGCACCATGCATGGAAGGGCAGATGGCTCTTCTGCCTCTGCTCTCCTGCATCTGGGATCTGATGTGCGTTCATGAGGACTAGTATGTCTCTGGTTCCCTTTTCAAACAACCCAAAGGGACGGTTGGTGAACAGCAGCATATTCCATGGGTGAATTTGCATCGTGAAAAAAGAACCGACTTGTTTAGAGAAGGCTTCCTTTTATTGCCCCCCCCCCAATTTTTTTCGTTTTTCTTCTCCTCTTAATGGAGATTACTGTATTTTTTAAAAAAAAACAAAAGAACTGGGTGTTCTATGCACTTAACAACATAACGCATCTTCAGAAATGAACGTAAATGACATGGTCCGAATTATGGGATAGAGGTAAACTTTCCTAAACCAAAGAGCGTGAATTGGCTCACCTGAGCTTTAAAGATCTGCTTCTCTTCTCACGGGTAGCAGCGCCCTTTGATTCCGAAATGAATGGAGGAGAAGGGAAGAAGTTGGGAGGGAAAGTAACGGGACCTTCCTAATCTTGGGGAGTTTTGTTCCCACAAAGGCCTGCATGCTCCTTCTTCCCTTGTAGATGGTGGCGTTTATCTTGTGGGGCAGAGGATATGCGCGAGTTGGCAGAGAAGGAAGTAAAGGAAAAATGAGGAAAAGAGACCCATTTAAGCTGGACCTGCCCCTGTGGTAGTGGTTCAGCTGGATCTCTTCTCTGCGTGCCACCGCACTGCTCCTCCTGCAATGAGGTCTGAAGAAGACTCACTTATGGCTACGTGGATGGTTGATTTGGTTGTTTTCTCTTCCCCTTGTGCTGTATTTAGTTATATATGTTCTGTTTTACTTGGTCACTGATCAAAATAAATATTACCTCTCTCATCTCTCTCTCATCTCTTTCTCTATCTCTCTATCATCTCTATCTATCATCTATCAATCATCTATATTATCTATCTATCTATCTCTATTTCTCTCTCTCTCTCGCTCTTCTATCTCTCATGCTAGCTGGGGAATTCTGGGAGTCGAAGTCCACACATCTTCAAGCTGCCAAGGTTGAGAAACACTGCTCTATTCTCTCTCTCTCTCTCTCTCTCACCTATCTTTCTCTATCTTTCTGTCTCTATTCTATCTATATTTCTCTCTCTCTCTCATCTATCTATATCTACCTAAACTGCTTGCAAGAGCCTTTAGGAAGGCTTCTTCTCTGTTTTCTCTCATCTGCTTGTCAAAGTTGTTGACGTGGATCTTTTGTTCCTTGCCAGAGTTTTTCTACGCCAACCCCAAACCAGCCCATCGGTATTCAGAAAGTTACCTCTGCTGGAGAAATAGAAGGAGCTTCTGAACTGTCCCATTTGGATGGTTTGGCCAGTACCGCCTCCTATCCATTGACACATTCGGCACAGAAACAGCGGAAGCTGACCGGTGGCTGTAACTTGAGAAGATCCCAGTTTGCAAACCCTTCTTTTGGCTCCCTGACGAGTTCTCCTGGCTGCAGCCACCCAAGGCTTCCTGGGCACTCTAAAGTTGAAGGCACTCTGTCCCTGGTCAAAAGTCCCTGTCTGAGAGGAAAGGATGCTCCAGACGGTCCCATCCGACTGAAAAGCAACATCGTCAACTGTTCCAAATCCAAGGATTCTTCTTTAGACATGGATGGGCCCAAGCCCGTGTTTGTTATTTCTGAAGAAGGGGATGATCAGCAGCCTTTGGTTTTAGCAGAGCATATAAATCAATATGTCGATGTTTTATCCGAGTCGAATGCTGTTATCTATGAAGGAGGAACGGCCAAGATGGAGAAGCAGATGTTGGACCTGCCGCTTCAAGAAGGCTTGGATGAGTCCACCAGAACCAGGATGGGCATGGATCTGTGGGGGGAGCGCTCCAGTTCCTGCCAAGATGCCTTTAAAGGTGACAGGAATGAAACGTATGTTCCTGGCGCTCACCAAAAATCAGAGTCACTGGCCTCTTTCAATTCAATAACTTGTCCGAATATGCTACTTTAATTGGAAGTTCCTGGTTTGTGGAACTAGAAGTGAGGAAGACTAAAAGCTCCTTTGAGATGGAACAGAGCCGTTCTGCATAGACAGCATTGAGAGGCATCCTTAACTCTGCTTAGGGGCATATTCCTGCACTCAGCAGTGCTCCTTTGCTTCCCCACCATTTTTTCTAAGTTGCATGCAATGATTGGGGCCAATGCTGTGGTGCACAGTTTTGGTTGTGGTGCATGGAGACCACCCAACGTTTCCCCTCTGGAATAAGCAGCTCAGCCTTTTTGTTCTCTTTTAAAAGTTGTGTTTGAATTGGGAGGGGTTGTCTGTTCTAACGCCTATCAGGTTTATCACGCAAAGGGGCTGTTCTGGTTGCAGTACTTAGCATGAAATCAACCAAATTCTGGCCACGGTTGGGGAAGGCTTCTGAAGTTCTACTGAAGTTTAATTATGGTTGCAAAAATAGGGAAGACAGTGAGCAGGACTGCGGTAGCTAAAAAAAAAAACAAGAAACAAATGTGAGAAGGAGACCAGTGGCACCTTTCCAGATTAACACAGTTTATTAAAAGGCATCAACATTAGGAACCCTAACTCTCCTCCTACAGGGTCTACAGTGAGAAGCGCCGGATTCAGCCGATGAAGAGGTGGTCCAAAGTCAGGTTGATTAAAAACCCACAACAACAACAGGGTTTGCATTCACATAACACATCATGCTCAGTTTGTGTGAGCTTGGATTAAAATTTTGGTGGGTTGGTGCGTTGCCTACACTCAGGCCCTTTCCTGAAGTTGTGGTATTGCTGAAATGTATTGCACAAAGGAGAACAATGTGTTAATTCTGAAACCAGGGTAAGTCTTTTGAGGTGGCTGGTTCTTCAGACGTGAAGGCAAACATGGGCTTTGGAGCAGGTGAGGGCACGTCTGCCTGTAGCTCCTTAAAGCAGCTGTGTCTTTTCTGGGATCTCATGATTACAGCAGTGCAAGCCTGGGAGGAGACGCATCTGGTTTAAAGGGTTGCGGGTGGGTCCTAAGCGCCCAGTACTTTGAATCAGCACTGCCCCACGCTTTTCAACCCACACCCTGACCGGTTGAAATTTCTCACTCAAGAAATGATTGGCAAGAAGGGATCTTTCGATATTTGTAGGCTAGTTGAAATACCTGGGGGATTGGATGCTTACAGTAAATTGCCCTCGGGAATTAGTATTGGAGCATGGGGTACACGTTCCACTTTTGTGGTGGTTGAGAATTTTGAGCTGACCAGGAGGCTATGGATAAGATGTCAAGCCAACATGGTTTTTATTTTTACAGCCAGGTCCATGCTTTGTTTGGCTGACCCCCTATTAGCAAGAAATGCTTCTCGGTCGCCACTGAAACAGGGCACCGCTGTGGCTTAGTTGTGGAAGACGATGCTCTCTACATCTATGCACCCTTTGTACCGGAACCAAAAGAAAGTTTCCTAATCTGACTGCACCTAATGGCCTGACCGGTATTTTAATGGCCTTCCCATGGAAAGTTATTTAGACTTCCAGACTCGCCGGACGCGCGAATAGAAGGGAATGTGTTCCGAAGTCCTGCATTTGGTTCAGACAGCTGTTTGAGAAAGACCTTGAAATATCTGCTAGAAAACAGGTGCCAAGTAAGGAATGGGAAAAATCCAGCTCTATCAAATAGAGCATTTTTGTTTTTCATTTTTCTGCTATGTCTGGGAGCTTTAAGGCTGGCTCCTAACATACTTAACTCAGATTAATTTCTGGTTTCACCTGCTGTTTTAAGCTTCCATCTGCTTTAGCTTAGCATACTGGCACAGTTATGGAGGGGCTTAAGATTTGTGTGTGTGCGTGCATGCATGTGTGCACATTTGCACTTTGAAATGAAGTATTTTCTCTCTGAAAAATAGGAGCACTGGATTTAGTCATAGTAGGGGAAAGATGAGCAGAATTTATAGTGCCTTTGAACTGAAACCTGTTTTCCTGTCTCACTTTAATCTTCCACGATTGCTGGGAAATCTGTTCTAGTTCAAGCAACTGTTTTAGTTCAAGCAACTGTTTTAGTTCAAGCAACTTCCACACACACACACCTATCCCGGCAGCTTCCTTTTGTTTTTGCAAAACATCAACATATAAGAAGCTTGTTTAATTTCTCTCTCTCTCCAAAAAGCTGCTTCAAAGAAACCAAGGCGTGTATTTGTATGGATTTTTTTTTCTATTACATTTTCATACCCTATAACTGCATGATCAGTGCAGAAGGTATGTCTGAAAGGTGTACATTAAAAATAAATAAATAGAAAATACCTAAAATATTTGGCTACTCTCGTATGATCCTTGGTTTGGGTAGAAAGAAAGCTGGTACCCGGAGCTCACACTTGTGAAACTGCCGCAGATGGTTCCAAAATCTGTCTTCCTTAATTCCGAGCCACACAACGTGGAGGGATTGCGTTACTTGAGTGCAATCTCTCCCAAAAGTTACTTTGCAATGCCGCAGTTGCTGTTCCACATCCTGTTATGGACTAGGCATGTTGTCTGAAAGGTTTTTTTTTTAAAGGGGAGGCATTTGGGAAAGAAGCCACGTTGTATTTGGAAGACGGGAGGGAGCACGGCCCCAAATCAAATGTAAGGTTGCAACGTGGACAAACGCATCTGAATAAATGCTATACTCCGAGGATGGATTTCCTTAGCTCGCTTCTCGCAGTTGGCTTCCTCTCTGATCCAGATGCCTTCATCCCTTTTGTGCAGAAGTCCCCCCCCCCCCCAATTTTCTGTCTTGTTGCGAGGCAGAGCAGCTCCTGAGCCACAAGCAGGGGGTACAGTTCAAATCTAGGATCTCCTCTTCAGTTACTACTGGAAGGGGAAGATTTCATTTGAGGCATCCTTTGGTGACGCTCGGAGCTGCAGGATGGTTTGCTGAACACTTCTCTCCCCAGATACTCTCAGGCCAAGCAGAACGGGCAGGGCGGATGTGAAGATACATTTAAAAGCCCACGGCTTTGGAGAATGGTGGGGAATTCAACGGAGAGTGGGAAGCCCTGGTCTGTCCCCCCCAACTCAAAAGAAAAACTCTGCTTAGAATTCAGCTGCAGCAGACCAGCCAGCCTAAGATGGGCATTTTGGTTTAAAGCCATGTGGATCATTGCGGCCAAGAATGCAGTTGTGGGACCTGCCTTTGGGTTCCTCCATATCTTCATCTTTTTCTTTATGAATTGAGCAAGGCTCGTGGGGTAAATTTTCCAGCTTTTATAAAGAAGCCGAAATTCTGTCCTTGTAAAATATGCGTTTTTACACTTTGTCGTCTAGAATGCAGAGTCAGGCAGCTAGGCTGAGTTTTCAGACCCTGGCCAGCCCAGAAGGAAGAATCTATCGTCTTGTAAGATCAAATGTCCAATAAAGGGTAAGAGTTGTTTGCTGTATTTGTTACAGCTGCACAACTTATTCCAACCCCCTGGAAGTGGGTTTGGTGCTGGGGAAACTGAAGGCAAACAGAACGTGCTAACCAAAATAAAGAAGCAGAGTTTCTCTGAGTAAGCTTTTTTTTCCCTTTTAATTCTGGAAATCACCTCAAAGTGTTGGAAGAGCCATAAGACAGAAAAAAATCCCAGAGATATATATTTTTTTAAACTAATAATGTAATCTGCCTTGTTCTTCCCCACAAAATCCCCCTAAAACACAGACCAGCTCTGGCCCTCAATGTTTTTCCTCTCTTCGCAGGGCTGGGGTGGGAAGTGGAAGGCCTGCCCTTTGGAGAAAGTTTTCAGTTTGAAACATCAAGCAGAGTTTATGAAATTGGATTACTGTAAGGATCGCCTGGCCTTAAAAAAAGGACCAAAATATACAAGGAGTGCGTAACACCGTGAACAAGGGTGTCCTTCAACAATTAAAGAGCAGGTTAAAAGTTCAGAGATTGATTTAGTCCCATCAACATTGGTGTAAAGTTAATATTTTGACTAGAAAAGGTACAATATGCATGTAACGGGATGAAAGGGGAAAAAAACCCACCGTTTCATTCCATGTATAACTTCCATCTCCTAATGCATAGAAAGTAGGATTTTTTAGGCACAGGCAAGCTGGAGCACCCTCCAGATGCTTTGGGAGCAACTTCTAACCTCCCTTCTGAATGACTGAAACAGGCTTGAGGAAACAAGAGCTGAATTACTGTTACTATGAGATGTATGGCACTTATCCCCCACAATTCTCCCCGAGTTGGAATCCAAAACATCTGGAGCACTCCAACATACTGATCTCTGATCTATTTTTTTTATAAAGGAAGGCAACGTCCAGAAAAATAAATTTAGTGTTGACAGACTGGTGGATCGTGGTGTATGGCACGGTCCCATCATCTAAAGCACGGTATTATTGGCCTTCAATTTCAACCCATCAGGCAGAAACGTTTCGATGGAAGTTGGTCTGGAATGGGAGTATATTTAAGGCCATCCTCCCCTCCCCTATTCACCAAACCTTGGCTTACATGCCAGACTGAGCTGAAACCTGGAGACAAGCAAGGGGAATAGAAAATGCCACATTTCCCAAAGATGAAACGTGAACTCCAAGCTCAGCAGGGTTGGAATGGTTTCCTTTTTCCCGTTTCCAAATTTCAAGGAGCATGCCAGAACTTTTTTTTTTTTTGCCTGCGAAGAAAAATGCTCAGAACATTTCATCTGAGAGCAGAGAGCCAACTTTTTAAAAGTCCCAACTCTCCATGGTTTCATCGTAACTCTGGAGTTAACCCTCCAAGTCACGTGGAAGACGCTTCTCTGATGGGAACGGAGGGAGGAAGGAGTATATTTAGCTGGGGGAAGGTGGGGCCCTGTTGTTAATTCTTGTATTTACATTTTGGTTGGCTACTGAGGGCCGTGGTGGTGGACAGGGGGTCATCAATGGAGGGAGAAGGACCAAATTCTTCTCTCGGTCTTTTTTCAATGTTGGAAGAGGAGAAGCCACCTGGTTACCTCTCCTGGACCATCTGAAAATGAACCTGGAAAGGACTGAGTGGCTCTGTACAGATTTCAACCCCCCCGCCCCTTGTTTCTCCATTCCCTGAGGCAGGAAAATTGTAATAATTGTAATGCAAACTTTTCCTTGGATTGCTGCAAGGTCCCCTGTTTTATTCTCCTGCAACTAGCATGGAAGTCTCAGAGACTGACAGGGCCTCCAACATTCCACTGAACATGGTCTGTGAATAAAAGGAGCCGCTGCTTCAGCAGTATATGGGTTTTTATTTCAACAAACTTGTGATGAGACCTGGTTAGCGTGCGGGCTAACCTAAGATTCCTTGGAAGCTCTACATCTTTGAAGCTGGGAGCAAAAGACCAAAGTCTGCGGACATAAACGGAGCCAATCCTCCCAGCCCATCCTTAAAAGACGCGACAAAGGGCATTAAATCCTGGAGTGGCCCGTTGCCTTATCTTTGGATCACTCCCTACGTTACCACTTCAAGACACAGAAACGCTACTGTAGAGTCATTTTGGTGCATAAAAAGGTAACGTAGGTTGGATTCATTTCTCTGGATTGTGCCCGGCACATTATTCTGATTTTAAGGGTAGGGACAGCAGCCCACCCACTATTCCTATAAAGTAGTGTTTCTCAACCTCAGCAACTTTTAAGATGGGTGGACTTCAACTCCTAGAATTCCGCAGCCAGAATGCTGGGAGTTGAAGTCCACAAATGCTGGCTGGGGGATTCTGGGAGTTGAAGTCCACCCATGTTAAAGTTGCGAGGTTGAGAAACACTGCTATAAAGAACCCCTTCTGGACTTTTTGTGTGAAACAGAAAAAGAAAATGAAATTATGATATGTGGGTTTGATGATTAGAAAAAGTATTAGAGGACAGAAAAAATGAGAGTTACACCGTAACCCTAGAGTAAGAGTTCAGTTTAAATCTATATCTATAGCTGTTGTAAAAGAAAAATCAGAAGTCATTTCCTTATACTTCTTTCTTTCTTTCCTTTCTGCACTTTTAGCTTTGTTTCCCCTCCCTTTTTCTTTTTTTCCTTTATCTTAAATATTAGTACTTGTTAGTTTTTATCTTTCTTGTTTAAAAATTTAATGAAGTTATTACAAAAAAGAGAGAGAGAGAAAGAGAGAGAGAGGAACACTGCTATAAAGGAAGACATGATTCTGGCAGTGCTATGGAACCAGTACATAGGTGCAAATGTTTTAAGCAATCAATGCTGGGAAGACTCTGCAAAAACGGGGTTTAGTACAGCCTCCCCCAACCTGATGACTTCTGCATGAGTTGGGACTGCAACTTGCTCAACCGCCCCGACCTTGGTCAAGCCACCTAAGGATTCTGGGAGGTGGAATTCCAACGCATCTAGAGGGTGCCGGGTTGCAGAAAGCCAATTCTGGATATTGCGGAACAGTGCTATTGCTACCTGAGCAACATTAGGAGTTCTAAGAGGAGGGAAAAAGGGTCGTTCATCTTCCTCCCACCCTTCTAAAAGCTGCGTTGGGCTTCTGTTTTAAAATCTGCCCAACAAGGGAGGCAACGGAGCTGTATGCCAGCCCCAGATTATTTCAAGAGCAACTCTGGTCATGCCAATTATCTGTTGCATAATTGCTCTTGTTGTAAGTCAAGAGGACGGCTTTAAAAAAATAAATTTAAGAGAGAGGTCACTGTGCCATGATAGCAGAGACCCACTCCCCCATCTGCCCACCCCAAAACTAATGCTGCTGCTTCATTTTATGGATAAGAGGCCCAGATCAGGAACAGCTACTGGGAGACCAGGATAAAAGTTGCCAATATAAATATCTTATGGTCAGCAACGGTACTGAAAAGTCCTCAAGGTCAGTTTGATTATGCCCACTCTGTTCCATCCTTAAGACTTCTGTATCGTCAGCAGATATTTAAGAACAAAACAAAAGAGAATTTCTAGTGGAACTAGACTAGTAAGAAGGAAGAAAAACCTGCACCATTGTTTTGAAGCATAACCGCCACCTGCTAAGAACAGGAACCGCAGGGGGAAAACGTTCTCGGGAAGCCAGCAGAAAGCTGGTGGAGATGAAATTCAGTTCAAGACAGCACCAGTCTGAGTCCCAGAGGACTCGTTTCATTGGGCAGGGGGAAAAGGAGAAGGGGATCTGGGGAAGGAGAAAGGGTTGAGTAGAAAAAAAAAAAGAGGATGAAACAATTGGATCTTTCCAATCAAAGGAGGCTATGTCAATTGTACCAGCTGACAGCAGCGCACACGTTTAAGAAATGCGTGTGGAGTGTGGCACAAAAGGACAAGACACCTTAAGGGGTCAGTGCTTGGTCTTGGATAGCCCTTGGACAATCTAGCCGTGACCTTTGACTGGGGAGGCCAGGAGGACCAGGCCATCCGCTCCTGCAGGACGCTGCGTTGCTCCAAGAAGCCGGTGAGATGGGCAGTGCTGCCCGCTTAGGAGCCACGAAGGTGTTTCTCTCTTGGCGTGGTTTGCTCTATTTTGCCTTCCCACCTTCTCCCTTCACTCCACAATCAACGTTCCCACGGAGTTGCTCCATTTCTACCTCTCAGCCTCGACTGCCCCATCGTTCCTCAAGTCCTTATATTCCTATTGTAGCTCAAAACCAGGAGGAAAACAAGGGCGGGCTGCGCCTTTCTCGCTTTCAAAACAAAATCCCTTTTTAAACAGCGCTGAAGAGAACACAGGGCGGCAGAGAAGCAGCAAGAGGAGGAGGAGGAGGAGGGGGGGGAAAAAAGAGCACGCTATCACATCAGAGTACCTGATGTAAAAAGTGGCCGATTCCCATTAGGAGGGAACAACAAAGCAAAAACTGTAGACTCGGCGTTTCTGGTTTAATTTTCCCATCCCTCCTTGCAGGCTATAAGAAATGAGACCAGTTAAAATGCCCTGGGAATCCTTTTCAGTTTTTGAACCGTGTTTGTTCGCAAATGTGATTGAATTTCCTGAAATAAAAACCGAAGAACAGAAAGTTACTATTTTTTTAACGTCACCTGGAAGAGATTTTTTAACACAGGAGGACGGCCCAATATCCTAGTTAATACCCTCTGCCCCCAAACGCTTGGCCCGATTTAATTCATTTCTTCAATTCTGGATGCATTTCGAGCTCAGAATATTTCCGCGAAGGCTGGAACAGCTGAAAATACTTTGCATACCACTGCTACCCAGACTGATTTTAATATCTAAAATCTACCAAATGAAACAGCCAGGACCAATGGCAAAGAAGCTTCAGACCATGCCCACCTATGGCTTGGAGCTTGATAAGCAGATTAGCCACGGAGTTCTATTTGCCCCAGAAGAGGAAAAACACCCCTTCCGCCCCCTCCGTCTACAAACCGTTCTGCAAACCCTGAGCTTGAAAAGAGGGTCACTCACATGGCATGGTGTGCTTTCACCTGAGTCCGACAGTTACGTCCCCAGTAGCAGTCGGGGCGCGACGTGACAGCCGCTGCGAGAGAAAAGAAACGCAGCGTGGATGTCTCGTTGAGATTGATCAAAAGCCGGTGGGGAAATTCGGTGGGCTGTGCTGAGTTTGAGGAACCCTGCTCTATCCTGACCCCCATAAAACTTGTTTCAATTCCCTTCTATTGGTAGGTTTCGATCCTTCGTTCTTCCTCAGTGGGGAACTAGGAAAGTTACTCATCGAAGACTGCGTCCCGCTGCAAGAGCCTGGATTTTCTTCCGTACCTGGTAATTCCACGACAGGAATATTCTGCCTGTACTGATAAGCAAGTTCTCGGAAGGTGCGGAGGCCGCAAAAGTAACAGAGCACCGTTTGTCCTGTGATTCGGTAATCTGAAAAAGAAAGTTGGGGTTGCGCGTTAGGAAGGGAATATTCCTTGGAAGATTTGCTCAGTGGGTGGCAAATCTCGGTGTGGCGGGCTGGGCTTAAGATGTGTCCTCGTGGGCCTGAGACTGTCGGAATACCTGGACTGAACAGAAGCAGAATCCAGAAAAAAAGTCGCAGAGAAATATGCGGTTGGAAGGGATCAAGATTTACCTGGTAAAATAAAAGTTCCTTTTTGAAGAGCTAGGAGGCTTTCGCTCAGCATGTTTTTCCAGGTCAACCCCCTGGATTGCAAGTAATCCTAGAAGAGGAGAAATGTAAAATTAAAAAATTCAAAAGAACATCGAGCAGAGATTTGAAAATGCCTTTAAACTCTTTGGGAAAGTGTGGGAATTGTGAGTGTGACAGTCCCCAATGTATCAGCATATGGAGGAGGGGAGGGAGGGAGGGAGGGAGGAAGGGAGGAAGGAAGGAAGGAAATCAAACCACAGGGAAAGTGCATTAGAGTTTGTGAATCAAATGTCCAGAATTTCACCCTTTTTGAAGGAAACTGATTCTAGCTAATAGTGGCAACATGGGAATGTCACCAGGAGCAAAAGGCCTCCTAAATTTCATTGTTGCTCTGCTCTTGATTCAGAAGGGATGACAAAAACCCAGACATGGCCAATCTGGGATTTAACAGCAAGCTGGAAGCCAATTTGGTGTAGTGGTTAAAGGCGCTTAATTGGAAGCTGGGAGACGGTGAGTTCTAGTCCTGCCTCAGGCATGAAGGCCAGCTGGGTGATTCTGGGCCAGTCCCTCCCTCTTAGCCCAAGGAAGAAGAAACCATTTCTGAAAATGTTCCCAAGAAAATTACACAAACTTCTTCCTGCAGTCACCAGGAGTTGAGACTGACTCAAGGGACCATAACAGGATGGCTTTGACTCTGCAGCCAATCAGAACTGTCTGCAGGATGTCATTTTAAAAAATATGAAGGTGATTGCTTTTTTGTCCATATTTTGGACGGAAGAGTATCGTTTTCAATTTTGCAACTCCCTGCCTGCATCAAAGCAATGGCTAAAACACAGAGTGGAAGCCAGATGTTCTCACAAAGCGCACATCTCTTTGGGCCCCAATAGCTTCTCAAAAAAGCTCTTTTTGAAACTGACCATACCTTTAGAATATCTGATTCATAGTTATTGCCATTAAGAACTCCGTCTAAACATTTGTCACCAAGGTTGATTTCTGTTAGAAAGAAACCAAAATAAAGGATGTTATCTCTGCTCTGAAGGAGCTATGAGGTATTTACTGTCTCTTGTGAAATAGGCACGACCTCTTATGATTAAGCTGTAGATTCCCAAAGTAATGCCATTGATCTAATATTCTATATTAAGTCATAGGGACTCAATTTATGTCATTTATTTATTTTTATTTATTGAAAAGACTTACGGATGGAAGGCAATTGCCTCTTGCAGAAGACAGGCTGGACCCAGAAGAGCGAAAGAATATCAGAAGCGTCAATAAATTACAAAAGAGTTTGATTTTTCTGGGGGTTTTGTTGCGAGGGGAAAGGGAAGAAGATTGCAAACAGGATCATACCACAGAATGGTGCTAAACAGCCGAAGCAGGACACACGAGCACATCCCCAGTACAGATGACAGAAGGGCTGCAGACAAATGGTACCTGTGAACACAGAGAGAAAAACAAAATCAAGCCTTGATTTTTTGCCGAAGAAACAGCAGCGGATTGAAAAACCCCTTCGGTCATCAATTAAAAAAAGACCCAGAAACATTTGTTGCGTGCAATGTGTGAGAGGCCAGGCTTTCTTCTTCTTCTGCAGCCAGAGGCTGGAAATGGCTGTTTATGGGATGTCGGATGTGAGCAGAGAGGCAGCAGAACCCTAAAGTGGCAGCCGAGAAGGAATTGCCCGATGGGGAATAGAAAACAGAAAGATGGAGGGGTAGAAGCAGAAGGAAAAGCTTCTATGAAGTTGGGCTGACCAGCCATGATGGTGTTCAAGACATCTGGAGAGACTATGTTGTGGAAAGCTGATCAAATATATATTCTTCTTTTAAGAGGGAAGAACTCCTCTGAAGATTGCATGGGCCCAAGGTAGCTTCAAACACATTTTAATCTCATGGAGCCTCGTGCGTATAATAGCTGGGCATCTTGTAAAAATAAATCAACTTTTAAAACAGATAACTTTACTTAATGTAGTCTCAACAATTGTCTTGGACTGTAAATAAAGAAATAAATACACCTTTACTTAAGACAGATTACCAAAAAGAAAAAAGGACCCCCCACCCCCCAAAAGTGTTCAAATCTAGCCACTCACAAAAAAAAAAAAAACCACTTTCAAGGGATCCCAGCTTTGTAAATATTTTTAAGTATCCCATTTTGGAATCCTCCGCTTGCCCGGAACAGGCTGAAATGCCCAAATGCTCCCTCTTGCTTACACTGCTGTGGGGCAATGTGCTGATTCTGTTCCCGTTCCGCTCTTCGGTCTGGCATTGGCTGAAAACAGCAAGTGCAGAACACGTGGCTTCCTTGAGATGGGCAGACATATTCCTGGACTGCTGCGTTGGGAGAAACGATGCATGGAGAACAGGAAAAGGGGGAGTACAAAGCAGGAGATGGAGGTTATCCTCACAGGGAAATTTACTCAGATACTCCACAGAAGCTAAAGGGGCAGACAGCCCCCCCCCCCCACCACCACAGTTAAGGGCTGAAGCTCAGTGACTGATCTAAGGGCAGAAGGTCTGAGGGTCAAAGTAGGACAATTGAGGAGGAGAGGCAGATGGCCTGCAGACCATATGCGGCCCTTTATTTATTTATTTCGTACTTGTCGTACTTGTATACCACTTCGGTCCCTCAAAGATCCTAAGCACCGTACATATCAGTTAATTTAATGCACCCCTCAGTGAACTTCAAAACCCTTCCCTGAGAGATCAAGTCAGGTCTCTATCTGTCCTTTCCTTTCATCTTGGAAAGCGTTTGGGGTGTTGGAGAGCAGAAGGTCACAAACTACCTCCAGGAGTTCCACCCTCAGACAGAATTCAAATTGCCCCCGTTGAACCAAAGGATTAAGTAAATAGAGGATCCCAAAGAAGTTCTTGATGCCAGTGGACAATGGGTAGAAAGCAATTTCCTCTCTGAATTGTCAGCCTCCTTGTAGGATTCACTTGACAGGGAAAGACAAGGAAACTAGGGACCCAACCCTGGGTGAAGTCTTTCCCAAAATGGATTAGCCTCTAGAAGAGTTTCTCAACCTTAGCAACTTTAAGATGAGAGGACTTCAACTCCACGCATCTTAAAGTTGCCAAGGTTGAGAAACACCGCTCTAGAAGATAACTTCAGAACCAGCCACTGGTAAATGCTAAACTACTTGCCTCACTGCTATGAAAGCTGATCTCTACCCATGCTCCAAATGACCATTTCCAATAACAAAGGAAGTCCTGAAGCATACAAACGCACATCCCCACACCGCAATATCAGAACTATCACGCAAAGGCAGAATAGACAGTACAAGGCCTGAGGCTTCCCCCAACCCACATTTGACTGGTGCACTGAATGGAAAAACCAGGAGTTCCCTGGAAGCAAAGATCTCAATATACTTGCTAGAAGGTGCAAGACACCCCTCACCTTTCCAGCCCCTGAATATAGCTCTTAGATGCTCTGACCTGTTGGAAAGCTGGAAGAAGTCGATGGGGAATCTCCAGGGACCTGCCCAGGTTCTGTTTTCCCTTCCTGCTCTGGAGAGGCTAGAGGTGGGACGGTTTGCCGACGATAACCTGGACATTGCCGGCATAAGACATATGGCTGACTGCAAAGAAGGAAAATCACATTCCTGAAACTGACAAGGTGATTGCTACGAAGTTCGGTTCCACCCTGAAGAGCCCTGAGCCACCTTGAAGACTAAGTGCTCCATTATTGCATTAAGCCAGAGAGCAGCAACTTCATTGGCCATCGTGTCTGTCCTTGTCCAGCGAGACTTTACTGTGTGTTTATTCCACACAGGTAAGGTTCTTCCCCACTTTTCTCAGAATACTAAAACTCATGGTCACCTGATGAAAATGACTGGCAGGAGAATCTGGGCAAACTGTCCCCCCCCCCAAAGGATGTCTTCACTCAGTACCTAATTAATTTGTGGAACTCACTGTCACAAGACATAAGGGTTTTAAATGGGAATTAAAAGACTTGATGGAGAATATTATGTCAGTGGAGGACTCCTATTTTCACGTCCTACATGTGGACTGCCCACTTTAAAGTATAGAAACCTTTTAATGATGGGATTAAGACAACGAAAATAGAGCTGGATGTCCTTGGCTGGAACACCCAGTAATTCAAGCTGCAAGACTTTGATTGGACTCTTTCACTTCCTTATTTATATTTCTGTTCTGAGATCAGAAGCCACTCCCTGGCCCTGCCAGATGGAGAACCTTGATTCAAATCTGGCACCATTCCTTGGACATCCTGCACTCTTCTGCTGTACCACCATTTTCTCAGTCAAGCTTCAGTAAATAGTGGTTTTATGAATATTGCTCACAAACTGAGAACATCAGCTTGGTTGCAAGACAACCCTCCAAAAAGTATTGCGCTGCCCACGTGGCTTTCACCTAATATCAGAGGATTCACTGTCCACATCTGACAGATCCAGCAGGTCTTCTGAACTGCCTTCTTCATCCGAAAAGGACCTTCGCACCTTTGGCTGAAGCATGTCCTGAGTGATTTTGTTCCGGGCATCCATACTTCGGATATCTTCTTCATTACGACACTTATCTACAAAGACAAGGAAGGGACTTCTGTTTTGAGGAAGAATTGTTCTTTAGGATCTCAATGGAACCTACTTGGGATGAACTCCCAAAGCAGCTTACAATTTCAATGTGTTTGAAAAGGTACAAGATAATAGAGATACGTGTGTGAATGGATGGTGCCTCTTAGTTGTTGATAGTCAATAAAGTGGAGTTCTAGGTTATTCTCCTTCAATCTGTATCCCAGGGTGGTCCCTCCAGTCTAGGAGAACCTGGCACCTTTCAGTCCCCTCCCTCCAGCTGTGCCAGAAGAAAAATACAGAATATTCAGGAGTGTGAAACCGATTTGTACAGCCTGGTATCTTTACAAGTAATGAATGAATGAGTGGGCTGCAAGTATCTCCACAGAATGTACATTGGAGAAGAACACTTTCCATAGTTTCTACTTGGCCATGAATAGTCCTTGAAGGAGATGCTTCTGTATTTTCCTTCTAGCACAGCCAGGAGAGAAACTTCAAATTCCTCCTCAAAAAGACACTTTTCCATGAAGTACTGAAGATGTTCCCTAGACAGGTAATGAAACGTCTGCAAGAAAACAACCAAGCTCAGAGAACCTCAAGGACTCCACAGTTCAACCTTGAGCTACATATATTCTCTTCTATTGAAGCATTATATATAAACTTTTAATTCACTTGCCCTGCTAATGCTCTAATCAGGAGTACCAGCACTAATTGCATACACAGTATAGTGTGAATCTGTCTCAGGCCAATAAGGATTTAAGTGGAAACTACTCTTAGCAGCAGACTCCCCCCATCTCAGAACAGAGACCAGCCTCTTCACTGCTCCACCAGAACGTTGTGAAGAAAAGTCTCAGAAAGTTCCCCACTTTAATGTATGCAGAGATATATTGCTTCTTAATTGAAAATAGTTCATCGGCTGGAATTCTTGCAACACTTCTACTTTCATCTTAACAAATCTTGTTAAAGAGAACTCTGTGAGATTTATACTTGGGAAGAAATGACTTTCAGTCCAGGCAGCTACCAATAGCCTCTTCAGTCGTCTCAGAGTGCAAAACAGTGGGTGCAAGGGTTTATTCTTCCTCTGTACATCACCATACGTGCATGCAATGCTAAATTGTAATAAGGGGAAAAAAATGACACTAGTATTGTAATGACAAAAATGCTTGCAGATTCCATGTTCCCCACTTGCCTGGGTGTTGGATGAGATATGCTTCCACCAAGTTGTTCAAAATATGGTTTTTACAGATACGTTCCACTGGACAGCGGCAAGTCGGACAGAGAGAAGAGCGCTCCATCCACCCTGAGTAGCAAGCAGCACAGAAAGTGTGCATGCAGGGCTGCAAACTGAAGACGGGAAGATGGGAAAAAGGGGGAGAAAGACGATAGGAAGTGATTGGTCAACAGTGTTTCTGATCCTAAAAATCATTTGGAGGGTTAGGCACAAGCCCCCAAGCTTTGTAAACCAGCTTTGGATGAAACTGGAACTAAGCAACTCAAAACAGAATTGTAATTCAATCAAACCATGATGTTTTTAATTAAACAAAACACAGGAAGATAGCCAGAAAGGGGAGGAAAGCAGGAATGGAAGCCCAGAGTTCCCAGTCTTGCAAGTGTGATGGTATGTGGGAATGACCTTGGGAGATAGGAAGAAGACCCGTTGCCTCGGCTGCGAGTCTTCCTCTTGTCTCCCAAGGTCACTCCCACACACCCAGGACTGGTTGGAAATTCTTGGCTTGTAAGTTCCTTCCCCTTTTTGCCTATATGTTTAGTTTACTGATCACTGTTGTTACTTCCATATGAGCAAAACATACTTTGAATTAGGCCACCAAACAGTTATGACAAAACACCAGGCTTGTTCCTGATCTCCAAACTATCCCTTGGACAAGACCCAACCTAGTACAGGAAACAGCTTCAATTATCTTTGATCATCAAAGAACGTAAGTTTTAGACCCTTTAGAGTTTCCTTGGCCAACGGAGAAGAAAAGGAGAAAAATAAAATTACAAGTTATGTGGCTAGGAATTGCTATGAGATGGAAGTCTGATGTTACTCATGGATTCCTTGGGCCCAATGCAAACTCAAGATATCATCAAATACTCCAGAAGCGCCTTGATTTGGTCTGCCTGCATTCAGACAGTTATTGGACGACAAGCCGTCATTCTTTTCGGAACAGTTTAGCTATTTTCTTGCTTCGGTTCTTAATACAGTGGTACCTCGGTTCACGAACTTAATTCGTTCCGCGACTCTGGTCGCGAACCGAATTGGTCGTGAACCGAATCAAATTTTCCCATAAGGTTCAATGTAAATATGGTTAATCCGTTCTGACCCCTATGAATTTGGTCGCCAACTGATTTTTGATCGCGTCCCGAATCAAATCTCCCTATAAGGTTCAATGTAATTATGGTTAATCCGTTCTGAGCCATTTTTTTTTTTTTTAAACCGCAAAAATATGACACAAAGTACAGTACGAAGAGAGAGAAAGCTAACCTTGCTTGACGCGGCTTCTGGCGTGGAGGACAGGAAGGCGGGTGGAGAGGCGGTTACTGCTTGGAGGGAGAGTCCCCTCCCTACAGGAAGCCGCGACCACATGGCACGGGAGGGAAAATGGCCACGGATCCTGTTTGTAACCCGATGTGGAGTTCGCAAATGGGGGCAAAATTTTGCGACCGGAGCTGTTCGTGAACCGAATTGTTTGTGAACAGAAGCGTTTGTGAACCGAGGTACCACTGTATTCCTAAAGATACCTAAAGCTGGAAACTGGTGAATCATTTTTGTATTGCCATATCCTGGAACATTAAATTATATCCTTCTTGGGAGTAATGATATATGAAATGTCGGAAATGTCAGTGGCTAAATTTACCCTCAGGATCTTAAATTTTTCAACTAAGGATTATTTATTTCAATTTGGTCTTCATTTTCCAGTTATGTGAACAAAGAATTCCCTAACAGGCTACCTTCATCTATATAAATGTCCTTCTGGTCAGCTATTTATTGAATATGGATATTTAAAATTATTTGTATTCCTCCTTAAAATTCCATATACTGTAGCTTTGCACACGTGTGTGTATGTGAATGAACTTTTTGTTGTTGCTGTTGTTTTTATTCTTGTTTTCTCCCTCATTTGTTTTCTTCTTTTTGAAGTCCTGCTTATTTCAAAATTCAAAAATAATCATTTTTTAAAAAAAATCTGGCAGTTGGTACTGCTAATTCACTGAAATCTAGGCAGGGTGAAAGGAGGGAGTTGTTACATGTTAATCGATGGTCATCTCATAGCCATGTACAGTGGAGTGTGTATTTAATTTTCACAACCAAAATACACAGATGGTTGAGGAAGTCTGGAGCCTTCTTTGACTTGCCTCTACACATTTCATTACTGGAGGTGTCTTGGTTCAACACCATAACCACTACACCACACTGGCTCTCACATTGTGGCTGATATATAACTTGGTGGTTAACTAGGAATGCCTAATGCATTGTCCACATGGCAGTGAAATTGGAAACTGATTGGCTGAGCCAGGAGGCCTGTTTCAGAATGTTCCATGGCTGAGGAAACTGATGCAACAAGGGAGGCTGATCCACAAGGGACTATGAAGTAGCCACAGAGCAAAGGAGAATTGGGCCACATGGGTGGAATGGTGGGGCTTGGAAAGGAAGGGGTAGTAAGTGCCTACAGGAAGTGGGGTGAGAAAGCCAGAACCTAAGGTTGCTAAAAGAAGAAAAGAAGGACCAAGGACAAAAATTGGACATACAGCCCAAATAAAGAAAAAGGTGTGTACTGTTGATAGGATGGGAGTCATCAAGGAGATGAGAGAGCCATGAGAACATACAGATGCAAAGGTTAAGCCTTGATTAGTAGTTGGGAATCTGTGGCATTCCAAATATGCCTGAGCTACTACCCCCAGCAGTCTTCTCCAGACTCTGTGAGTTGTGATTCAGCAACATTCAGAAGTCACAGGTTGCTTGCTTTAGACCTCAGCGAACAGCATTTGGCCTACTAGGCATTATGATCACCAGGTGACCCAGGAAAACTGACGGGTCCCTTCTAAGAAAAACGAATTTCATTTCTTGAGTTTAATCAACCAGACACTTGGCTTTTGGGCTTTAAGTTCAAGAACAATAGAGGCAGCAGGGCAATCTTGCTTACTCAATCATATCTAATGGCAACAAGAGTGAGGTATGAACATGATTCTCAACTGTCCTCCTGACAAAGGCTTCTTCTCTTTGAAGCCCCACTGGGGAGAAAATGAGTTAGTTCAGCACATTCCTTCCATCCAACCTGCTTCCCTATGTTTCTCACCACACATGGCTTCAGCAGCCAACCAACTCATATGGGCTGCTCCTTCCTATATTAGTCAGCTTGAGATCACCCCTCAATACATCTATACCTGACACAGTCATGAAGCAGTTCCTGGCAGATGATGCAGCTCAGGCTTTCTCCCATTTTGTCTGGCTTCATGGTTGCTGATCTGGCATCTCCAGGGTCAGTTTTCATTGCACATCCATCTGGAGTGATCACTTGAAGGGCAGAGCTAGCACTGCCATCTGCAAGAGAGGTGCTTATGTCACATTGGGGAAGGCATGCAGAGAAAAGACAGCATGGAACCCAACACATTGTTGCTCAACAATCAAGAGCTGATTGTTGACAACAGAAATGAGGGTAGTTCTTTCAAAGGGGCAGAGAAAGATTCTTGGCCTCGAGTCTATATTCCAACCTGGAAAGGACAGGAGACCTGCATTCCAGTGTGAGCTGGGGCCAAACTCAACAGCATCAACTTGAAAATTTGCCAGGCTAAGCATGTTGAGTTAGAGGTAAGGAAAGAGATCACTTGTAAATTCCACTCAGTGCATGAATAACCCAGAAATGAGATGGCTGCAAGGCTGGCTCCAGGAGAAGTCTAGAGCTGAGACCTCAATTCTTCTTGGTTTCTTCTCGCTTGGTGTAAGAGGTCCTCCAGGCCATTTCCAACCCAACAATGGCAAGATTATTGCATTTAAAGAAGGTTCCCAAGGACCCAATTGCCCAATATTACACTAAACCTGGCTGTCAGTGACTTGACACAGTCAAAACAATCAATGGGTGAACTGTTGTAATGTCACAGGGAATTTGCAAAATTAGGTAAGGTTGTCCATAGATGGCAGAAGAACACTACAGTTGCTGTGATGAAAGCTTGACTAGGAGCATAATTAAGGTTTTGGACCAAGAAAAGAACAAAGAGGTGGCCAAAGAAATGAGAGGAATGAAAATGAGAAATGCAAAAACAAGGGGGTAATGTTTGGTAGGTGTGGAACCACATGCCTAATTTTGAGGAGAGGGAAATGACTGTGAACTAAGGTCTGTGCACTGCTGCTAGGAAAGTATCAAATCTCTCACTGCAGAACAATAAAACCAATTGTCATATACTAACCTCTTTTGATTTTCTTCCTAGCAGGCTGGAATGAATCTTCTTTTTCTTCCCTGCCTGAAAGCTCTAGCATGGCCAGTGCTGTTTTCTCTGTGTCCCTCAAAGAAATATCAGAAGTTTCTGTATTTACAACAGGCTGCCTGAGTTCAAGCAATGCCTCTGGTCCAGATGGTACCAAGGTAAGCAAAGCAGGTGCAGAAATAAAGGCGCAAGGTTGTGATCCTGCAAACATGGAAAGGGAGATGGTCATGGTAAGAGATCTTTGGATGCAACCAAATTGCTCTGGAGGAGCAAACTCTTCAAAGAAGAACAGCTCTAGACTCTATTTCCTGAGCCAATCTTTGCCTGTTCGCCCCCTTTATCCTCCAGAAATACTATGGTCACCCCCAAATGATGATTCAACACTGGAGCCAAGGGGCTCAGCCTTTACCAGGTATTGAGAGGTTCGCCTTCTCAGTGGATATGGACTCGGTGGGAGAGGTAGGAACAATTTCAAAGAGGTTTGACGTCGAAGTGGATGGCTGTGGTTCTTCATAGCTAGTCTGAGAAGCTGGTGGTGGTGATGCCGTTGAGGTCCCATCATCACTTTCTCTGGTACTTGAGGTATCTTTGGTTGTGTGGCATGCACTTTCAACCTTGGCTTCTGGAGATGGAGAGATGGGGAGTGAGGGGTGCTACCTCAACAAGGCCAGGAGATCTGTGAAGAGCTGAAATGCTTTCTGGTGGGGCCATGGCTGAATTCTTCCATGCCATTAGCCTTCACTCACCTCCTGGCTCATTAGCTGCATCCTTTTTGGGGTGCAAAGATTCATACAGGTATGCAACGTCTGAAAGAAGAGAAGATGGTTGAACTCAATAGACCGAAGCAAAATGGCCCTCCTTGTAAACTCTTACCAAGTGAGGTGCAAATGCCACCCTCCTGTTCTTTTCTGTTTCCACTGTGTTGTTGCTCAAAGAAACTGAGAAAGAACAGCTCATCTCCCTGCTCTCTCCCACTGACCCAACACAAAAAGCATTGGCTGGTTCACACAATATACCAGACTGAGCTAAAATGGGATTGGGTAGTTTGTTGTTCAGCACATTAGAGGAGGCCAGCCACTGCCTTAGCAATGTGCAAATGTAGCCATCCCATTAAACCCAATGAGGCATCTTTCGTCTGAGTATCCCAAATAGGTGAACAGGGGTCCTGTAATCTGGGTTGATAATATAGCATGGAGTGGGAACCAAGCACTAGGTCAACTGTCAAGAGTAGAAGGCTCTGTTGAGCAAACATGGGGCAATGGTCAAAGCAAGGGCAGACAAATCAGGACTCCTCTAGATACTTTGGACTACAATTCCCGTTGACCACATTAACTGGGGCTGATAGGAATTGTTAAAAATGTCCAGAGGGCACCAGCTTATCTACCCCTGAGTAGGAGCACTGCATAGCAAAAGGGAAATGCAAGTTCAGCTCAAGCCTGGAGCTCCCTTGGTGATCTTGGATCAGTCACTCAACACAGGGCTCAAAACTCCATGTTGAGTTACACGTGGTTGCCTAGTTTGGGCTGCCTTTGATGAACCTAGTCAGTTGTAAGCTACTCAACAATCTACAGGTAAGCAATCTGTAGTTTTGCATGACCTATCAACCCAGTCTCCCTCAACTGAGTTGATCGCACAATGTTGATTAAAAGGGTGAGGGCATTCTGCACTTGAGATAAGACAGAATAACAAAATGAAAATAATCAGTAAACAGAACACTTAAATAAAAAGGGGAGAAATCCCTAAGAAAGATGGAAATACAAAATAACCCAATTTTGACTGAGCTTATCCAGTGGAAAAAGCATGCTTGGGGCAGGGGGAAAAATGCAAACACAAAGAAATGCAAAGGAGGCAAGGTGAGAATCAAACCCTATGCAGCTGTGTATATTAAGGAAGCAAGCACTACACAGATTTCAGTTGTGAAAATCTGGGGTAAATACAGGATCTTGGAAACTGCAAGAGAAGTTTCCCATCTTCTTTTAGAATGAGTTAAGACAGAGTCTCTTTAATAACTTGAAACGCTTCTTCCCAGATCTCTTGCTATCTGAGCTATATTGCTATACCTGAGATAAATTGTCCACTGACCATGCTCCTCTCTGGGTTGTTTTTGTCTACTCCCCCATCCTCCCCACAATCTCTCATGGTGAAAATGGCATGGAATCTTCTGAAAAATAGCAGGACTTGTCTATCGGACAGGAACGCCGTGAATTAATTTTGATAGGCAGCTTACATTTTCAACTTGTTCCATTTTGGCTCTTCCCTTCTCTCTTAAAGGTTAGATTTTTGCCCAGGGCCAGGAAATAAATGGAAGAACACTCAGCTCAAAAGACAGATTTTCCCCCAAACATGCTTATTCCACCTTCCCATAACTTGCTGAGCCAAGATATATATATAATGCCAGGGAATTACAACAGTTGCAGCCCAACAAGTTTAGGGACTCCACATTGAAAAGGCTGCTCTGACCCACCCTTCCCCTCATTGTATGAGGCTGTTAAGGGGTAGGGGGACACTTACTGTTTTCTGGCTCATTTTTCCTGTAAACAACATAGATCACATCTCCAGTTTGTAAAGGGCAAGTCTGCTTCTTCACCACCTTCTGTTTATTAATAACTGTTCCGTTAGTGCTGCAAAGGGACGCAAGACAACATAGGTGGGATTAAAGAGGGGAGGGGCAGACAAGAGTAAATAAGCTACTTCTGCAAACAGGTTTGGGGGACTGCCAGCTGGGTCAGCAGTTGGGACCTGCGGGGTTGCTAAAAAGGCTAGGCCACTGTTTAAGTGAGAAACTAAGTTCTGCAAAGTGTGGCGATGGGAGACCTTGTTGGAGAACAGGCCATCACCTCCTAGAAGCACCATCTCTCTCGGCCTCCCCAAATCAGGAGGAGTCTGGTGGCGCCTTTTCCCACCACAATTTTTATTCAAAGACATCTGTTTTTATGAGCTGCAGCTCCCTTCCTCTGATGCAACAGAGTGGCCACCGATGTAGGATTTAAACAGGGGAAAGGGCTGGGTGGGGGGAGAAGACAGGTCGGTTATGTAGATGCAGATTCTGTGGGAGACAGATTACAAGTACCTTATCCGTGAACAATGGCAAGGTGCTAAAAATCCATGGGGTTCATTGAGAGTCTGCTCTCAACAGTTGCTGCTTGTTGAGTCTCATTGTGGTTGAGACCCACTCTAGTGCCCAACTCTTACTCCACTAGGTCACCCAAGGTCATGCTGCAAAATCAAACCTCTTTTGAGATGCCATTGGTCTTCTATCTACAGCGGCTGATATAGGTTAATATCACTGTTAATGCAATGGAGCTCATCCACCCAGCTCATTTCCAAAGGGACTCAGAAAAATCAAGCCTAAGAAACATGCAAGAATCATTTTCATCCACAGAACCATAGAATAGGATTGGAACAATGCTGACCTGGTATCCTGCAGCGAAACCTGACCAGATTTTTCATCCACTGTTATTTTACAGTGATCCCCAGACACCAGTTTATTGCCGGGAAAAGATAAATCACAACCTTGGAGAGAGAGAAAATGAACACCACTAAATTTCCTTGAGTCTTAAGCCTGATGGAAAGGAATTGCCTTTTTAAACAAGCCGGGTGCTTAACCAAAGATTTGAAGTTGACTTCTTTGGAAAACGATTGTAACTGGAATCAACTGTGTTCAGGTAACATGAGAAGAGAAACTGAAAAGAAATGCTACAAAAGGTCTTCTCCCAGATATATGGAGAAGGTTCAGAGTGGGTTCTCCCAGCTTGGGCATGTTTCACTGAATCATGGTTTAGCATCACATATGAACCCAACCAGGAAGCACCTGGATGAGAGTCTTGAACCAAGCAACCCACTCAAGTCCTTTGCTAAGGTGTCTTTTGGACTAAAAGGTAACAAGCTAAGATTCTACTTTTACTACTTAGTCATTAGAATATAAAAGCTTAAAAGCTGTTTCACTAGATCAGATCAAAAGATCCTCTACTGCAGCATTTTGTACTAGCTAAGCATTCCTAACAAGATGTCATTAAGAAGGTAGAGAAAGAAAGGTTTTGTCTCGACCCATAAAACGGTCCTCAGGGATTAACTATCTCCATTTCTATGAAGCAAAAGCCTTTTGCAGACTCATTCTCCAAAAATTTATGGGATCCTCTTTAAAAGCTTCCTAAGAGGCCATTTTTGTTCAAATGTTTTGCTGTGGATTTACAATGCACACAAACAGAATCCAAAATTTCCACCTCCAAAGGCAGGGACTATTACTTTAATAACCCCTGCCACAAAATTGGACTTGGTAAATCATGCTGGATTTACATCAGTGTGAAATTTCAGTCTGTAAAAGAGCTAAGGACCCTGTTTGTACTGACCATTATATTTGCCCAAATCCTGTTCACCTTGAGAAAATGGCAATTCTACGTATTGAGCAGAGAACAAACACCAAAGCAATATGCAAGTAAATTCACTAAAAATTCTGCCCATGAGTCTTGTTTTGAAGACATATATTGAAAACCCAGCATGCAAAAATGAGCAAAGGGTATCAGGAAAAATCCGATTCTTTCTCAAACTTTCCTGCCTTTAAAGCAACATCCATGGGAATGTTTGGGGCACGATACTCACGAAAGGACACGGATGAATTTTTAGGTAACTTTCCAGCAAAGGATTGGGCACCACACTCATGACCTTTGGCTGTGCTGCGACATACACTTCATACACCCAACCCCTTTCAGCACCATACCTTTCTTCCTTCCAATCGTCCACTCCCTCTTCAGCAACAAGACATGGGGCTCGGCTTGTTCCACCCCCAGCCGGATCAGTTTTCCCCAAGGTTGTGGCCGTCGGATCGGCTGTATCTTCCCTCCAATATCCATGTGCGCCATCTGCACTTACATCTGAAGAAGGGGAAACAAGGGAAGGGAGGAAACATCCGGTGAGCGCCATGTCGATGCGGGAGAGGTTCCTCTGTGTGTTCCAGTGCGGGGCATATTAAGAAGAAATGAAGCTCTATTAAATGCTGTGGAAAAGATGAGCTTTTGCGGGGTAGGACTGGGAGGTTTTTTTAAAACAGGATTTCCAAGGAAGTGTGTGTGTGTGTGTGTGTGTGTGTGAGATATGCTTGTTTTTTTTAAATAAGGCTTTACACTGTTATTTCTTATTTCTAAATTGTTGTGCTGCTCTTTTTTGCTCTTTTTATGTTTGTAAGCAGCCCAGAGTCATATATACGGCATGGGCAGCTACATACATTTGAATAATAATAATAGTAATTCTATCTTACCTTTTATAAGCATACCTAATACTAATAATATAAAATAAATAAAATAGTAACAATATTTTTATCCTACCTTTTATAAACATACCCAATAGCCCCCGCCTCCTATTTTCCCCACAACAACATCCCTTAGAGGTTGGTTGGGCTCAGAGGGACTGGCCCCAAATCACCCAGCTTTACACACGCACGCACGCACGCAGTGTGTGCAACCCACACAATTGTTTCTCTGGGAAAAGCAACGACTCTGCCGGGACCCAGCAAGGCACGCCGCGTCCCCGTATTCCTCCGCCGCCCTTGTTCGTCCCCACCGCTTCGCACACCTTGCACGCTCGTCCCCAGCGCTCTGCGCGCCCTCCGACGCGCCTGGGCTGCGTGTGGCGCCCCAGCCCGACCCTCCTCCCAGAGTCCGCCCCCAGTGGGCTTCCCGCCCGTCCCCCCCACAAGCCTCCCTCCGTCCCTTCCGGGGCCTGCTCCTCCCGGGCCTCCCCGACCCTCCGGCCCCGCTGGCTGTGGATGCTGGGACCTGTAGTCCTGCCCCACTGGGAAGAGGGGCGCCCAGTTGGAGCTCCTCCGGGCAGGGCTTGGCCGCTCCCGGCGCCGCCGGGCCGGAAGGGCAGCCGAGTCGAGCCGGGCCGGGCCGGGCCGGGCCGGGCCGGGCCGGGCCCCACCGCTCACGCCCCGCTCCGGCCGCCCGGGAGGCAGCCGCCGCTGTCAACAGACCTGGCCAGCCCTCAGCTGATCCGGAGGGGCGGGGCCGGGGGCGGGGCCGCGGCGGCCATTGGTCGGCGGGGCTGCGGCGCGGCGCGGGGGCGGGGAAAAGGAAGCGCCGGAGGCGGACGTGCGCGAGGCGGAGGCTAGAGCGTCCCGCGGGGCCATAGAGGGGAGGCTAGAGGGGCGCTCTTTTGGCGAAGACACGTGCTCGAGCGGGGCAGCTGAGGAAGTCGGAGTTCAGTCGCCTGGAGGATCTTCCGTCGTATAACTTTGCATTTTTATGGTAAATTCATAAACCATTGTAATATAACACACGCACACATGTAATATGATTATATGACATAAATTCTATAATCATTTATACATATATATTTATACATACATATACATATATTACACATGACTATGTATTATAATCATATATATCAATATACAGTAATAATATATAATATATTAATACAGTATATATATTTGTATCTATATTAATATATAGATATGGCATGATATAAATAAAATATCCATATATATAGATGATATGCTATAAATAATATCTATATTATACAGCATATTATATATGATTACATGATGTAAATATATCCATATATGCATGATTACATTATTTATATCATATAATCACATATATGTGTTTACAATAATATATGTTACCATCACAAACTATATTAGAAATTAAATTTGCTTAATATCATAATTACATATTATAATTATAATCCCCTGAAATGCACCTACGCAGATGGATACCTGTTCCAACATATAGACGCCTGTAGGAAGGTATATATATACGTATATAAACCTAGATGCATATATGTGCATGAAAGTCTCACTTCTGTGCACATAGGGGGTCTCAGAAGTTCGTGCATGCACACCCCACTCACCCTTTCCTTAGCCTATTAATTTTTTTTTAATTCGGTGTTTTGCATTTTTTAGGGTAACCTACTTTTTAAAGAAAGACAAGGATGATATGCACAGACCTGAGGAAAGTCCACTTCCAAGTTACAATTTATGTCTCTATTTCTGTCCATGCAACGAGGGTGCTGATGGGGCCGCTCTCTCCCTCGCCACCTCTATGGTTGCAATCTCTAACTTTTCCTAGATTTAGAATACATCTCTATGAACATAGAGCTATAAAATAGAGGATACCATTACTGTCTTCAGTGGACACACTCAGTACAAATCATACGGATTTTCTCTCCCTACCAAAACAATATCAACTCCTGTACCCCTCTCTACCTATTCAACCAAAAGTTTTCAGTGGGTTTATTTTTTTTACCTGAAGTTTTTAGTGTACTGACTAGTTTCCTCATGGACTCAAAGGGAAAGCGGCTGTTAAAAACACAGGCCGTTTCGGTCTATCCAACACTTCCGGTTCTCAAGCGCAGAGAGTGGAACCCGCCATTTGAGGGGCAAAACCTTCATGTCCCCGCTTAGGATTCGCACGGCAGGCTTCCTACAAGTAGAAATAAGTTTCTTCCACCCCTCACCCCTCGCGGGGTTTGATCCTGCTCCCTCATTGGCTGCTAAAATTAGAAGCGGGGGGGGCGGAGCTGAAAATGAAACAGCTGTTGGCTATTACAAGGTTAATTGAAGGGGCAAAAAAGGAAATAAATTGCAGAATTCAGGCAGTTGAACTCGAAATAGTTGCGGTCTGTAAACAGGAGGCGGCCAAAATAAATTCCTTGCCATTATTTCTGCTTCTTCGCAGTCCAAGCAAGGGTGAATTACTTCATTTTGCTCTCGGTAATTTTGTCCTTCAAGAGCAGCAAATTCAAAACCAGGAGTAATTCCAAAACCAAAATCTTAGGTTGCAGAAACAGGTCTGCAGTTTTTCTTTGCCGCCTCTTATTTTAAAGCTGGGTTTTAAAGTTGCAATAGTTGAAATGGAAATTGTTTTCCTGGAATTCTTGTTGCTGTGGTTGTTTGCTTGCTGAGGCATTTTTATATTGTTTTATGATGATGAAAATTCATATTATGATTACTGTTGTTATTTATTTAGGGTGGGACTCCAGCTAACATGTCAAAAACTTACTTAGTTTAGGTTAAAAAATACAGTCCTATAAATGTATTAGAAATAAATATGCACTTGAATAATAATTGCATTAGATAAGTATAGATAGAATTGTAATTGTTTACTGTTACGACATATTAACTTTTTTTCCTTGTTGTCTTTCTTTCACTTCTTTGTTAAAGCTCTTTCTATGTGTTTTTTCTTCTTAATAATAAAAAAATAAATTAAAAAAAGACGTTTTGTTTTTTTTCATGCAGTAATTTGGAGGCACTGGTTTTGGATCGCTTCGTATGAAATCATCAGGAGAAGTATATACGTTAGAAGTGGCGCAGGAGCAAGATTTCCTACGGTTCTGAAGATCGAAAGCAGCTTGGCAAGGGTGCAATGGTAGGAGGGAAATAAGAATTGGGGCTAATGGTTATATCCAGGTTATGGGAATATCTGATATCCAGGTTATGGGAAATGGTTCCCTCTGGGAGGCCGGCCATGGAGACCACGGTCTCCATCCAAACTTTGCTCCTCAGCATTCCTCCTTGTGTGGTTTTATGCTTGGGGATCTTTGCTGTTTGTGCTCACAAGGTCCATCCTTGTTGGGGGGGGGGAGCTTATTTCACCCCCAGTCCTGTTGGGCTGCTTCATCATGGCAGGGGTGAAGGATGTTCCTGGGAAGAATGAGCAAAGACCATCGGGAGTGTATGCCAAGAGTATCTATTCCCAGCAAGGTCACTCAAGGCATGAAGGTCATTCTAGCTGCCCAGCTAAAGGAAGATGCTGGAGGTGGACGATCACTTTAGTAACAAAGGCCACAGCATAAATTCTTACTGTGCAAGAGAAGGCAATGGTAACCCCCTTTTTTTTTTAACCAAGAAAACCACACGGGTGGTAACTGTAAAATGATTGTTTTCGTGGAGAAAATTTATCTATCTATGTGGTTGCTAAGAGTTGGCAACAACTTGATGGTACATAATCAGTCAATCAAAAAGCTTCTTTAGGGTTGTAAAGAGGGGGCTGTCTCTGGAGAAATACCAGAACATGTTGTAGATATTAAAGGAAGAGCCAAACTCAGGAGGAGTCTGGTAAGTCCTCATCCAAAGTTTATTAAAGGGCATAAGCTTCCATGGGCTGTGTGACTTCTGATTTTGTGTTGGACAACTCCAATTCCATCCACTCCTGAGGCCTTCTGAACTCAGCAAGGGCATGTATTTTAGGAGAACAGCAAGCCTGTAACTGTCTTTTTAAAATGTACTCGTGATGAACCACAAGAGATCACCGTTTCTCATTTTGTTATGTCTAGTCCATGGCTTTGCGGAGCCAGGAATGGCAGTGGGTAGAGTCCAATGTTTCTGATTGTGATGTTTTGATGAAGGGAAGAACAGTGCATGGTTTTTGATGGATGGAGTAGACTTTGATGTCAGTGATGGTTTGCTAATCAGAGCCAACCCTGTCTGGTGAATACAAATTACAGGCATTAAGAAACAGCCTGTCTTTCTTCTAAATATAGTGCAGAGTTAACAAACCCTCCTTTCCCAGGGACTGGTTCACACATGGATTGCGACCTTCATCCAGCTTGGCCAATTCAGGCTTTGAACCTCTGTTAATTTTCAAAATCAGATCAGGATTGACCCTTCCTCCCCTTATTAAAACCTCCTGGCTGTTATTTTAAGAGCTTGAAATAAGAGATAAACCTGTTTCTGTGCTAATTTTTCTCATGACAGAATCAATTTGTTCTCTTTCAACGCTGGCTGGTCTTTTCCATTTGATTTCAAATTGGATTTGGACCTCCAGGGATTTTGGACGTCAACCTCCCTAATGTAGTGTCAGTCGAAAGATGCGGAGAGATAGAAAGTCAGCTTCAGTTAATGGGAGATTTATCCTTCAGCCTTCCTCCTTCCCAGTTCTAACCTGGTTTGTCTTCCTTTCTCATTCTCTTCTGAATTGGTTGGCTAACAGCGGCATAAAGAGATTGAACAGAGATAAGACCTACAAGAGGGAAATTGTTCTGTTTGGGAAGACCCAGCCTCGATACATCATGAAACAAGTTTTATCTAGGCTGATGTTTTCTTTCATTTTTTAAAAGTCCCATAATGTTAGAGGTCATTCAGGTTTCTACTTATCCCAGCTTTATAACCAACTATGGAGGCCCATTTCACAGAGCGGAGGGAACCAGCAGCCTTCCAAAGGTGTTGAATTATAACTCCAGCATCTCCCAGCTGGGTTGGCCAATACTGAAGATTACATATCCCCAAGAGGCAGTATATGATTGGTTTCATCCTTATTAGGAAACAGATGTTCGTAGCCACAAATTTATGGGGTTCAAACTATGGGATATTTATGGGGTTCAAACTTATTCTATGGGGTTCAAACCTTCTACTGGGAATTGAACTCACGGACTGCAGCACTTTAGATTATTATCTATATTGCATAATTTTAGGAGCTCTCCAGGAAGGTAGACTTTTTATCGATAGATCCAATCCTGAAGGATGTCCCAGCCCTTGGACTAAAGTTCATATAGGCAGAAAGAGGGCCTTATGTCAATTGCTTAGTCGATTATGTTGAAATTGATTTATGCATATTACATTTGGCCACTCAAATCTGACCCTGAATGTTTCTTACATCACTCCTGGTTTGGAACCCATCAATGGTGGTGCAAAGCATTTTTTTTTTTACCCGTGTTGGACATTATGGGAAATTTCAGTGAGACGTGGATGGATTTACCACTTCTGCAAAACAGAACATCATTCTGATTTCCTAGATTGGCCCAAAGTCTTTAAAAAATGTTGATGGTAGGTAAAAGGCAAAGGAAATAGGGGCGAGCGACAGCAACTTTGGGGGTCTTAAAGGGAATGGCAGGGAGCAACCCAACCGTACATCCATGCTTATGCAAACGATGGTGCCTAGAAACATTGAGCACATGAGGAACATTCCCATTATGGTTGACCTTGCCCAACATAGCCCAGTGAGCTGTATTAACTCAAACCAGGCAGATAAATGTTTTGTGATGGTTCACGTCCATTTGGGGAACCATTTTGTGAGAGCACCCACAATGCAGGTTCATTTCCAACAACCTGCTGGTGGCACACGTGCTGTAAAACAAAATCGGAACCAGAAAGGACTCCTTGTCCGTTTCTTGTTGGAAGCCGGTCTGTTGATTCACCCTCAAGCAGTTCTGTTCTTCCATTCCATGGGAACGAAGGTGTGAATGTGCCCGGCCAGAAAGGCTGTTGATATGAAGAAACCACAGCGTGCACATTGCCAAGGCAAGGCTCAGTGCAACACCTGGACCACGAGATGGCACTGTGGGTCTTCTGAAACCATCTCTCATCCTTTTTTTTTTTTTTTAATTCTTTCTTTCTGGAGATTTCAGTTTAGCCCTTTGTGCTTGGTGGTGTTATCTTCAGCCTCCTCCCCCCCTTCCCCTTGTAAACTCTTTGTAAGCCCTCTGGCAGTTTTACAGATAAAATGAGAAAAGGGGAGGAGGAAAGGAAGCCCCAGGCTGGATTTCTCAACCACCTTCATTATCACACCTCTGTAACAACTACAGATTCCCCCACCACCACCCTCCTTGCTTTTCTGAAAGCAGCTGCAGCCTCCAGGCCCTTCAACTTGCCTTAATAGCTCTGCTTTTGGTGAGCACAGAGGGGCACAAAGGAGCTGCCTGGGATCCTAACCATGGGTTCAGGCTGGCATTGAGGATCTTGGGAAGCATAGCAGAGCAATAGTGACAGGGTGCTGGTTGCTATCTAGGACAGTTCCTTGTGACAAGCTAGGATGGGGTCCACATGACAGGCTCACCCATGGCTATATATATAGTGCCTTCAAGTCAGTTTTGACTCCTGGCGACGCCTGGACAAGTCCCTGCAGATTTCTTGGCAAGGTTTTTCAGAAGTGGTTTGCCCTGGCTCTCTTAGGGACCACATAGATAGATTTTCTCCATGATGATCTATTCCTACCTGGTCCTTCAGCTCTTCCAATGGTGTCCCATCATCACTGTAACTGAGTCCATCCACCTTGCTGCTGGTCGCCTTCTTCTTCTCTTTCTTTCCACCTTTCCCAGCATTAGGACCTTCTCCAGAACTTACCTTGAAGAGCTTTGGGTTAAAACCTAGAATTTTGCCACAGTGACTTCCTGGTCTCTGTTTTACTCAGTTCTAAACTGGCTTGATTTTCTGTTTGGCCTTGCAGGCATAAAGACCACTTGCTCTTCAGTTGTACTTTCTGTCCTCTACCCCCCTCCTCACCGAACATCTGGATTGTACATTAGTGTGCATCTCTCTTCATGCTGAAGGAGCTTTGCCATTTTATTCCCTTCCAACTTGAATCTAATTTTCTTCCTGTTCTAATGCATAGCTTCTCTTGTCTCTGATGTGTTTTTCCCTCATTGCGTTCATCAACTCCCAATTTAACATAATCTACAGATTTTATCAGCCTTCTGGCTCCTTGTCTTGGGTGGCTGGCTTAAATAACAGCAGGCAAAGGTTTAGATTGCTAGGGCACCCTGCTTGTCAGAAGGGGGTGGCATAGAGGTGGCCAGAACATTTTTCCCTGAATTTTTCCCAATATCCAGGGGGTGGAGGTTTTCTAGAAACGACAAGGTTCATGCAATATGGTGCTCAGGCATAACTGGATTGATGTGGTGTTGGCTCAGCATGTTATGAAAGCTACTTTGGTGTAGTGGTTTAAGGCACTAGGCTAGAAACTGAGAACTTCTGCATTCTAGTCCTGCTTTAGACCCAAAACCAGCTGGATGACCCTGGGCCAGTCCCTCTCTCTCAGCCCTAGGAAGACGGTAGCAAGGGCAAAGCATTTCCAAAAATGTTGCCAAGAAAACTTCATGGACTTGTCCAGGCAGTCACCAGGAATCAAGACAGTCTTGAGGGCACAAAGAAATAAAAACAGTTACAGCCAATTGTGGTTTATGGAATAAGCCAGGGTTAAAGCAGGTCACAGCTTAGTGTGATAAGTGAACATAACCAGATTCCTTGATTTTTTGCCACCGCAGACCAACACAGCTCTCCTCCTACAACATGGACACAACCAATACATCTTTGTCCTATTTAAATAAGAATTGGGGGGTGGGGGGTGTCAGCATAAAAGCTAGGTGGTTTCTCCCCACCCTGCAAACTCTATAAATCTAGGAGGAGTAAGTAAAGCTGTTAAACTAGACTTAAGCTTAGAAAGAGTGCAACAATTGCTCAGATGTCAGTTAATTGTGTATATAAATGAGGTCAACAGAGCTGAGCCACTGAACTCTGGCATTCTTACACAGATGATGGAGCCCAACTGTCTTGCAACTGCCCGGCATTTTCAGTAACCCCCTGGTGTCTCTGTTGGGGGCAGCTATTTAAATATGCAACAGGGGCCTGCAAGCCGCGTAACATATGTCAGTGTGTGGGAAGAAGGCCATTAGGGAGCATTTCATCCTATCCCTCCCCCCCCCCCCGCCCACCTGGACTGACAGTCATGGCTTCTAGCTTTCGGTGTGACTACAAGCAACAAAACAGATGCCTGGGTCGCTGATGTGGTTTCTGGGTCTTTGGGCTGTTGTTTGCTCAGCAAGTCTCAGCAGGTGGCTCCCCGACTGGACTCAGAAGCTAAGCAGAGTCAGGCTTGGTTAGGAGTAGGATGGGAAACCAGGGCTGTGGGCTAGAGTGGTGAGTCAAAAAAGCACATCTGTCCCATCTATGAGATTTGGTGGAAAATACCTGTGACAGACAAACTGAAAGGGCTGAATGCAGAAGGAGGGAAAGACCTTCTGTGAATGTGATTACATTTGTTAGCAGTCAGGTCATGTCAAGGAATTTAGAGCTGGGAGGGAAGAAAGGAAGGAAGGTGAAAGACGGAAGGAAGGGAGGGAGGGAGGGAGGGAGAGAGAGAGAGAGAGAGAGGAGGGGAGGGGAGGGGAGGGAGGGAGGAAGGACAGAAGGGAGGGAGGGAGGAAGGAAGGAGTGAGTAATGGGAGGGAGGGAGGGAGGGAGGAGCCATCAAGGAGAGGATTTGGACCATAGATCATGCAGTCCAGAGCTAGAAGGAAGTGTGAGAAAGGAACTCAAAATAACCCTTCCTTGATTTTGTTTAGTATAAGATGGGGCAGAACGAAACTTGGGCCAGTTTGCCAGATTCTGTTATTCTACGCTACACCAATAAAGTTGCATTTCTGGAGTCGCTGCAGTGTCTGCTTCTTGACCTGGCCTACCTCAAAGGGCTGACAGGTCATCCCTTTCCCCACATTCTCTGCGAAACTCAGAAGGAAATCTTTAAGTTTCAATTTGAACACGGCCTCGAGTTCAACTTAACGTCTCCGTACGTTGCACGGCCTTTTAGGCACATTGTGATTCCTTTGATTATTCTTTTTCTTTTCGTGTTGTGCTGTGTTATTATGGCCTGCCGTCCTAACCCTCATCTTATTACAATCAAATAATCATCATCATAAGCGCATCCTGGAAAGGAATGGCAAACCTATTCCATATTTCTGCCAAGAGAACCACCCAGATGCTTCTGTGGTGTTCCCAAAAATCGAGCCCAACTTAAAGGAGACTTTGTCATTTGTAGAGGATGTGTTTTGTTGGCAAATCGCAAGGAATCCAAGGGATAGAAAAGCAAAAAGCGCCCCCCCCCATGAAAATACCCCTGAACTGGAGACCAACCACCTTCTCTATTTTAAGCGGCCGAGTGAAGCATCCTTGTTTTTGCAAAAGCCATTTATTCTAGAATCAGCATTCTTGGCTCAGGCTGGGTGGGTTTGCAGAGCAGCGGGTGTGAATCACACGCCAGAATGTTCCTCGCCAGGAAAGGAACCTCATTCACACTCCAGCATGAAGAAAGATAGCTTGTAAGAGAAAGTTGGGCTAGCGCCTAATTCTGTGGGTGATTGCAAGCAATTGACACTTGCAGTCTTGAAATGGGTGCAGCAAATCCTCTCTTCCTGGTTCTTGACCTCTGCAGATGGATTGTCCATCTGTTGTGCCTCTGATAAGGGCAGAGGTGGCCGGATTGGTGGTATCTGGGGGGGGGGCTGCTGGAGTAAAGACCAAGAGAACAGCTCTATGGTAGAGTCCCTGCGATGCATAATTACCTTCAATTCATGTCTGCTCATGAAACACCAAGATGGTGCATGTGTGTTTTGACGGTGCTAAGTAGCTGTGGCTTTCACACCCCAGCAGCTGCTAAAACAAATATAATTTCTGGTGACGGTACACGAAGATGATAGAGAATGTCAGGCGAAGGGGAGGGGGGCACCCTGGGGATGGAGGGAGAACAGATTCGCCATTATTCATTGTGGCAGGCAAGACGCTGCTCTCTGCACTCAGCTTCGCTGTCAGCACGAATTTAAACATCTCAGCCGGCGATGCTCCTAGTCAGGCTGACGGACTCTCTCAAAGTCACTTTCCATTCTCCAAAAATGACATGTCTATCTCTCCGCCACTTCTAAGGCGAAAGGAGATGCCCTTTTGGGATGGACGGCCCGTTTGGAACTGGCTGGAATCAGTGTGTTCCTATTCCAAGTGAGCTGCTTTGGCTGGGGCAGGAGGACATCATGTCTTTTCAGCCACCAAGAGCTGGGGGGACCATGGCAGTGATGGGCTGATGTCCCAAGGATTTTTTTTTCCTTTTTTTTGAGACGAAGGGCATTTTGCAAAATAGGGATACTCCATTGAAATGAGCAAGCCGAAAGCAAGCTAACAAGGGTCTTCCTCAGATGATCAAGATGCTTTTCTGCGACTGTATGCAGAGCTTCTGTTGGCTTCTTCCAACTTTCTTCCAGTTTGGCTCCCGATCCCTGGGCTGGGACTGTGATTCACAGCTGTCCAGGCTCCAGCAGATCTGGATCTTGGGAAGAGCTGGGTTTGTTCCAGGGGTGTCTGCAAGGTATGGTCAAAAAATCAAGATGTCAGCCATGGTGGTGCAATTGAAGCTCCACCCATTTTTTTTTTTTTAATGTGTGATGCCTCATCATGGTTACCATCTTGACTTTTTTTGGCCATATCCTGCAGACACCCCTGGTTGTTGCTGTTGTTTCTTCCAACTCTTTGGGACCAGTGACCATCATTTCATCAGGATTGTCTATCAGTAGCTGCTGCTTTATATTCTTGTAAGCTCCTGCTTGGGTCGCTCATGGTAGCATCTGCCCAACGTCTCCTGCCAGTCTCTGTTTTTGCTGCTTTCAATTTTTCTAAGCATCAGCATCTTCTCCAAAGACTCCTACTTTGGCAGGATGAGTCCAAAATATTGAAGCTTGTCATCTGTCCTTTCAGCAGTCTATTCTTACTTCATCTTGTTCTGAATGTGCTGTTCTTCTGGCAGTCCGAGGTCCTGTCAACCATTTTCTCCAATACTGTGATCCAGCAGCATCCACTGTAATTTATTCAGCCTTTCAGATGATCCAAACTTTGTAGCCATTTCTTAAAACTGGGGAAACCCATGGTCTTTGTGATCAGTGGGACGTCTCTGCATTTTTATTATTTTATCCAATTATTCTTCTTCCCAACTAACCAATGTCTGTCTGTTCCATGGCTACAATCGCCTCCTTGTGGCTTTTTGAACCTAGGAAAATCAAATCTGATGCTTCTTCAATGCCTTCTCTGCCAGCTGGTGTTGGGGTGGCCTCCTGACACTTAATTTGTGCCTTCTCATTGCAAAGAAGGCCAAGGAGTTACACAGCACGCTTCATCCCCCTTGCCTGCCAACACCTCCCCATTTCTGATCGGTCCTGATTCTTTCAACGCATCTTTGTGTTCCTGAAGACTAGAAATTTGGTCCTTTTTAAGAATGGAAACTGAGATTCCCAGGATGCCAAATTCTGTTATTAGGACTACCTCTGTGACCCTGGCAGAAACGGTTCCTCCCTTCTTTCATTTTGGGGAGCAAGGACATTTTGGAAGAGGGTCCCTTTTCAGAGGTGGCTGAAGTCAGAAAAACTGCCCCTTAGTTTCCATTTCCACAACACCTTCTTTTTGTCCACCCAGAAAGAAAACAAAGTTTTCAGAAGCGTCTCCAGTTTGCAGCCTGCAGCAATTTAACTTGCCCTGAGTTCCCTCACACTGAGAGGGAGCCTCCTGCACACGTTTTCCAAAATTAGATAATGGGGAACGACTGGGGAATGATGTGAGAAGGGGGGGGAAAAAAAACTACAACAAAAACCCAGCATGATTAAATGTCTCTGGGGCCAGCAGCAATCCCCCCGAGGTGCTTTTTGCTCCAATAACCACACCTTTGAAATTGCTTTATTGCTTTAATAATGTGGTGGCGAAAAGCAAAGGGGTGGGGACCTGACACATTTATTATTTATGCCTGCAAAAGATGAAAGTGGGCAATTACAGCCTTTTAGAAGGAATGGGTTCAGGAGAATTGCCTGCCCTGTGTTTGTGCTGTTTTTTTTAATGGCCTCCATCATTAGCTTTGAACAGGCCCATCCCTGTAGCTCTAAGAATGGGTTGGCTTGGGCCCGGCATCTGTCCAAAAGGCAGGCTGACTTTGTTGGTCTCCTGAATCTCCTGTGGTGGAGATGGTTGGTCTCCTGAATCTCCTGTGGTAGAGGGGTGGTTTGTGTCCTGAATCTTCTGTTGTGGAGGGATGGTTGGCCTCCTGAATCTCCTATGGTGGAGAGAGGGTGGCCTATGGTGGACCTCCTCTTTTTAGCCCTTACCATCTTCAGCTGCAAGAACCCAGTGGCAGCTAAGGGGAAAGGGCTTCATCCCAAGTCATCATGTTATTTGCCTGTTTTAGGCTTCACATGTTGGATAACTCAACTAATTTGTCTTAGCAAAGCCTGCTTAAAAATAAAACAGCAGCTTAGTGCGCTGTGTGAACCCAGCCACTCACGGCATCAGCGCCAACAAGACTTGACATCCCACTTGGGACTAAATGGAAACATCACCTGACCTTGGTGGTTTCTTCAGTGTCCTTCAAATAACCGGGCCCCAGAAGCATACCGTCAACCAATGCAGCTCAGGGAGCAGAGGTGTAATATGCGCTGTTCTGCTGCTGCATTTTGAACCAGCTGGGTCTCCCCCCCTCAATTTTCCACCTCTGGTTTAGCAAAGCTGTGAAAAGAGCAGGCATGGAAGGTGAACATAAAGCATTCATCTCCTCTGTACTGGGAGCTGGTTTTGTGAACAAAGAATTAAAATGCTCTAGCAAAATTTCTCTCTCTGCTATATTTCCATTCAGTGCTAGACAGCAAAGTAGACAGCATGTGTTGACTGGGTATCGTCAAGAGCCTCACTTGACCCAAGACTGTAAGAGTCTGGGCTGAATTTCCCACTCGAAGTTCTGCTTGAATGAGCAAAATAAACACACCATTGTTTCCAGTCATTCAACGTTGCAAAAAGAAGGGTGAAAACGTTTCAGCAGCACCTGGTGAATTATGGATGAGCGTCTCAGTTCCTACATGGTGTTAGGAACAAGAGTGTGGAGTGTTTGGGTTAGGTTACCAGATGTGGCTGGTAAGTCATGGACTATGGCTTGGTGTAATGTGGGAATGCTCTGTGTATAGGTCTGGTGGGAATGCTCTGTGTAATGTCTTTTCTGCAAATGCCCCAACCTGCTACCAGGTAGGAAAAGATGCAGGCAGGAAGGTATGTCATCTTCTTCTAGATAGTGCTGATATGGAGGGTGGTTGGTTTTTCTCTCTTTTAGTGGGGAACAATTCATGTGAACCTGGGGGCGATATATCCAGCTGTGCTAAGGTTGCGGTCTTGTTACCCTTTAATCCTGCTCTATATCACGCTTCCATTTAAGGAAGTCTTCAAGCAGAATGCCAAGATTAATTTGACTCTGCTTTATTTCACGCGGTGAAGAAGCAGACGTACGGGTTGGAACAAACATGAAAGGAGTCCTGCAGCAGCACTTGGGTGACTTTGTGAGATCTCGGAAAACATCCGCCAGGTCAGACCTGGTTAGTCCTTGCAAAAAGACTCTGGAGGAAGGCAAAATGTCATGGATGGGGCTATGTTGCTCTTAGGAATCAAACTCAACTGGAGGGCGTTTGCTCACAAGTTTTGTGCCAAGAGAGCAAGGCCAGTTTGCGGATTGTTCCCTGCCTCACTTGTTTGGAAGGTCAACCATCAAACAACCAGTTTGCTTCACTGATGCGGGTAGCAGCCAGGATGTACAGTTGTGTATCCAGGCTCTCAAAATGGAGCTTTTTGTGATTTAGTCACTGAGAAGGGTTTTAACATCCCTTTGCCTGCGGACCATGTCCTCTGCGTATCTCAAAGGGAGGTTTTGTAAGCTCTTGTCGAACAACCTCTCTGTCCTTGTGTTGTTGGTCAAGTGGAGGACATTATCCATCATGTCCTCCGCTGCCCCATTTACAATGAGATCAGGGCCAAATTATTATTATTTTTTAATAGTATTTTATTGAAATTTTAAGATTACAAAGTTAAAAGGTAGAAATGAAAAAGAAAATTGAAAATACAAATTATAAAGAAAAGGAAAAGAAAAGGTGAGATAAAGCAAAAGCAAAAGAAAAAAGACATTACAAATAGATAGCTTCCAATCTATCTCTGGTCTTAAGAATAATATGAGTGTCATAAGTGCTAGTTTTTAATGCATTGAGTAAGAATAATTCTTTGTCAAAACATATCCCATTATATTTATAATCTAATCTTCAAATCCCCATGTAAGCTTCGCCCCACCTGCATTTTGCAAATAGCCCATCAATGGTTTCCATTCTTTAAGGTAATGCATTTTGCAAATAGTCCATCAATGGTTTCCATTCTTTAAGGTAATGCATTTTGCAAATAGTCCATCAATGGTTTCCATTCTTTAAGGTAATGCATTTTGCAAATAGTCCATCAATGGTTTCCATTCTTTAAGGTAATGCATTTTGCAAATAGTCCATCAATGGTTTCCATTCTTTAAGGTAATGCATTTTGCAAATAGTCCATCAATGGTTTCCATTCTTTAAGGTAATGCATTTTGCAAATAGTCCATCAATGGTTTCCATTCTTTAAGGTAATGCATTTTGCAAATAGTCCATCAATGGTTTCCATTCTTTAAGGTAAGAGATCAGGGCCAAATTATTGATGGCAGGTGAACTCAGGAGCTCGGAGCTTGAACAATTGGACTACCTTCCTGCAGACGTGTTCCCAACTGTCAGCAACCAACTTGCTCCTTTTGATCTCCTGTCATTTAAACTTAGAAATACTCAAGTTCTTAGTTGTAACTTTGGCTTTATCTTGCTGTAGCCTTTTTACATCTAATACGCTTTTTATTACTTTATTTTGCAATCTTACTACTGTGTTTTACTGTTACTTTGTTATATTTCATGGGACATTATATATAACAACCTGTGGTTACAACAGTAAACGTACTTACTTTTTGCGGCTTACATTCAGCATCCTTTTTCATAGGGAGCAGCAGCTCATGAACTCAGCAGGCTCTTTGCTCCAGCAATGCAAGCCGGCCGAAGGCCGAGAAAGAAAGAAGGTTGAAAAAGGTGGTCCAATTTCACGCTGCCAGGATAAATAGCTTGGAGTCCATCAGTTGTGGTTGTGTTAGGGGGAAGGTGAGAGGTTGAATGGTCTGTTTGATCTGGGTGTCTCAGCTCAGGAGTTGGGCTTCATGCCAATCTCAAATTCTTTGAAACTTTGACATCAATATAGGGAGGGATAAGATAACAGCTGTTTATCCTATCCTGTCTATGCTGGATAAGATAAAGCTTTTTTATGTGCTCAGAGCCAAGCTGGAAGCTTCTCCTTTTGGGGGGTACCTTCCAAATAGGCTTAGAAGGAAGCGGTGATAGCTCGTAGCTGGTAAAGAGGAGATGGATAATAAACTGAGCCTACTGAAGAATATCAACTCTTTTATTTTTATAAATACAGACTTAAATCTGGGGACCGGTCTATTCCTGGCCTGCATGGAGGGAGGTCAAGATAAAATTTGTAACTTACAGAACCGTATGGAGATTTTTTAGAAATCTCTTGGTTGTATGGCCAATCAAGATCTAAAGAGGAGTTTATTGATATGCTTTGTTAGTCCTTGAAGGTATTTTGGCTGTCGGAGAAGTGGCCAGGGAAGGATCAGGCTTCCTTAGGGCAATTCACTGGATAAAGTTATGCTCTTCCTTAAAAAGTTTGCCACTTGCATTCTTGGATCCCATTATCAATGGCAAAAACAGCAACCAGTTAATAAGCAAATCATTGTATCTCTTGGGCTTTGGAAAGCCCTAAATGGTATAATTTGGGAATAAGTCACCTTGAAACTTTTTTGGAAGACAGGATGACAACATTTCTGACTAGTCATGCTGCAAAATCATGCTAATGGTGCTTGGATTTATGTCTATCTTTTGTTCAGGTCTTGCTTGTTCAGCTCTCTTAAGGGCCTTTATGGACAATTAAAGTTTGATTTTTGTGCAGCCCCATGCCTTCTTAACTGGATTTTTGTCTAGCAAGTCCAATTAATGCCCTTGTCGGCCATCTGCTTGGGAAAAAGGCTTCATCTTTTAGCTAGTAATTAATGCTTCTCAGTTGTGTTCAAGGAGTAACATTCGATAAAGTCATCTCAGCTTAGAAGTGGGGAAGAAAAGCACTTTTTGGAGAAAAATGATGTGTTGTGTCTTCATTTCGCAGCCCTTATTATTTGCTCACAGGTCCTGTGTTGTTGTCTTTCAAGGCCAAAAGACCAGCCCAGATCCAACCATCCAAACCTATGGTTCTTCAGATGTTGCAGGATCACAACTCCCATGAGCCAAACTGGTTGGGCATGATGGGGCTCATAGTCCAGCAAAAGTGTAGCATCCCACAGATCCCAGCCCTAGCACAGTCTTTGCCCTTAAATTATCTTGCATGCTTCATCAAAAGACTAAACTAAAATAATTGACCCCATTTTCTGTTTGTTTCGGAATACAAGCCCGGTGGTTTTGAGACAGTGGAAGACCTGTATTATTCCTAATGGTTGTAAAACCAGCTCTAACTGCACAAGCATTGTTTTCCAAGTGATTTCTTTAATGCCAGGAGGATTAGATGTTTCGGTTAAGCTGAATAAAGGACTGTGAACCTCGTGCTGACGCGTGCAGTTTTAAAAGGGGGGATTTAGACACATCAGTTTGCCTTTTCCTTAGTCCTGAAGCTTAGAAATGGGGATATAAATTCTTAACCCCCTCCTGCTTCCAGTTTTTTTTCCCCACTTTACAAGAGTGATTTTAAGACTTTTATGAAAGATATTCCTGTCATTGCCAAGAAGCAGTTTTTTCAAGCCTGCTACTCAATCGTAAGAAACTGTGCGGCCCTTTCTGACTTTACACATGGTGTTCCTCACACTCTTGGTGTCCTGCAGCTTGCCTTATCCAAATCAGAGGACTGGGCTGACTATGGGCTCCACAATTATATTGAATTTTATTTAGGGGAGAGGAGTGACAGAAAGGAGATGAAGTTTGATGGAATCTTTCTCCTTTCACAGAAAGACTAATGAGTGCTCCGTGCTGGGAGATGAACTTTTGAACACTTTCCAGAAGACTTGCTCTCCAGTGTTTTCATTTCTTTTTTTAAAAAAAGCTCGATTATGACAAATTTTTAAAACAGAGGAAGGAAGGAAGGAAGTGAAAGAGCTGGGGGGGGGGGGCGGAAAGAGGGGAGAGGATACCAGACAGCTGCCAAGCCTCTTTCAGCAGGCTGTAAACTCACAATCCAGAGAAACACCAGCTTCCAGACAGGGAGAGTGTAGCTTGATAAATGTCTCTTGCTGTCTCTGGAGATGGACTCGCAGAAGGGAGGGAGGTCATCTCACCAAGCATTTGTGAATCCTGCTTCCTTTAATTATGCTTTCCAGGGAAGCCCTTTGCTCTCCTATCCCACCCACCCAAATTCTTCTTTTGACATCAAGGGTGTTTTGCACCCTGAGCAACTCATTGCAGCACATGACCATCCCTGATGCAACCCTTCTAAGAACACTTCACCCATCATGCTTGCTGGAGACCCCACAGCAGGGTGGGTTCATGCAATGGGCAACCCTAAATCAACCTTAGCATGCTGAGATTAAACCTCCCTCTTCATGGAATCTCTCACATGGAGAGCATACAAGGTTGGGATAGTGTCTACCTTCCATATGCCATGTTCAAGGGATGCTGTCCATGATTTGAGCTGTGGGAGGTGGTGGTCTCTTAAGAAGGTGGGCTTCAGGCTGCTTTGCTGTGTGCTCAATGCTTGAACTACAACTGGAACTGTTCATCAGCAACTCTGTTAGTACTACTTTATTGGTGGGCTATCCCCCACTCCCAGATCTTTCACATGGTGCCACTTTTGGAAACTGCCCTGTCTACAGAGCCAGCCTTAAGAGGGATACCCTGCTAAGCTGACAGCCGGCTGGCTGAAGGAATAAGAGGAGCTGGTGTTTTGCTGTTAAAAATGTTATCCCATTGCAAACGTGATCATGGGGTCATAAACTTCTAATTTGTTCATTTTGGCTGCCCTCCAGTTTGGGTGGAAGTGGGAAAGCTTCACCAGCTTTTGTGCGCATGGTGGATCATCCTCTTGACAAGGGATAGAGAAGGTTGGATATTGATTTCAAATGCTCCATTAATATGATGATGATGATGATGATGATGGTTGGTCACACAGTCAGCCAGATGTTTAGACTGCATTTGGCATTTTTATCTATCAAGTCCTTCCCAAGGACCTGGGATAGGCAGATGTTGTTTGATGGTGTTAAAGGTATCGGTATGCTATTATTATTACTATTGTTGTTATTATTATTTTGTCTGACACTGGCTGATGGTTAATCTATTACCGAAGTCTCCTTGGGTCAAGCTTGACTCATGGGGCCTATGGGGACACCTCCACATAGTTTTCACGTAATTGTATGGCAATGGTGAGATGGCTTTCCATGGTTTTCTTCCACAACGTTTCTTAATCTCTCATCTGAGAGAGCTACCATATCTGGGTTGCAAAAACCCTAACCACCACTAGGTGTCTACAGTTTAGTATTTCCTGGTGATCTCTCAACCAGATATCAAGTCCAATCATGCATCACTTTTGTAAGATCCACCAAAGACAGCCAGGACATTCAATGTACAGATAATTGGAGAAGTCAAGACTGTCACTGTAGAGGCTGTTAGTGGGGATGACCTTTTTCCACCTCAACATCTCTGCCCCTGGCATTTGAGCATGTAAGCAGAAGTTTGTAGAATTCGCACCTCCCGTATCACATGGTATAGAGAGCTATGGAGATGACCTTGAGGGAAATACACAGAAGCTGTTTCAAAAAACAAAAAAGGGCCAAAATATTACTTGAGCCATGGGGAAGGAGATGGTGTTAGGAAGAGATTCAGGCTGGCTCCTCCCTGACTCACTGGAGTATCAGGAGGGGACGATGAACAGAAGCAGACTTGCAAGATTCTCTTAATCTACCCTGTCTCAAAAAAGCTTAATTCTAGCCTTCTTGTGAAGTCTGTCTCCTGATCTGGACAACGTGAAGGGCTGATACATGACAATTTGTCTTTACTTGATGCCTTCAAGCATAGTAATACTTAGGCCTCTCCTCCCCTTTGTAGCCGCAACTGGGTTAGTTGCTCCATGCAGTAGAACTTCTTTCCCCCTTTCCTCAAAAAGCCTTAGGGGTCCTACAGATTCCCTCCACCACTATCCCAGACAATACAAAAGTGCACCCAGGGCTCCATGGCCAGATAACCTACGATGGTAATAAAATACACTGGGCTGAACGATCAAGAATCATTGTCTCCTCCAAATCTGTCGCAGGTTCATTTTTCTATCTTTCTTTTCCTGGGCAAATAGCATGGGAAGCTGTTATCAGTTGTTGGTTCTGTTGACTGCTCTGCTTTTTGGCTTGGGGGAAAAAAAACCATCTAGAAAGTCCAGAGCGTTGACAGCAAAGTTGTAAGCACGTTCTTTTCTCAGCTTGTAATCCTTGTGACACTTGTAAAGATGGAGGTTGCTCCTTGCCACGCCAATTGAGTGGGGAAGGGGAGCTGGAGAGAAGCCAAGCTGTTTCTTGTCATCTCCTGCAAGGAAACTGAAGAATCAAGTGGAAAGGGCAGAAAGACTACTTTGCCAGGGTGTAGTCAAACTCCCACACCTCGGAAAGGAGGGAGCCCAAGTACTGGCTGGAAAACCAGTCCTCTGGCCTGGAGGGAGCTGCAGCCAGCTAGCACAGCAGAAGAATCCAACTGGGACAGCTTGAGAAAGGCAGGAAGTCATGCTAACATATAAATGAAGTAAAAGGAAGGCACATCCAGATTCAACACCGGGATTCCCAGCTTGGCTGTCAAACACAGCTGTTGCAGGCAGAGTAGCAGAGAGATCAACTCAACAAAAGAGATTTCCTGCCTGGCATTGTTGGAAAGTCACCCACTGTGTTGAAAAGCCACACTGTCTGCTGAAATCTTCCAGCGGTGGAGAGCAGCTAGGAAAACATTAGCAAGGTGAGGCGAAGGGTGTGGATTGCTGCCCCATTGCCAGTCTCAAATTCTCATCAGTTGCTGGCGTTTGTCACCACCTACAAATTTGGGGGACAGATCTGCTCCACCAGGAACACTAGATTGCATGTCCAGTGGGTCCCAGCTGGAATGGTTCAGTGTGTTTTAGTTAAAATGCAACAAAGGAGGCTGCAAAACTAGCGGGGGGGGGGGGGGCTCTGCAAAAGTCCAGAGGACCACTGGGTGGCTGTCAAGGGATCCCCACCCTTAACCAACTAATTTTGAGGCCTGCACATTTCATTTGCCTAGGGCACGTAAGGAATCCTTCAACCAGCCTGCATGGAATATTTCAAAGTCTCCTTTAAAATGCAGAAGGGAAACCCTCTGCTTAAGCTGTATGTAGCTTTCTTGTTCTTTCAAATAATGCCACTAAACAACTTTGCTTCCTGCTCATTCTTCCCTTCGTTAAAGCCTGAAGCCACAGCTTGGATGCTCCATTATGTTCCGAAATGGAAGTCCATAATTTTATCCTCTCCCCCTGTCACCTGAGTCCTTTCTTCCTCATAATGCAGTGTGCTACTAGAAACAGCGTGAGCCTGATAAAATATCGATCATGGCCACTTTTATAAGGTGGTGAATTCAGTTACGGCAATGGCCTTTGATATTCTCCAATTTCCTTCAGGAGTTTTTCCAGGGAAATTGGGACAGGCAGCAGAGGGAGAATCGCTTGGCCAGCAAAAACTCTTGTTTTGGGGAAGGCCCTCCGTGCTCTGAATTCAGCCCCCCTTTCCAGGCTGTGCATTCGATGAAGGGCGCTGCAGCTCTTGAGAGTTTTTGCCTTTTAATACAAGGGGTTATTTGGAAAAGGGGCAACTATTCTTTGTAGAAGAATCCCAACCCAATAGAACTAGTGCTGAGTGTGATGGAAAGGAGGATGAATGTGATGATGAATTAGCTCGTGGTTGATCAATACTATGCAAACTCATTTTCTCTTGGCTCCATCTTGTGTAGCCGTTTCATAAAAACCGAAAATGAGGAACTGCAGGATCAATGACCGGAGCCCCCTCGGCCCCCGCATACAAAGCAAGGTTGTTCTTAGATGTCAAATGGGGAGTGTCAGCAATTGGATGTTCTTGGATAAATCAGATCCCATTACTGGGCAATTCCGGTGTATCAGGAGAAGGATTAATGTCTGTAATGCTTTGGATTTGATTAAAGCTCTGTAGTACTTTGGATTTGATTCAGAGTGCATGGGGGTATGAACCCAGGCCCTGTCTACTACTTATTAAAGCAGCTAAACTTGCTTGTCGAGCTTGTACGGTTGGCGCAAGGGAGCATCCGCCGCAGCCTTGTCATTCTGGAAACAGATGCAGCTGCTTTAATGAGTTACAGAGGGATGCTGAGCTGCAAAGAGCCTTTTCTGAATCCAAAGCATTGAGCAGGTGTGGTAAGGATGTCCTTATCTCTGGCAACACGCTGGCTCTTTGGGGTAGGCAGCCCCTAGCTCCTTAGCAAATACTTTGCTAATCAAACCCTTGTGTTTGAAAGAGGAGCGAGAGGAAGAAGAGTGAGGACAGCAGGTTTTCTCAAGCCAGAAGCTCCTGGACTTGTGCGCCAACTCCCACAGTTCTCCAGCCAGACATACTGAGAACTCTGGGAAGTGAAGTCCAGCTACCTAGACAAAGGTAGCCAGCTTGGGACAGGCTGTGTTACAATAATGAGAGTTTGTTTCAATAGTAGGGCATATAGGTAGCTCAGGGTTGAACTGCTGGCTTCTTGGCATTCTCCAAGCTGTTTTTCCTGCCAGTCTGTAATGGGAAAAAGGAATAACTTTGAGGAACAGGAAGAAGAGCTGTTACCAAGACAACAGCCAGATAAAAGAAACCTGAATCCGAGGCAGAGCTGTAACCTGAGAAAATGTCTCGGACGAGACCCTCCCTCGTTTTCACGAAGGTAAAGAGAGGGAGGTGGAAAGCACATTCAGATTTGCCAGATTATTAAAAGATTAATAATAAGTAATTATCAGCATTCATAACTTTGGTTTCCTAGTCTGATCTACTTTGAAGGGTTGACACAATCCAGGAAGGAGCCAAACTTCCCAGAGCAGTGTTTCTCAATCTTGGCAACTTTCAGAGGTGCGGACTTCGACTCCCAGAATTCCCCAGCTGACTGGGGAATTCTGGGAGCTGAGGCCCACACCTTTGAAAGGTGCCAAGGTGGAGAAACCCCTCCTCAGTAAAACCCAATACATTATGAGCTGAACTGCCAAATTTATAGACAAGGCAGTTCAACTAAGAACCCGTTATCTCGAACAGATCGGAGTTTCATGTAAAGATGATGTATTTATCAGAATGCTGACTCTTTGTAGTTACCACACATGAATTTCATTACTGTATTTTCTTTTATCTATTTTACCCTGGAATTAGATCCTCATTTATTTTACCTCTATTTTATTTTCTTCGATAGGGTCGTAAGACTTATCAATGAATAAACTCAGGAAAACTCAGATAAGCAGGAAACAGCGCCAGCTAAACCATCAGGGAAGATACAATAACCAAGGAACCATCAAGGAAGAGATCCCACCAAGACTAGCAGGGCACTCCACCATAAATAAACATCCAGCAAACTCTACTTTCCCACGCCTTGCTGACGTTATCTAGCCTGGCGACGGAACATCTGCCAGAAAACAACCAAGTTCAGAGGACCGAAGAGGACCGGTTTCACCAGCTGTCCTAGTAGACGAACACAGTTCCGGCACCTGGGTGAGGCAAGCCATGTGGCCCGTGTGCCCCTCTGAACTGCACGGCTCTTTAATGATCCACCTTGACCAAAGGTCTAGCCACGTTAATAGGCTGAGCATGTTGGTCAATAAACCATTTACTCTCCTTTTCCCTCCTGGCAGCCACTCTGCTCTGACTCAACCTGACACCCAAACGCTTAACTACCTTTTCCCATCTGAAATCAATGCTGGGCTTATCTTCTGTGATCTACAAAGAAGCGGAACATTTCAAAGAACAGGAAGGGTGCTTGAGATGGAGGAAGGAAGGAAGGGGAAAAAAATCTTGGAAAGAAAACAGGGGAGGCGATTGACTCAACAGCTGAAACGAAACCCCAAATTGCTGCTGCCACCGCAGATTTTGGTGCGCTCCTCTGGTGCTTATGGTAGAAACCTCACACATCAAAACACAAATGTTGGGTCACTGATATTACCAGTGGAGCTGAATCGCAGACACTCCTCTAGCCAGAGATTTCAAACCTGGATATCATCCAAATGCACGTTCTCTCTCTCTCATCCTTAGCATCCTACTGAGGGACCACGTAAGAAATGAAATCATCTATCACAACGCTGCAACTGACGACAGCCGATAAAATCTCCAAATGGCGATTGATATGGTTTGGGCACATTCTGCACCATGAAGCCAATTTGCTACCCAAACTACTCCAGAATTTGCTGCTCTAGAGAGCACAATCCCAGGGATGGAAAGTTCAACGCAGGGCGCCCAGGGAAACTTGAGCAAGGCCAGCTGAATCTCATCTAGCCTGCTGTAGACGGTTAAGCTGAAATTTCAGCAACAGACAAAACGTTTTGGCCAGGCGTATCAAACACCTGTGGCCCCCTTTGAAACCATATTCAGCTACCTTGTGTGCTAGGGAGATCAAGTTCATGGAAAGAAAACTCAAGTATTTGAGTTAATTGGGAAGTGGACACCCCCCCCCCCCCCGAGAAAGGACTGAAAAATGTGGGAAGTATGGTAAAAACATGCTTGTCCTTATAGTCAAACTAGGTGGGGTGGGGTGTGACACTGCACTTAGTGTTGGCATTTGTTACCCTTGCAAGGTAGTTACTACATAGACGGCTAGATGGTTGCGATTCCTCTCTCTGAACCAGCTGCAGGCAGAGATCTTTGGGGTGAAAACTCAATTTCACGCCTTCCCACTTTCTCTGCCCAACCAGCCAGTGGAAAGATCTCTTTAAAAACATCTCTTTGTAAGCGTTCCATCCCACGGTGGGATAGCAGAAGTGGCCTGCTGACAAACACGAAATAAATTAAAAGAAAACTAAAGAAAACAGGGTGCCAACTTCACCCCTGGTCCTCCCCAAAACCCTCCAAGCAGGATGTGGAAGGAAACAAACACCGGAATGGTGCAACCTATATAATATAGTTTGGCCATTTTCACAGGTATCGTGGTGATGTTGCATCTCTCCCAAGAGATCCCTTCTTCGTGCATGTTTCTCACCCCAACTGGCAATGGAATCGGTTACCAATTATCCTTTAAATTCAGAATGCACCGTAGAAGAATAAGCAATTTCTGCAAACGCTTTCCTTCCGAACACATAAGACCGCCTCTAAGGTTCCTGCACACTAAAAGATTATATACTTCAATTAATACCTACGTTGCATTTGTACCAGTGTTGTCGTTTTTTTCCTCCAGACCCTAAAGAGGATTGAGTTGGAATAACGTTAACCAATAACCAGAGAGTGGTTCTAGAAACCATTTTTTTTTTATAAAGTCTACCTATGTTAAGAATTCAATATTGGTGTACATTTATATTAACAGAATATTTACATGTTGCTTTCTTTTGTTGCTGTTTTTAAAACAAGAAGTCAAAAAAATTCTAATTTCTCCATAATATAAGGCAAAAAACAAACAGTTTTTGTACATTATTATTATTAATTATTATTATTATTAATTATTTTTTAATATATATCTGTAACTTCAGTTCCAAAGTACCAAGGAAACCAGTGGCCTCAATTCAGGAACCTCACAGTGGACTGTATGAAACTACAGTTATCTCCATAAATAATACTTTTAAGAAACCCTGGGTGTATGTTTTGTTTTTACTTAAGGATCTGAGGCCACAAAATTTAAACTAGAAACAAAAGTTTTTTTTTTCTTTTTCTTTTTCTTGTGTGTGAATAAAGAGCACAAAATTAAAAAAAAAATACATTCATTAAAAATGTTCCTTGCATTTGGGGAAAAAATGTACAAACTTGGTAATATTTTAACTCAGCACAGAAGCAAAGAAAAACAAACGAAAAACAGAAATCAAGACCTATATATTAAATTTCCATTTTTTTCAGCAACCGTGCGGTTGAAAGGTTTGTAACCTCGGATGCCCTCTTCCGCGCCCCCCCTTCCTTACCCCCCCCAATCACTTCTGGAACTGTGCTTAATTTCTACAAATTTTACAGTTAAAAAAAAAAAGTTTACAGCAGTGCATTTTTAAAAGGTTTCCCCCCGTTCCCCGTCCTCCTATTATTTACGGGTGAGTTTTAAAATTCATCCGGTTGGCCGGCTGGCTGGGGACTATCGCGCTTCGACTTCTTTGGGGTTCCTAGAAGGAGAATAGTCTCGGGACTCTGAGTTTGTGAGTGGCGTAGTCCGGCGGGGGGAGGAGGGTCTTGTACTACTGGCCGGGACCAGGGGGGGTGGAGCACTGAGCGCGGCGGTGGGCGGGTTCCTGTTCAAAATCCCATTGTGCATGGCGGCCGAAGGACTGAGTCTAGGATAATGCATCCCACTGAGATGAGACATGAAGGACGGTACGTGGGCCAGGTGGCTCTCAATGGGGGACGAGTGCAAGTGGTGCATCCTGGCACGCTCCAGTTCTTCCCGTAAGTGCAACCTCTCCCTCTCTTCGGCTTGCCTGAGCCTCTCCTGTTCACGGCGGGCTTCCAGAAGGTTTTCATGGTTATAGTCATGGGGCTCCCTGTCTCTGTAGGAGCGCTCGTGATCGTAAAATCCGGAGGTGGTGGGGAATCTATGGATGGGATCGGCTCGGAGCTGGAAGTCCATCCGGCGATGCAAATCTAAGCTCCGGTAGGCATCTCGTAAGGGGTCCCTCACTGGGTCCCAGGAAAACCCTGGATGGGGCAGCCTCTCCCTTCCTGAGAGTGGATTCATGCCCATTAGCGGGGTCATCATCCTGCTACGTTCCAAAACGTTCATGTTGTTCATCTGATGGACGCTGCCCATCGAGATGGGCATGGTGGCTGCCATTGTATGGGGCAATGGTAATCCGTGCAAAGAAGGAGGTGGCGGGTGCTCTACGCTTCTAGGATGCTGTGAAGATTCTGAGCTCACAACCAAGACATCACCCTCCTCTTTACGCTCCTCTTTGACTTTGATGTCATTCTTAATCTTCTGAAGGTCAGTCAGAAGCTCTGGCTTTCTCTCCACGTCCTTGTTCATCAGGTTGCTGAGTTTCAAGCTCTCACTCAGGGCAGGTTTGCTGTATGGAGAGACAGACTGAATTACTGGCTTGGTGTTGTCCTCTAGAGATCTCTTTTCATGGCTTGGGGGTTCCTTTACTGGGGAGCGGCTTTCTTTGATCTTCTGGTCTGCAACTGGAGGAGGATCTCTGAGCCGGTCAGGAATCTCTCTCTCCAGATCTTTAGACCTTTCTCGGTCAATGAGGGCAACTTGCCGGGTGGAATCGCTTGCAGCCTGGCTGTTGCTACGGATGAGGTTGCTGATCTGGTGAGTCACGGGAGCTGAAGCGGGTGAAGATCGGTTTGAATGCCTACTTTTATCCAGAAGATCCCTGGAGGAAAACAGATTGAGCATGTTGGTGTCAGGTGTAATAATTTTGCATTATTATTCAACCCAGTTGGTAAACTTGGTTATATATTAAGTATTACTAGCCCTTTTTGCACAGACACTTTTTTTCTGGAATCTGTTTCACCAGCTGAAAAAAAGGATATCAAACACTTGAAAGAAGAGCATGACAATGCCTTTCTCAGAACTTTGGATGGATTTCTCCCCATGGGTCTGCAATCATGCTTCCCATCCTTAAGCATTTTTTGGTTTTGTGCTGTTTTTTTACAATTCTCTTTCACCAACTTCCTACTGATCCAAAGCCTCCCCAACAGACTACTCATGCTGGCAGTGAAAGATCACTCTTGGCAGTCCATGGGTATCTCCTATTGTGCTAAAATTAATAACAAGGCTGAATACACGTGGTAAGAGAAGAGAAACATTAGACAATCATTACAAATACACCCGTGACCCCCGGCCGAAGAAATTCATTGCAATTGGACTGAATGACTAAGAATATACCCAAACACACAATTATTTAATCCGCCTACTTTACTCAGAGGGCAATCTTTCTGGAGATTTCCCAGAATTCCTTTTGGCATGGCCTCCAACTCAGAAGCACTGACCACACTTTGGCTAACATGCTTTAGAAAGGACTAGGAAAAGTTTATTCCGGAACTACTGGATGGGTAAGAAAGATATCCTTTTCCTTGGAAATCCGAGATCGTTCCTTCCATGAACGCTTTGCCAAATGAAAGGACTCCAGATAAGGAAACACTGAAGCCAGTAGGTAATTCTACAGTTAATACCAAGCTGCTTTCAGTGGCAGAATTTTGTTTTGTTCATTCATTCATTCATTCAGTATAGCCTATTTTTATTTTTAAGCATAGGATTAAATGCTTGGGTTGAGCTCAACTTCTGATGTTTCCAGGGTCATATCCGTGTCATTTTCTTGGTATATGGAAACAGTTTGCCGTTCCTTCTTCAGTTTCCCAATCTAAGCTAGTCTCTTAAGATTTCCTGGAATCTCCCTTACGTATGCTAACCCAGCCTGACCCTACATAGCTTCTTTTTACAAGGTTGGCTGGCCGTAGGTTAATCCAGACAGCAATTCCAGAGTTTCCATAGGAGCAACTGCCCAGGTGTCCAACTTTACAGATCCTGGTATCAGCACTCAGATTTCTTCTATTAGTGAGCAGCTACTTGGTTTGGGCGAGAGACAAACTGGGTTTATTTTCCTTTCTATTACTTTCCTTTAATTTCAATTTCATTCAATTTTATTTCATGCTTTTAGGGCTGGCTGATGACCAAAGAAAGTCATTTCCACCCGTTCTGTCTTCACCAATGGTGTGATAATGGACCACAAGGAGTCAACTCAATTCCCTCGATTCATGAGGCCCCAGTGACTCTTCCAGGGGGCCATTCGAGGACTGACAGATTGTGACGCCCCTTCTCAATGTTATCATTCTTAGCTTTGTCTTTTATTCATCATGCAATTTTCGATTTGTATCTTCTCTACCATCATCTATTGAGATGAAAGAGCTCACAAAATAGGCTCTTTTCAAGCCATTTCCCCTTCTCTGTCTTCCTTCTGGATGTCTGTCATGGCATCGAGTCTGCCACTCGCCTGCTCTTTAATTTGTGGCGAGTCACAACAGTTTGCCAGGTGGTTGAAATGCTCCCCACTCTCCAGGATAAGCCTAAACTCTTACTGAGCTTGTGGACTTGGAATGCTGAAGGAACGATGCAATCCCTGAGGTGGATTTGCTTAATATCTTCTGGTCAGATTCCTTTGACAAACACAGGCGAGCAAAAACGCAATGGCCAAATTCACCTAACGTGCTATCATATTATTTCATTTGTATTATTATGGACTGATGTGGTGGCCTGATTCACGCCACAGGCCAAGGTCCTGGTTGAGTTCCCACCACATCCTGCACCCCCAAAAACCCAACACAATTTAGACCGGTCTAGTTTTGTCAATGCTAAGTGCACCATCCCATTCTAGGAAGACGTTTCTCTCTCACCTCTCCTTGTCTCGCTCTTCTTTACTCGAGGAAAGATCCCTCTTCTCGGAGTCTCGATCCCTGTCGTGATTCGTCACGGAGGAGCTCCGCTCGGAGTCACCTGGCTTCGGCCACTGAGGCGGCGTTGGAAAGGACGGTGGCGTCCGGTGCAATCGGTTCCATGGCTCGTGGGGGCTGCTGAAGCTCTGAACGTTTGGACCGTCTTTGTGAGCAAAAATGCTACTGTGACCTACAAACCGAGAGAGAGGGGTGGAAAGATTTGGTTAGCTCCTTAATGCCCTCTGCTTGAATAAAGGGGGCATTCAGTCTTATATAAGATCTGCAAAAAGGCCAATTACCAGCACATTTATCTTTTTTCAGTCTGGAAAAAGAGAAAGAAGGGGGTGGGGTGGGGGGAGAAAGACACTTAGGAACAGTAATAGTGAGACAGCTCTGTGGCCTGAAAGAGGAGCCATTTAAAGTCTCTGCAGGAAAAGAAACCCTTGAAATCTGAATAACTACGTGGATGTAATGAGGCCATTTGCTCTACAGATGGCAGGTGAGCCCCAAATCGCCCTGCTCCCTGCTGTGATATCCAGAGCTAAACTGGGCCTATTGTGATGGCCACTGACATTTATTAGAGAATGCAACTCATTAAACATGATCAACTGCCTATGATGGAAAGTGGTGTGGGAGATTTTTGATTAGGGGATGAATAGGCTGAGCTTCAGCACAATCGTTTGGATCCTCCGCGAGCGTCTTTCTCCTCTACAAAATTGTTCCGTCAGCAACTCACAATTCTGTTTGCCACTCAGCCATCCCTCGCCTGGTGTTCCCCAGATGTGTTGGGACTGCAGTTCCCAGAATTCCTAGCTGGAGCAGCGACTGAACATGAGGATGGGGAATTCTGGGAGTTCCTGTCTCATTGCATCTGAAGAAGTTGGGGAAGGGTGATATAGCTTCATGAAAGGAGAACATTGTCTACCAGATGTTCTTTGTGTTAATGAAAATAGCCCCAAGGATGGAGAGATGATGGCTTTGCAGTGTGTGCCCTGTTGTCTGGGCCTGCAGAATAAATTGGGTGTTTTTGAAAACTCTGGGTTTTTTGGGTCTGTATCTGTGACTGCACACAAAGACACAATCCTTAAAACATGTATATACAGTTCCAGTCTCAACACGCATTGCAATGCATGTATCTCTTTGGCCCCACCAACTTTCCTTCCAAGAAGAGGCAGGCTTTGCTTTGAGACTGCTTTTTCTCACTTACGAGCCCCAATCCAGCAGGCCTTCTTTCCAGAAAGCTGGGTCCAGTTAAGGGAACCCTCGTAACATCTCATGACGCTAATTACCTCCATGCTATTTTTGGAAGAGGCAAGCATGCTCCTGCGAGACGGTGTAGCATTTGAACAGCCATACGTTTGCAAGATTGGAATTCCAATGTGTCAGTCTATGTTTAGCTACTCTTTTCTTGAGACAATAATCAGCACATGGAGAGTTATTTTCAAAGGACCATGGGACCACATAGGAATAAGGAAACTGCTGGGCCACCCTTAGATTAGCCAGGTCAGCATGGTCTGAAGGAAAAACAGAATGTTCCAGTGTTCCCTGGGATGTTCTGGCCTCCCAAATGGCACATTTTGCATAACTATATAGGAAAAAGTTACATTGGAAAAGGTGAGCTACAGTAGAGTTCAAGCTCTGTGGGTCAATCATTCTACATTCAGACTTCTATCTTGGGATCAAGAGATCCTGGCTGGTCAACGCAGGCCCCTGCTTGGAAAACCTGGAGTCCTCCCGATGTTTTGAACATCAGCTCCCTTCCTTATGAATCTCAATCCAGCAGGTCCTCTTTTCAGAAAGCTTGATCCAATCAAGGGAACCCTCTTAGCATCTCCGCATGGCCAACGACAAGGACTGTGGGAGTCACCGTCCAAAATATCTGGAGATCATCCAGCTCCCTCTCCCTCCAAAACTGAGCAAGACAAACAGATGGCTTGACTGAAAGTACGGAGCTAATCCAACCTAATTTAATTTGCTTGCATTTCTATGAAAAAGTCATGATATGCGTGTGCTTTGCTTGCATTTCACAGGGCTGAAAAGCTGAACCAGGTGTCATCAGATTGCCTTGATCAACCCAAGACAGACAAAGAGAGAGAGAAAAAAGGCCTGGATCCTGCCCACCCTATGTTCTCCTGCCTCAACAGCTGATGCCATTCAATGGGTATCACGTGTACTGCCTGGTATCTGGCTCAAAGCTCTTCCAATAAGGCGGTTGGATCCTGAAGCACCACCCAAGCTGCTTCCTCAAACCTTGGACCTGAGACCCCAAGGATGGTTAAGTGGGGGGGGGGGAGAGATTTTGTTGGGCCCCTCTTTTCTCTGGGAAGTGAGGTGAAGTCACCACTCCTGGTGGATGTGGAACATCAATTATGGAAAGCCCCCTATGGAAACTTGGAATGTTTTAGCTGCGGTGATTGGGTGGGGGGAGGTTTTAAGAAGCTTGCTTTGCTTTATAAACAAATGGCCACCGGCTGCTTTCAATAGGAATATGTGGCTTCCCTGGGAGAGGAGGCTAGTCTGCAGGAACCCAGCCGTACTTACTCAAAGTATGACTGCCTAATCCGCCAAAGGCATTGCTGCTTAAGTTTCCAAGGCCGCTGAAGGTGCTTGACCTGCTAAATGGATCTGGAAAGGCAAACAGGGTTTTAGCCGGCATTTAGCCAAGAATGCTGGAAAATGAAATGTACCCCCTTCTACCCGCCCCCTTATTTGTTTGTTTGTTTATTTATTTTCCATGGTTTGAATCCAAGTAGGATTAGGCCAGACTTTCAGCTAATCCTTCTCCTTGCAAGGCCCTTGCACAGAACATTCCCAGCAGGTTAAACACGGAGAATGGATCGAAGCATTTACTGCCTGGAAACAGGTGCTGGGGTTAAGCTCGGTGCGTGCCAGAAGAGAGAGGGAGGCCAACGTTTCGTGGCTGAAGAGCCAGAGTGACTAACGCAGCCCCCAAGCTAAAACTTGAGCAGCTCAGAATTGCGAGAGTAAAATAGAAAGCTGTAAATTGCTTTCTGGTGGAGTGGGTCAGTGAGGACAAACTGACAGGAGAAGGGCCCCTGATGAACTCCCAGGAAGGCCTAATGGGGGCCTTTGAGATGCTGATTCTTTCTCTCTCCCCAGCCCCCCCCCACTTGATTGTCTTGGTTAAATTACATTTTACGGGCCCAAGTAGAGAGCAAGAATCGGGCAAAATCTAGAAAGGACGTCAGGGCCAGTGGCATCATCTTGAAACCACATTCTTTAATGAAAACGGGATCCTTGTAACGTCTACCTCTTCTCTATCATTTTATGTTTTCTCCCCACTTGTTATGCTTATGGAAGCTCAAACACTACAAAAAGACAACTTGACCCCAAAGAGCAAAATTAAATGATTTGTTCAGGCAGCACAAACAAGACACATGAGTGTGATGGAATCATGATTTAAGCTCATGTTGTTGGTTATGAATGTAGCATTGCTTGACCGCTGCGAAATACAAATTGGAGCTTGTAAAAATGAAGACGGTGTTCTGCCTGGGAATAGACAGATTAATAATTTAGTTTAGGTTGAAATGATGGCTCTCCTAAGCTTAATTTAAAGACAGGCCAGATGGTTAGGGCTGGTGTTGAATTTGCACCATTCATGAAAGTCCATGAATTATGCCACAGAGACTCTGATCAGCAAGGAATACTTCTGGGTAAATGACCAGCTGGGCTGAAACTGACATTTTTTTACAAGCTGCATCAACACTTTGCTATAATGTGTCTAGTTGGTGGGTTAATTATTGTGTCCTTCACCTGCCCTGACAATGGTAACTATTTGAGAAGACCCACCATTTGCTATGCACCTAGCTTATCCCAAATCTCCCACCAGAACAAGCCGACTCAGTTTAAAGCACAAGTTGTTATCTACAACAGGGATGGGTGATTTGGCTGAAGGTTGGGAAATCATATCATCAAATCTGTGTCTCTCCTCCCCCCTTAGAAGAGCTCAAAAGTTACTTCAGAAACATGATCAAGATTTTGAGATACTAAGGGAGCAAATTCACCCAAGCTTGGCTTCATCACTGGCACTGAAAAGCAGGACTCTCCAAGATCAGAGGAAGTTCAACTCTGATAACTTGATCCAGGAGTCACACAATGGAGGCACTCTTATGTTCATCCTGCCCTGATTCTCAGAACTATTTGACTGGCCATCACTGAAAAGGACTTCATCAGCTCATGCAATATGAGAATATAGTGTGAGTATAGTATGCCATGTCTAGCTGCCTGTAAGCTTAAATTGCCCACCCAGATTTCAACGTCCATCCAGGCACATTCTGGAGAGTACAAAAGCATATACTGACAGATCTGTGTGCTTGTGGTATTTGAGATCTCCCCGTTTTCCTGACTGGGATTCTGGAAGCTGGAAGACTATGGCTAGGTTAATCCACCTCTAATTTTTTCCAGATTGAGCTGTGTTCACCCGTCATGCATAGCCTAAGTGATGGAATCAACTAACTTTCTGGCTTCATACAATGCACTGAATCATAAGCGAACCAAAGATGGTGGGGTTGCATAACCCACTTGACTACAAAAAAACAAATCAAGGTTAACCAGCTGTGGGAACACAGCCCTGCTTAGGTCTTTCAATGAGCTGTCTTAGTGTGCTGTGTGAACACAGCCATGAAGTTTCCCTGAGAACAGCAGTATTTCCATGCTGCTTGGAAGCAATTACTGAAGACGTTGACATTGAAAAAAGAAAACACAACCAAGCATTTCTTTTTCACTCTGGCATTCCTGGAAATACTGGTGGCTTTTCCAAAGGCAAATAAATCTGATTCAATGCCTTTGTATTTAGAAGGCAACCTGAATGTTTTTTCAACTTAAGAGGGTAATTTTGTCCTATTCTATTCTAAACAGGATCTATAAACAGATTTTCCAAGACGGTCAGGAATGTTATGTAGCAATTGCTCTTCCAGTAGAGCCTAAAGTTATCACAGCCCTTCCACACATCAGGGTCTTCCTTTTCCTTCCTTGTTCCTGATGCATGGGAAGTCAAGGCATACATCAAGCAGACAGGTAAATGGGAAATGTAGGGTTTACTTACACCTACCTGCCAAATGGCTGGTGGGCAGGAAGCTGCTATGATGAGGTGAGGGTCCAAATGGAGTGGAGTTTGGATGGGCGGACCCTGCAGGAGCAACAGCAACAACATAAGCTTATAGCATAATCTGAGAAAAGTATTTCGGAAGGAAGGAAGGAAGGAAGGAAGGAAGGAAGGAAGGAAGGAAGGAAGGAAGGAAGGGGGGGGAGGGAGGAAACAAAACATAGATTTGATGGTTGGGGGAAAGAAATTTGAATGGCATACTCATGTCCTTGGGCTGGGAATCATGGAATCTCTTTTCTGACTGTCTAAACAGATTCCTGAAAGCCTTCACAATGAGACCCAATCATTGGTCAGAGGGCTTTTGAGTTTCCTAGGAACTTAGAAATAATCCTTGCTCCTGAGGGATAGTTAAAAGTGAGTTCATCTATCCATCTTCCTTGCCTTGACGAACAGGCCATCATACATCAACGTAATATGGAAACAGGATGTTGGCTGTGATTTGTCAGGGAGGTAAACTCAGATTCCAAAGCAGGGGGCTGGCAGGAAGCATGTCACTAATTTGTCTTATTTTCCTGATTCCCCTAACCTGAAGTACTTGGACTTGTACAAATATGTAATGCGTATATATCTGGAGAGAGATGTGTGTCTGTGTGTGTGTGTCTGTGTGTGTGTGTGTTAGCAAATGAGGTTGAGTAAGATTAACAAGTGCATTTTAAAATCTTACAAAAGACAGCAGGTGGGAGACGGTCTCCTGGGAGGAAGGAGATAAGACCTATGTAGCCACACAGAAGGTGTATCGTTAGCTTTCCCTCAAATGTGCAGCAAATCACGAGTATGGAAAGATTGACATCTACTAGTGCCTGCACACTGCAGGTGTACAGAGTGAATCACTGCAAAGCAATTTCTTTCCCCAAGGACCTTTATCTGCCATTATTTCCCCACCACCCCCATTGAAAACCCTTGCTAAGATTTTGAAGGAGCCCTGAGAAGGTTGTGGAAATGATCGGCCACCCCCCTGGCCTTGCTCTCACACAGGCCCTTCACCACTGGAGGATCTGAAAGGGATTGAGCACGCTGGCTCCAAGCAACTGGAAAACCAGTTAAGGAATCCCGGGGGGTGGGGTGGGGTGGGGTGGGGGGTGGTTGGAAGCAGCCCTGGAGAATGGCACCCACTGTTATCGATGCCTTGAAATGGATGGAGCCCGTCATCCTGTAAATCCTTTAGGATTTCAGAAGGTGCATAACAGATGGGAGATTTCTTCAAGGAGACATCCTACAAACTTGACTACATGGGGCCGATAATAATGAGGAGGAGGAAAGAAGAAAAAGGCGTCCCCAAGAGAAAAACCAGGGATGTCACTACGGGCTGTCAGGGAGCTATTAAACTGAAGGTTTGCCAGCAGCTGAACATTCATTCCAGGGTCAAGAGAGCCTAAGATAACTTATGTCTTTGGTGGTAACATAGCAGCATGGCAGAAGCTGTGTTTCAACAAGGCAAGGAGGAAGTCTCAGATTCTGGAAACACAAAGATTTATTCCTCCCTCTGTAGAGTCACCATGTTTGTTCATCTTCTTCTCCGCTGATAGCCAACTTTATGGAGATTTACTGCCCGATGGCTCTGTGTATTCACAGATGGAAAGGAATTATTTATAAGCCACGGGAGGCTTCGGATTTGATTCTGGAAAGGTATTTTGGAGCATCAGGAACGCACTGGCCCAAGACTCATTAAAGATGCTGTATCTGTTTCCTGCAGGATCCAGGGTACTTTTTTTAGAACAGAATAGAATCCGCAGGGCTTTTAGCGGGGTGAAGTGAAAGCCTCCAAAATTTGTCTTTTATGCACTACAAACGTAAAGTCAGAACTCTTACGTTCCACTGCCTGTAATGGTGTCTGCTCTTAATAGGTGCATTTAGAACCGCCACTTTATGAAATTTATTCTTAAACTATAACAAAATCACTTATTGTACCAATTTCATGGGGATAGGAATGAGGGAACAAACCTATTTAAAATGCAATTCTTCTATGGGATCCCAAACCCAGCCAAATTTTCACTCGTACAAACTCTGCATGCTGGTTCCAGTCATCAAGTGGTACCTCATGCTCTCACCAGCATCATCTGGACCTTTGCAATGTGCTGCACATGAGGATGACCTTGAAGACCCTCCAGATGCTTCAACTGGTTCAGGAACCAGCAGCCCAGCTGTTGGTGGGTGATCTCTGATGTGAGTATGTGACACCTCTACTTTAGGCCCTGCACCGGCTCCCTTTTAGCTTCTGAGTGCAACTCAAAGTCTTGATTTTGACCTTGAAAGCCATACACGTTTGGCATCAGAGTGCTGGCAGGATTGCCTTCTCTGACCAGTTTAGAGCTGCCCAAATCAGATGTTCCAGGAGAACCTGCTAGGGGTCCCCCACTTTCACAGAATAGAGAGGGTGGAGGCTCACAGATGCCATGTCTTGGGTGCTATATCTGCCCTGTGGAATACCTCCCCTTGAGATACAATCACCCGCCCCTCTTTACTAGCATTTCATACGTTGCTCAAGACAGAACTGTTTACAGAGGCATTTGATTTCTGATTGCCATTTCTGATTGCCACTGTATTTCTTGCTTTTTATGCATTTTGTTATACTTGCCTCTTTATTCATTATATGGTGGACTCTTTAAGATATTGGATAAATCTGTAAGCCCCTGAGAGTCATCTGTTTGTGGCAGAGGGCAAATCAAATGAATAAATCAACAGATAATTCATGTGTGGGTGTATAAATACTGTATATCATTTGAAGCGTGGCATTCCCAAATCCTTGAGTGAAATTCTCTTTTGACCAAGACAATCCAATAGTTTAAGAAAAAGAAATGTTTCTGACAGTATTCTCAAACATCGAGACTGGGGATGTTTACTTAGTAATGATAAATCAATCAAGAAAAGGAAGGAGGTTAGGACACATGTGCATAAATGGGATTTTTCCTCACCTGTGCTGGAGAAGAGGGGCCGTGCAAGATCTTGAGAATAATGGAAACCAGGAAAGACTCCAGGAGCAGGTGGTCTGCTGAAGAGGTCAAGTTTTCCACCTATTTCTAGCTTGTGGGGATCCAGCTGCATTTGCTGTCAAGAGAGAGAAAAAGGAAAACCTCATTATACATTTCCATTTCCCTTTCCTAGCGGAGCAGGAAGGGGAAGGAGCTCCCAGCAAAGGTCTGATGCTTCACGCCTGCATTGGCATCACCACGGAGAATAGGCCAGACTAGTGGCCACATCTGTGGTTGCATCCTGCGAGTCACGTTATGCCATCTGCCTCCGTGAGGCTCTTTCATGCTACAGTTTCTCAGCCTGCCTGCTTCCTCAGCAACAACAACAAAAGTCTGAAAGGAGCTCTCTACCCTGGGGGATAAGGGGTGGGGTGGGGGGTTAACCCTGTAGGAGAATGCACCAGGATCTGCTGAGTGGGTCAGGCACCCTTGGATGGTTCTGCAACCTCAGTCTCTTAAGAAATGTTCCAAGTGCAACTGGCAGAACCAATCTTCAAAGGGTTGGGTGATCAGCATCATGCACTTGGTTGTCTCGGTTGAGAGGGAGAAAGAAAGACAGAGAGGGGTTCAAAGAGCCTGTCTTTACCTGTACAAAAATAAGTGCAAAATGAAAGATGCATGGAAAAGGAAGAAGGTGAGGAAAGACATTCCTTCTTGATTTCAAGGTGCTTGAGAAGATTGGAAAAGTGGCGGTCCCCTACACTTGCTACTGGGGAAGGGAGTAGAAAGCAACAGGGCCTGCTTCTTTGGAAAAGATTCAGCTCGTGGTTAAGCATGATGGTTTCTCCCAAAGGATGACAGCTATGAATGGCCCACAGAAGGCCTATGTGTTTTCTATAGCCGCAAAGGACAGAACTAGCACCACAAGTCATACACCTGGCAAGACTCTTACGGCCTTCAAGAAAGCTGGCAAGACCTAGCTTTTCTAGAGAGTGTTTCAGGACCAATTCTGGGGCCCTCAGTGCAAATTTTGGTTGTATTATGATTATATATTGCTTGTATTCCATCATCATCATCATCATCATCATCATCATCCCACCTAGACTCCGGATTGAGGTGGTAAATATAAATAAATGCCATAAATAGATAAAAAAGTCTGAGTTAAGGGTTGCTTCCAAAAAGTGGATTCCAACATTTTCCCCTCTTCCCCCTTGTCCTCTGTCAATGAATAGAAAAGCAAAATGAATGATGAGATGTCATCACAAGCAGATTATCCCTGTTTCTTTAGAGTAAGAATACTGTATTTTACTGGTTCCTGCTTCTGCATCTACTACATCGTTTAATGTACACCTAGAACAAAGGAAAGCTCTAATTTCTTCTGCATAAAAGCAGGATAACTGCCATGGAAGAGACACCTGAGAGCTGGCAAGGAAGTTTCACAATCTGTTGAATTGTTGAATCTTACTCATGCATAGCCCTGCTCTGACAGGGCTTCGGTGATGTGCATGTTGGTTACAAAATCTCCTTGATTACCACTGGGCTTAAAACCTGGCGTGCCTTAATGAGGAAGTCTGGAAAACTGGCACCAGCAGTAGTGTCATGTGGAAGGTTGTTAAAAAAGCCAAACTGAGCCATGTCAATCCTTCATCATTCTTACGAAAGGGTGTGTCTCCTTCTCAAACTGCTTCCACTTCAAAGATCAAAGGATCACTCGCTAAATCTCTCCACGTGGGCAACACAGTTCCATGAAAATCAGAGGAATACTTCTACTGATTCAATATGAAGTAGACTGAACCCATTTCCTGCTTCTCTCCCCCGCCCCGCCTGTAGTTACTCAGCTATGGCAGTAAATAATGGGAATGCGTCAATGAACAAAACACAAAGGGGTTGTGGTGATGAGGGTAGGGAGGAGGGTGTAAAAGCAACTTCCTTCACTATCAACCTGCTCTTATTTAAGTAATTTAGAAGGCTGTGGTTCTGCAACCACCATCTTCACAAACCGTCTGGGCGTTGTCCAACTAATGCCAAGCTACTTCTACAGAAAGTAACCAACCACAGGGTGTTAAACGTTTGCCTCTGTGGTTGGTGCTAAGATTTTGAAGCACAGGTATTTTTGGTGGTAGATGTGTTTTATTTTTTTAAATTTCTCCCTCCCCACTGAAAGCATTCTCTTAACATCTGCCAAGGAGAGATATCTAAACTTTGGAGATGCCACCACTAAGTCCCTCCACGCCTTGCTCCGAATCTTCTCCAACCTATAATTCTACCATATGGTAAGGGCGCTTTGCAATCTCTAAGCATGTTAATCTGTGCACCTAGCAAAGTTTTCTAACTCAAATGCTTTGGGTCCTTCTTGGAATTTTCTGTTAGCCTCAATAACACTCTCAGGCAAAACAGACCTACAGACTTGGGGAAGATGACTCAAGACTTCACTGAGCTGAAGATGGCAGTCTCTGGATTCTTCCTACATGGGTATTGGAGAAATCACTAGGGTGTGGGACACCGGCCACAACTAACATTCTTACTTCTCCAGTTCCACACTTCCCCTCCGTTCCCCTCCCACCGTCCACACAATACCGCCAAACGCCCCCGAGCGCCTCTGACATCAGGACTGACATTCTACTCGCCTGCTCTATGTTTTGTAAAATGTCCTTCACCGTATCGCTCATTTCACTCTGAACAGGATAACACTCCATATTCCACAGGAGGTACTAGTACAGAAGGGAAATGATATTAAACACGCATGCTTTGTAGGCCCCCGCCCGACCCAAGCACCGCCCAGCCTTCCATCTCTGATCTTCTCCTCTGGGTTGCATTGTTAATACCTGGGATTCGTTTTGCTACCAAGACGCCCTGCCCCACCAGAGAACACACAGCCATTTAGATTTCTAGGGTAGATGTTGAAAGATAGAAAGGCTTAATTAATTCTGCACTTTACAAAGGAAAGCAACACCATGAGAAATGGACCTTCTTTGTTAATCGGGGTGGTGACGGTGGGAACATAAGCCTCAAAGCCAGAAGAAAAGACCGCTCGTTCCTGAATAAATGTGCTCGATTACCTTTATCTTCTGCTGGTGATGGTAGATTTGCCAAGCGATCTGTACATGGACAGCACACCACTTCCCAGGCTTCTGCAACGAAACAAGGACCGGGATTCAATTTTAAGCAGCCATGGGTGTCAACCACTCCCTCCTTTGTGCAGCTGTCCAACTGTTTCTTTGATTTATAGGCTGCCCCAATCTGTACGACTCTTACAAAATGCAATGATCAAACACTGTAAAAACACAGAATATGTATCATCCCAAAGAAACTCTGGAGAAAATCAACAATCAATTAAGGAAGTGAAGCAGCCAAAAAGGGATCTAGGTACTCATTCTAATCCAGGACCTGGGCTCTAAACACTGATCTAGCTTTGTTTTTACAGGCTTGCTTCAACAGGGCCAGACTATGTCCCAACTTTGCTCTGAAACTCCTTCATGTTTGTTTTTCAGGTAAGTGTAAGAATAGAAGAGTCTAGATCAGTGTTTTCCCCCAGCCAGCACGCTGGGAGCAATTCTGGGAGTTGAAATCCACATATCTTAAGGTTGCCAAGTTTGAAAAAGGCTGATCTAGATCATCCCAAACTATGGCATGCTTTGTCTGGTAGGCAAATTTGCTAAGGAGACAGGCCCAAAGGTTTTCTCCTGCTAGGTCCAATCCTGCAACTGACTGTCAAAAGCTTCTGAACGTCAAGTGGAAAAGGAGGAGGATAGATAAATAAGAGCTGAATCAGGCCAAAAACCTCTTGATGAAGCTCGACAGATGTTCATAACCTGAGACCTTTTGAGGAACAGTGGCCCCTTGAAAGCTTTAGGTTCAAAAAGTTATGAGGAATTCAGAGTTTTTAATAAGGGGAGAAATATTAAATGCGGAACTGCAAATAATTCATATAGAACATTCATTTCTTCATTTCAAGAAATGAAGTATGTTTTCCTTTTTTTTTCCTGGACCCATTCTACTTATTGGTGTGGTCTTCAGCATCTCACTGAAAGGTGAAGTACAATTTTCATTCCAGAAAAAAATCTGTACATTCTGTAGCACTTTCTTATGGTGATGCCTCCAAGAAGCACACTAAAACAAGGCCTGGAGGCATCTTTTCCTGCTGTTGTATTCTCACCAACATTAGCATTCAACAGTGCACTTTCTCAAAAGATGGATGTTTCCTGCAGCCACCATGTTTCATAGCTATTGGCCCATCAGCCTCTTGAATTCATAAAATAAACACATGAAGTAGGTAAGCCAGAAAACCTTTCATGCTTTTGGCAATCTAAGAGGGCACTGAATGTTCATTTTTTGCATGCAAATCGGAAACTTCTGGGCTACTGGCTCTGAGAAATGGGTGTGATTTGCTACAATGCAAATTTGCATAATTGTGTAACTGCTTCATTTGCAACACGTATGCCAATAATGTAATCTTGCTTTGATGCAGAATTTGAGTTTACTGGAAAAAGAATAAAAAGCCAGCCTGGAATCTAACTAGTACTTCCTTTCGGATTTTTTTTTTTGGACTTCCAAATCTAATCTACATTCCCCATCAAACTACCAACTAGATCTGACCTTGTTTAGCTCTTTTCAAAATCAACCAAGGTCAGCTTCGCACTGCACCTGCTGCAACCTCTAATTTTTTTTTTAAAGCATTATGAATAGTTTTTACCCATTTCCTCATTTTTTCCTCCAATTTTAAAAATAAAAAGTAGATTAAAAAAAAATCCCTGACAAACCTTACTTACTCGTACAGGAGCCCGATAGGGGTCAGCCACCTAAGAAAAATATGGAAAAAACAAATCAAACTTTTATGAAACCTGGATGATAAATGGGAAAAAGGATTTTAATTCGGGGGGGGGGGATGCCAGTAAATGAGTAGAATTGAGCAGGAAAAGGGCGTCCTACTTATTTCAGTGTAAGAACATAACTAGAAAACACATGAAGTGTTCTAAGCATGCAACCCCTTTATATCAGTCCATTCAGTAACTCAGAATTCAGACCTGCTAAAAAATCATCTAATTTTCCTCTCTTCTTTTTTCAGATAATGTAATTAACATTTCCCTAATTTTGATACTTGTTTCTGAAAGAAGGATGGTGGGGCTCAAAAACATGATATATATTTTTTTCTGTTGCAAACCAAGGCCAAAATGAAAAATCATTGCCTGCAGGTTAACGTTTAGCACACATCAGCCCAAAACAGGAGAAGAAACACACTGGACTTGGGACTTACCCCTGGCGTCTTCTGCAGAAGCGTATGGTGCACTGTGCCAGGCCTGCTGGCCACATCAATTGGATTTGAAGTCTAGAAGGACAAAATGAAAGAGCTGGTGAGTTAATGCTTTACTGTTCCAGCAATGCTTTGATCTGACCCTAGCAAACAGGAACAATTATTTGACGACACTGAACAATATGTTCAGAAGGGTTACAATGCTGCCATGAAGTTCATTATACGGGCAGGAAGAACCTGAGCTAAGACCATCTAAGGAGGAGAAACCTTTGTGGCGGTTTTCGGTGGGGTCCAAAACTCCAAACGCTCTTGGAAACATTAAGGGATAACCAGGAACAAAACATCCAGCATCTGCTGGCTTTGTTTGTGGATATCTGCATATGAATGGCCCGTATTTGGAAAACGGGGTTTGCATTTTTGAGAATCATCTCAGGCTAAGGAACCCATTGCATTCTCCATGACACCATCAAACAGCCAAATGTTGGCCGTCTGTTGTTGAGAACTGGTAAGAGGTATGCAGTTATCGCAGAGCTCTGTAAAGGACTGTTAAGGGGCATTGGCAGAGATGGTGGTGATGGGGGTGACAGTGGCTCAAACCAGGTCTTCACCCTCAAATGTTCTTTTTGCAGGGAGGCAAAGCTTCCTCCTGCAGAGCCAATCCCTCTTTATTAAGTACAGAAAATATGGATGTAACCCCAATAGAAGAGAATATATGTAGCTCAGGGTTGAACTGCAGAGTCCTTGGTATTCCAATCAACATCAGCTCCAAGCACTGATGATGTTACCTAGTCAGGTAATGAAATGTCTGCAAGCAAACCACCAAGCTCAGAGAGCACTAAGAACTCCACATGGATGTAATGGTCAGGGAAGCCAAAATGAAAACTCTCTCCCTGAGAGTCAACAGAGAATAACAGCCAACAGCATCAGAACACTTTGGGGTGGGGCAAGACGCATCTGGTATAAGAGGATGTGGAAAGGAAGGAGCCCTCCCCCACCCAACATCCTGCATTACAATCCAGATATGGAATAATGTTACTGCTGGGGCTCCATTTACCCACCACATCTGTTAGTTTTCAATAATCTGCTCTACCAGGTCTTGAGAACATAAAGGAGATCATCTGTTGGCAGTGTTATGTAAAACAACTTGGCTAACTGAAAAGATAATGCAGTGTTGTAATGAGATATAGTTCATTCTGCAGCCAGTCACTGGCATGTCCTAAATTTTCTGGAATATCTGAAGCGAAAAATGTTTTTGCGTTGTTCAAGGGAGCCTGATGGGAGATCTTTTTACCCTTGCACTGTGCCTCTTCCATTCCCCTTTTTAAAAGGGACTTTTGCTTTATTAGAATATAAATGTACACCATGTGGATCCAGGTGAATTTCTTTTAATCAATCAATCAATTAATTACTTAATTAATTATATTAATTCCTTTTCATTGCAACTCTGGCTGATTTCATGGGGACATTTTCTTGGCAGCAATACAAAACAGGTTTATCCTTTCCTTCATCCAGGATTCCCCCACCCCCCCAACATCTCAGTCTAGCCTGCAGCCCTAGTGTTCCCTGGAAGACGCTAACCAAGGACTAATCAGGTTTGATCTGCTTAACACTTCTGAGATCAGGCCAGGTCAGCTAAATGCAGCCAGCTCCAGAGACATTTAATTCCTTCTGGCAGAAGTTAAGTGGACAGAGGGACTTTGTCTCCAAGTTCTCCTCTGCTTCCTTTTTTAATTACTACATACTATATATCACTACTGCACCATAGCATATGTTTTTATTTATTTATTTATTGAAACATGCATGTTTTAAGAGTTTGCTAAAAAAAAACAACTGGGGGAGAAACTGGGCTTTCGGTAGTGGCTCAGAAATGATAAAATGTAGTAGCTAGGATGACTGGCAAAGTTGTATTGACTGAGTGTGTCAGCCCATCGAAGTAGGCCAGGTCAGGAAGTAGACACAGCAAGGCTTCCAGGAATGCTACTTTAATCTTATAAGGTATAACAACAGAAGCTGGAATGCTTGCCTGAACTTCCCATCACCTCTTCTTATACCAAGCAGAATCTGGACGTGGTTGTTTTAAGTTTCTTTCTCACGCCCTTTTCTTCCCCAGGTCTAAGCTTCTCCTCTATTAACAGTTCCTGCATTCATCCATCAAGGTTACCTCCACCTTCCTCCTCGCTGAGTTTCATATGTGGGACTGCCTTGTTGAATGATTTCAATGGTTAACCCAGCCCTTCATATGGTGATGAGTTTTGTCCCTGAGGCCAGCAGTCACTGGAATCCAGTGCTTGCTTTTTGGAATGGAATGAGGACCATTAGCTCTTCCACGCAATGGCCCGGCACCTGTTTTCCTCCAAGATGAGTGCAGTAAGTTTAACTAATTCCCTAGCTAGACATTAAACCTGCAACGCAAGCCAAAACACTGTCAGTTTTCAAAGAAGGAGGCTTTTGGAGAGGCCTGTGAACATGAGACAGGTCAAACATGACCCACCAAGGATTGTTTTAAAAATAGGAAGGAAGGGAAGAGAGAACGATGAAGTGTCCTGAGTTGTGGGTGTGGAACAGACCCTCAGCCTCTATCTCTGAGCAGAATTATCAGGTCCTTTTCTAAACTGATGGATAAGGAGGTAAAATAACAGCTGTGATGCATTTTAAGGTCACATTACATTAATAGTAATGTGAATGATAACAGTGCCCTCTGGTCCTTCATTCCCCTGAAGACAGATGGAAAAGCTTCCTTCTGCAAAGCAAATTGAATACTTTTGACCTTTCCAAGTTCTTAGCTCATGAGAAATGGCCTTTGGGAAAGTAACTAAGAAGTTTGCAGTCAAGTTGGGATCATGTGGCAAGGACTTACATACGAGGCCTTGGGGAAGTGACACCAGAAGAGGGAAACAAAAACAAACTCTTTGCTTCAGAGGGCAAGGAAGACAGAATTCATTACGCCACGGTCAGCCCCCGGACACGTCTGTCATGATGATCTAGAGGTTAAGGCAGCAGCCACATGGGAGGAAGAGGCAGGTTTGAGCAGAAGAAAGGTTAGAATGATTTGTGCAGAGTTTTGTTCTGCTCGAAAGATTTGCATTCTGTCTCTCTTCCAGGGAGATTAATCATGATCGCAGCAAGTTAAAGATAATTTAGGTGCGGCCAGATTCTCCCAGTTCTGCCAAATATAGCAGAATGCTCTGAGAATGAGGATGGGAATTTTCAGCGCGAAAGATTCATGGGTTGTTACTAACCCGTTTGGTATGATGTATCTTCTGCACAAGCTGAACCCAGAAAAAGAAGTATCAGTGATCTGAGTTCACACATTAGGCTTAGTGTGTTGTTTTCATCCTGGAGAAGGTCTATCTATGTGGTCACTGAGAGCTGAAGCTGACTTGATGGCATAAAATCAATCACAACCATGTTGTCTGGGCCAAACCATTGTTGTCTGTTAAACCCTGATTTATTGACTGTCATGTGCATCCACAATAAACCATGGTAAGCAAATTGTTACATGGCATATGTGAAACCCACAGTCTCTGCCTTGCATTTATGGATCAGCTGGGACCCTACAGAGCTTCTAGGCAATTTCAGCTGAGTGAGAATTTCTTTGGCCGACACTGGAATGTATCAAACCTGGACCTTTAGTCCTCAGCTTTTTCTTTAATCTTTCCCCCCCTTTTTTCTTCCTTAACTTTCTGCTTTATATTTTTTCATGTTACTTTTATTCATGTAAAAATTTTCAGTACAACTTTTATTTACACACACACACACACACGCCCTGGATCTTTAGCTGGGACCAACATGCTTGGTGGTTGATCCTCTGGAGAACGTGTGCCAGTCCAACCCTTGTCTCAGGGAAATAGTATATAAGAGTGTATACAGGCCTTTGGCTAAGATGGATGTGGCCCCTTTCAAAGAGTTCATTTGTTGTTGCCCTCTTAGCTTCTTCTGTTATTGCTGTATTCTTTGGATTGTCTTATAGTTGTTAATGTTTCTTGTCAACCGCCCAGAGTTGTTGGGAGTTGGGTGTATATAAACTGAATGAACGAACAAATGAATGAATGAACCAATCAATTTCGCTCATAGGTATGGAAGGACCAGGGACTCAGCCAGCTGCTTGGTTCAAGGGAGAGAAATAGGGAAAGAAGTCAAGTCCTGAAATCACTGTGCTTGTGATGACTTGGCTGGTTGGCTAAACTCAGAACTCTTTTTCAAGAGGAAGAAACCAAGTGAAGCCACACAGCGAGTTTACACAGGACTTCCACCACACAGGGCTGCCTTCCCAACTTTTGCCAGAGGGACCCAGCGGTTGGAGAAGGGTTAATGGGACCCCTTATGAACTTTATGCGTAGAACAGGAAAAAAATGAACTTGTGATTTATGGTTTTGAGGATTAGACGGGGTCGATTATAGGAGAAAAGAGGGTCATGATGTAACTGTAGAGAAAGAGGTAAATTTATAATTGCACTTATTGCTGCTGTAAAGACGATCAGAAGCCACTGCTTTCTATCTTTTTTCCTTTTCTTTCTTTCTTTCCTGCACTTTTAGCTTTTCCTTTGATTTTTCTTTTTCCTTCCTTACTTTATATTAGTTTGTATTAGTTTTTACCTTCACTTTTAAAACTTTTAATAAAATTATTTAAAAAAAAAAAGAGAGAGAGAGAGAAGGGTTAATGGGAAACAGGCTGCTGCTTAACTAATCAGTTTCACAGATGGCCTTGTGTTTTGGGTCAGTTTCACTGCAGCCATCAATTTGATGGCTGACTTGAGAACTGCCACAGGCTCGGCCTCTGTGCAAAAACCCTCGGCTCATTAAGACTTTGGCCACACACATTCAGAGTCTACTCCCTGCTCCCTCCCTCCCTCCCTCCCTCCCTCCCTCCCTCCTCCTCTCTCTCTCTCTCTCTCTCTCTCTCTCCTTCCTTCCTTCCTTCCTTCCTTCCTTCCTTCCTTCCTTCCTCCCTCCCTCCCTCCCTCCCTCTCCTCTCCTCTCCTCCTCTTCCTCTTCCTCTTCCTCTTTCCCTCTCTCCTGGCCTCTTCCCAGTTCGTTTTTATGCTCCACCCATTTTTCCTGTAGGTTTTGGCGGAAGAAACGGAAAACAAAACAAATCAGGATTTGGCTAAATTTCTGCCTGTTCATTTGGTTCATATGCAATAGTTGGGTTTTGATTTAATATGAAGAGGAAATCCACTCTTTTGGCTTAGCATCTTGTGCAAACCAGACCACTATGGCTTATTTAAAAAAATGGATAAAACGAAACCCGTCTCCATGTTATGTACAGAAACACACTTGTCAGCAGCGCAGGGTGACCCAAGGCACAGAGAAGCCCCTTCTGAAAATGATGTTTGATTCAGGAAAACACACGTGTGTATTTTTTACAGCCACTTCTGGACATGCCAGTCAAAACTCTGCCACAGTTTGTTTGGATAAAGAACAAAAAATAAAACCAATAAGAAAGGGGATCGCAATCAATGTTTACCTTCGGTTGAAAAGCTCCCTGAAGGGACCCGAAAGGACCTGGATGTGGGAGCATTGAAGGCATTCCTGGCACTGTTGGGGGGTAACTTGGAAAGAACTGGGGGGAAAAAAGAGAAAATTTGCATTACAGATGGATATTAAAAGGGTGCAACACATCTGGTGCAACTTTTAATTTTTCAGAAATGACAACCCAAACCCTCACCCAAAGGCAAGATTTATGAGGCATATTTCTACTGTACTTCCTAGAGCTCATTTTTCACCAAATTAAAAATAAAGTAGTATCTACAGCAAGATGGCCTCTCTTAAATTCTGGGGTGTTAAAAGGCCGAGATTTGGGGCATTTTTAAATAGGCTCACGTTTTCCTTATAGCCAGCTTTAAGATCAAGTGGCCAGTCTTGAAGGAATAGAGTTATGTGATTTCCTTCCTTCCTTCCTTCCTTCCTTCCTTCCTTCCTCCCTCCCTCCCTCCCTCCCTCCCTCTACTGAAGCAGCAGTTATGCACCACTGCACCACTTTTGACATAAACAAAGATAATTTCATTGGATCGCCTTTCTTCTGTGGTTGGCCCTCACAAACCTCTCCACTTTAATCTTCAGCTACCCTCCCAGTTATAGTGCCAGCCAAGATGCACACGCTTTTAGCTAACCACATCTTGGTTCCTTAAACGCTGTTGCTGATGCAGCAACCAGAGAAACCGACTGGCAGGACGAGGAAGGCAGGATGTTCTACCCACCTACCTGTGCTTCCTTTACTAGGCTGAGAGGCTGAAGATGCCCATTAGGTTAAAAGGATCTGGAAAGGCATGTCTGTTTTGTAAGGACTTTCAGAGCCAAGTTCTCTGCAAGTCAGCTGCTCTCATGTGGATATAAAAAGATGAATCCCCTTGGGTTAAGCTCCTGGAGATGGTATTGTGCAGTTCTATTGGCAGTGAAGTTTACTTCTGTGTTTGGCCATTGCCTTCCTCTGTGATTTTTTTTTTCAACCTCCAAGGTTAGTCTACAGCCTTGGGGATCCCTGGAGGGGAAGTCGCCCATTCAAGGATTATCTGTGGCCAACCCTACTTAGCTTCCAAAATCATCCAAGGTTGGCCAGGCGTTGCCATCTGCCAAAGTCATTCAAGTAAAGCGATATAAATAAAATAGTGTCAGAGCAGTAATCATCAGCCATGTCTGGCCAACGAGTGTCCTCAAGGTTAATAATAATAATAATAATAATAATAATAATAATAATAATAATAATATCACTGAAGATCAGACCAATTACCAGAAGAAAAATACACTTGCAAAAAAAGCCATTTGGAATGAAAAGGGGATTAATGTCTTTGTGAAGGCTTGCAACGATGGATGAAAAGGCCCTCTGTACTCACCACATTAATTAATCTTAAAATGTGAGCAAGTCTTCAGGCATGTCTAAAATGCTTAGGGCAGAGGAGCTCAGCAGGAAGATCCCAGAAACCTCCAGATATGTTACCGAATTCTGATTTTTTCCCCCCCAAGTCACAGAAGGGGGAAATGATTAAACATGCCACTCAAGAGTTTAATTGTGTTAACTCAATTTCATTTTAACTAAATGTCTCAGGGAGGAAGGAAGGGAGGGAGGGAGGGAGGGAGGAAGAAAGAGGGAGGAAGGGAAGGAGGGAAGGAAGGATGAGAGGCGAAGGGTGGGAGAGAGGAAGATTTCTGACACTCTCTGCCAACTTCCCACAAGCGAAGTCAATGGGGGAGCCGGCAGCAAGTTGTAAGTTGCTCACACTTCCACTGCTTTTTTGCCTTTCGTCATTCTGTTTCTCTGTTTAGGTAAGGAAGCATCTCTGAAATGATGAGCCAATGGGTCACGGGTTGTCTAGTTCTATACTAATTTCTCCTCCACTTGTCTAACACATTGTGCTCATCTTGGTCAGCAATCTCTCTGCTTTACATAACACTCCCTTTTGCTCTTAGTTCGCTTAATTCCAAATATGTAGGTCTCTGAGTGCCGGTTTGATAGTGACTCACTTGACTATGGCCATGAACTTCCCGACTCAATATGGAAGATCAGATGCCAAATCACAGGATTCTAACCCTTCCTAATCTTCTATTTTGGGGGGAAATTTCTGGATGAGCCCCAACTTGAAGTCCAAAGTGCTAGAGAGAGAGAGATTTACGGCCTGGCTGAGAAAAGGCCTCCAAGAAAAAAACACATCGGAGATTAGATCCGAAACAGAACCTCAGAAGACAGAATGAACTGGAAACATCCAAGAGAGCGAAAGGAGTTTTATGGCTTTATTGTCTGAGCAGTTTATAGTGCTCCAAGCACGAAAATAAATACAGGGTTTTTTTTGTTTCTTGTTTTTCTTAATCCAAAAAAAACCCCCCATGCAGTGGAAACTTGCTGCATCAAAAACAGATAAGGAAAACATCAAGTACAGAGAAAACTCTAGTTTTTAAGAATCGGAATAAAAGGCACTTACGTTGGAATGTCGAAAGTAAGGGTTATCAAGTTTGGGAGCATACTTGTCGAACTAGAAGGAAACAAAACGTCAGAGATGTTAGTTGGTTTGGTATAAGCCTTGGAATGCAACTGAAGTATAGCCAAACATATGATGATGATGGTTTGGGGTAGTTCATAGACGGGGTGGAGGTAGGTTGGTATGATTTTGCTTTGCATTTTAAAGAGCGCCTTCTAAAAAAACATGACTTCTCTCCTAACTTAGAAAATCAGTGGGGCATAATGGTGAAGGTATTAGACTAGGAGTGGGGAGACCCAGGTTCTAGTCCCCCACTTAGCCACAGAAGCTCCTGGGGGGACTTTGGGACAGGCACTCTCTCTTGGCCAACAGCCACAGTGCTATAATGGTTCAGGAGAAGGCAGACCCAGGTTCTACTTCCCCTTCAGCCATGGAAGCCTTCTAAGTGACTTTGGGCTGATCCCTCTCTCTCAGCCCAAAAGCCAATGTGGTGTAGTGGGGAAAATGCTAGACTGGGAATGGGGAGACCCAGGTTCTATTCCCCCTTAGCCATGGAAGCTCTGAGGCTGACTTGGGTTCAGTTACTCAGTCTCAGCCCAACTTACTCATAGGGTTATTGTTGTGGGGAAAAACTGGAGAAGGGAGTGCTGCCTTATGTTCCTGAAGTAATGGTAGGATATAAATCAAATAATAAATCTAATCAATTTGCAGTGTTGAAGCAGCACACTCAACCAACTAGCAGCATCAACCTTCACCGTCCAGGTCTCTCCCAAAAAAATCAGCATGCTTTCCAATTGATTCCCTCAAAGTCTGTACAATTTATGAGCTGGTGTAGAACATCTTGTTTTCTACCCAACAATTTGTATTTCATCTTCATATGTCCTAGTGTGTAAAGGCTGTTTTCAATTTGCCTTCTTTTATTCCCATCTCAACTCCCTATGATGCCTCCATCTAAGTTTGCCTCAGGACTATCACGTGGAACAATCACCCAATTTAATCCAAGCTCAACCCTTTACTCATATAATATGCCTCCATCCGAGCCCTGAGGGGCTCTCATCATCTTTCAAAATCAACCCCCTTCAAATTAACTTTTTAAAAAATTGATCCACATTCTGCTCAACCCCACTCTGAAATGGGAGGTAACAAAAATCAGAGTTTTTGTACAGATCAATCCATTGTGGATCTCCATCCCTCTTTACTTTTAGTCTGTAATTCAACTCCTGGTCATGCTTTTCAGAACACTGTTGGTTTGACCCAAGTACCCCCTCCCCAATTAATATTCTGATCATGCCCTAAGAACGTTTAACCCCTTCCAGCCTTAAGCAGGTGGAGGACCTAGCATGGCAAGAACTGATCTTTTTAAAATGCCCCCCTTCCCCCAACCAAATTGTCATGTTCTCTTGTGCATTCTCCGCCATACAGGAGAGCAGATTTGCAATTGTGTTAATTACAGTTATTATTGGGGTCATGTACCCTCCAGTGTAAATACCAGAAATTACTAAAACACATGCAGCTGGTGGTTTCAATGCCACCCGCTCCAGCATTGGGATTAATCAACCCATTTAGTGGAATATCAGAAAATGGGAGATCAAACATCACAACGAAGGTGCGGCAAAGCTGCTGTTACGCTCTTCGCCTGACATCCGCGGGGCGTGGGTGGGCGCAAAGGGATCAGGTAACAGACTTCTTAAATCTCAGGCCAGCTTTCAAGTGAAAACGTTGAGCTTGTTGTTCTCAGGAGGAGAAAGAGAAAGATCTTTGGGTGACATTCAAACACCTGGAGGCAGTCCAGGGGTTGACGAAACTGTTCTTTGTTCTTTGGTTAAGCGGATTAGTGCCGCCAAAGGGTTGACAACAGCAGGAAGAGAAAAGACAAAGTGTCATTTCCCACGGGTTGGCTCTTCCCCAAATGCAGAAGGGAAGGACCCAAAAAATATGGAGGGGAAACACTGAACCCTGTTTGGTGCCATGCATCAAAAACCCAACGTTGGTGGGAAAGGCTACGAGCCTTTGCTACAGACAGGACTGAGGAAGGCATCAACTCAACAGCACTGCTGTGAAATGAAAAAGTCAAGGGGGTGGAGGAGGAGGTCTCCCTTCTCCTCGCTTGCCCCAGGATGTCAAAGAGTTGCTGTGTTCCAGCCAACAGTTTGGACCAGTCCATATCTGGCGATGACATTTGGAGGAAAGCGGGTGGCGCCTGGTGGGTGGGCAGCATTCCACAAAATCAGCACAAATCTACCAGCTGGCCTCTCTGGGAGGAAATTTTAAAATAACCCAAATACCTGAAGTAGTCCTTCAGCCATGCCATAAACAAATATTCAGCTATACAGTACAGTCCGTGTTGAAAGCCCAGATGCTTATTTATCGTTCCTTGGCTTCCCCAAATCAAATGTGAACATTCAAGGCGGGGGGGGGAGGGGGAGAAAAACCTACCACCCCTGGGTGGTACTGACTTGGATAGCAATGAAAGAAGAATATTTTCACCAGCAGCTGAATTATTATGATGGGATGAGAGGCTGAATGAAAAACAAAGGTGGCCACAGGTAACGTCCTGGGTTAGAAACATTCCATGGGGTTGTGGGTTTTCCTTACACGCAAAATGCCTTTTGCCATTAACGGCCCTCTTGCTTTACCCGTTCTGATTCTTGTGTTGCTTCTTAAAAATTCGCACACATTAGCATGCACGGTGCCATAAGTATTTATGTGAAGCCTCTGCGAGGCTTTCCTCTTTGCAGTTAACGTGCTAGGGATCAGTTATGTTAGCTGCTCAAAACGCAGAATGTACAAGCTCGTGTGGCAAGCCCAAGCTCCATGTTACTCAGTTCCTTCTTTAAACAGACCTTAGCAGAGAGTCTGAGACCACCCGTTTCCCCCCAACGAAAAAAAGATAAAGTCAAGGTAACACTGAGAAGCTGCAGCAGCAAATTACACCACATTTGCTTGCAGTGAAAAGTGGCAACTGCAACCGTGCCTTAAAACAATGCGTCCTTTGGACTAGCAGAAGAGGAACCATTTTGAACATCCTTCGGGGCTGGCCAGAGGTGTTTCTACTTATCCACACATTTGGGGGGAAGGGGTACGCACCCGGGGAGGTGCAGTGTGCGGCATCTGGGGCAGGCTGGATGGAAAAGGAGTAAATGTGTGCTGGTGGGTGTGTTGGTGGGTGTGTTGGTGCTGGTGGAACTCCGCCCTCAGCATCGGCACCAGAGTCCTGTCCGCACTCTGAATCAAAAACCGATTGTTCAGTTCTTGTCTGAGCAGCTTGTGATCTAGAAGAGGAGGGAGAAGGAAAGAGAGAGAGGGAAAGAGAGAGATGGGAAAGAAAGAAAGAAAGAAAGAAAGAAAGAAAGAAAGAAAGAAAGAAAGAAAGAAAGAAAGAAAGAAAGAAAGGAAGGAAGGAAGGAAGGAAGAGAGAGGACACCACGGCCCAGTAGCCTGTGAGTTTCACAAAAACGTAGAAGTAAAAGAGTCAAAATATTCACCTGGCATTCCCTGTTTCTGCAGGTTATGCTGTGGTGGTTTTCTACGTGAGAACTCATTGGTGGAGGTAAGAGAGATGCCTGTGACAAAGTACCAATCAGAATCCCCGAATGAGGCTGGCAATACATGATTGGTTGGTTGAATGATATCAACAGGCTGGTATCTAAAGAACAAGAGAGAATACCATGAGTCATCACAGTAGAAAACATTTGGGGGTGTTAGCAACAACCAGCCCCTTCCCACCTCCACCTCCCAACCCAAGAGACCTTGTGGATCATGACTGATTTTGCCTTCAGGAGAACAAATTTGGGGCAAGAGGGGGGAACCCAACAACGTCTCCATCTTTTCTTCCACCCCACCAACATTTCTGGAGGTGCTTCATACATGAAATGAACAGGGGAGGTTGGACCTTGAAGGTCTATATCGTCCCTCATGACTTTTGGGTTTTAGGTTCTGCGACAGATAAATTTACATTTGTGAAGCACAGCAACCATATTATTTTTTGTGCCTTAATGGGCCAGGGAAGCTCCTAAGCAATTGCTTCTCATTTCTTTTTCTAGAAGTGGACTTCCAAACACAGAACCCCACACCCACAAAACCCTTGCATTTCAATCTCTTTTCGAAACCCACCCTTTAAAAACCTTCCAGATCGTGCAAAGCCAACATTACAACAAGACCCATTGAAAGAGAATTCTGAGAATTCTCTCCCAAGTTATGAATGAAAAATGATTAGATTCCTCAGAACTTTTTCAGCCTGAAAACCAGATTTCTTATGTAGCTGGAAATACACTGTTGAAGTAGTCATGTGAAATTAGTGGTCTTGCAAGGAGGTTATTCCTAAGCCTTTTTTTTGGGGTAATAAACTGTGTCTTACTGTTGTGTTTCTATGTATTTATTTTAAAGTTTTGCACTGTTTATGTGTGTTTTCAGTACGTTAAGGGACTTTAAGGGTTTGGCTGCAACAAAAAGTGGATATGTAGACTCAATAAATACATTAATAAATTAGTTCGTGCTAGCAGAAGCTTGCCAATGATTTCTTCTAAAAAGATCTGATGGTTCTGGCAGAAAAAGGGGAATGAAAAAAGATCAGAATGGGAAGTATTTTTCTTCCTTTGACCATTATTTGTTATAGGTAATTTCAGTTCAGTGCAGTTGGGTGCTCTGGGCCTCAGAGGATTAATACCAAGGTCCTAATCAGGTTCTCTTGAGTGAACATCTGTGGAAATTGATTTATGAAAGCTTGTCTTTTAGCCCACCCAAGATTATTTAGGGACAAATAATCATCTTTGCAGATACAATGGAATATTGAGAAGAACAATGTTCAGTCTCTGGATGCCCAGCCAGTATGCAGAAAAGCATATTGCAGATTGATTTCTAAAGTTCAAGAAAAACTGGTTGAAGTTGGGTGGGTTGACCAACGGTGATAACAGCTGAGCTGGTTTACTGAAATCCAGGTCTACTTTAAGCATGCTGCTTTAAAGTGGAATTGCCCATTTCACCTAGCTAAATGGCACTCTTTGTCCCACACCTAGGCAAAATCTCATAAACTCACAAGGCCAGTTTGTTCACTTATTGCAAAACTCAAGGACAGGTGGGAGGGACATGGAGCCTGCTTTATTTCTAACAAGAAATCCAGTACCCCACTTCCTTCCCCTTTAAACAGGCCTGGAACAGCCTTTTTTCCCACGTTGACCTCAAGTACATTTAATAATTGTACAGGTCTTTTAAAAAATAACAAGGGGAAAAGTCTGGCCTAATGAAGAAACAGGATACTTCTGCTATTATGGAGATAATCCACTTTGTGTTTTCCTGGATTAGAAGGATTGGGGAGAAGGGGAAGAAGGGTGGATTTAAACGTTCACAGCTGCAGAGTTCCTCAGGATCTGGTTTCTTTAAAAGATTTCAAGCTGGACCTGGTGGATCTGCATCTGACTCCAGGTTTCAGCTTTCTGGTCGATGGACAGAAGGCCAAGACGAGGCGGCCCCATGAATCTTTATGTCAGTCTGTATGTGTCTGCAATGATTCATCTAAGCAGGGGCAGTGATGGACATAGAAAACCTGTTCAATGTTATTGCTTGCCACAAAGGGGAACTGTTCCCTATCAAGCTAGCGATTCTTCTTCATTTTCTCAGCGTGTGCACCCCGAGATGCCAAAAGACTAAGTGGAAGCTGAAGCCAACCAAAACGGCCAGCTGAAGCGGAGGTTGGCATAAATGCCTTCTTGGCATTAAGGCTGGGCAAAGCTTTGGTTGGGAGATTTGACTCGTGACCCAACCCCCAACTTGCATCCAAATGATTCAGGTTGACCATCGCAACTGAATTCACTGCTCCCAATCAATCTGAAAATCTGGAAGGGCTTGGGTTCTTTTTTTAAGTGATCCAACGATTGGATTTGAAGCATCAGGGAGTTACTGATGGTTCCAATGGTGTCGGCCTGGTGGGTCTGAATCAAATTAATGGTTTAGACTGGATCAGAACCAATTTTCAGGACCCTCCTCAATATAGCAATGTAGAGGGCTTGGAGAAGGTGCACAGAAAATTACCAATATAGCACAATTTGCCCACCTAGCACAATAATTTATTTTAATTGGCAGCATTCTTCTGGGTTCTGGGTTGAGGACTTGCTCATCACCTACTATCTGACCCATAATTCAGTGTTAGAATCACTGAGCTCAAGGAAATGTAGGAGGCCTTCACATCCAACCCTTACTCAGGGCAGGAACCCCTGACAGATAGCCATCCAGCCTCTGTCTCAACATTTCTATTAAGGAGCTCAGAATCTCCCTAGGAAATTAATTCTATCATTGAAGTTTGTTCCAGGGAGTCCAGACAGAACCTCTAACCATTCCTCATTGCCCAACTCTGAGTTGTCCCATTAAATAAGGTTTGACTGACAGAATTCAGTCCAATGTCTTTCTGACTCAAGTCTCTGAAACTGAAGGCAAACTTAGACTTTCCGGAAGACAGGTCCTAAGGAGATTGGAGCTACAGAGGTTCAGCCTACAAACACTGTGAAGGTCACGTTCTTCTCTTATTTTGTATCTGTTGGATTAAAAACCTTCCAGGAAGAAACAAGAGAGTATCCAAAAAGCATCACTGCTTTTAACAGTTATAAATCTCTCTCTTTCCCACCATCTCTTTCTCACTTGTTAACTAGCTTTGCATAGGAAACAGGAGGAGGTATTGGCATAAATGCACATCTACATTAATCCCCACTATATCTAGATTTTCTTTCTTCACTGTATAATCGCTCTCTCTTTTTTTCTGTTGGTATTTTAGGTTTTTTTTTTTTTTGCATTTCACCATTAATCCCACTGGGTGAATTACAGAGTCAAATGCCAGATCAAAAGGGGGCCTTTAACAGTGAGAGATCCACCAGAGACTCCAGCTGCTACAGTAACAGATGTAAGCTAATGGAAAACTATAAAGGGGAAGTTTCAGGGCACCAAAAGCAGAGATGAATTCATAGTTAAGAATATGCAGGGAACGTCTCAAATCTCGTGAATGAAAAATAAATAAAAGCTTTGCTCCACTTCCTCCAGGAACCCAGGTGTCCAGCTATACAAGGGGAGCGTGTGTCAAAAAGCTGGAACGTGGGCAGATATTATTATCACCCACACAAACATGGGGTTTATTTGCCTTCTAGAGGCAGATCTGGTGTCCACCAACCCGAGTTCTTCACGTTTCCCAGCTTAGCTGTGCTTCATATTTAGGCTCAACACTGAATTTTCTCCTTCCTGCTAAGGACAGAAATGTCATTTGCATACTTTGATTAATTCCCAACTGTGAATGTTATTGAGGAATTTGTTTTGCGTCCATAAATGTATAACAATGAGCACCGTGTCTGTATTTTTCTGCGATGATGACACAGAAAATCAATGCTTGCCACAAGAATTTTGGGGATGGGAAGGAATGATCAAAAAGAGATGTCTGGCTAAGCATTTCTCTGCCCCAGGTGTGACCTGCCAGTTATCTGGGGCAGAGGCAGTGAATCACAAATGATGATGATGATGGTGATGATGAAGAACTACAGGGTAGAACATTCAACTCAGAGATTACATTTCTGAGCAACTGCAGGGCTACTTCTGTTTAAAGAGAGTTGAGATTAAACCACAGAAGATGCTCTCAATTCTTTTATTTCTTTTCAAGTAGGCTTGACTGTGGACCTTCCATAGTAACCAGGATTAGTTTGGGATTAGAAGAATCACAACCCCGAGAAAGAGTTGCCTGCAGAAAGTTTAAGGTTTGGCATCTCTTCCTAGAAGGATCAGGTTGCCATTGATGGGAAGGGCCTCTTGTGCCTAAACAACCCAAAATTTGCCGGTATTTTCAGAGCTGCAACCTTCAAAAAGAGGGTTTTGAACTAGATTAGATACTGTGAACCTGGTTTGAGGTCCTAGAAAGATGCTCCCTCTTTCTTTTCCCTTATCACATTTTTTCCTCCATATTTTTGAGCTACTCATAATATAACCATGTTCTCTTATTTCTTGTTATATGTACACGTTTTTAAAAAGTAACTGGGAGGAGGAAAAAAGGTCTCAATTTCATCAACATTCTCTGAGTCCTCTATGATATGATGACCCTTAAATGCTGCAACTTCAGCTTGAGTAAAAAAATCTTTACAGGAGACAGGATGGGTTTTGTTGCTGATACATTTTAAATCACAACATGGTTTAAATCTGAGATTTAAAACGTGATGTGATGGTTTGTTGATGCCTCAGGATAATAGGCAACCAGTTCAGAAAAGAAACGGTCTGTCTGCTGGTGACAAACCCTCTTCGAAACAATGCTTTGCTGCTGCAGTGCAAATCCTGGCTTATTTTCACCTTAGCTTGAACCCAGAATGCTAATTCCTGCCTTGGTTTTGTCCTCTTCCTGTTTCTTCTGCGTAGTCGAGAAGAAATGGATGCAAAAACAAATTGGGAATGAGCTACGGAAGATATTATTTTGCTTGTCAGGAAGAGTGGCACGTTCAACAGATTGTGATGGAAAGTATTCCTGATTTAGCACGATTATACCACTTTAGGATCATCCTGCTTCAGCATCTCTTACCCATTTCAACCACCCTTCTGGCTGGCCATTTGGTTTTTGACTCTTGTTACCTACATATTTGGACCGAGGGCTTAATAATAAAAAATAGGGTGGTGGTGGTGGTGGTGGTGGTGGAGAACGTATCTCAGTATGAAATCCAGAGAGCAGGTGGGACCTACCTGCGGGGTGACCTGGGATCACAAGGCTGTTGGTGGGCAAGGCTGGAGGTGGGGGCGGCAGCGTGGGAGGGGTGGCGAACATGGCCGGATGATGCTGGTGTTGGGATTGTGATCTGAGAGGGAAGTGCGAGGCGGCAAGGTTAGAGATGGAAAGGGGCACAACCGGGCCGGAGGAATGGTGGGGAGGGATCTGTGGGGAGAGAGAAAGGTGCTTGGGGAGGCTGATGCTCGTGGCGCTGCTGGCGCTGCTGCTTCTGCTGTGAAAAGAAACAGAAAGAAGCGGGGAGGAGGGAGAGAGGGGAGGAGGAGGGGACAGAGAACATGGTTAGAAAGGGAGCAGAGGTTCTGCAAAATAACACCATCCTTCCTGAAAGCATCCCAGCCCCCCCCCCCCAAAAAATCAAAGTTTTTGCAGCATGTAGACCAGCCTTCTCCCCTAACGTAGAGTTCTACAACATCCAGAAAAGCTGGGATTCATGGACACTGTTCTCCCGAGAAACCCCAAAAAGAGCTCCTTCTGCCATCTGAATTAGGTCCAGCATTAGCTGGATGACCTTAAATCTCTTATTCCCTGAACCCTCCTTCTGCCTTGATGTGGCTGAGACCCACCTGTTATTCCAAGATCAGCTACGCTGGTCCACCATGATGCACTCCTCAAGAGCAGAATGAAAAACACCCTCCGCAATGATACCCCATCCTTCCATTTTTTCAACAGATTTTAATCAGATCAGTAATTCTCCCTATCTTGCCAGTTATGTTCTCCCCCTTAGTCATTCCTTCCACCTACACACCCACCAGGAGCTGGGAGAATTCTGGAGGAAATTCACTAGAGCACTGAATGCTGTCAAAACTCATGTGATTTTCGAGACCAGTGGATAGGATGGAGAAGGGTTGGAAAATGACTGAAAAATTCTGCTGCAACATCCTCTGCTCTTACAAAGTTTGAGGAACTGGGGGTGGGAATCTGGAAGATGATTGTCCAAACCCTTGAGTTGGATGCTAGGTTGAAGAAAACCACGCGTGAAGGCTGCAAAGAAGAGACCTCCCAACCAGCCTTGGCCTACCCACCTGATATTATTGAGTCCGTTGTGGGCCACTTGGTGATGAACCTGGTAACTGAGAGGAGGGGGGATGTGACTCGGCAATTGTGTCCGAAGCTCAGGCAACAACTGAGGCTGTGACTGCGGCCGAGGCTGAGGTTGGGACTGAGGCCGAGGCTGTGGCTGAGGGGTGAGCCTCGGAGGTGCTGGTGCTGAGATCAACGGCTCCTTTTTCAATAGAGGGCTAGCCCGAGTGCTGGACGTGGGTACAGAAGAGCTGGAAGTCACGACTGTTGTGGTTGGTGGAGGGCTGGGGAGTGGCAGGACAAAGGGCACGTCCGTGTTCAGTTCCTGGCTGCGTTCTAGCCCAGACACTTTAGGGATGTTTCCTGCTTTTGTTTCGGCCTTGTCATTCAAGGTTGGACCTACAAAAACAATGGGGGGGGGGAATAAAATCAAAATGTACATGCAAGATTGTTCTCAGCTAACTGAGAAGGAAAGTGCTGGGGCAGGAGATCCTTCTGGCTGCGAATGAAGTCCAACACATATGGAGAACATCACATTTTTTTAAAACAAGGATTTTCTTCTCTTTTTTGTCCCATTTCGACATCCTTTGCCATACTCTCAAGTTAAGATGGATCCCAGCAGTGCTTGAGTCCTCAGAGGGCTTCAAATGTAAAACTAAATTCGGAATGGATGCTCATTCGAGATTTATTTGCAGGCTAGAACCAAAAAAACAATTAAAAAAAATCTCTAACCGCAGGATAATCATCTTCAAGCAGTAAAGTCCACTTTCTGCAAAATGGCTCATGTCCTGAACAGGTTAGGACAAACAGCGCTACCACCACCTTCTCCTTCATGGTAAGTACAAGAAGCTTAGTATCCCACCATTTCTATTGTAGGTACAGAACGGGGAAAACATCTAGAAGTCTTGGTTACATTTAGCAAGCCAATTTACAGCGTTTTTCTGGAGGGGTCAACACGAACCACTTTGGCAAAATGCTTTTGGGGCCAAGTTGCTGTTAAATACATAAAGATAAATCACCCAACAGATGATTTTGTGTTTTCCATCACTATGTTCTGGAACGGCCCCAACAATGACCAGCTCTATTAAATTTCTTTGAGGCTTTCAAAAATTACACGTTCAGCGCTACTGGTTCCACCCTGGCATCTGATCGTACCAAATTACTGATTTCTGGCCCAGTTCTGAACAAGGTGGCAATTCAGTGCCCTCTACTGAAACACTGCAAAGACAGAAATGCTGTTTATTTTTTTCCAAGTTCTAGAGTAGTTAATTTTCATGCCTCCCAATAATACACTTGAGTCAATTTGCCAAAGACTCAGCAGTCAACTCCAATTCTTCAACCTTAATTAAAGCTGGACTCACATCAGCTTCAGCTTTTTTCTTTCACAGGCAACCTTGACAGTTATCATGAACTGTGTCTTGTCCAAAGTACGTTAGAGATTAAAGTGCACTATTCCTTCCTTCCTTCCTTCCTTCCTTCCTTCCTTCCTTCCTTCCTTCCTTCCTTCCTTCCTTCCTTCCTTCCTTCTCCCAACTCAAGTATACCACTTCGTTTATTATCTAACCAAACTTCCTAGAACATGTTTGAATCAAGAAACACATTGCTAAGATACACACACACACACACACACACACACACATAGGTATATTGGTAGGACAGATGTCAACTAGAGGCATTGCAGGTAAAACTGAATGTTCCTTAACAAAAGGCACCATGTTATCCCCTAATTTCCATTAAACCTGTCCATACCAGCTGCCAAGGGATCCCTCACGCGGCTTTATGTTGATCCTGCCTCTTTTCACTGCAACATCTGAACACTTCAAAACTGTTCAAACATTTCTCCTTGTGATACTTCCACTAGGCAAAGAGAAGTTGCAATTCTCATCTTTCCAACGAGCGGACAATGGCATCAAAGGCTATCTCCTCCATGGGATGGATACGACACAGATCCTCGGTATTTGCTTGAAAAAGGTGTTTGGTTATAATGGATCATAAAATGTGTTTTCCTCTGTGCTTTGGACAAGGCTGAAGCATCATCCTCAACTGAAAAGAGCAGTCACATATGAAAGACCAAAGTCAAAGATTAGAGGGATAAATGGTAATACCACTATGATGGAATTCACCACACAAATCATTCGATTAAGCAGTGCACGCTCAAAGCAAGAGAAAGAGATGCTATTTTATTTCAAAATTGTGGGAGCTGAGCAACAATGCTCCCTCTTGATCTACTGTGGGCAGGGAAGGGAAGCAACCAACCAATGTGGAAAATAAATGAGATTTGCAAAAGGTTTTGTCTTGTCCATAATTGAAAGATGAGAGATGATCCTCAACTGGAGAAAAGGTTTGGTGTACAGCACAAAGAAAGGGGTGAATTGGATAGCCTCGGTATTTTTAACTCTAGGATTTTACTGCCCAACTCTTGCAAATTGCCTGCAAATGCAAGAAGTTGCCCTACAACCAGATCTTTGCTCCAAAGCAGAATTGTCATGTTTTCACAAAGCATCTTCAGAAAGCAAGTTCTGCAGTTTGACTTGACCAAAGAGAAAATACAGGTTGAATTCAAGAATAAAAACCACCTGCCCAACTTAAAAGGGCACAACGCGGATTAGGCTGTTACTTCTAGGGATGTTCTATAACTCTGACTGACGTTCCCACACATTTCAGAGGAAGGGAAGGAGGGATGGACGCCAACGAACCTGTTCTGCTGACTCCTCTACCTAAAGCACATTTTTCAAGGGCTTAGCAAAGTGTAAAGGAAAACTGTTGAGTGTGGTGGATGAGAAACCCAGTTGGTGACATGGCTTAGGGGTAGAATACACGTTTTCAGTACGTGCATACAAAAACAAACCCCAAACCAAAACAGCAGAATGACAAAAACGGTCTACCCAGAAGAGCTGAGGTGGAGTTTTCAGCCTGTTTCCCTCTTTTTCTCTGATCGCACAGCTGTTAATTACTGCGCTCAGGCTATTTTCTTCCATTTCCCACTCAAAATCAGCGAGAAAGAATTAACCCATCCTTTGACGCTCTGCCACCAAATTTTGGGCCGCTCTAGCTGTTGCAAAAAGGGACTTCTTAGTGCCTCTCGCCGCTTACAGCTCCCCCCCTCTGCTTCTTATGAACTTAATGCACGCGTTAAGGCTGCAGTTCTATATTTGGAATGAACCATCATGGAACGCAGCGAAGCTTTCATAAAATGGGGATGGGGATTTAACAGCGTGAAGGGGTGGAAAATAATGTCCCCAGACGGCGCAGTGAAGGGCACGGTTATGTAAATATTTCCATTTGGGGAAACCAGCTGCCCTTCAAGCAAAATAGAGAAGGCTATGGATTTGAAAAGCAGGCATTTGGAATCCTGACTTCGGCTTGGAGAGTCTCTTTTAACCCAGTTCCAACTTGGGCTACGTTTTGCTGAGTTCCTTTTCCTTTTTTCCACGTTTCCTCTCTTTCAGGAAGATGCTGATCCTGTGCCCCAACGCAGATCCAACCTCTGGCCCTCGCTTCCTTTGTGCAGAGCCGTCCATCAAGAGACATCGTCTTGCACCATCTAAAACACTCCCCGAACAGCTGCCACTGTCAATTATTCTCTCTGACAGCCTTGCCGAACAGGAAAAGAACTGGAGCGAACACTTGCCAATTTTAATAAACTGTGAGGCTCAAGTCATTTAACCTGCTAGATTGCGGTTGGTGTGACTGTAACGAGCCTTGGAGCTTTGGGAATGACAAAAATGGCGGCAAACAGAGCTGGCAGCTTGGTCCTTCGGGTTCGCTTCCAAGTGCCAGGTCATAATTGTAGCTTCTGGCCATTCTTATAGCTTTACAAGAACGTATTAGATGGGTCTCTAATATAATTAAAGATCTGGATATATATTGCTATATAACTGTTACACATAAATAGGCACACACTGACACCTAGTTAGGCAATTTGTTCTGATCTTAATAAAAACTGAGTAGGGCCAGAACTGGTTAGCCATGGGAAAGGAGACCATTAGGGAATACCGGGGTGGGATTTAGACCAGGAAGTGGAGAAAATGTTCTGGAAGAAGGCAATGGCAAACCACCTGTGTATGATTCTCAAAAAAACTGCCCTGAAGGGTCCATGAAGTCACCCAAAATTGGGGTTCAACATGAAGGAGATTTTGTCCTCACATGCACAAGTTTTTGTGTCTAATAAGATTTCTTTAGACCTTCTGAAGCATTATAGTCCTGGATACTGTTCTCATGTGTCCAATGGAAAACCCAGCCCTGCTTCTGTTTTTTTCTTCCTCTTCAGAGTCACCTGAGTTTGGAAGCAAGTTCTAGGTGATGTCTGTATCTTGGCCTCTTCCTTTCACAGAGCCCAGGGCAACCTCTTTGCAAGGACCTTTGAGGTGGGTTAGACTGAGCATGTGCGAGTCAGCTAACAGCACCCAAGGGAACTTAACAACGTCACACACCTCATCTTCTTCACACTGAATCAGAATTCCCTGCTTGCATCCTTCAAAAGGTTATGAATCACAACTGCCCCCCTCATTAAAAATAGAACAATGCAGAAGCATTAGGGCTGATATGTTTTTAATATAAAATGTGCTCCAAAATGGTTTTCTGCTATGGCACATACTTTGGAGCGATGCAGCACTTTGGATTCAATTTGGAAGGAGTGGTGTTCTTTCATGGCTGTGCCCAGCTGGAAATACTTCCATACCACTCTTGGTCATATGTTTGGATTCAGTCCCTTCCTTCCATGGGACCATAAATGCAGCATCTGTCTGCAACTCATTAAAGCAGCCACATCTGTTTTCAGGATTACAGGGCTGTAGCAGAAGCCTCCTCTACAGGTGCCGTGTTCCCATTCCCACCTGCTCCAAAGCCTCTCTTTTGAATCAAATCCAACACAATGCACAGCTCCAACGTGCACACGCACGCTTCCTCGAAAACAGTTTTATTTGTCTTTAAATCAACTGCTTTAGTCACATAGAAAAGTCATGCAGCTGTATTGGATTAATGGATTAAAGCTCATTTGATGAATTTAATTGATGGCCCTCTTCCAGAGGCCTCCAAATTCACAAATAATCTACTCAAAGAAAACCCCATCACCCTCTAAGCTCTTTAGTCAAGTGCCTGAGGTCTGCTCTTGTGAAGGTCTTATTTGTGTGGAGTTTGACACACAAGGCACGACAAAGGACGTTTGTACTAGTTACCCTAGAAGCTGTGAGCAGGAAACTCAGCAAAGTGCCTTGCACCACTCCTAGAATTATGGCTCCCTCAACTTCTGCATGGTCAACAATGTGTAAGCTACATCGTTGCTTGAAGGAAGACCTCTTTGGGAAAATGTAGATACCACATCGACATATTTGCATCAGAGGAGTTCATTTATTCGCAAACAGCTCAACTGGTCTGGGAAAACATGGAGGACAAAGGGTGAGAATTTCCTCCCCCCCAAAAGGAGGCCTCTGACAGCCAGACCCCTGAATTGATGAGATGGTGAGCTATACCTCTTGTGGTCTTGCACAGGGGGAGATGTTCCTTGAGACGGCTGCACTGTATCTAGGGGTATTAGCTGGAAGCCTGCGTGACAATGCACTCACGAGAGATGAATGGAAACAGGCCTAGACTGCGGGATCAGGGCCAAGGCATAAAAGGCAAGGGATTGCCATTCAGATTTGCAGAAAAGTGAAGTCACGCCACATTTGCATAGCAAGTCAGCTGCTGGCAACCACCCAAGGTGGAGCTTAAGTGGGATTTTCAACCCAGGCACCTACTGCAGATGCTGGTTCGGTAATGAGATTGGAAGTTTCATGCAGGCTTTTAATCTTGGCCTTCAACGCCAGATCAAACTCAGCAGGGTTAAATCCCTTCATTCTAGCTCTTAAGCAGAGGCTAACTGGCTTCCGACCCATGACGTAAGAGGCAATTGGCTAAGAAAAGGCACGCAACTTTTTTTTCTTTTTTCTCCTTTTAATGCAACATGGGCAAGGCGTTTATTGCCTAGCCAGGCAGTTTAGGTGCTCTTCAGGATAGCTAAAATAAAGAACCGGAAGACAACCCCAGCGTACTAAGTAATCAGGTCAAAGCTTTTTAGAAAGACACAACTCAATTATCTACCAAGCGACTATGTGGAGTTTTAATTAATCAAGGAAGCGCAAGCATCCAATCCTCAGCTCCCATGTTACAGAAGAGGGGAAGGAAGTGCTTCTTCTCCTGCTCCCTTTCCCCTTCCGCTGTTTGAAAATCCCATTATTGATTCCCACCCGGCTGTTGAGTTATTAATCGCTCCAATTAAATCCCCAACATAGCCTTGCATTGGAATTGAACCCCTCAATGGATCAATAGCGTAGAAGCCCCCAAAAGCAATTACTGCTCAACCGAACAGAACAGCCTGTTCTGCTAAAAGAAACCAAATCAAAGGTCACCGTTCCTCAGAGGTAGCTTGATCCAACTTTAAGAGGTCACCAAGAAATGGGGCCATCTGTTCTCCTATGGAGACATAGACGCACAGTTGTCTTCCACCTGGGAGAGAGGAACGGCTTTCCATTACACAGAGGTTGGGGGAAGCAACACTTTTTCAGAGCTCCTTGCATTGGCAAACTAGAGACTACAGCCCTAGTGATGTCCCAAGATCCAGATGTGGAGGAATGGAGCTGGCTCCAAATTTCAGTCCGCTTTGGAAGAGAGTTCTCAAAGGTCCCCCTGCCTTTGTGGACAGGTTTACTTTGCAACTTGCCTTTTCTCTTTGTTTTCCGTTGTAGGGAAAATCCATGCTCCCCTGGGTGTCTGTCCCTAGAAACAGCCATTTTGTTTTCCCAGAATGCCCTGGATGTTCCCTTAGTGAGCTAAAACTGGAGAATTTCAGCTCTAAAATGAGCTCATAAAGCATGGTTGACTGAAGTTTCACACGCCTGCACAAGGACCATTGTCACGCGTCGGGACCAAGGAAGAGATGGCATGATTTCTCCTACCCAGAGTTTCTCTTCATACAGGACTTTGTAACAAGTTGTGAATTTCTGCCTTGTTATCAAACTGCTGCAAAACTTTCTCAGAGTCAGGCACAATCCGTTCTCTATTCTAGGTAGCCCTGGTTCATCCTTCCTGGAAAACGGTATGCTCCATCTATCATCCTTGGAAAACTACTTCTAACTACAGTTAAGAGGTCATGAATCTAAATCAGGGGGTGATGGAAGGTGAGTTCATCCTATAGGTATCAGGGTGTTCCCTTGATTTTTCCCCCTCTTGGGGCTTTTATAGGATCATCTGTCAAGGATCATCTAAAGGAAGTAGAAGAGCATGGCTGAATTACAAACTTGATTTGTATCAATGAGTACCTGCCAAAAGAGTTTTGGGGAGGAAGGATGATAATTCTGATAATAATTAAGAGGAGTAGGAGAAGACCACGGTAAAGATAATGAGTTTCAGGAATTCTTGTGTTTGTGTTGATATACAAGTGGTGATATCCGTTCCTAATACTGATTGTTCTATCTTGAGCCATCACTCCAAAGCTCCATGTTAAAACAAAGTAACATGGAGATTTGGAGTGATGGCTCAAGATAGAACAAGAATGAAATGTGATATATTTCAGAAAACGGAATCCATTAGGCATCTTTGCAATATCCAGTATATATCCCAGTATACAATGTACACAGCAAGTCTGTCCTTGTAGTTGGGATATTTCCACCCCTCCTTGTATTTTAATTTCTGGCTGATCCATTTATTGTCCCTCTAAAAAGAAGAAAACCCAATCACAAGTTTGAACTGTATCCTATTAAATTCTTTGGCCCAGTAAAGCCACATCTTCTCAGTTTACTTTTCGTGCATTTTAAAACCAATTTTAGCTTGAGTGTAGTACAGCGGACCAGGTTTTGTGACTCCCCACCCCCTGGCAAAGAAACCTTTTGCTGAATTTTAACAGATACGATTGGAAAATAGGTATTATTTATGGTCAGGACGATGGCGTTATTAATATTAGAGTAGGACATTTAATTTCTGTCTGGTTATTGTAAGTCATGGACACATAAACATTTAATAATGTAAACCTCTACTGATCTACAACACTGGTCTCTCAAGCCTTTAATGACACCACACTCATTTGGTAACTAATTGACTGCAATCTGATTGTGTGATTATTAGCTTGCTTCCCAAAATGGCCTTCAAAATTCCCTTTTCTACGTTTTCTATGTCTTAAGTAAGGAACGCAGAATCTTGCCTAAAGTTCTATGCCAGTTGCCAGACCACAGGCCTTGGAATTCAGATAAAATGAAACCAGCACTCTGAGTGACTTAGTCGGTCTGGTTCAATGGTTAGTGAATTATCCCATGCTTTGGGTTTAGTTATTGGACCATAAGTGGGTTGGGCTGAAAAATGAAACTGAGGTGGCAGGGTACAAATGGAAAATTATTTGTAACTTCATTCTAATCTTTACACTACATTTTTATATTTTTGGGTTATGTAGTCCTATCCTATATTTTTGGGTTATGTAGTCCTCACTAGTAACCAAGTAGTGAACCTCTTCTCTGGAAGTGTTTTTTTAGCTAGAGGCTTTGCAGTGATAAGTCTCGGAAGCAAATATGAGAAGAAGTCTTTTGTTATATCCTATATTTTGTATGAAACTGGTATTTTGTGAAGTTTTACATTTTAAATGTAACTCTCTGTAACTTTCCTTTCTGCTGGTGCTGAGTGCTCTTATCTCCCTCCCTCCTCAGATAGCAATGCTCTAGACAACAAGGCCGAAATGTACCCAAAACAAGGTACAACCGGTGAAGACAAGGACTTGTGGTTTAGCTACCAGCAATTGACCAAATTTGGAGTACAGAAGGCATGGGGAGGGCACTGAGGGGGGGATTGGGGAGAAACGGCTCTTGTAATGATAAAAAGGCTTGCTGAACTCCTTTTCGGGGTTCAGTTCTTTGCAGGGACCTGCGAGTCCAAACTGAACCTTTGCGCAAATAAAGCTTCTCCCTGAATGACCCAGTGAGAGTCTCGTCATCAATAAATGTTGCGTTGCTCCCACCCGTAACATTTCTGGCACCCCAGATGGGACTCTCCCGGCCCTTTGAGCAGGACCAGTGGAACTCCTGAGACTCAGCGACGCCCGGCGGCTCGACGCAACCAGCTGGCAGGACCCCTTGACTCCTGTGCCTCGGGACCAGCGGACGCCGCAGAGAGCAGGGAGCCTTCCCCTGGATCCAAGGATCCATTCACGGTGACGAGCAGAGGAGTGAGTGGACGGCCGGCCGGAGGAACAGAGGAGTGAGTGGGCCGACTAGCAACCAGACCAGGCGAGTATACTCAGTGGGGAATACCCGCCATAACTGGTGAGGCGGAAGAGGAGGAAAAGCGCGTCCTCCTGGGGGTGAAGGGCCCAAGAGTGGGTGCCTTCTAGGATTGTGTGGGTGGTTAAACAGTCGCAGTTCCTATTGGTGACCATTGAGTGTCCGGCACCGTAGGTCGGCTGTAGTGTATAGGCAAGTGGGTTGGGAACATCCCTTCTCCTAAAGGAGTAAGGGATTGGAAATCTGGCACGCTCCGTAGCAGGGATTGGTCTTTAAAAGGAAGAGCCAGCGTTTGCTGGGAGACCAAGGCAGGAGGGGACAGGTCCTTTAAAAGGAAGAGCCAGCGAGTGCTGGGAGGACTGTCTCGCCATTTCCCTGAGCCGGACCGAGGCCTGACAGGAGAACCCCTTGCCAAAGTCTAACATCAGGTACACGTTAGGAGACCCACACCATGGGGAACACAGGAAGCAAAATTACCCCTCTGTCGTGCATGCTGAAAAACTTTAAAGCTGCCTTCAGTGGCGACTATGGGGATCCCAGGTGCGACCCGGATACCCTGAAGATTTTCTGTAAACAAGAATGGCCAACGTTTGGAGTCAACTGGCCTGAAGAAGGGGCTGAAGACATGGATCATACTTTAAAGGCTCAGCTTGCAAAGCTTTGTTAGGAGACTCAGTTGCCATGGCCCAAAATACTGTCCCTTGCTTTAACACGTATCAGGGCTATTTACTGTCCCCCTTTGAAATGCTTTATGGGAGACCATTTGGATCTCATGAAGTACAAACTGCCTGGACTGGTGAAAAGAACATTTCTCAATACTTGCAGAAGCTGGCGCACGTTCTATCCTCTGTTTCCCTGCAGGTCCGAGATGCCTTGCCAGTCACTCCTGACGTACAACCCATTGCCCAGCCAGACCAGTGGGTTAGAGCTGTTCCCATCCTGCACTGATCTGAAGTGGTCCCAACCGAAGCAAGTCCTACTGAGCATGCCAACTGCTGTGAAAGTCCTACATCAAAGCTTGGGTGCACGGATCCAGGATCGGGCAGGTGAAGGAACCCCCAGACATTTGGCAAGTTTCCTTGGTCGATGGACTTAAATTAAAATTGCAGCGTTCTCTAGCTTCACCAGCAAATCTTTTTAAGGACTAATTAGGTCCACTGGTAGTGACCTAATTCAGGAACAACCAGAAGATTTGGCATCACCCATACGATAAGAATGGATGTAAATGCTTGTTCTATAGTGGTTTTGATGGTTCGTATGCAAAGGGAAAGAGAGCAAGCAGATGCAGGCAACAGGATATGTGATGAGCAATGGCTGAGTATGTGTATGTGTGTAAGAAGGAGGGAGTGGAGAAAGTAGAAGAGAGATAAAAGGAAAGGAAGAAGGTGTATGTGATAAAAGATACTGAAAAGGTTATTAAGAAAATTGCTGACCGGGTGGTCAAAATTGCCCATGTCTTTGTTCAGACATGGGAGGGTTTCAATATGAAAAATCTCTTTGGGTCCTGGTTTCCCAAACTCCCAGGTCTCCAAGCTATAGTTGCGCTTATAGGAATAATTGCTGCTGGCTGTGTGCTTATTCCTTGCATTTTACCTATTTTTATTCGCACTATCACAAGTACCCTCTCCCTCATAGCCAAAAGGGAAGCAACAACTCAAATAATGGCTCTGTGGCATTATGACCCCATTCCCACTCTGATGAGTGAAAGCCCTTCGGCAAAGCCAAAGGACTTTCAAAGGGGGGAATGAGGTGGCAGGGTACAAATGGAAAATTATTTGTAACTTCATTCTAATCTTTACACTACATTTTTATATTTTTGGGTTATGTAGTCCTATCCTATATTTTTGGGTTATGTAGTCCTCACTAGTAACCAAGTAGTGAACCTCTTCTCTGGAAGTGTTTTTTTAGCTAGAGGCTTTGCAGTGATAAGTCTCGGAAGCAAATATGAGAAGAAGTCTTTTGTTATATCCTATATTTTGTATGAAACTGGTATTTTGTGAAGTTTTACATTTTAAATGTAACTCTCTGTAACTTTCCTTTCTGCTGGTGCTGAGTGCTCTTATCTCCCTCCCTCCTCAGATAGCAATGCTCTAGACAACAAGGCCGAAATGTACCCAAAACAAGGTACAACCGGTGAAGACAAGGACTTGTGGTTTAGCTACCAGCAATTGACCAAATTTGGAGTACAGAAGGCATGGGGAGGGCACTGAGGGGGGGATTGGGGAGAAACGGCTCTTGTAATGATAAAAAGGCTTGCTGAACTCCTTTTCGGGGTTCAGTTCTTTGCAGGGACCTGCGAGTCCAAACTGAACCTTTGCGCAAATAAAGCTTCTCCCTGAATGACCCAGTGAGAGTCTCGTCATCAATAAATGTTGCGTTGCTCCCACCCGTAACAAAACAAAAGCACTAAGTTTTCCATGTTGTGCAACTGCAGCCATTAATGTCTTTAACTGACTAGGTTAAGGGGTGGTTTGAGCACCTCAACTTTGAGTTCTGTATTCACAAATGTTTATAAACACCACTGAGAATCCATGGATGATCTATTCAGGCATGGTAACATGGGCAAGTGGGATACGCCAATGGACCCATTTTTAACTTTGAGGGCATGCTGAGGCACTGTCACAAAATGGCTGCCCCAAGAAGGTGGCTAGTGACAAAACACTCGTGCTTCTGAGCGACGTGAGCGTGTGCATTGCGCCTGTCTGCATTACTTTAAAGCAGCCGCGTCTTCTCCCAGGCTCACGTGATAGCTGCATGATTCAAGGGAAATGGGCACCTGAGTTAAGGAGGCACCAACATTGATCTCAAGTGGGCATGACTGTGTTGTTGGTACTATCTTAACTTGAACCCATATTCTCCTGGAATTGCATGGCTACTCTCAGGGGCAGCATCGTACCCACACCTCCTCTAAAATACCCTTCTGGCTTAGAATCCAAAGAACTGCACACCTCTAGTGAAATTAAATGTATGCACTACTTTTTAACCCCAAGAACACACAAAGCGGCGGATTTCTCGGTTGATCTCTCCCCAGCTCCCAAGGCGGTATCCAGTTTGCAAACATCCAGTACTTCCATTTATTTATTTATTTACTTTCATATATATCTTTGTCGCAAACTGCCCAGAGTCGTTTCAACGAGACAGGCGGTGACAAATTTGATAGATAGATAAATAGATGGATAGATAGACAGACAGACAGACAGACAGACAGAATTTCAACGTATGCCTTTTGGCACAGGCCTGGTGATATTTTCTGCATGTAGGGAAGCGGGGAAGTTTGCATTGCAAAGGAGGAATGGGTGTTTTGTCATTCGGATGAAAACAGGTTTCTACAATATCCATGGGGCTGTAGGAAGTAACATTATTCCCTTGTCCTCAGAAACACACACACGCACACACAAACAAAACAGAAGCACTTGCTTGTGGACAGCACCACTGCTGATGGAGCCAGATGTTATCCCCTGCTGCCCACATGAACTGGGACAGGCCATATCAAGGCCATCTTGCAAAAAGCAAACTGTGAGGACATCCTGTGGAGTCCTTGGGGTTCTCTGAGCTTGGTTCTTTTCTCGCAAACGTTTCATTACCCGGTTAGGTAACATCTTCAGTGCTAGAATGGGATGGGGTTTGCTCTCTGCTTATCCAAAAATGCAAGGGAATTCTTGGAAGCTTGGTATCTGGACAAGGCAGCAATCAACAGACACATAGAGATAAACAGCATCTACACACTATTCAAAAGAGACAATAGAAAACAAAAGACCAGAACATCTCCTCACCAGCAGTCATCACCCAGATAAGCAGAAGTTACCACCAGGCACACAAGCAAGCAGTAAACAATACCCTCATCAAGGAACTACCAGAGGAGCAAAACAAAACCCCCACCCCCACCAACACTGGGAGGGCAAGTTACTGTATATAAACAGAGAGCAAACCCCATCCCATTCTAGCACTGAAGATGATACCAAGCTGGGTCATGAAACGTCTGCAAGAAAAGAACCAAGCTCAGAGATCCCCAAGGACTCCACAATTCAACCCTGAGCTACACATATTCGCCTCTATTGTGAGGACATCAGCGTGACCTACGATGGCAGATAAAGCAGTAACTTCACTAACAACACTCCAATGCTGGAAAGGCAAGAGCGGTGTGGATGGATTAGAGTGGAAGTTACCGGACAGGAGGGTGGGTGGACCTTGCAGTGAAAACTATTTCTCTTTCTGAGGTTTTGCCAAAGCAGCAGCTATTGTATAAATAAGTAATACAAGGTCATGTCTTTTATAATCCTTGGCCACCTTAGATAAATCCAATTTCATCATAGGTTGGGAGTTTATTTGGGTTAAAAAGAAAAAGAAAAAAGAATAACCCTCTGGTCTCCTTAGCCAACATTTCTCTGCAAAAATTGGAAAAGTATGTTTACGCAGCTGTTCAACATCATCTGGAGCTGAAAGCCACCACTGTGCGTCTGTCTTCTCCTTGATTTCACCATGCTTTTTCCTCAAATTGCAGTAGTTAATACTTTTAAAACAGAGGCCCTCGTATTGGGCCTTTAGTAAACAATCCTCTTCTTTCTTTAGCCAAAGCTAGTTAAGTCCAGTTTTGAACTGAGCTTCTTAGCAAAAAAAAAAAACAGCCAACACTCACCAGCTCAGGGACAGGTGAGTGTTGGCTGTTATGAGAAGCAGCTTGGCAATTCACAACACAATTGCTGTGGGGCTCCCAAAAGACAAATGGTTGAGGTTACTCTCTCCCCACCCCCTCTAATCTCTACCACTCCATTGTCCTTTTTTTCAGAGCGGTTTCAAACATGGTTCAAACTGGGATGCAACTATGGAATATAGTGACTAAAAAGGCCAACGTTGCCAATAAGCTTTCTTGCAAATAAATGTGGGGGTAGAGGCTCCTTAAAACAAAAAACAAAATCAGGGGCAGGAGGGCTGGTAGGAGCCAAGAGAAAGGTTCAGAAGGACATTGGTGTTTATGGGCACCACCCTGATATCCATGGATTTCAGCTATACAATCTCACGTGTGCAGGGTTCTCCTGGAAGGTCTTGCCGAGTTCCCAACGTGGACATTTTTCACCACCCTTCCGTCCTCACCTTTTCCAACATTGCTTCTCATGCTACTTTTATCTGATTAATTGGCGCTGAGATTTTTGCTCTCATCGGCTATGATTAAGGCAGTTTCAGACCCAGCTCTGTTGTTCATGAGGGAGGGCTTGATTTGGTTGCGAGATTAGTAAAAGCAAGTATTTCCATTAAGAAAATGAAATGAATAATAAAACCAAACAAATGATCCTTTTTATTGCTAAAGATGCTGGCGACTGACCCCTCTAACTGAATATTGTCACTCTCAATGTTTTCCAGTGGGCGAGCAATGGACGCTTTGGGTGAAACAGTAAAGCAAAATGGGTGGGACCATGTCCTGCTTATGGATAGAGCGATTATCACTGGTTCCCTACTAATCTGGGGAGATCTTGTTTTTAAAAGTGGGTTAATCCTACAACTCGAAATGATGAGAAATCATGCTACCTAATTTCAGCAATTAGAGTCAAAGGAAGATGTTGGTCAAGCTCTATGCAGCTGGGCAAGATCAAAGAAGCAAGAACTGGCCAGACATCAGGAAGGTAATCTTTAATGCTAGTCTGGGGTCAATACAGAACCTTGGAAACTGAAAGAGGAATGTCCAGGCCTTACTTATAGCAAGATAATTAAGGCAGAGTCTGAAGACTTTGAAATGCTTTTTCGCAGATGTCTCCTTACCTGGGCTGAGTTGCCATTTATGAGATAAGCTGTCAACCGACTCACCTGTTTCCTTCTAGTCTCCCTTCCATTTCTTTCCCAACTTCCCTATAACCTCTCTTAGTTTTAAGGACTAGAAAAAAATAAAATATAAATAAATAAAGTAAAATATCCACAGGGCCATAGGCAGGAGGGTTTTCAGACTCGAATGGAAGGAAGCTGGACAAAGAGTTTGATACGTTCTGACTTCAATCTACCAGAATACAGAAACAACCTGCCAGTATTCACAAACACAGAGCAACAGAGAGCTTGGAATAAATCAGTCCAGTCAAAATATCTGCAAAATCCATCTGCAAGGTTTCAGAAAGACGTCAATAGCTTCCTTCTTTGCAACTTGGACCTCTGTGGAGAAGTCCTCTGTAGCTATCTAGCAAGCGTTTTAAAAACAGCATGGAAGATTACCGCTCAAAGGGGAAGTGTAAGTTGTTCTTCATAGCACAAGACATGGAATGGCACGCATGCCCCTTGCAGCCTGTTCCTATGGCAACCAAAAATTCAATCCAAAAGGATGCACCAGGAAAACAAGGCAAGAGGTTCCTGGCTCTGATGTTGTAATGGTATGTGGGAAAGACCTTGGGAGAATGGGCCAAGAGATGCTGCCAAGGGAACAATCAGATAAGAGACAGCATATCCCACAGCTGGATAATGGGTGGGGCAAGAGGCTCAGAAGGGACACTCCCTAGTTTCTTGGGTTGTAAAGGAGACCGGGGGGGAGGGAGAATTGTACTTTCAGACTTGCAAGATTCTGTCAATGTAGCCTTATGGTGAAGTAGAATTAGCTCAACTGGTTGTGATGTCTGTCTGGTTTGCCCTGTGAGGCCGACAGATGTCTTAACTGGACAGTGCAGGCTCAGGACATACAACTGGCCGGTAATTGGAAAATCTTTGTAAAATGGAATGAGAAGGATACAGACCTCCATATGCTCCTTCTAAGTACCTTGGCTAGGAGATAAACAACGTCCTGGTTCATCACATTCAGTTTCTGTACCATACACACTGGCTTTATCAGAAACCATATTTTGGGACAAAGTGTTGGGTGTGATTTGAAAGCAACAAACAGTTTGCACACAGAAGACTAGATGTCTGGTGGTGGGTGGGGAGGGGGAAGAATTACAGCTTTCTCCCTCACATTACAGGTTTTTCAAAGCAGGAGTCAGGTAGGGGGCAGCCAAAAGTCCCTATTCCATCTGAGTTTGATTTTTCCCCCAATTGGAGCTAGGAATGGAGCTTGACATCTACCTCCACCATCATATTGGCATACACAGGACTCTTAACAAACGCCAAAGGCATTCCTAGTAAATAAAAATGACTGGTGGGTATGGATTAAGGTTTTGCTTAAAGTCTATCAGCCCAGAACAAACGACCAAGGGAAGGTGGAATCTGTTTGCCTTCTGCTTAACTGGTTGCTCTAGGATTGGCCATACCCATCATCATGGCCATTTTATGAATGAGTAAGCCCCTCCCCAGGTCTTTTATCTGGATTCTACAAGGAAGGAAAACAGTGTGGCCTTCATCAGCTCTGTGATCCTAGCCTTGTCGCACTGAAGGGTGGTTATTTAATTTTTTGTCATGCAGGTTGTACTGGGGGACATGCATCATTGCTGGTGCTTTGAAAAAGATAGAAAACAAACCCTACAGTGACAGTTCAGAAGCTCCTATAAAAACCTCATAATGATTTGTAGCAGGAAGCCCTGCTGAACTCAATAGGCCATTTCTGAGTAGGCAGGTACTGACTGCCCTGGAAGTGAATATTCTCAACTTTGGAGAAGCATCATGGGAGATTCCATGCCTCTTCTCTGGATGGCCTTGTAAAGTGGAGGCAAGGTTTTCAGCTTCTCTAGTAAATGCACAGAAAGATGCCCACTTCACAGAGCAATGACGACATCTGGCTTTTATTGTGAGCCAACATGCCTTGTGAGATCATCCCTGGGGACTAGGAGGGCATGGAAGGAGGAGGGACTGAATCCATACACATGACCAGGAATGGTACTGAAGTATTTCCAGTTGAGTACAGCCATGGAAAAAACACCACAATCACAGAATGGTTCCATGGCAGCCATTCCTAATCTAGTATTTCCAGATGTGATGAGAACGTACCACCCAACTCATATAGGTCTCCTTACTCCTGATACAATTCTTAATGACTATACCATGTTGGCTCTCCCTTGACTGAAAATTAAGGCAGAGAAAGCCGATCTGACATGATACAGACAGGCTATGATGCTGAACAGTTACTAGCTGATTTGTTTCAATGTAGAGGATCCAGTCTATCCATCTGAATACCCATCATAAGGTTGGATTACATTCTTCAGCTCATCTTCTGGGGCAACACACTCGCCTAACCAGAGATTCTTCCCAAGCACTCTCTAAAATCTGCAAGTATTTCGTTCTAGCAAAAGCCACAACCAAGCAATCTTTTTCCTAACCCAAATGACAGGGTCTGAAGTACAAGTAGGTGGGCCCTCCAGCAGGGTGGACTGCTTCCCAACTGGTAAACCAAGCAAAATAACAGCACATTAGCGTGCTCTGTAAATATCAGGTTCCTGGTTAAAGTAGATTCACAGAATGCACTTTCCAGCAAATGGATGCCTATTTATTTATTTTGGATGAAAAGACAGACCCTGGAAAAGCAGTTGTTTTGGACTCCCATAGAGGGCTTAAGATGATAATTTCCATGTAATAAGACTGGGGAGAGCTTAAGTGCAAGTTTTAAGTAGGATCAGCTGTCGGTGGCAAGAGTGAACAAATTATATTTTGGTTTAAACACGGCAGAAACACCAAAGTTATTTTACCTCCATTCCTAGAAAAACAGATGACAGGCTTATCCTTTTGGCTATTAAAAGAGAATTTACAGCATGCTGCAGTTTGGCATTATGAGTAAATTGAGTCATTATGTTGCATTTCAAAGCAGCTTGCTGCAGGTCCAGCTTCTTTTCATTATATCCTGAGATGTTCATAGTCAAAAAGCCAGATTCCTCCCCACGCTATGAATCAGAAGGGTCTGATTCTGCAAATACAGTGGCAGGGAGACGTGTGGGTCTGAAAATGCCAAGAGAAAGGAAGAAAGCTTTTTTGGTATCAGTCTAAGGCAGTGTTTCTCAACCTTGGCAAATGTAAGCTATGTGGACTTCAGCTCCCAGAATTCCCCAGCCAGCATGCTTCAATAAAGACACAACCGAATAAAAGCCTTATCCCATCAACCGGGTTGTACCTTTGACACTGGAAACAGAAAGGCCTGAACTAGGCCAGAACGTCCATCAATCCAACAGCCAGTTACTCCAACTGGATACAAAAATCTTACCAGATGCTTTTTTTTTTTAAGTTGGAAATGCCATGCATGACACCTGGGATTTTCTGCATGCAAAGCCTGTGAAACCCCACAGGGTCACCCTTTCTAGCTAAAAAAAATAATTCATTCTTCCCTTTTTTCCTTGAATATCAAAGCATACTTTCCAAAGCATAGTGGCCAAAATCTGGTGTCAAGGAGGGAGGGAGGGAGGGAGGGAGGGAGGGAGGAGAAAGGGGAGGGAGAGAGAGAGAGACAGAGAAAGAAAAAGGAAGGAAGGAAGGAAGGAAGGAAGGAAGGAAGGAAGGAAGGAAGGAAGGAAGGAAGGAAGGAAGGAAGGAAGGAAGGAAATTTTAAACACACCTTTCCCCTTGGATATTTCTTGGGCTTGCTTGTCTTTCATTAATTACAAAGAAGATTCCTCCTCGGTAGCCTTCTCTACATTCCTTTTTAAAGAAATCCAGATTGAATTGAGAGAGTGATTAGAAAAGATGGACACATTCTTTAAAAGAGAAGGGGGAGGGAAAAGAGGAAATTCTTTGTTCTTACAGCTATTTTACAAAGCCCCTGGGTAGGAGCTCTGAATGTAGATCCTTCGTACATTAGGTGTGTATAGAATATTTCCCAGTACCTAGAAAGAAGCCTTTCCTGTAATATCAGGTTGTAAATCAACAAGCCCTTTCTTGCATATTTATTGTCGAGTTTTATTAATCTTGCGGCTTCCTGTGGGGTAATGTGGGGTTTTAGTTCTCAGCTCCTCCTGGAGAACCAGAACCCCTGAGGCTTGCGAACACCCTTCTATTGTGGGTTCTTTCTACCATTTTAGAAAGGGTGGAAATGGGAAGGATAACAATCAAGTGACCCTCTTTTCAGCATGAGGGAACCGCCTTGATGCTGTGAAATGAAAAGAACAGGTTTCAAGGATTATAACTGAAAAGGCGAGGCTGCACCATTGGACGTACCCGCAGCAAACAGGCTCTGCTGGGTTGGGGTTCAGATCTGGAATTTGTTGTTTGTAAATAAATGTGTGAGAAACATGACGGTTTATGCCCATCTGCTAAGAATGGCCCGTCTCCTCCATTCACGAATCACAATTTTAGGGCCAAACCTTCCAGGTGGGATGGAGGTCTGGGGTAGGCTTTGTCATGCAAAGTTATGGCTTCCTGAATAAGCCAGCATCGAGGTCAGTCTTGCAGATGAGCAAGGTAATCATGACATGTTTGGACAATTCCTGGTTCATTTTCCCATCCTTTTTTTTCTTTTTGCTGCTCTTGCTTTGCACTTCGGTAGAATGCTTAAAAGCTCGTTAGGAGCTTAGAAACAAATCGGGAATACAAATTTTGCATCCTACTTTGCACATCAATCATCTCTGGTTTCTGAACAAGGCAAGGTTTCAAACATTGTAATGATGAAAACCCACAAATTGGGTAGAGGGCAGCTGATTGATGGAGACCTCAAAGAAGAGACAGACAGAACTGGGAAATGCTGGCCCTGACGATTGCTTGAATCTGATGTGTGTCACGGGAGTCTGATTTCTTTTCAAAATGTTCCTCTTTATCCTCGTTGCGCAGGTAAACTGTTCTTCACAGTGTGGCAGAATACCAGGACGTTCCTGAGACCCCTAAACTGCTGCCCACCCGCTCCTTAATTAAATCTAAGGAAGTGCACAGTTTCGAAGCTCACGAGATGCTAAAACTCCAAAGGTTTTTCAGCGTTCTAGTACAAGTTCTCATGATGAGATGGTTAAAACATTGTGGGATTTGAAGATCTTCAGCCCTTACCTGGAAGGGAGAATGTATAAGATCACAAGATGCCACCTGGGTTCCGTCAACCTTACTAATTTCTGGATTTTCCTAAGCCAAGCATCCATCTTTGCAGATGCGACGGAAGCCTGAAGCCAGAGCATGGTGCTACATGCTACACTGAGCTGTTCTGGTGTGCCTGTCACTGCTCACCTCCCCCATTTCCCCCCAAACTCAAGAACGCCATGGACTAACTGAGGCCACATGCGAAATTAATTACTGCAAAAATGAAACTGGATTGTCTTTTCCTCTTCCTCTCTCCTCCCTTCTCCAGGCCGACAAAGGTCTTCCTTAGCTCTCTCTGAGGTGTGTGTATATTTTACTTAAGCCACCGGAGCCCCGCATAAGCACAACCTAGGCATTCATTAAAGTCAGATGGGAAGAGGTTGTGCGGGCACAATTGCTCCTTAAGAGAGCTGTCTCCTCCCTGCCTCCCCTCCAGCCTTTGCTGCTCTAATGTACATTTGGGGTGCATCCATGAAAAATAAACACGAATCAAGTAACAGGCTGTTCCTCTCCCTCGCTCTCCTCCCCTCTTCATTCCTTGTCTGAAATAACAGTCATCTCTGCCAGGCTGGGAACACCACTTCTCAGTCCAGCTTGTAGAGGGGATAACCACAGAGAAGCAAAAGTGGGGATAAAATCCCGCTCCTAGGTGCCAGAATATACAGTCAACCATGCCGTTTGGAGCCAGAGTAAACTTTGGAACACAACAGCTTTTGATTCGCCTCGTCCCAACGGGAACGTTAATTATTTAATAGGTGGCTTGTGGGTTTTTCAGCAGTGGAAGGAAGAAAGGGTGGAGGGAAGTTGGAATTCTCTCTCTCTCTCGCACACGCACAGATACACACACCACACGTGCACAGAGGCCCCGTGGTATTCTGCTGTGGAAGACAGAAAAGCATCTGATGCTCGAACAGGGAAAGTGGTCAGGCCAGATCCCACATTAAGGAGCCAGAGGGACCATCCTTCAACACAGCATGAGTATCAGCCTTTCAGGATTCTGCTATTCTATGCAGTAAAAATAGAGCTGCGTGAGTTCTTGGGGTCTCTGTTTTCTCACCTGGCCTACTTTGAAGGGCTAACACTGAGCGGAGATTCAATGAGGGCTGGCCACATGCAACAAGATCAAGGGAAATATATATATATATATATATTTTTTAATGATGTTTCGCTGTTACCCTGCTCCAGTGAGGTATAAGACCTGCAAAAACGCTGGCCTGATGCACAGCACCCAGGATATGAAAAACATCCATTTTATTTTTTGAGTTCGTTTTTTGTTCTGAGTCACAACCCTGGCATGGTTGGACAATGAAATCTGGACAATGAAATCTGTGTTCTTGTTGGCTTTTCGTGGGCCATCAGCAATGGCGCCAGTCAAAACCTCAAGGAAACTCAAGTGGACGTATATAACATGCAAACATATATACCCAGATGTGCATTTTGGGAATAAATGAAAAGCTTACGAAACACACACACACATTTAAGCCTGCTTGCTTACCGCCTAACGCTGTTTGACAGCAGCACCTTCCAAAATGACAACACCTTACTCTCTTGGTTGAAAATTAACACACCATGATACGAAAGCTGACAACTTGCCAGCAATAACAGAAGCAGATTTTAGAAAACTGTTGCTCTGTACTGAGATACCTGGGTGGTATGTTAAGCAGAACTGACCCAGAGGAAATGAGGGTGGGGAGGCAGGATGGGAGAGAAAATAGCTTTTCTCTCGCTGAGCAACTGCTTTGCAGCAGGTGAACAACTGATGTCTTCCCCACCCTTCTCCAAAAACCAAAGAGCCGATTTGAACTGTGAACTTTTGGATGCAAGAATCAGTCTGATTCCTGCGCTGGGGAAAATAAGACTTTTGGAGAAACTGGTCTGTTCACAATAGCTGCTTTGCAACAGACACAATGCGTAGGTGGCTAATGGCATCTTCTTTCTCTTACACTGGCAAAGCTCTCTCTGAGCCACAAAACAATGGTGGAGTCCTTGATGCTCTCTGAGCTTGGTTGCTGGTTCACAGACATTTCATTACTCAACTAGGTAACATCATCAGTGCTAGTCATCATCCTCATCTTCATCCTCACTAGCATCATCATCACTGTATGAAGCTGGAGAAGGACCAGGGCCTGAAGGAGGAACTAGAGAGGATGTGGAAAGTCAAGGCCAAAGGGGTCCCCATGGTGGTAGGAGCACTCGGGGCCGTGACTCCTACGCTGGGAGAGGGGCTCCACCAGATCTCAGGAGCAACATCAGAGTTCTCTGTCCAGAAGAGTGCAGTGCTAGGAACAGCTCAGATCCTGTGCAGATCCCTCAAATTCCCAGGCCTCTGGTAGAGGACCCGAGATTGAGGAAGACACGTACCACCCATAGGGGTGAAAGGGGATTTTTTTTTTTTATAGAAATTGTATACCATTTTTGATTGCCCTGGGAGCTCTGACCTTGTTGCTGGGGAATTTGCGATCCAGCTTCTGTGAGAGAAGATTGAGGAGATCAAGAGACTGAGGAAGACACAGACCACCCATAGGGGTGAGAAGGCATTTTTTTTATATATGTATGTTTGTGTGTTTATTTATTTATCACATTTATATAACCACCCACCTCACCATAAAGGCACTCTAGGCGGCTGACAATAAAAACAATCACAAAATCAGAATGTTAAAACGGCTACAACGGAAAGACATCAACCGTATTATTCGTAACAAGATGGTGGAGAACACTGATGTTAAAAACAATGCAGCCATCTCATCAAATCACCGTTTCATTGAGACTCCCCAGGCCTGCTGACACAGCCACGTTTTAAGGGGCTTCCGGAAGGATGCCAAGGATGGGGCCGGTCTGTGTCTGTGTCTGTGTCTGTGTATGGATGGATGGATGGATGGACAGATAGACAGACAGATATGAAATGCAAGAGCTGTCAGCGCATGAGGGATGCCCCTGAATATCCACTCTCATGTGCTTGGTTAGGATAGGATAGGCTGCTGTGAGCAATATAAGGATTTACACATCTCAAAATGAAGCTAATATAAAAATCAATTACTGAAACATACCACATGTCAACCCTGGGATTGCTGTGGAGAATGAACTATTACCGCTCGCTGCACAGATTGATTGGGCGAGTACGTTTCCTGCTCATCAGCGGTGCGCCCCATGATTCCCAGGCTGGGAGGGAGGGACGGGGAATGGGGGAGAGAATTGTGCATCAGTCTGGGGCAGGCAGGGCGGGGGGAAGCAGCAGCAGCAGCTTGTTAATAGTGTTCTCTCTACCAGGACTGACCTCTCTGCCACGGAGGAAGGAACTGGAAATCACAAATTCAGAAGAATTTTTAGGCAGCGCAAGGATGCAGACAAAAGGGAGAAACGGGTCCCGTCTGCAATTAAAGAGCACGCTGCACCCGCATTGATCATTCTCATTGACTGAACAAAAGGAAACATAAGATGACCTCATGGGTCAATGCAAGCCTCCCCTTCTTCTTGTCCAGGCACCCCCAAAGCCTTCCCCTGCTGACTTGTCAAATTACTTGTCAATTGCTGGTCTGGCCTCTATTATGCCAGTGACCTGCACCAAGAACGGGGTTACAGCGCTTGCTGGCTCGAATCCCTAATGGGCCATTATACAACTCTGGACAGATTAATATTGATAACTTGTCAAAGAGATTCTTTAAAAAAAAAAAGCGTATGGAAGTGGAAGGTGAGGAAAGCGGGGGTGGGGGATATTCAGGTGGTATTAAAAAAAAAAGGAGTTATGGAAACACGGGGAGTGCCAAAACCCTCCCGAATCAGCAATGGTGTTTTGTTGCAAAGGTGGGAAGGGTTGTGTCTTTGGAACGCTCCACGTTCAGTACTGCAGATGCTACGTAAAGCTCTCCAGCTCATTCACTGAACTGTAAACGTGGAGGCAATGTTGTGGATCACACACATCGCAAACCAGAGTTGGTGGACTTCAGGTTTTTGCTCTCGAGCAAGTTGGCTGACCGCAGAAAGCTAGGCGGAGTCCAACCAACCTGGTTAGCTCCTGGATGTGAGAGACTGCAGGGGGCTGAGAAAAAGAATGGGAAGAGAATCGACATCAACGATCAAGAGATAGGAGGCAAAGCTATGGATAACTTATAAGTGACAATGCAGGGCAGGTGGCCAGAAACCTGGGATGAAGCGTTTCAAAGCATTCAAAGAGATTCTGCCTTAATGAACTCCCGATAAATGAGGGTGGGCCATTCCTCTCTTAGTTTCCGAGATTCCGTATTTAACCCAGGTCCCTTCCTAATAATCGGTGTAGCTCAAAATGGAATCAAATGGGAAACTACCCAAAACAACCTCTATTCATTTGTTTGCATGGCTGACAGCCACAGTGGACGGCATGGTGATTTTTTTTTGGCGCTGCCCTCTTGAAGATGGGACATTCTGATTTAAATACGTTCCCATCTCGAAATGCAGAAACCAGGGAAAAGTTTAGTTCATTTAAAAGCAGTTTTGATAGCTTCTGGTCTCTCTTCCTGGCCAAAAAAAAAAAAAAAAAATAGATTTCCCCCAGTGTATAGGAAACCACAGTTTTCCGTTGCATCTGAATTGTGGTTCAGTGTCGCTGGAACCCGGTTAACTCTGCATTCAAACCAATCTTGAGCAAATCAAAACATTTTAATCATCCTAACCAAACCAAGAGAAGCTGTTAGGTCTGGTTTGGCTGCTTTTCACTTCCAAGGGGTGTTTAAATCTAAACTCGGTAAAACAGCAGAGCCGAGTTAGAAGCGAATTTTTGTTAAGCCAAATGGGAGGGAAAGGTAAACAAAGCCGGAGAAAAGATGAAAAGTTAATTTGATTTTTCTTCTCAAAAACCCTTGTAGCTCAAGGTAATGTAAATTGTTATTAGTTGAGGGTTGAAGTTATTTATTGAAACGCCTTCCCTCATAACCCAATAGCTTCTTTTAATTGACTTTCCTTCCAAACTGCAAATTTAAAACTTGGCTGCTGGGGTAGAGCCGAGCACGTTGGTTATTTTCTCTCTCTCCCCGCCCCCCTTCCCTGACAATCGACTATATAATTAAAGAAAACAAATCATCTTTATACAACATTTATGCCAGCAAGACGAATTTATTTGTTTTTAAGGGTGGTTCTCTTCATCCTTTAAGGCCTGGCATGCTGTTAGCCTTCTGGAATATTTAACAGTGCCACATTTAAAATGTAAACTATTTTCACGGAATGGACGAAATCTAAAAAGAACGGCACTTTGTACAGACATTTATGCCGCTGAGAGTAATTTGGGGAGATGCTACCGTTTCCCCCCGCCCCCCTTTCTCTCTTCCTCTCTCAGCTTCGAAAAACATGGCCCTGCCTTTGGATGCATTAAATCAAAAAGCAATTTCAGTCTGTAATGCCCCAGTAAATAATTAAATACTTCCTATCTCCTACAGTATTACTTCAATTTATTTTGAGCCCGGTGACGGGAAGGCAACATGAGTACCCCAATAACTTTAAAATAACAGCCAATTGCTCACCAGAGAGTGCTGAGAGGTTTACAGCTCAACTTTTCACCCTAATACTACAAAGACCTTACGGGAGGCTGGCTCAACCATGGAAATCCTCAACTGGCAACGGCTGGGCTGTTGTGCTGAGGCTCGATCTCACCCACGTGTCTCAGACAATACTCCGCTGCTGTTGAGATTAATGCCATAAATTGCTCTTCTCCATCAGCTGCCCTCCTGTTGACATTTCTGGCCCGTGTAAGTCGAGCTTTTACTGACATGAGACAAAAGGCACTGATTGAAAATTGACCTGAGTGGCTGCAGATTTTCCATCGGGTCCTAACTCAGAATGGCACAGCAGGTGAAGGAGTCAGACGAAGATATGTGATGGGAATGAAGAGGATCTGGCGGCGGTTCTAGGAAACCTTAGACTCTCAGAGTCTTACGTGAAGGCTTGGTTGGGAATAAGTGAGTTCAAATATGACATGCTGCCCTACTGTGTTTGGCTTCCAATCAGCCTGGCATTGCGTTACTGGGTTCACAACCCAAGGTTAGAAGTTGTATGGATCCAACCACTGTGGCATAGTCAACAGGCCATGGCTTACTGCCGAAGGGGACCTCAACCGTTGTGTTTTGGGTGTGTCAGGCCACCATGACTTGTTCAACAAAGCTAGGTTTAGCGTGAAATGTGAAGGCCACACTATTTTATTATCTGCTTATAGAGAGTTTTATAAACGAGGAACTATCCCCAAGATCACCCTAGTCTAAGTCACCATTCAGAAAGCCCAACCATTGGTTGCGCCACATAGGACATCTTAATAAACCCTCTCACAATCTTGTTTTTACTTATGTCAATTATTTAATAGTTTTCATTGGTTTTATATTCCATTTTAATAGTTGGTTTTATTGTGCGCTGCCCAGAGTCACCTTGGGTGAGACAGGCTGCCGTATAAATTGGATCGATCGATCGATCAATCAATCAATCAATCAATCAGTCCTTGGACCATTAAAAGGTGGGCTGAAACCAGGCTCCTTAACCTACAGTTTAGATTCTGGCCAAATCACTGGAATGGCTGCTAATTAAGATGAACTGCTTTCGTTTGATCCCCCCCTCCAAGATCCAGCCAGAACCAAACCCTTCTGGGCAAACGGAAATCTAATTAGCCAACTCAACTACTGGTTTTCTCAATAAAACATTTCAGGGCTTTGACGGATGCCGCACCTCTCACGAAGCCATGGAGGAAGACACGGGAGAAGGAAGAAACAAAATGATTGGCCGGTGGTCACACTTCAGGCAGGAGAAGGCCAATCCTGGGTCTCTTTCCTTCTTCCTTCCCTCCCCAGATGGAACAGAGGGCTGCAGAGCGCTGGATAAGTTAAACATGAGTGTTAGTTTCCACTTCACTGCTAGCCTGCTGAGAACCAGGCGAAGGAGCCATCCATTTCAAGCTCCTCACACACCCAGACCTTTCCGAAATAAACAGCACGCCTTCTCTCTGGAGGTTTTGCATTTCCAGTCTTTAAAATGATTTACTGTGACAGGTTAGCACAGCAGGAAAACCGGTGGGGGGGGGGGACAAAAGGAGGAAAAAAAGCTTAATTCCCTTACAGCAACAAAATTAGGCGGCCCTGATATCCAACCAGCAAGGTTCCTGTTCGGGATCAGACACGAGAGTGAAACCACAGAGAGCTCCCTTAGCAAGAAATCTCTCCTGTTTGGCCTGAGGTGCATTTCTTGGCAGAGAGGACGAAATGAAAGACATTAAAGTAAAAACCAAGAACTTTTGAGCAGTTGCAAAGCGTTCCACTATCTGCAATTACAAGCTGCATGTTGGGAAAATGTGGTTTAAGATTGTGCCTGGCAGGCTGTGTGTGTGTGTGTGTGTGTGTGTGTGTTTAAATATCCCTGAGATAAGTGATGACAGAACTGATCCATTCTGCTGAAGGTTCTCAATCAAGCTCTTTTGGCTTGTAGCAAAGACCATTTCTTTAATATAAGGTTGCATCATATTAAGTGGGTGTGAAAAGGGATGGGTGACATGCACAAGTTTAAGGCAGACACATGCAGGCACACTCTTTTTAACAACTATGTTTGTTGGAAAGGTGCTTTGGACACAAGGAAACCAAGGGCGAACTGAGCCAGAGAGAATCCAGGTTTGAACGGAAGGAAACCTCAGCCCAGTCTTGCCCAGCAATTGATCTCTTTTAGTGACCATGATGGATCATGAGCTTAATGAACTATATGATGAATAACTTGGTCTAATGAAGTATATGCAGTCCATCTGAATGCACAGGTGCGTGGAAATACAACAGCATGCCAGGTCAGACTGAAACAAGAATGTGCCAAAGACCAGGAGAGGATCAAACTACGACGGATGGATAAAAACACCAAGAGTCAAGGATGTGAACTTTCGTGATCAAGAAGAGACAGACCCCTAATTGTTTTCTGAACTGTAACAGTATTCTATGACAAGGTGGATGAAAACCAGCTGGTCAAGGGTCCAATACTTGCAGGACATAAAATAGGTGAAGAAGAGGAGTCGTGTGTGAAGTGCATGACTGTTTACATGTAGTGTGAAGGAACTCCTCCGTTCTAGAACTTGCCATTTTTATTTGCTGCTTTTCGCCTACTGCTTCTCTCTCTCTCTCTCTCTTTTTTTTTTTTTGCACGCTTGGAAATCTTTCTGCAGCCAAGGCCAACTTTTGGTAACTGATTGTTAATTCGGATAAACTCGCATTAGTTGGGAATGTGTAGTTCTAATTAGTCATGTTAGAACGGAGAAATGTATTAAAGGGACAATTGTATTCAAGTTTTCATTCAATAAACCTATACATACATTGTTGCCTTTGTGGAGACTGCCTATTCTCTCTTTGTGGAGAGAATATGAATATTCACTCCTTCCCAAGAATATTCACACAGCCTCTTTAACCAGGTCTGTTGAAGACCTTGCATTCATACAATACGCTAACCTTGGTGTCTTTTGGGGTGACTGAATAGGTGGTGTGAATCAGGCTCTTTTGGTTAGTTTATGGTTCAAAGGATTGTGCAAATCCAAAAAATGGGATTAATTCAGTAACCAGGTTAGGGTACGGTGAAGGTAGGGTATCTCTTCTTGATGTTTGTTTTCCCTTGTTGCCGTTTTTCCATGTACTGGGGCAATTCATACATTATGCTGTGCGGAAAGGTTGGTTTGGTGGTGAACATGTCTGAATATGCCCATAATTACCAGGATAATTGAATGTGTGATTGTGGTGTCATCTGCCCTGAGAATCCAAGGAGGAAGCCATGAACAAAGCTAAAACCAACCTAGGCTTTGATTTACTGCTAAACCATTCTTGTGGCTTAGAGTGAGCTGAAAATGGAGTTGGGATGTCTGTACTGCAATACTTTGTAACGGTGCCTGTGCAACCATCTGGGGGAACTCTAGCACTCTCAGTCTCCATCCACACCTTCACACATGCATTTCCTTTTCTCTGCCACAATCCAACCAGGTTTGCTCATTTCTGTGACTTCAGTACCACCAGAGTGGGAACCAAACAAACGGCTGTTGTGTAGCTGTTCATCTACTCTAAACCCTGCAACTCATCTTAAGAAAGGTTACAGGTGATTTAGCAACAACACCCTGCAATAAGGATTTTCAAAAAGCAAAATTAGCTGGAAATGAAATGTCACGAAAAACCTCCAAGATCCAATTTTAATATATGTGCTGCTGAACCCAAGATAGATAACTAGGGCTGGTTGGTCTCCTATTGGGTGGGTTAGATATGATCAATGTACCATTAGCAGTCCAAGTTCTTATTGGATGAGGGTTCTGCAGAGGGCCAGTTCTGGTCCATTTCTAGTGCAAAATATCAGCACGTGGTTTGAGAGCTGCATGGAAACGCCTCCGTAAAAATTTCAAGGACAGCACCCTCGCGATGCCGTCAGAGAGATGAGTGGGGATAAGACTTCATTTATAAATGGAGACAAGCCAACACTCAGCCCGGCATAAAACTACTGTCCTCAGGCTGCTGATGCTCACGGGTAGGAGAAGAGATTTGCAGCCCATGCCCAAATGTCCTTTTCTTTCAAGAAGGGACATTGGTGAAAAGAGAGAGAGAGAAACCCATGCTAGCAGAACAATTAGAAGGAAAAGGGTAAGGTTGCACAAGATCCAACTTTGAAGAGTTTTTTTTTAATTTGAAAATACTCCTGGATATTCAAGTAATAAAGAGATGAAAGTCACCCAAGTCTAGGGGGTCTAGATTGGCGGTAAGGGGAGGGAGACTGCAATTCTGCTTTAATGAATTCTTCACCTGATTTTCACCCTGTTAAGCTAAGAGATCAGATCAAACTTCACCTATTGATTCCTTTCCTACAGTCTGGTGGAGATGAAGCAGCGGGAGCAGAAGGAGAGAAAGGGGGAGGCATCAGAGAGAATGGGTGTGCCAACTTTTTTTTTTAACTCTTGCTCCATTTATGCCTTGTTGTTTGGGCCCCACCCACTATGGAGAAATACTGTTGATTAGCATTTTGGGGTTCATAAGTTAACACACTTTCCTTCCTGTAATGATATGTGGGAAAGACCTTGGGAGACGGGGTGACGAGATGCTGCTTAGGGAATGGTCAGATAAGAGACAGCCCTCAGCTGTATAATGGATGGGGCAAGAGGCTCAGAAGAGACCCTCCTGAGTTTCTCAGGCTGTAAAGGAGATGGCAGGAAAATTGTACTTTCAGACTTGCAAGATTCTGTTAATGAAGCTTTACAATAAAGTAAAATTAGCTTATCTGATGGTGTTTCCTGTCTGGTCAATCTAGTAAGGCTGACACTTCCCCATCTGTTTTGAGGTAAAAGGCTGGCCTGTCCAACAGAAAGCCGGGGGTCTGGAATACGTAAGGGAGTCTGTCTGAGAGACCCATGTCTGAGAAAGCTCCATGCCAAACCAAGAGTTCTCCTTATTTGGCTGTTGACTGACTTGCAAGGAGAACATCCTCAGTATGGGAAGATATCCATCCTTATGGAAGACAAAGCAATGCCTGCTATGGGACAAGCAGCATTGCATGATGGCAAGCAGCTACTGATCCCCACCTCAGACAAAGAAGGGTGTCCATTCTTGTAGCGGCAGGGACATGTCTAAGGAAGGGAACAGAGTACCCTTGAACTGTGATTTGGTTGCAGATCAAAGAGATCGTGGTGGAACACAAACCCTCCTTGGATTAGCTTGCTGGAAAATACCACCTATTGAGATAATTTGCACTCAGTTTAACTTTTTAGGTTCACAACCACCCGTTTTCCAACCCACCATTTGTATATTTACTTCTGTTTTGCTGTCCCTATATATTGCATTTGGTGGAGTCCTGCAGACCAGCAAAAAACACGCAACTTGATTTGGAAAGAAAGTTCCAAGATATGCCTTATGGTCTGCTATCAGTTAAGGATGAACTGGATTGAAACATCAATGCTCTAGAACATGACTGTGCAATGGGTGTCCCTCCAGGCCTTCCTGGACTCCAACCGTCACCATCCAGAAAGGGATGCTGGGTGTTGTAGTCCAATCTCGCCTTTTCCCATTCCTAATACAAATTACTGATTTATCTATACCCCACCTTTTCAGACCTATATATAAAGATGCTAGCCCAGAACCAAACTACAAAAGTTCCAATACCTTCCCAAACATACAAGAATTAAAACAGCAGTTAACAGTATGATCAGGAACCTGAAACAGTCCAGGAAAATAAAGTGTGGGTGTATTAATATGTCCTCCTGTGCATGCTGTTCATTTAGTTCTTTCTCTTTAGAAAGAAGGAAGGAAGGAAGGAAACAACTCACTGTATTGTACATAAGAGTCTCCAAAACAGCTTAAGTGATCTGAAAATGTAGAAAATAAGGAAGATGACCTTGACAGAGATAGGCCAGATCCATTACCAAAGCGACAAGGGGAAAATCATGGTTTACGTCCAAAACAGGAAGAAAGCATGAACAAGTGACCCAGGCAGACACCTCCCTAATTCACATGAGTATAATGGGGGTGGGGTGGGGGAGAAAAGCACAGTCAGACTTGCAAGATTCTGTCACTCTAGCCAATATTAATAAAAGTAGTTTTAGTCTTCTGGTGGAGTTGATTTCTTGGTTTGGCCTACACTGGGGCTGAGAGAAACCATAAGGCTTCTAAAGGGGAGACGTCTTGGTGGTTGATGGCCAGGGTACCTTCCAAGTCTCCTGCTCCTGGAAGGGGATCTTCAGAAGGACAAGAAGAAGCTTAACCAAATGCCCAGGAAGCACGTTTCCATCATGACCTACCTTTCGTTGCTGCAGGGGAGAACAGCTTCTCAGAGCCTTCCGATGCCTAAAAAACACAACCAGAGAAAGAGGCTTTAGTATTTCTCCAAATGCCATAGCAAAAGAAGTCAGCCTTGAGACCAAAGGCTGTAGTTGTGCGTCACACTTGGAGGATGGGCAATGTTATAACATTATACATCAAACAAGAAAAAAAGAACAGGGGTGGAAGAAGGTGGAGTAACATTTGAAATCAAGGCTCAGAGAATACAGATCCTCCCTCTGGTTTTATCTGTGTTCCTGGAAAGCACAACAGAAACTTCTATCAAGGCATAGAACATCTCTTTTTGAAAGGGACCCACAACTGCAGTCTATTATACCTGCTCTCTGCTAATCTGATTATTAAGTAAAACTGCTTCCTCCTGTTTATATATCCAGGCAGCATTCTGCTTTTTGAACTCCATCCATGTTATATTTCAGCCCTGGGAAGTTGTTAAGAAATCCAATTAACCTAAACCCTGTAAACAGCCTTGTGGTAATCAGGGGTATTCAGTTTCAGCCAGACTGAAAACAACATACAATGGGGGGGGGGGGGGGGGGAATCTATCTGCAGAAAGGTTTCCCTAAAATCTCATCTAGTAAGTGCTTGCTCCTTCTGCAAAGCAGAAAGTCCAAACAGTAAATAAAGCAGATGAATAACTTTTATTTTGGGGGGACTGCTGTGTTTTAGGAAAGGGCTCTGTAAATTTGCTAATCAGCCAGCAGTTTGGATTATTGAGTCACTTCCTAGTGAGATGGGCGGTGACCAAATTTGAAATATAAATCAATAAAATAAACGATGATTATTATAATAATATTTAAAATCAGCGCTTTTAAAAATTACAAAAAGCAAGTTGTTCTTTTAAAATCAGGCATTCCCTTCTGGGTGAAGAGGAACGCCTCTCCTTCCCTGGAAATGCTGCTTTGCACGCACCCCCCACCTAAAAGAAGCGTGTTTGCCACTCATGTGCAGATTTAATTGATGTGTATCGATTCATTCACTGTCAGAAACCTGAATCACATCTTGGCCAAGATGTTCTTCGCCAGAGTGACAGCCCCACTAAAATATTGCATCTAAACAGTCTTGAGTTCCTGGCACATACCAAAAAAATTGACCCAGCGGAAAAGAGTTTTTTTAAAAAACTTTCTGGGCCAGAGAAAAATTGAGAATTGAGCAAGACTGACCTGTAAGTCTGTACTGATACTGTGGTATACAAGCAGAATAAATAAAAACTGTAGGGGAGGCACAGCTGAAGAAGGAATAGCAATATTGCAGTCCTAACCATGTATCCTTGGACCTAAGAGTCACTACGTTCCATGTGGATTTACCGCTTAGCACACGTCAGAATTGCAATCTATGTATCCAAAGGGACGGAGTTGAGCTCCACATTAATTAAAATAAGCATAAGAAGTCAACTTCCAGCTAAACTAAGCTGGTGTTCTTTCCAACCTCCCTGATTTTATTCTGTCCTTGTGTTATGATGTGCCTTGTGAATGGTTCTGTAACAGTACATATTTCATGGCCAGAGATTTAGGAAATGGGATAAACACCCGGAGAAATGTTAACCAGACAGGCTACAGTTCTGGGCTGTGACCCAAAAGACTTGCTGGAATCAAGGAGAGATTTTCTTTCCTGGCTTCCATGGCCTATGGACTGGGGTTTTTTTGCAATAGCAAAGAAGACTGTTTATCAGTGCGATTCTTTGGGGCGAGAAGTTATAAGTTACGGATACGAAGACTACGAGCTTAAAAGAGAAAAAAGGTGAGATGGCTGGTTGACAGAAATGTGGAGCCTTGTTTTCCATCAGGGTTATCTCTGCTCACTGAACAAAATAACCCCAGAAATCCTTTTGAGAGATGGTGACATCTCCCAGGGAAGGACTCCGGCTTGAGGTTATAATGCTTAAATCACCTTTTGCTGAAGGAGCGAAACTAAGGGTAGGCATTATTCTCTGCCAAGGTTTTGTTTAATGGCAGACCCTGTGGTGCCACCTAACATATAAAACACTGCCCTTGGCAGGATGCTTTCTCCGTATGTTGTAAAACAGTAAATTTCAGATTTCCTTCCTTCCTTCCTTCCTTCCTTCCTTCCTTCCTTCCTTCCTTCCTTCCTTCCTTCCTTCCTTCCTTCCTTCCCTCCCTCCCTCCCTCCCTCCCTCCCTCCCTCCCTCCCTCATGAGAAATGGAATCGGAGTACTAGAGGTCATCAACAGTGATAAGCAGCCACCTAGGTTGTTTTAACAGAAACACTGTACCCACTAGGCATTATCCGACTCACACAACAACCCAATGCCTGCAGAGATTCTGCTCTTCCTCCGATTTGTGCTGGTTGAATGGAAAAGAATCCTTCATATGTATTTACAACCATTGTGAATGATTCCCTGTGAAACACACACTAGCTAACCTCTACAAAAACACAAACAACCCCTTACATGAACAGGATAGGGTAGGGCTGGATTCACACATCACAGTAAGCCTTAATGTGGTTTGTTTGGGCTTCGTGTGCTGTGCAAACCTAGCCACTGTCATTGATTACCCATGGTTTACAGACTTAGAGCTTTGCCGAAACTCAGCCAATTCTGATACGCTAAAAAATACTTAAGCAAACCATGGTTTAGCAGGGGTGTGGGCCAGGTCATGGCATGCTTGATTTGTCTTACTAGACAACAGTCTAGCCAAGGGATCAACCCTAACTCAACTGGAGGATGTTGTGCAATGTGCCATATTGAGTTAACTGGAAGTTCAGCTAGCTTCCGTCATGGAATGGAGAAACGGGTGCCATCTTGTCCATCTGAAGTGGCTGAGGGCCTTGGGCCACCCCACCGTCATTTTACTTTCAACGTTTTCTATGGGGCTCTGCAACCCAGTAAAACGAGAACAGTATTGTTTGGAGATAGGCATGTCATTTATTGAAGGATTAATCCACTGGAATTGTGCAATTGTTCAGTTCATCATGCCAATTTAGAACAACCTCCAACAAACCCGATCCTTTGATCTTCCATGAAAGGATTTAGGGGATGAAGGGATGGAGATGAAAACTAAAGGCGCATGAGCACAAGGCTTTTTTCACCAGCAACAGGCAAAAGGTTGAGTGGAAGGGATTTTCACCCCCATGAATATTAGCAAAGCAGTTAAACCAATGCAAATAGACCTGACCCCAACAGCGATCATGTTCAGCCCCACAGACGGGGACAGCAGCACCCACAGAGAAATCTTTCTTGAATGTTGGTAATACCCGGTCACATAATCATTCTGCCACAATAAATATGCTTTGGAGAAAGCCGCACACATTTCAATTACGAATACATCCAGACCTTGGGCCGAATATTTTATCCAAATCAAAGCTCCGTGTGTCTTACACCCGGGCACAGCAGGACAGCTCCAAACTCACGCCAGTCACGACAGAGCAAGTATTTTCAGACAATGGTGTGATCAGATCAAGAGGTGGACTTTCTCTCTCTTTATCTTCTATCTCCATCTCCATCTCTCTGTCTCTGGCAGATGGACAATTTCAAACAGAAGTTACATGGAATATATGTAGGCTGAGCTTCCATGTGATGCCCAAGTCAACTGTGTTTGCATGAAACACATGGTTTGGTTGCTGACAAGAGCCACGGTATGCATCATGACCATCATCACCACCTCCACCACCACCACCATCATCATCATCCACAATTAAGCAAACAGTCTGGCTTTTTCGCATCCGGTAAGCCACAAAGAAACCAAGGTTTGTGTGAATGCCTCCACTAGTTCTTTATCCACCAGCTTTTTCAGACTTCCCCAGCATTAACCTCTGTTGATGGGAACTGTCATGGTGGTGAAGTTCTGCCTGACCTGAACTTTGCTGAACATTTTACTGCACGACTTCTTCAAAAGGAAAGCCGGAAGGTGCCTTTACTACTGAGCTCTTAGGTTCGTAAGGAAGATTGTTTTGCAAATTCTGTATCTTTGTACCGAAAATCCTGCCAAGCTTCCTTCATCTGCTATTATGTTGCTCTTCCAAAGGAGAACATATTTTGATGTCATTTTCTTTTTGTTTAGCTGGATGTTTAGCCAGAACGCAGCAGAAAGTTGCAAAACGTAGCAGAAAGTTTCTTTTTTTAAAAAAGGAAAGAAGCATGTGTTAAAATAAATGTAAACAATAATCATTTACTATTTAAAGGCTACAAATGATTTCTTTATTTGTAGCCAAAAAGGGGGAAAAGATAAAAAGAAAGCCATGGTTAAAACTGTAGCAAATTTTGCAACGACTGTATTAGCTCTTCAATGACCCAATTAAATGTTCTGTGCAAACCCAACTAATGTATTTTGAGTTTGGCTTAGTGTGTTATGTGAACCCAAGCCAGGATTAATTCTAAATAACTCTGGATGAACAAACTCTGTCTTAGTGTAAGATGTGAGTCAGAGTATAGTTTGTGCCTATGCTTCACACCATGGTTTAACATTATATATGCAAGCAAGAACATGCAATAGTAAAATTCTGGGTGTCCTCTCTCTCTTTTTAACTTATGTACCTGGGGAAACGGTTTGGACTACACTTCTAGATCAGTAAAACCAGTTAAATTAAAAGCCAGTATTAAACCATGACTTGAAGTTGGGTTGTTTTAAACTAATCATGGTTTGCCACTCCAGATGATCTGACTGAAAGCAGTTCACAAAGCAAATGCTTCCCAATCTTTCCTCCCATCCATGTGGGAAGACGAGGCCATATTCCGAAAGCTCTAAGACTCGCTGGAGCATTTTCCTGCTTCGGCGAGTCTTGCTAAACCCTGGTTAATGTAACATGTGAATACAGACACTGCTCTCCACCATTTCATCTTTCTTTTTTGAAAGAAGAAGAGAAGAGAAGAAAAGGACCTGAAGCATTGCACATCCTTATGACATCAAAATCCACTCAACACATGCGTCATTTGAGTGGAGAAGGATAGCAACGTTACCAGCCAAGAATTGGTTCTATGTTATTTTCCCCAGCACATTTTCCCACTTGAGGCACCAAAACACCTCTACTCCAGTGGCTCCATACCCAGGTGGATCAGAGATACCACGAATCAGGGCCTTCTTTTCTCCCTCAACGTAAGTCTCCCCCAGTCATATTCCTCCCTCATACACTAGTTCTGGGTTCTTGCATTGCACCAAGTCATCATGAGGCATTCTGAAGGGTACCTGCACTTCCCCAGCTCAGACCTTATTATTTATTTCTAATACATTCTGAACTCTGGTGCAGATACCTTAAGTGCAAAAGGCCCACACTTTACTAAGGGCTATGAAATGGGCCTAATAAAATATGTGCTTCCCTGCCTCCCGTACACCTGCAGCAGAAAACCACGGTTGCATCCTGGTTTTGTCCCTCAATCTACCTTTCCCAGCTGAAACCCAGCACTGCTCAGATTAATTGCTAAAGGTTTTCTCAGCAACCAGAACGGACAACCAATTATCCATAAAAAGACGGTAACATTTCATTCAGCGTAAAAGCATTTTAAGTAAAAATGGATGGATAGATTGACGAACAGATAGACAGACAGATAGGAGGGATGAATAGGTAGAAGATAGATAGATGATAGATAGATGATAGATAGATAATAGTCACAGACCAGCACAAACCCAGTATGTAACAACATTTGCAATCAACCCAATAAGAACAATATTACCTAAAAAACATGACTCACCAAGACAGAAACATTACAAAGTAAAAAAAAAGTGCCAACAAGACTGAAGTTAATATGAAGACTACATCAATACAGTGACATAAAAGTGAAGGCCAAAGAGCCAAGAACTCAAGTAATCAAAAAGATATAAAAAGGCAGCTAGCTAGTCTTAACAACTGGGTCAAATCCCAACTGATGTCCCAAGATGGTTTGGGACCTCTGGGTTAAAGAAACGACAGCATTAAAAGGAGCTGATGTTCAGTTCCATAAGTTCCCTTTTACTAGCATTTCCCACATGCTTAGAAATCCCTTCTAGGATGTCACCCAGCATGCCCAGCCAACACTGGTAGATCATGAAAAGCTAAGCAGAGTTGGACCTGTTTAGCACTTGGATGGGAGGCAACCAGCAAAGTGTGGGGTCAGGGCTAGCTGGGGAAGTTGGAAAGAAAAAAAAATCCCAGAAGACAACAGCAAAACGCTTTGGCACACTACGAATCAATGGCAGGGGCTCATCTTCCCATTAATTTCCCCCCCAAATGTTCCCCTTTCTCTTGCTGCGACCCCTCCTCACGCAACAGATGCAGCAATCAGTTCACACCTTGGGTCTCTGTTTCTGTCAAGCTAAGTAAGAGAGCAAGTGCTGCACTGCTGGGGAGTGCAACCAGGACTTGGCGTGTCAGAACAAAGTCCTCATTACGATGCTTGCCAGGAACCTGCATTTATCATTGTAATGGCCTGCCAGACAAGACTTGGCAAACGATGAAGAGGCACGGGAGGGGAGGGGAGGAGGAACAGGAGCCAAAGGGGAACTGCCAAGTGAGTCATTTCTCCTGCGATCGCGGGACCTTGCAGGGGAACCATCACTTCTATTTCATCTTTTTTCCCCCCTCTCACCAAGAAGGCCTACTAAATTCCCAGCTGCCTAAATTCTCACCTTCTCCCACCTAATCCTACAACACAGCAAGTTATGTGCCCAGGAATTCAAGGCGCCTCTATCAAATTACCCACGCGTCTACTCTTTCTAGAAAAAAACCTTCCCGGGCTACATCAATAGCAAGATAGCAGAAGAAAACTTTTTTTTTCCCCCTTCGCACTTGAGGTGGTCTGCGGCAAAAGACGGCGATGTCAAAGTGGCGTCATGAAAACGCCGTCATGGATTGACATCCCCATGTCAGTGTAGAGCAATACAGAGGTGAAGAACATTTGTGGCAACTGTTGGGATCATATGAACATAGCCTGGGAAAACAGAAAGGGGTGAGAAAGAAACTCAAGATCGCCCCGCCTTGACTCTTTGGTCTAAGTGGGAGAGAAGAGTAAACACAGTCAGGCTTTCAGGATTCTGTTATTATAGCCTATAGCAATATAGTACAATTTCAGTGGTTCTTGTAGGGTCTGTTTTCTGACCTGGTCTACTTTGAAGGGCTGACGGTCTGCCACAAGGATGTAAGTCTTGGCATTTGTGCGATAATGCCACTGCTGATGGGTAAACATCTGTTCCTGCTTTGCCACTCCAGAGAAACCCACAGTTATGCTCTATAAGTCCCCTTCTCAGACTTACCAGCTGTGCTTAAATTTCAGGGATGGTCAAAGAGACTCCAATATTTTTTTAAGAATGTGTGGGAGTAGCTGGCTTGATTAAAACTGGTGATGGTCCTGTAGATGTTATGAAGGGCTTCCAGCTTCCCCACAAAATGCAAGCATCGGACTTCAGCAGCCTCTCTTGAACAGTTCAAGGGCCCAGCTTTGAAGCGTGCAGGCCACCCAATCAGGGAGACCTGTTTAATTGTGCCCGTGTGTCCATATACGCACATAAGGCATGGAATGAAAACAGGGCAGGCAGAATGCTGAAACGTATACTAGTCTCATAGGCCCACAATTATTATGTACACATTACAGATAGTCACACAACATTACTCCGTGTTGCTTTCAATGCATTTTTCATTTCTCATGCATCCAACCAACTGGGAAAAAAAGAAACAAAGACATACATTTCCTGCTACACAAACACAAATTTCCTGGGAAATCTGATTACATTTCTGCATTTTAAGTGTGTTTATGCATGTGTCTGGATGACTCAGAGAAAAAAGATACCACGGAGGGCATATTATAACCTCCTTGCTATTCTAAAATGCTCAGAGCTGCCTCGTCCATTGAGTGAAAATATGCGTGCAATGGAATTAAAATGAAGTGATTCTCTGTGCTTGATCGTTTGAAATTGTTGTATGTCCAGCAGTGGACAGCTAGCAATCCAAATTAGCCATGGATACAAAAAGTGCCTCCAGAAATGTTTCACAGGTGATCAGAACCATCACAAAGAACGACCTTCTCCTTGGCGATCACTCAGCTGGTCTCCAAACCTGGGTGAATCTATAGGAAATTTTAGAAAGAAAATCCTGTTTCTCAAGGAAACAGATAAAATACTTAGATAAAATATTTGAAGATGTCCTCTGCCCTCCAAGATGTCTTCTCCCAATCAAGCTTGGTTCTTTTTTTCTGATCAGGAGAACCTATGTGCCAACCAGGGCATGGGATGGTGGTCATCCACCTTTAAAAAAAAAAGATTGCTGAGAATGCTTAATGGGTCCCCTGAAGGATCAGAGGCGTTCTTGAAAAGAAAGGCAAATGCTAGAAGCTGACATCTTTGAAGCACTCCAGCTTCCCCTTCGCTCATCCGTTTGAACTGGATTCAGAAAATCTCAGAAATCATAAACAGCAGGTGGAACATGGAGACTGGTGGGGTCCATGGACACATCAAAACTCACATTGCACCTATCAGCTCTGAGCCAACTGAAAGCCACGCACACTTGCACTGCGTTGAGGGGATCTCTAGGCACGTATGATAATTTCTTGAGGCTCGAATGGAATCTCCGGCAATATGTCCATTCCTCATTCCAATCCTAATGTTACTAACCAGATCTCAGCCTGTGCCTCAACACAAAGAACTTGTGAGACACACACACACACACACACACACACACACTTTTCAGTGACAGCACTGATGTTACAAAACAGCCTCCCAGCAGAGATCAGGCTAGCTCCCTCCTTGTTGAAGTTTTGGAAACAATTAAAGACAAGCGTCATTTCAGAGAGCCTTCTCCTGATTTTATTATGCCATATTTAACTTCTATTGTATTGTTGTATTATCATCGCTGGTTGGTGTCATTTTTATTGCTTTTATGGACGCTTACACCATGGATATCTGAACTGGTTTTTATATGCTACGTCAGCCATCAAGAATCTTTTGATTGCAGCGGGGATAGAAATGTGTAAAACAAATAAATGTGTATCACGTTTCCTCACAGTTTTGTTCGTTTCTACTTCATTACTCCCACGTATTTTTGGCAGTCTCCAAGGCTTACCTAGGCCATCCCCCACAGTGGACATGCAGCAGCTGTTGAGACTTATCACAGGCTGACTGTCCGCCGAGTTTACAAATTAACACCCTATCGAGGCTGCCCGAGGACTGATTAATCAGAAGGGGAGGGGGAGGGCCTCTATCAGTGCTAGCGGCTGCTGTGAAGGAAGAACAAATCTCTCTGGGGGTTGGGGACATTTACGAACGAAAGATATGGCAAGCGAAATGGCATAGTCAAAGGGAGCCGATTTAGCAATAGAAGGAGAAAGATGGAGAGGGACAGAAAGGAGAGGACTAGAGCAGGTTCCTCAACCTTGGCAACTTTAAGATGGGTGGACTTCAACCTTGCTGGCTGGGGAATTCTGGGAGTTGAAGTCCACCCATCTTAAAGTTGCCAAGGTTGAGGAACCCTGGACCAGAGGACAAGGCAAGAACACTGTTGACAACTAACAAATGATAATTAACAACCTGGACCTCATGATTCTAGCCTTCTCTTCCACCCCAGCCCACTGACACTTTGGACCCTGGGACAATAAATATTTAGCATACTGAAGAATCCCCTGAGATGAACAAAACAATTCTACTTCAGCAAATCCACTTCTTCCTTTCCCAACTGCTTAATACCCGATGCATACAAAGAAGGGAACCCTGAAAAGCTGACAAAGAGAGGATACCTTGATTTAACCAAGACTGTCTCTGAATGGCCCTTTCGTCTTCTAGGATGTTTCCACATATGCTCCTTGGTGAACCAATACAGGTTACATCACTGCTGTGCTATTGTGAAAAGCAGTTTTCAACCTACCTGCTTGCTGATCCCAAGTCTATGTCTTAGAGTTACATTGACCATGCCGGCTGAGAGAACTGGAATCATAATCCAAAAGATTTAAAGAACTTCAGAGTTGGAAAAAGTTGCTATATGGTCAGAGTAGTACAGTGATTAAAGTGTTGGTCTAGGTCCAGGAAGACCAAGGTTCAAGCCAATCAATAGCCACAACTCACTAGGAGACTGGGCCAATTGGGGATGGGGGTGGGGAATGAAGATTTCAGTCCTATGAAAACCATCTTGAGTTCCTAGAGGAAAAATGTGGTATAAATCTAACAGATATTTAGATTTCTCTTTCTATCCCTATAGGTCTCTTCCCACTGCTTTCTGAATTCTACACCAAAATCTAAGGAACAAATAGTACGAATGACATTAATTCCCAAATAAAAAAGTCACAGACTTCTCCAGATTCTTAATTTCTCTTGTTTCCAAAAGGCATTGGCTGGAACTGAGACTGTTTAAATGTTAACTCCATGTGTTTGCATCTGACACATTCAAGATTTCTTTGAAGTGGGATTCTGGAACAGGCCAAATCACAAGCATATTATAGTTCCCTTGAAGTCTACCACACCTCTCCCTATACCAGCATAATCATGAAAGACCTTATCTAATTAATTTCCCAAAATTACCCTGATGTTTCTGGGAGTCTTCTTCTCACATGACATCTAAACTACCCAGTGAAAGATCCATGTCAAGGCTACCCTAAGCTTCTAGATGCAGATTAAATCTCTGAGAACCATAGTTAATCTTCCAACTATTTCTAATCAAGGGACAGGATTACATTTTGAAGCTAAGATGGCATGGCTGATATTCCTCTTCTCCCTGCGGAGAGGGCTCTTCCAAAAACTTCTAAAACAACACATACAGCTCCTACAAGGCAACAATTTATTTTACAAAACCACTCCGTCTTTGATGTGTGATGCGAATTCTCAGCTCGGCTCAGAGAACAAGATGGGATAAGCAGGAACCTATCCCCAGAATTGATTTAAATGCAAAAAAATGGCAGATTTGGGGGAAGCAACGATTGCCTTTCATTTTTAATTATTTACAATTTATGTCATGAGATATTAAGGTCTCAATTCAGCATTTAATTGACATTATTAAAATACTGGGAAGGTATTTTATAATAAGGAAGCTGTAACGGGCTTCACAAAGTCTGGGAAAGAGGACAGTCGTTTTCAAAATATGACAACTACAGAACTTCCGCAAATTCTTCTTTTATCAGGAAAATGGGTAGCCACATCCCCAGTGCATCAAGGGGGATTAACAAGAAGATTAACAACAAGAAGAAGCAAGTTCTATCCTAATGAACTAAAGAGATACATTGGGTGCTGAATTCAATACATCCAGTTGCCAAGATTTCTGTAACCCAATCTGCTTTTAATAAATCTAGTTAAAGAAGAGTCTCTGCGAATGGCAGGAGCTTTTTCACTGAACTGTCAGCTCAGGTTGATGGCTTGACCCAAAAGTTCTCACTCCCTTTGAATGTTCACCTGTTAAATTGATTTCAGCATGTTTGACAATGGAGTGGCACAACACTTGGCCAATAAACAAAGCAATCTTGGAACGGTTCAAAACATCTGGGTCTGCAAATGCAGCACGAACACTTCAGGCTTTTTATAGAGGTGCATCTAATGCTGACACATAGAGTCACAATTCTCTTCTTTGGTTCCTTTGCATTCTTATCTGCAGCTGGAACTAGAACCCAAAAAGAGATGCACACACAGAAATTTTGCCACAAAGGTTTCCAACTCTTTGCCTTCCATTCTGGTATCTCTGGATTACCAGTATCTGGGAAGGTCTTTCCAACAATATAATTCTGAGGACTTCCATTGCCAGTTGAATCAGTCTGTTAGTTCCAAACTACCACTTGAGTTGCAGTCCCAACTTTATTACAATCAACATTCAAACTTTTCAGCATCTGAAATGAATTGTGTCACTTAAATATTTCTTCCAACCCCAATAGTTTCAGTATAGGCTTTCTATTTAGGCCTCCAAGTATCTGACAATGAGATCTTGAGAGATTCATCTGCCAAGGTCAGGATGAACAAGTTGAGATGGGAAGACTGCACAGTCATTCCCGAAGTCTTTTCTTGGGAAGTCTTTTCTTGGGAAATGACAGCGAAGGGTAGTGAAGTTTCCCACCATTTGGGAGCATGAAAAACACCCACATGATCCCTAAAGGAAACTATAAAATGACACTGTTAGTATCAACATAGTTTGACAAAGTAGAAATCCCTGAACTCTCTTTGAAAGGATTTCCCCTCTAGGAGAATCTCATCCCAACCCACGTGGTTGATGTAGCCCCATCCATTTTGCATCAGGCTTCTGCTTACAAGAATGGCTAAGATTGCACCACCTTCTCTTCAAAGCTTGCATCTCCTCAGTGTTTGCCTCTACTTATGGGAGAAAAAAACCCCATAGCTACTAAGAAGAGAACGAACCAAACCAGTCACTGGAGATTTTACTTTGCTAATCCCTGCAAATGCTTATGTATGAAGCAGGCTATCACTCCACGAAAGCCAATCCCAAAATACCTTTCGTTAGTCTGTAAGGTGTCACCAGACTCTTACTGTTTTTGCACACGTAGCTGTGGCCAACAGATTACAGTGGTTTCTCCAAGCATGCTGCTTCTCCAATCTGCCACCAAGAAGGGCAGGGAAACAGAACAGCAAGGACAGGAAAAGAGGAAGCTGGTAGTTACAGCCGGTAATGCAAAAGAGGAACCCAATGCCTTCATACAATGAAAACCTCAACACCTCTGCCATCGGGACTGGGAAACAAACAAGGTGACTCTGGATCTTCAGTGCAGACATGGCATCTCTAAAGCCTGAACCTTTTGAAAGGCGTGTTTGGTCTAGTCGCCTTCCAAACAGCCCTGCAATCTGTCAACCAATTATGAATAACACTTCTCCGACAAAAAAAAAGTGTGGTGGGTCTATTTACTTTCAGACTGTAATAATGCAAATGAATCAGACTTCTGGCTGTAGTCCCACTGCTTTCCAAGCTGGGGCTCTCCGCATTTCCAATTCCTGCCCTTTCCTTTTCTCCTCCTCCCCCGCCTTCCTCCTTCTGCTACAAAATGTCACCAATTTATTTTAGCCCGGGGGCCCATTTCAAATTTTACCACAAATACACGAGAAATGCATTTCTCAAGCTGTTACCACTTAACTGTACAGATATCGGCGACTCGGGGGACGCAATATTGTTTACACATTCTCCTCTGCGGAATAAGTACGGATGCCAAAAAAATCTCCGCCTGAGCTTTGGAAGGAGACGTTTACTCTCTGTTTTATGAGACTTCCCTCGATTTGTGGCCGCCTCAATGGTCGTAAAAAAAGCGGTAAATCAAAAGAGCACAACAAAATTGCAATAATAATGGTTGAACCTGGCTCTGAAGAGCAACAGAAGGTAGGAGGCTCTGGGCTGATTTAATGCCAGGTGTGAAGGAGCCCTAACATCTCTGGTACGGCACATGGCGGGGACTGAATAATGTCGGGGGTTCATTTGCATGCCAAGAGAGCGCTTCCGACGTGACTCGCTTCTCCTCTTTCTCTGTACTAGGTCCATCGCTTACTTCACTGCTGGTGTTCGTATTTCCAAGGCAGAGGGAGAAGGATTAGGCTGTTTCAAGCGTTAACCAGAAGGGGAGGGGAGGGAAGGAGACAACTGGATGGCCAAATGTGCTGAAATAACAAAGAAAAAACAAAGGCGGGGCATGCTTGCACACGGGACAGTCAATCACTTTATTTATTTATAATCAAATTTGTATGCTGCCTGTAATGTGGGAATGACCTTGGGAGACTGGGCCAAGAGATGCCACCAAGGGAATGGTCAGATAAGAGGCGGCACAGCCCACAGCAGGATAGTGGGTAGGGCAAGAAGCTCAGAAGAGACCCTTCCTAATTTCTCAGGGTGTAACTGTACTTTCAGACTTGCAAGAGTCTGTTAATGTAGCCTACAATAAAGTAGAATTAGCTCATCTGGTCATGTTTCCTGTCTGGTCCACCTGGTAAAGCTGACACTGCCCAACTCCCGACTCTAGAAGGCTCACAACCAGAACAAGGAAAATACAATAACGACTTCATCATAATCATACCACCATCTTATCACAGACTTTGTCAAACAAGTGTTTGCTAAGAAGGTGGTTCTAGCAAGGAGAGTTTTAAAAAGAGATTAAGGGAGAAGTTTTAGCTGTTGAAAAAGTGTTCTGCTTTTTGAACCCAGCTATTTCCAAACATCCTTAGCCTATGACAAAGACGTTAGGCATGGAGGCCTATCATTACTCTGGCTATATAGATACATTCTATAGAGTGTAAGACGTTCCCATGTACATCATTATAATACTGGTCCATCAAATCCAGCGGTGTGAATGGCGAAAGCCAATTAGGTATTCAGGCTTCTAAGTTGGGAGTTTTTCCAATGCTACCAGGAGATGTTTGGGATCAACTTCTCCATGCAGCATATGTGCGCATATCGCATAGCTGCAACCCTCTGTGTTAAAAAAATACTATCTATATTTTATTTATAATTTAGATTTCTAAGGCCACCGAACTCAACAGTGACTCTGGGAGATGTAAGAATTAAAAACAGAACCACAGTATGCTCAATCAGAAAAGAAAATGATCACCATAACAGGGGAAACAGACATGCATTATAAAACAAACCCCACATAATTCAATCCAGGTAGAAACACATTTCAACCTATCCTAAACGCTGGGGAAGAAACCAGGTCTTCAAGGTCTGTTTAGGCCTGCTGCCTTGGATCAAATCATCATTACATCATTAAATCATCATTACAGGAGAATTTCATTTTTTATGCTTGTGGTGTTCCTGACTGTATCCGACTGGCCACTATGGAATAAGAAGGACCTATGATTTGGCGTAGCAGGAATCTTGTTAAGAATTAGTATGCATGGAAGCTGATGTAATCACAAATCCTTAAGAGGTCACAAAACCATTTGTTGGGTTCAGGTTGAAGCAGAGGGGAGATTTCCCTCCTGGAAATGTTCCTTCTCTGAGGACATTCATCAGGAAAAGTGGCATGTTTTGAAACCTTCCCCTCAGGCCATGTTGAAAGATTGCTCTTGTTCCTTCTAATGTAGCAGGCAAATCGCAAGAGGGTTTAAAGATCCATTACAAATGATAGAACCTAAAACAAGCTGGCTCTGTAACTTACGTCATGTGCAATCTTTCTTTAGGTTGATTGTCTTCCAGAATTCCCAGGTATCATGGATTACCCAGCCCAACCATTCCTACAGTTGCTCAGGCTGCACTGCAATGGTTGTCCCAGACACGGAAGGGAACTGTTATGTCATTTCTTTGATGGATGACAATGTATTCAGCATCAAAGCATGGGCTTGGACATTTCAAGGACTCCTATTCCTCACAGAACCATGAGTTCAAAACTGCAAGTATGTCTTTATGCAGTTGAGGAAAGGATCTTTGAATCCTTCACACCCACACACAGAACATCCCAGGTCAGGGGGGAAAAAAGTGCCTCACTCAAGGAAAAGATTAGCCTGGAACTCTTTGCTTCTTGTGCTTGGATATTTAATGGTCTGCTAGCTCAGTACATTTCCAGTAAGTTCGATCGCGGACTTTCCCTTCATAGTTGTTCTTTGAAATTGCTGGGTTACAGAAAGGCAACACCATTTGATAGAGGAGAAAGCAGTGGACTCTGAACGCTCTGCTTTGCCAAAAAGACAGGGTCATGTTTTCCTAACATTTGGAGTGGACTGTTGAATATAAACAATAAGTGAAGGAAATGACAGGGTTATTCTTATGGAGTTTTGCTCATTCTGCCTCATGCTGCACCATCCTGCATGTCAAAATGTTACATATCTGATTTGTTAATGCCACAGATAGAAGAGTTTTGCAAGAACATTTCAGTAGTGCTTGAAAACCAGGGGAAAGAATCTGGAGTGACTGGAAGCCAGAATAACTAGGTTGGTTCTTCTTTCCCCATCTTCTTCTTCTCTCTCTCCAGATCTCACCTCTTGCTCTTCATCTTCAAAGAGCTATCTGAAACATAAATCTATTTCTACTTCAAACTTAAACCCATCTCTCATATTCTTTATCCAGCTTTCCCCTTTTAGTCATCCTCATATTTTTTTAAAGTGTTTTACTTCTCTTTTTGAAATTCAACCTCATTGCAACACAGTGGATATGGCTTGACATAAATAACCTGAAAACAATTCAGAGGGTATGTACAAAACCCACATGTCCATATGTACGTTTGCGTATATAAAAGATCAATGGATTGATTATGGCTGTAGTTATTTTTAAAATTGCTTTTCTCTATGAAACTAGCTTAGCAATCCCCATAATGGATCCTTAACTTTAGATGGATGGCTGCCACTGAGATATAAATATAACTGAATTGAAAGAAAAGACAGATCTTTCTCATCACCATCGTACCATCACCACCACCAATAGACAGACTCACTATTTGGATTCACACATTATCCTAACACGTTATCCTATCCCTGACTCTTTGTTGAATAAACTACAGTTGCAAGGCTCATACAATCCACTAAGCCATAAATACCCACAATGGTTGGGTTCCTACAGTTGGCTAAACTAAAGCCAAACCAAGCACCTGATGACTGAAGTGTGATGACCAACATCTGCTTCCCTCATCTGTTCTTTGTTTCTATCTCCTCTGCATCCTCACTCCCAGATCAGGAATGTGTCATGACACTGACAATGTGCCAACCTAACACCACCTTTTTCAGACATGCATGCTTAGACCTCTATGAAGACTCGAAGGAAAGGGAGAAGCAATTATGACACAATTCTCAAGATACCTCTATATTTGTAGCATCTATTTCTGTGATCTCCTGGCTCATTCGGTGTTAGCAACTCCCTCCAAGCTCCACAGCCAACTTACAGCCTTTAAAGCTGTAGTGTTTCCACTGGGTTCTTGTTATTTTTCTTTTCATTCTTCTTTTCTGCCTTTAATACTGACTTCGCTGAGCAAATGCAATCTGGAGCAATCTGGTGGCCATTTTCCACAGATGCTTAAACATGCGTACCAGTCAATTAACCCTATTGACCCAGACTGTCATATGCAGAAAGAGCCCTGATGAAAGAAGGAAGAAAGAATGGAAAAGTGGTGATCAGTGTGCACGCAGAGTTATTATTATTTCCAGATCCACCTTTCATGTTTACAAAATGGAGCTTCTGACATTCCAATGAAGAACAGTATGTTGGCCATCAAAATGAGGGTGACTGACCACCCACCTAGTTTGACATAAATCTTTCTGGGCAGAAAGGGTGATAGGAAGACTATCATAGAAGTTTCTACTTTCAGGAGCTGGTTGATTTTGCAGTCAGGGGAGAAGATGTCCACATCGCTCCCAAACCACAACCCCTCTTTTCAGTTTCGGATCAATCATAATCATAACAATTGTAGCTATTTTCACTGCTGTTTAATTGTTTATTTGTGGTGCCCTAATGGTAGAAAGTGGGATTTCACTGAAGAATAAATAGATCAGAGCACCAGCTTACAACCTTGTTCACATACATGAAGTCCTAATGCAATTTTGTTTGGTATGTGCTTAAAATTCTGTACAAATCCATCCAACCATGGCTTATTCAATAAGCAAAACATGGATTTACTGATGTGTGAACCCATCAATGAAAATAAGGGAGGCCAAAATTCAGCTAGATCCATCTCAAAGATCATCAAGAACAATTCAGTTTTCATCCTGGTACTTTTCAGACTTGTTGAACTAAATTTAATTTCAAAGTTTCATAGTCAAGTGACTATGTCCATGTTTATGTCCATATTTTTTCTTCACAATACTGCCTTCTCCTGAGATATTTTTCTTTTTACTCAAGCCTTAGGATTTCCAGGTGTTTTCCTATCCAAGGGTCAATCATTCTTAGGTTGTTTTTTTTCTGAGATCAGGCAAGGCTGGCTAGATGTGCTCAACTATTAACTCTTAAATCCAAAGCACCACATCACTTGCTTACCATTGACAAGCTGGAGCCAAGTGGCTCTTCTAAACAGCACAATTAGGTATATATCATAACCACAGTAAGAAAGCCTTGAAGCCCCCTGTCCAAGGTCCCTTCAAAACTAATAATCAGGAAATAAACTGGAATGGCATAACTAGGATAGATGTATACTTCAAAGCAGATTTCCAATGAACTGTTGGATTTTCAGTCTTAACCTTAGCATACTGTAGAATGCTTTAGGAAGAATGCCATCAGTGGCCTCTTTGACCCAACACGCTAAGCCATTATGTAGCTTAGTTCTGACACAGCGTATTGTTTGAACTGAGCCATCAAGGTTTATAAATCATGATTTGTGACAGAAGTAGACAGAAGGGTGGGCATTTGGGGCCTCTTATCAACCCCAGTTCTTGGTAAAGGCACATAAATCATCATCCTCTTGCTGCTGACTGTCAGTCGCATGACAACTCAAGAAAACATTGAACCTGTCTGATAATGGGATCCATACAAGCCAACCAGACTAAATTAAGGATTGCTTACATTCTAAACCTGGTCAGAGGTGGGCCTGAAAGACCTCCTTTAAGCAAAGTGTGGATTTCAGAGACATGCCCTGAATATTGCTCAGGAATGACTAATTTCTTTTTTTGTTGATCTTTGGCTCTCACAATAGCATTTCTGGCTGGCTGGGAAGCCTTGAATTTAAAATACATTACTGTCATCAGAAGCACTGTTCGGAAACATGCGCATACGTAGAAATGGCCAGCAGCGAAATACCTTATCACACATCTGCAATATTTGCACAAAAGTCCATGATTAAGTGTCTCACTTTGACTCTTCTCCTCTTTCCCTTTCCACTGAAGTCATTTCAGAGTCAGGCCAGATCTTATGAGTCAACGGCTTAGGATTGTCTCCCTGATCCACAGCCTCAGTTGAATCCTGTCCAGGTACACACAGAGGTGTGGCTTTGCCAAATGCCAGGTCAGGTTTTAATCATTGGAGAATTAGCTTGGCGGCATTCCCTTGGATTGGTATGCCTTGAGCTGACAACTCATTCCATTGGGACCTGTGATCCCACTAAGCAGCGCAACATGACTGATGCAGAAAAGCAACTCATGTCCACATGTAAACACGTCTTTGGAAGCCTCTTGGGATCTTCAAGCCAACTCATCTTTAACAGAAGGCATTTACAAATGCGGAAGGACGTTCAAGAATTATCATGTCCGCTCAGCTCCAGTAGTATTTACCTACAAAACTTTCACTGGAGTTGGTAGATACACAGACACGCAGGCCCACAAGTGGCTGTGTGCTCTTCAACGTTGGTGAAGATGGAAGAAGAAACATCTTTAAGGAGAGGTGTTATTCTCCATTTTGCCAACATGGAAATCATGTTGCCCAAGTAAAGACTTGCCTTAATCTTAATAGAAGATGCCAACTATCACAATCTCATTAGTCAACCCTCTAGACAAAGTAAACAAATATTGTCCTGTAAAGTTCTTGAAGGAAAAACATGCTTTACAGACAAAATATCTGCCTAAGGCATGGTAGACAAGTATTCGGCAAGTATTTTGGACTACAGCTACCATATCCTAGCCAACACATTCAACTGTCAGGGATTATGGGAGTGGTTGTCCCAAATACCTTAAATATCCCTCACCCAAAAGTTCAAGAGCTACAGATTCTCTCTTGGCAAGAGCTCCTTCAAAAACCATAGCTCTGCTTTGAATTCGTCCGTCTTAAATAAAAAAGGGTGAGAAAACAAGCGTTTGCACTGGTGTTTTGCCTCCCTGACCCACTGTTAAGAATGATGGGTTAGCATGCTGATCAAACATCCCGGCTGATATTTTTAATGTCCTTTAAAGAAATAAAAGTGGATTGTTTAAGGCAGCTGTTGACAAGTACCATGGTGGGCCATCATTGTTTTGCACGGCATATTTCACACAGAATGTACAGCTCTGATTTTAATTCCTCAAGAGCAAAGGTAGAAATGCTGCCACTTAAGCCAACCAGGAAGAGAAGCTTGGTCCACCCTTACACAAAGCTCAGCGTGGCTTGCTTGGTTTTCGTTCAGGGTGTTGGGTGAACCCGTATGAATGTGGGCTGCAAGCCTGGATTTATGGCTTGTGTGCAAGCCTAGCCAATTGTGGTTTGCTCAAAAATCATGGGTAAGCACTCTACTTGTGCCTCTCTAGGCTGCCTTTGAGTTTGCATGTGCCAGGCTTAAACACATAGGCATGCTGACTGCAATTACAAGGGAAGGGACCCCCTCCAACATAAGCCTAGTGGTGAGGCTACGATAGAACCACCACTCACATTTCCAACCGTGCTTCCAATGTAATCAATTCCCCCAGACAAAGCTTCACGGCACCGAAGTTGACGTGTTACATCAAAACACATTTGCTCTGTCTGATCTCTGTCTCCCCTCCAATATAAATGAAGCCCAGGAACACAACTCACAGGGAAGTTAGCTCAGCATCTCTGCGGTGAACAATGGCTGAGACAAGTCTAGCAAACAACGAATAACTGCCTCTTGAGCACAGAGAAGCTGGTTTCCCCCCCCCCCCAGGCTAATGACCTCCATCGTTCATCGCTCCCTGAGGAATTGCAGTCATTATTTAGCCAAAGTCAAAACTGATCGCCGTGCTTGCAAAACTAACGCCAGCTATACCTTGACAAATCTTGCATCACACAGTCAAGCCATCTGTTCTTCGGGCTGGGGCAAGAGTGCGGAAAATAGGAATCTTCTTGCACACCCACCCTCATTTCTCTTCCTAAGTCTCTTGCTGGCTTGCTAAGTTACCAGCACAGCTTCTCTGCTTTTTTTCATTGATTGTTTCTTAAACACTCCAAGGGCTCCCGAAGCAGTTTCTGTCTCAGCATCTTCAAAACAGCTGAAGTAGGAACAGGAATGATTTTCCACCCACTGAGCCAAACCCACTTTTCTGACTCGGTTCAAGGCTACCTTTCACACACCTTATAATGCACCATCTGGTGAACACCAACCTGGAGTTAGCGCTTTCGCATTTTAGGACGGTCACACAAGGGTAGGGGAACTAGATCCAGCACAATCACCTGGCCAACATGCTTCTGATCGTGTTTAGATGGAGGGTGGGATAAAAATGTAACCACTGGGGAAAAAAATCCTCTGTCCCCAACTGTTTCCACTTCCAATCAAAGTCATTAACTCAAGCCCTTCTCTCCTGTATAGATTTACATAATTTAGACGCATCTATGTTTGTCTCTGTACCTGGCTGACTTACACGTGCCGTGGAAGTTAAGCAGAGTCAGGTCTCATCAGTATTTGGATGAGGACTGACAATCCCAGGGCTGGCCAGACTGAGATGTCAAAAAATTTCTCCAAAGAAGGCAAGGACAAACCACTTCCATACAGCTGCTGCCAAGAAAACATGGACGCATCGATGAAGTCACCAAGAGACAAACTGATCTTGAAGGAGACTTTATTGGCCTATTTGAGGAGGCTAAAACAGCATGGAAGGATCATTCCTTGGGAAAGTGGGGACCGCTGAAGTCTACAAGGCGGGATGGGGGTCAGACAGTGAGCAGCGTTGTGGCACTGTGAGCAAGCCTCAACAATTTTCAACGGGTGTCATGAAGTTGTTCCAAAGGGGTAGAATCTGGGGGATAATGACACCACACCGCTTTCATCATTCTGTTGAAAGCCACAATGGATGCTGTTGCGGGTTTCATGCCTCCTCTTGCCTCTAAGTTCCAAATCCTTAAAAGGATTTAAAGACTGAACCCCACAGTTAAAAGGAGGACACCCAGTTTCCATGAGCAAGGCTGTATTCTATCCTTGCTACAGGTTTTAAAGATAGGCGCTGGAGCCCTTCCAAAAATGGCTGCCAAATTATAATTTGTAACGTGATTGAAGGAAGGAAAGGATTAAAACGCATGAACAGCATTTAATTGAGTTAATATAATTTTAATGCCATTTTATTTCAGTAAAGCTTAGAGAACTGGGGGTGGGGGAGGCTTTAGCCTGGGAAAGGTTTCACCCCACCCGGAGCTACAGAGGACCCCTCTGCTTTTGAGGAGCCTGCTGTCCAGAACATCTGTTAGAAGATAAAAATGGAAGGTTTTCAGGACCTATTCCAAACTGGAAAAAGCTGCTTACTCACCCACTGTGGCATCACACTGTAGGTTAATATGAATGAATGTCAGCTTAGAAATGGAGAGGAGGAGGAGGAGGAGAAGAAGAGTCACAGCCTCACAGCCTTAGAAAGCTCTGTCAATCTATGGTATCTGTTTTAAACAATCCTACTTATGCAGGCAATTAAACCAGATAATTAGCTTCATTAAGTGCCTCCTTTGTGTAAAAGAGTTGAGGGAGAGATTTAGCTGGCTTCTTCAATCAATACTTGGAGAAAAGGGAAATATTCTTTAGAGTTTTCCTCTAAATTCAGGATAGAGAAGCCAAGCATTGGTGGACCTTCCTTCCTTCCTCCCTCCCTCCCTCCCTCCCTGAAAACAGAGTTATCATTCCTTCCAACTACCATCTGGGGAGAGAAACTTAAAATGCTGCCAAGGTGACAGTTTTTGAACCATACTGTCATAACATCTATGAACTAAACTTTTTAGTGGCCATTGCTCAAATCTATAGTTTTCAGATCCATAATTCCTGCCTTGACAGATGAACCTAGGAGTCTTGAGTGGGTGGGATCACCCATGCTTTCTCCAACATCTTTTTTAGAAATCTTTCTGACAACTTCTTCTTGCTCTCCCAAGTTTCAGACTACAGGGTAGGGCTTGCCCTAGCACTGATCTCCTGTCCAAAGAAGTTCAGTTTAAGCATGGAAGAAGCAAAACCTTAGAAACATCTTCTGGACTCAAAGATTTCTAGATTGGCAATTTTATATATAGTAATCCTGCTTAAACAGAGCTGATGGACTCCAACGATGTTGAAAGTTGGTTGTTTATGGGAAAGAGATTTAATCTCTTCCTCTTCATGTCATTATTTCTGGAATTATCTGGAGTTTGAGGCAGCTTTCCATTTCATGGGAGAAGTCACAAGATGGAAGAGACAGATGCATCAAACCTGAGATAAGCTATGTGCGATTTTTTCTAAACTACCCCTGTGGACTGGATAGCCAAACTGAAAGCCAACTGAGTCCAACAGGAACCTTGGTGGCACATCAGCTTCTGTAGAGGACTTCCTTAGTATCAAAACATTCTACACGGGACTGCCCTTGACAAGCATTTGGAAGCTGCAATTAGTCCTCAATGCAGTGGTATGAAGAGTTATGGGTGCCCCTCGGTGTGACCATGTAACACTAGCACTTTATGAACTGCACTGATTCCCTGTAACCTTCTGGGTACAATTCAAGATGCTGGTTATCAACTAGAAAGCCACTCATGGCATGGGGTCAGGTTATTTGGGGGACTGCTGGTCTCCAATTATCTCTGCTTCTCTACCATTGAATTTAGAGGAAAACTCTAAAGAATATTTCCCTTTTCTCCAAGTATTGATTGAAGAAGCCAGCTAAATCTCTCCCTCTGCCTTTAATGGGCATGCTTCAGGCCCCTTCTATGAAAGAGTGTCTCCTAGTAGGACCCAGGAGACATACCGTCTTTGTCACCGTGCCTGCCCTGTGGAACAATATTCCCCTTGAGGCTCAAATGGCCCCTATCCTTCTGTGCTTCAATCAAATCTTAAGATCCTGGTTCTTCCCTTGGGCCAGAATGTGATATGAGCTTGCCCAGAATAAGAAATCTTCATGGAGAAATGTATGGGTTCTCCTTGGATAATTCTGTTACGCCGTTACTCCGTTGTTCTTTTTTCTGTTCTGAATGTTTATTGCATGGTATTCTGTTTTTATTCTATTTTTAATTCCTTGGGTTCATGTTTCTGTAAATTTGAAGCTGCCCAGAGCTTACAACTGCTCTAATCAAACAAACAAATACAAATGATTTAAAATGATTTGCAAATATGGTGCTTGGATGAGCACACTGACAACCGCACAAGTTGGGATCCAATCCAACAGCAAAACATCGGCTTAAATGAAGATCCAGCAAAAGAAAAAAATACTCCACCTCTTGCTTCTGTAACAATAACAACATGAGCACATGACTCAGGCATTAATACATGTCTTGGGTAAGGAACTTCTGGCTTGTTCACAATGCTTGCAGTTGATCCATCAAGAGACTGCTGGCAGGGCTTTGATTTAGGGTTCTGCAAGCTTAGCAACATTGAACCATTATCCAAGATGGGGTTACCTCTCTGCACCCAGTGAACAGACTTACTATTTGATAGTTGGAAACTATGTCCCTACATGGCATGGGACCAGGTTACCTAAGGGACCGCCTCTTCCCCATGACTTCAACCCACTCGATCACACAGAGAGGGCATGCTTTGGACCCCTGCAGTAAAAGAACTTTGATTAGTGGGGTCCAGAAGGTGGGCCTTCTCTGTGATAGCCCCCGCTCTCTGGAATATTCTGCCCCCGGAGGTGTGATTGGCCCCCTCACTCCTGGCCTTCCGGACGGCTTTGAAGACCTGGTTCTGCCACTTGGCCTGGGGTGGGGAAGGAATACTTCACGTGTGGGGATGGCTAGCCCCATAGAGGCCTGCTGTCTTCAGCCCCAGATCCTTCATCTTCTTGGACTCTCTTCTTCTTTTTTAGCAATGTTTTTGGAATTTTTGTGTTTTGTGCATTTATAGGTATTTATGGTTTTAATGTTTTGTGGGAACCACCCAGAGTCCCCCATTGGGGGGAGATGGGCGGGGGAGAAATTTAATAAATAAATAAAAAATAATGACTGCAATTCAAAAAAATGAAAGGGTCTGTCATTCAGCTTTGTAGAAGGCTACATCCATCCATCCATCCATCCATCTTATTTTTAATATACAACCACGTCTAGGAAGAATAAAAGAATAGCCAGGATATCACACGGCCCTTGGAAAATACTGCTCCTGGAATACATTCTGGGTAGCCATTCAGAATGGAGTCTGACACAGAGTAGTTTTGGGGCAAAGCGGAGAGGAACGCTGTTCTGGCAGAATGGTATTATGCTACTCCCCGGGAAGCGAAGCAAAACAATGGAAAACATTTAATCTCTTCCCTAATTCTGCACGGTGGGGCAGCTCCTTCAGGCAGCAGCGGCAAAGCCTGTCTACCTGGCGGGGGGGGGGGGTAATTTCTCCTTTCCTCTTCAGCTTTGCCCCCCTGCCCCGCATCCCAGGGAATGTTCTGCAGATCCCCGCCGCATCTTTCAATGGCTTTATCAGAGTCTGCACCAAGTCAAGCATGAAAGGTAGCTATGGACCCAGCAGGCAAGAGATGGGGTGTGTGTGTGTATGTGTGGGGTGTGTGTGTGAGAGAGAGACTCGTAGGGAGAAAGGGTGGGGGGGATGCAGAAGGAAACATTTGGTGTCCTTTGTCTTTTTAACCATTTTTCTTTCTTTCTTTGTAAATGCAAGTTGCAGAACAGCGGTGAATAATGAGGAGTCTTGCAGCGAAGGCTTAAACTCAGGAGTAACCCTTCTAACGGCCTCAGCGATGGATAATCAGGTGTGCGTTTGTGGGGCCCAGCATGCCTCCCCACCCGCTGCCCGTCTTGGCCTTGTAATTAGAAGCCTCCACACTTGGCTGCATAAAGGCAGATTGCAACAACAGTGTGAAGCCCTCTGTTTTGAAGCTGGGGGCAACAGGGTGGCTGCTGTCTGTGACGGAGAGAGACAAAGGAGGAACAGCAAAAAAGGAAAGCCTTCTTTCGCCTCCAGAATCCAACATCCTCCTACGGCAGTCAAGTTTTAAAAAAATCCAAGGATCCCCCACACAGCTTCCTTTTGGAAATTCCTTCATAGCTAGTGGCTGAAGAAAAGGGATACAACCAAGGGATAAAAATACACACAATCCAGCCAACTAAGACAATGGTGACGTTCTCACATCAACAGCCCTTTAGTTCTCCCGGCTCTCAGCATCTTCAAGGAAGACCGCCTAGGTGGTATAGTCATAACTGTAAGGGCTGAAGATATCCAGGCCAGAAGCAAAGGCAAGCTTTTTGTTGTTCGGTCGTTAGGTCGTGCCCACTATCAAAACACAGCGCTGATGCCCACTACGTCCCAAAAACTACGTGCGATTTCAATTTCCCATTTGCATTTCAATGTAAGTCAAATGAATTAATTCATATGATTGCTGCCCAGTTCCATACTGGTTTCCCCATCTGTTCCTCTGAAAAAGATAATGGGACAATAACTCCTGGAGGTCTTTGAGGGCTGCCTTAAAGGACCCAAGGATCCTATGTGGCCCTGGGGTGGTGCACTTCTGGACACTGTTGACAGAGGATAATAGTGTTCTTCTGTACCCAGGTTAGTCCTCTGTGCTCTGCCAGCAGTGGACATAGGGAATGGCCTTGAAGGGCAGGAGGAAGAGCCACGACCAAGTCAACAGTCAGATAAGACGGGCTTGAGCCTGGGCCAAGAAAGTAACTTGAGAAAAAGTCTCAGACAGCTCCTCCCTAGTTCACACGAAGATAAAGGGAGGGGAAGCACATTCAGACTTGCAAGATGCTGTTACTAAAGCTGTTACAATAAAAACAGTCCCGACCTACATGGCACTGGTTTCTTACTCAGGTCTACCTTGTTGGGGTGAACCTGCCCCAGCTATATCATACCTGTCCAATAGGTACCATCCAGGACCCATTTCAGAGCTAGTGAGGATTGCCAGAAGACTGAAGGAAGCGTTGCAAAGCCTACCCACAAACCTAACCCTCTTCCTAAGTGAACCAGGGTGGTGGCAGTGGAGGAGGGCACTGTGCCAAAGCAGGAGGGAAGCACAGGGGCTCTTCTGTGCCTTTTCTCTGCCTGGCATGAAATGCCAGTTTGTTTCCTTGGAATGCGGAAAGCAAATTGAGGGGCTGGGACGCCTGCTTCTGGCTGACCCCCAATTTAAGCTCTTGTGAATACCCATTTGTAGATATTTAAAGCCAAGGAAGATCATTAGCTAGCAGAGCCACTGGCAAGGGAGCACTAAGTTGGATTCACTAATGTGCCTCGTTCCTGAATAATGAAAGGGCAAAAGTATCCACAGACGCCTATCTGGCTACAACTGAAAATGCTATTGCAAGAAAGTGCAATTTGAGTTTGTACTGCAGCCTCCCTCTTCCTTTCCAGCACTCAACGGCAGCAGCACAAGGGGGATGTTCTCAACCCTCCTTCTTTTACCTTCATTGCATTCATATTCTTCCTCTCTCCCTTGCTTCTGTTCACAAAACATGCTTCAACAGGTCTGGAGAAGGACCAATGGTTGGATTTGCATCTGTTAAGCTTAGTCAGATATAACCTTGATAACGGGCGTGTGTGGGTATATTGTCCTACCATCACAAAAGTAAGAAGCCCCCAGCTTCAGAGGGGTATTGGGAGACCTGCTGTTGCAGAATAGACAATAATATGGCGGCATTCTAGGTTCATAAGCCTTGGGGTAAAAATGTTCAGCCTCAGGACCAGGACTTGTCCTTGAAACCTCAAGGAAGCCTTCATGCAGAATGGTCTTCTGCTCTGCAAGCCAACAGAAAGAAGAGACGTTCTTAAAGAATTCCTATCTCCGCTTTTACAACCCCAGCTCTATGGCAAATTATTGACTTCCTTCAGTTGCAATTTGCTTTATTATCTCCCAGGCCTCCCCCTTCTCAGTCTTGCTTCATTACTGCCAAAAGCAAGCAACGCCAAATTAAAAACCACAACACGAAACTCGGTGAAAACATTCTGTAGCCCAAGTGGAGTCAATGAATCTCCCCAAAGGCCTATAAAGATTCATTCTCATTCCTTCTTCTGCACAGCCTTCTCTTCAGTTGAGTGCCTTCCCCTTGTGAAAACAGCTTAATTATTTATTTATTTATTGCATAATGCTCTACCATGCTAATATATTCCCCCATTTACAAAATTCTACTATTTAGAACTTAAAGAATATAGGCATGAATATAGTTCCCCAAAATGCCCATATGAAGTTTGACCAATTATTAAGCTTGGCCAAGATTCTGTCTCTCACAATGAATGCCCTGAATGCAATGAAAATCTGCTTCATCGTGGTTTGTCAAATAAACCACAACCAGCTGAGTTGCGCTAAGCCACCAACATTGCTTTACAGACTGAAATGCCTGGTTCACACAATATGCTACTCTGCAAGAAACAAACCCTAAATAGCTCAGCATACCCAGTGGCTAGGTTCAGGCAACACCCTTAACCAAGTCTGATACAAGCCTAGTAGATACATTCACACTGTACACTAAGCTTGGGTAGTTTTAATTTTATACACTTTAATCTGCAGTTCAACATATTTTGCAAATCCAGAAAAAAATCGGTTAATTCCATTTTACCAGAATAACATGCTGTGGGAACCCAGCAAATCAATCAAAGGGACCAGTGATCAGATTTAGCTGTAAGGCAGTTTTATATGTAACAGGTTTGGCTAGATGTAGATGCGTAGAGTGGTCTACTACTTTGTGTTATGCCTAAGATCAGTCTAATAGCCCTAGAATGTTTTGATATTGTCCAGAATGTGTGTTTTGTGCAGTTGCACTGAATGAGTTTGCCAACAATGGCAAGAACGCTTCTATGGTGAAGTCTCTATGCTGCTTATTCAGGTTTTGAAAGAAGGAGTGACCTGAAATCATGTTCTTAGCTCCCATTTTCCTTGACATGAACCCTAAAACAAGAGAGAATAACCTTGTGGCCCTCCAGAACTTGCTGAACTTCCACCCTGAGCATCTTTCACCGTTGGCCATGCTGACTGGGGCAGAAGGAATGTAGTTCATCAACATCTGGAGAGCAACCTAACCCTCCTCTAAATGCATACAGCCTGAAAGGTCGCAAAGGGCGGCCCATCAGAGCCAATCTTCAAAAAATTAAGCAAGGACCTATCTGGTTCGTATTTGGCTGGGAAACTACCCAGAAATCCCAGGGCTGTAGACTAGATTGGAAAACTGAAGAAACATCCTGAATGAAGAGAACGGCAAACCACTTCTGTATTGCTGCCTAAAAACTAGAGGGGCACATCTCTATATTCTCAAGTTTTACTTGTTTGTAGAATTCAAGTTGCTATTAATGTAATGGAACTGTTCTCTCCTTTTCTGAAGATCTTCAAGGGTCCACTCTGTATTAAGAAGATATTTTTCTTCTCGTCTTTCAGGATTGAGTCTGGGGTACTTTGTGCTCCGCTATTGTGTTTGGCCCTTGCCACTACAACACAATATGATAAGATGCCACCACCTTTCACGAGTGATCACTGCTATGAAGAAATAAATCTGGTTCCCATTCATCATCCGACTGAAAGCAATTCAGAGGGCCTCCATAATTTCAAGAGAGGGCAGGCTTTCAACCCAACGTAACACACGCACACACATGCACGCGCGCACACACACACCCCATTAGCCAGCAACAGCCCATATTATAGTCCACAGCATACATTTTCCCCTAGCAAATACTGCAGCCTTGTTGTTACGTGCCTGCAATTTTTTTTTAACACTTCAAACTGCCAGAAGAGCCAGTGTCTGCTGAAGAAATCTGATGCAGTACCAGAAAACAAGATTTTTTAAAAAGGGAAGGGTAGAAGCCCTCAACGCAGAAATGTTAAAACAAAACCAAACCAACAATAACCCCAACCAAACCAGAAGCGTCCATCAATAATCCCACAGCTCTTTCAAGCAGCCCACAGCCAGGCTGTCTGGAAGGGGGAGGGCAAGTGTTAACTTCCAACTCATCTGCTCTTCTGGACACCCTGGGGACATCCTACCACAGCAAACTACAATTTCTAGTAAATATATCCTAGGGACACAATTAGTTTTTCAGCTGGGGACATGATAAATTGGGCATGCATAATTCAAGATTGGAATATAAACTGCTCCGTGACAGGCTTCCAAGCTTCCCAACAGGAGAATATAAACTACGCTGGCTGGCAACGCAAACTGATGGACAGGACAAATACGTGTCTGGTTTCGTTTTACGGCTCAACGCCTTCCTTTTGCCAATTTAAGCATGCCGTACATTTCCCTCCTTGCTCCTTTCTACCCTCCGCGGAATTTGTAACCAATGTTTTCGAAGTCTGGTGAATTTTTCATAAAAGAACAGTTGTATGTATGTATTTGGGGGGGGGGGTGTCTGCTGATATATATGGACATTTTCTTCATGGGAAACTGGAATATGTCAAGCTACAGAATCTTCCTAGCTACTTCAGCAAAACCATTCCAGGCGAAAAAAAGGAAGACAGCTTTGCTTTTTAATCTTTTCCTGAAAATAAGATGAACGCTTTCTGTCCCCATCTCTTACGCAAGAGAGATTGTCTTAAAACTTCAGATAAACACAAGCTTTAGTTCTACCACGTTGCCTGCTGGGTGCTCTTTCAGCTCAAACTATTATTACCATATTATTTCTACTGCAGGAGTCTAGTTAAGCCCTACGCCCTGCCACATCCAAATACCTTGAGCCCCTTAAAATGGGCTATTGCGAATCCTTCCTGTCCATTTCTGATGATACCTTTCAAGCACACACCATCTGAGAAGTTGCCAGCTTTAAGATTGAGGCTGCAGCATCACAATTCAAGTTCTTCACTGGATCCCAACTATTTAAATCACACAAATTTCTCGGAAAGCTTCTTCTCACGTGTTCGATACCCTGAACCATATGCCCAAACCCAACTATGCCATGTTCTCTCTGTCCTCGCTTCCCAGAATCAGTTGTTGCCGTTGGGGAAGCACAAAGCTTTGATGTTCTCAAGACAGAAGTTGTATGTGGGTAATTCGTAGGGGCAATGCAACCAAGATCTTTCTGGCATCTTTCTCTGGCTTTGTCTTTCTTGGGATAATTAGGGATCAGTAATATTTTAAGGCCTGGGAGGCTTCACACAACGTAAAACTCCTGAGTTGTCAGCCAGGGGGGCTCACGTGAAAGAGGATCTGTCGTTGCCAAGGCTTGGATTAACCCATCGCAAGGATGACCAGCTCTGCACGGATTCAAAACGGCAGCACATTTTGCAGATCTTCCTTTCCATCCAGCTCCAAACAGAGCCATTTATATCCTTTGCCTAAGCAAGACATTCCCAGGATACACAGCAATGACAAGATGCCATCTTTCAGGAATTTTTAAGGACTAGAAGTACCAGAACAGCATTTTTTCTGTCAACATCCTAACACAAACCCCTCTCAGCCATCTAAAAGGCTCTTGTGGGCTGCATTCTCTTCCAGTTCTCTGGGCAGATGGTTAAAAACATATTCAGTAGAAAACATCCATGTAGGTTAGAAGAAAAACATGGGAGACACACACACGCATATGAAAAAGGAAATAAACTTCTATTTCAGAACCAGCACCTCCACTCCACTTCAGAAAAGATACACTTACTAAAGCCAATCTCAGATCATTTAGTCAGTTTGGCCCTGGGGTGCGCGGGTGGGATTTATCTCCGTCAAGCCCCCAACATCAGCTTTCACCCAGAAATGCTAATTTTGGTAAAATAAATAGTTTGCACGCTCTCTTTTCGGCTCAGCGCTTGGCTCTGTTAAAAGCCTGGGAGCAAGCCATAGAGCTGAAATGTACAGATGTTCGACAATCTGTACTGGTGTTAATTACCCTAATGTGAGCAGAAACTCAACAGATCTCTGCTAATGAAGGAGAAAGTTTTCCAGTGTGACTACCTTATGTTACATTGTCACTGCATTACCACTCCCCCCCCACCGACCCCCCTCCAGCCTTCTCTGGCAGCTAATCTCTCCCCAGTCTCCTTTGCATTTTATGTTGTCTGCCTTCCTCTGCTAGCTTGCTTGTGACCATCTAAGGACGGCAAATATGCAATATGGCAGGTACCCTGAGTCTGATCGGCAAGGCGACGGTTGCATGTTCACAGAGGCAATTTCAAATAAGGGGAGGGTGGTTAGTTTAACCTATCTCCTCCCCTCTGGATGGGCAGGATGCCTCCTTAATAGACAAGCACATTGCAAAAATCAAGGGATGCATGTTGAAGAATATATTCCAGTTACCAGTGTACTGAAGGGACTGGGTTTCAGCCCTTCAAGGTAGTCCAGACAACAAACACAAACCATGAGTACTAACACAACCTTTATGGTATCATTACACTACAGGTGGTCCTTGTTTAACAACCACTCGTTCAGTGACCATTCAAACTTGTGACAGAGTTGAACGAGTGGTAGTTATAACCGGTCCTCGGAGTTCTGGCTTTCGCAACATCGTCAAAGTCACATGGGAGGCTGGCAGGAAGTCAGAAATCGTGGTCACATGAGGTCTCACTTAATGACCCGCACGGTCCTCGCTTAGCTATGGCAACAGGGCTGTTGGAACGGCCATCACTAAGTGGCACAGTCACGTGGTGTCATGCTTTACAACCACGTCACTCAGCGATGGCAATTCCAGTCCCAACTGAAGTGGCAAACCGAGGGCTACCTATAACAGAATCTTGCAAGTCTGAAAGTATTTCTCCCCTCCTTTCCTTCTACTCTCCAGAAAACTAGGGAGGGTCCCTTCTGAGACACTTCTCACATCCCTTTTCCTTCTGTGGGCTGAGATATCTTTTGCATGATGGTTGTCTAGGCTGCAGCTCTTCCTCCTGTCTCCCGAGGTCATTCCCTTATATCGTTACACAGGGGTATCTGGAAGAATGCAGTCAGCTTTTAGGATTCACAATCCAGGGCAAAAACGTATTGCAAACAGGACAGCCTCCAGGCTGGCATTCTCATGCTTTAAACTGTGTATTTGCATACTGTAAGCCACCCAGAGTCTTTTGGAGTGGGCAGCTATAATAAATTTAATAAATAACAATAACGGTAATAAGCATTCTGTGCCCATCATTTGACTAGCCTCAAAATAACCAGCTGGAATGTTGCAGCTCTGCAGCGTGTTCAGCACATTCCCAGCCATCACTGACCCAAATGGGTCCACCCCATGGGGCTTCCTGTATTTTCTATGGGAGAGAGTAGAGATGATGCATGCTCTACCCAATGGCCCTCTTTGTTGCTGTGGTTGTTATTGCTGCAAGCACAGGGAGTTCACTGGGGAGACCCACAACTCTCTTCCTTTGCTTCACCAGTAAATCCAATCAACTACAGTAAAATCTTGTTTTAATAGACTAATTGGGGACAGTGTGTGTCCATTATTCCCGACTGTTGATTAAATATGAAAGCATATCATCCGTGTCAGTTTACGTCATTTTCTAATGACACTGCCCAAATGATATAAATTGCTGCAGGTGTTGTAAAAATAAGGCAAAATTAATGTAAATGTAACTGCCTCACCCAGACTATTTTGGAGACAACGAATTTGTCCGTTATTTCAGAGGGATGTCTGCTAAATTGGGGGGGGGGGGGAGTCTGTTAAATTGAGGTTTTACTGTACTTCTGTGACTTCTGGACGACAGAGGTGTCCAAGTATGGTATGCATTCTTCCAAAGGCAGGAGAGGTGGATAGTAATTGGCCAAGCACACATTAGCACAAATGCTGCTGGTGGGGTGGTGAGAATTAAGGCGTTGCACACTAGAACACCACAAAGTAGGGAGAGGCAGTCTTTTGCAGGCCATTAGACATGCTTGGGATGTTGAGACAATGTTGTCAAATCTCCCATGAAATGGCTTGCGATAGCATTCCATCACCAAGTAGCTAGTTAGCAGAATGCAAGCTAACAAGGTTGCTCCTGCTATTCCTTCTGGGTTGCCCCCTAGCTTACCCTTGTCTTCTTCTTCTGGGCTGATACGCATGCTTCCAAGCCAAGCAGAGCAAGCCGTGTTAAGCCAAAATCAAGCCTAGTTCAGAGTGGTCTAGTTCACTCTTCTCTACAGACGCAGAACCTGCAGCCCGGGAGATGTGGCTCAGCTGTAGCAGCCAGCATCCTTCCACACTGGCCAGGTTGACAGGGGATTCTGGGTAACCCACCGACATCTGTAAGGGCTACAGGTCTCCTGTCCCAGGAAGCACCCTTCTTAAGATGTCTGGAGATGCCAGGGGATGAACCTGGAACCTTCTGCATTAGAAAGCATGTGCTCTATAACTGAGTTACAGCCTCCCTTTCCTTCCTCGCAAACACAAATGTTGAGAAGATGGCTGGAAACCACACAGCTGTGGAATGGCAGCTTCAGACAACCCCCCAAGTGGGTTGGATGGCCCATGTCTTCCATTCTTGTATTAATTACTGTGCTTAATGGCAACAAAAGATGTCTCAATTTAATCTTCAAAGAACTCGGCAAGATCAAAACACAGCTGGGTTGGATCGAAAGATGGCCTAGACCAGCCCATGGAAGAGGCACTCTTTCCTCCATCTCTCCCCACCTCCGAACCTAAAGGCAAGGAACTACAACGATCAAAGGCAGCCTGTCTCATAATGCTCTTCTGGGAAAGGGAGGAGAAAGAAGGAATTGATTTCTCCTCAAAAAAAAAAAAAAACAGGCCAAAGGAAGATCCAAAACGTGTGAGTAGAGACACAGGGAAAGAGAGAGAGAGAGAGAGAAGAGAAATCCTAAGGCTTTTATTCACTTTTGTTTTTTCACTCCTTAGAGATGATGAAAGATGGATCAAGATTGAAATAGCTTCAGGACAAACTGAAGCATCTGCCACAACTGTCTTCTTCTGGGAGTTGGGGAGAAGAAGATGACTTATTAAAGAATGTCCTCAGGACAAAACACTTATAAAGAAGTCCCAAAGGACTGGGGCTCTCTGCTCTACTTTTTTTCTTCTTTTTAAATCTCCCTACTTAGAGTGCAAGCGAGAACAACAACTCTGGGTGAAAGGAATTAATCCCTGGCTTCTCAAATGTCGCAAGTAAGGAGGGCAGGAATGTAGCTGGGGCCACAAAGGGCTGGTCTTGGGAAAGGCTGTGTATTCATTAGCAAGTCATGCCCCATTTTCTCACTGACCAAAGTTTTCCAACCTGGCAGCCTCCAGAGCAGCGTTTCTCAACCTTGGCAACTTTAAGATGAGTGGACTTCAACTCCCAGAATTCCCCAGCCAGCCACGCTGGCTGGGGAATTCTGAGCGTTGAAGTCCACTCATCTTAAAGTTGCCAAGGTTGAGAAACGCTGCTCCAGAGCAATGGTGATGTTGCACAAGCTGGAGGGAACCAGGGTGGAGGGGGAAAAGTGGGTTCTTTTCTTTATAACATTCTAAAAGGAGCAGAAACCTCAAGAAACCTTTCATTTATCATTTATCCAGGCAGCAGGCAGCAAAATGCTTTGTTTGATGATGCAAAGGACTAAGGAAGGTGTAATATCAAGGCAAGTAAAGAACCATAGGAAGTTCCTCTAGCATTACAAAGAGACGCAGACACGGTCTCCAGAACAGGAGATCACTGGAGATGCTCTCTTATCTGGAGATGCCACAAACAGAACCTGGGATTTTCTGCAACCAAAGTAGGTGCACCATTGTCCTCACAGGACGTGGACCATGCCTCCTTCCCTTCCTTACCACACTTTACTTAAAGACTTTCTAACCTGACTTAGCGATTGCCAGGGACTTCTCCATGCAAAATGTATGCTCTACTACTATTTTTTTCAAGGAAGACCCTTTCTCCCCCATTCTCGTCATTCTGGCAACACAAAAGTCATCTTCATCCCTGTTTAGCACCCCAGAATTTCTGAAAGAACACCTTATGGGTATTTCTTTTAAATACCAGCTGCTGGGAGCTTGTTTGAACAACCTATAACTCTTTCAAAGACACACCTTTGCATGGGATTTTCAAGTTTCGACTTAAAATGCTTGGATTACCCTTACCACGCTAGTTATGGATTCTTTGTCTGCCTCAAGTTAAGCTACACAAAGAGTACTACAAGGAGAACAATTGAGGGGATTACCATGCCTGATTTGTTTTTCAAAAACCCACCTCCTTTTTGTGAAGGTACAGATTCAATTTCAGACTTCTCCACCCCACCTTTTGACTCTGAGGGTTAAAGCAAAGCAGCTTTTAGCTTTTTTTTTCTTTTTCAAAAAAGCGGAGAGTCTTAAATTTCATCCTGACTAAAAGGATTTGCAATAATACAGCAGAGCCAAGTTCAAGACCCCCAAAACTTGGCAGCTGCCCCCAACTAGACTCCAAAAGTTGTTTCTTGGGTTTCCAATAATCTGTCCTTGTCCCACAAAGCTCAACTGACTCCCCAGTTCAATATAGCAAGAGGGGTTGCTCAAGAAGAGGCAACTGAAGAGGACGTATTTGTCATCTTTAGCAGCTTCTCCTGTCCCAGAAGCAGCCTCCTTCTCAGCAACATCAGCCAAAAACAATGTCATGGGGGCTGACAACTCTGCTTCCATCCTACTTGCGCACCATATTATTTGTCCTCTAAAATCATCTCTTTTGCCTTATACGTGCTTGCAGAATACATGAAGGACACAATAATAAGCTCTGTGCATCATCCACAGGTCCTGAGCCTTCTCCACCCTATTACCCTTCTTTTAGAACAGTTCCTCTGCTATTAAAATTTCAAAGGCAAGCCGATGCTCTTCCCCAGGGCTTGGGGGGAACAAATTTCTTATACCAAGCTGTGGACATTTATTATCTGGTGACCCATAGGGGAGCACAGATTTTTTTTTTTTTTGAGATTACGTTTTTATCACTGATGCTTCTTTGATGTATTTTGCCTTGTTTGTAAGCTAGATCGAATCTGAGATTGATTCTATCCAGTTTACAAATGGATGCAAGCAAGCAACGAACCGAAGAAACAGAAAACCGCAGTCTGTTGAATAGTCAGCTTCGTAGTCAACAAAACAACATTATCCTAACTCCCTGAATGGAGTCTTTCCCATGGAACTGGCACTGGGAAATCCACAGTTTGGATCCCTTCTATATGTTATTCGCCAGGATCTCCTACGGCCTGGAGTCTGCATTACAAAACTCTCTAAAGGGCAAACAGGTCCCCGAAAGGTCTTGACGGAAAAGAAGAGTGGAAACATTTGCAACCGTGCTAGCGTCTCTGCTTCGGTGTGGGAGAGTGTATATACATACGCCTTCTTCTCCCTCCCCTTCCCCACCACTGTTCAATTGGGGAGGGGGGGGCGACACCCTGGAATTATAAACACCATTTGTCTTTGCGGGGCAGCCGAGGATGGATGAAATATGCGCCTTAAAGCTTATCAGCTCCAGCACTGCTAAAGAGAAAGAATTTTTCGGAGGAGAATCAAAGGTCTCTGGAGAGGGAAGAACATAATGGAGTGACCTTCAGCTAATAAAGCCCACCCGAGTCCAGGGGAGCTTGGGGAATATTGACAAAAGTTCATATTTACAATGGTCTGGATGCCTTCCAGAAACCATTACCAATTTAGAGAGCCAGTAAGCTGGCAGGCCTTTTCTGTCCCTCTCAGAGTGAGCAAGAGAGAGCTACTGAAAACACCTCTTCTTCCTTTCGTTTCTCCTTTCCCTCACCCTGGCTACAAAAATACAATGTGGTAAAATAGGGAGCACAGCCATTCTTCTTTCACGGGCCCCCATTTCTTTTCTGCTCTCGCGGAAGCGTGTCGTAAACAAGTCCGTCGCCTTTGTTGCTTTTGTTTTCGTTTGCACAGAAACCACTGTGCAAACCCGCTTGCATGTAGACTGCAAAGCTGAGAAGCCAGAGTTTGCAAACCTTCTTTTGAATGGCTGGAAACAGAAGGGGACAGCCGCACTGGGGCTCTCGTGGCCTAACTTTCAGTGAGGCTGATGGAGCAACTGTTCATGTTACAGCAAGAAGGATCACAAACTCTTCTTTATGATTCCCAGGTTATGGGCACGAAGTAAAAATGAATCCAGTGCTGTTTTTCCTATTACGATAAACAAGAGTTGTACAGGGTTGCTCAAAGTACTGTAAGAGCTGCGAAACGTTCAATGCCTATTTAGCGCAAGATGGTGTTGGTCAACAGTTCCCATTAATGCTACACGGGGACAAACCTGTTGTGTGAATAGTCAACAGAGGCCTTCTGCCATGGTGGATGTTTCTAAGTACAGTTCTGGAAAGCCACTCTGTTTTCAGTGGTTTCCTGCAACCCAAATATGTGACACCCACAGTATGGATGGTCAACCCCTGGGCTGCATGCAACCGTACAGATCATTTTGTAGAAAAGGGCATTATTTCCTGCCCATCTCTGATGGGAAACTAAAGAACAAAAATGAACGGTTAAGCCGTCAAGAAGTTTAACGCACCCATCTAAAGACAATCCAAATTTCGAAAATGGGTGAGAATTCCATCCACACCTCCGTTGCTGATGTCCTCGCTAAGTTGGCATGTCCCTTAGAGCTCTTGGCCCCCCCCCCCCCAAATATCATGTGAAAAGATTTGGGTTCCTGGCTGCAAAAATCTCCCCTCCGGGCACTACAGCAAGGAGGGGAACTTTTGCATTTCTGTAGAGAATCAGGAATGGAAATTGTATATACATATATGCACGCAACTCAGTCAGATTATCAGTTCCTTTGGGGCACATTGCTTGGTGTCTTTTACAAGCATTAATACTTAATGGCAGTATCTTTATAGCAAACCACAAACCTTCTCTTTTCTCCACTGGAACGGCACTCTTCCCAAGCCCCAAACACCTCTGACTGCAGTTCAAGATCCTCTCCAACAGGAATTAACTAACAAGACAGGTGGCTTGTCAGCAATGGTGAACAGCTGCCAGATAAAGCATGCAAAGCCTTTGGTATCTCAAAGGGAAGATCTGTGCTGTTGCCTCTACGGTTTGGAACGGCTGTCTAAAACTTGACAGTGTTGACCCCAGAGGTTTCTCTGTAAGATTCTCTTTTTGCCAATTAGATCTGTTTCTAACTAAGGCTGGGTCTGAAAAGTATGGTTTCAACCGGCAGAGGTGTATGAGGCTGAGAAGACTCCATTGTCTACTAGAACAAGGACTCTCTTCAACACACAGCCTTCCGTAATGATACGTGGGAAAGACCTTGGGAGACTGGGCCTAGAGACACTGCCAAGGGAACGGTCAGATAAGAGGCGGCATAGCCTGCAGCTGGATAGTGGGTGGGGCAAGAGGCTCGAAGAGACCCTTCTTAATTTCTTGGGGGTAAAGGAGATGGGAGGAGAATTGTACTTTCAGATTTGCAAGACTCTATTAATGTAACCTTACAATAAAGTAGAATTAACTGATCTGGTTGTGCTTCCTGTCTGGTCTACCAGTAAGGCTGACATCTTCTGTGCTCACCACCACACCCCAAAAGTCCCAGCCTGAACTTCCAGTTAAAGAAGGATCAGGTCATAGGTGAAGGGAAAAGTCTCTCTCTGGGTCATGCAGAAAAAAATTGGCATTAGGATGGTTTAGCTTTCCCCAGCCTGTTGCATTCCCAGAATTTCTAGCCAACACAACCTTTGGCTAAACAGTCTAGACCAGTATTTCTCAACCTTGGGAACTTTAAGATGTGTGGACTTCAACTCCCAGAATTCCCCAGCCAGCCATGCTGATTAGGGAATTCTGGGAGTTGAAGTCCATACATCTTAAAGTTCCCAAGGTTGAGAAATACTGGTCTAGAAGTTGGCCCAATGCTTCTGGATGGTCTCCAACTGTTGGATGGGGCTAACCAACTACAGCCAGCAGTCTAACTATAAAATTCCCTCTGTTAAGACTGTCTCATTTCTTCCCTGCAATCTGCCCCCAGGAGAAAGAGAAGGGAAGAAAGGAAAGAAGGCCCCTCCCACTTTGGGGCACAGCCCCTCCCACTGCTTGCTTCAGCCCCACCCCTCAAAAGTGGGTGAAAATATGTCACACTCTAATTGTATCAATACACCATGCTTAACCTGTTTCTTTGAGAGCCCAATTTCCTGGGCTAGCACAATGCACAATAACCCAACTTAGCCCATTGCTTGGTTTAAGCCCAAGGAACGAATCAAGGTTAGTAATAACACATGTTATGCAAATGCAGTTACTAATCCTTAGCTGAGTAGATTAAATGTGTTGTTTGAACAACAAAACCTCTACGATTTACTTGATATCAGTTCCGGGTGATGGTGAGACACTTCTCTCCAGAGAACTTCTCTCCTTGATCAACACTTCTGCTTAACATTTTTTTTCTTTAACAAACCGTTCAGGTAAAATATAGCCCACCTTACCAATGATGTCCACTGTTACAACATCACTGCCATAAAGCTGCAAAATCTTAATTCTCAAGTACATTAAAATCCTTGTAAACCTGTCTCTGCTTTAACCATGTAATATTTCAACATACAATGACACCCTTTAAAGGTAAAAAAAAAAAAAAAAACGAGGAGGAGACAGGTAAAATACCTAAAGGAAACTTCATTACATCCTAATTTCTGGGAGATCAGCAAAGCAGCTTGTGGCATTCCCATTTCTCTGGAGCTCCAAACAAAACAAGGAGGAGAAGCCATGGGGCTGCATGGAAGAGCTTTACAAAACAGAATTATTGCTGAAGGCAAGCCAAATCAAATGGCTGGATCATTCTGATGTAAAAAGTCCCATCTGACAAATGGATGTTAAACCGGAATCTGGCACAAATACACAAGAGGATTTTGAATGATTAGAACCTTCAGCACTGAAAGCCTGGCCTAAATAATAGTAATAATGATGATGATGATGATGATGATGATGATGATGATGCTTTGACAGAAGGAACACCACAATTTCATTCACTTAGCACAATAACAAAACAATCATATAATGAAAGTATAATTAAAGTTTGATGATTTCCTGTATTCTGCCAAGAGTCATAGAACGCAATGGTCAAGAAGCAAATAGATAAAGGCACATTTTAAAAGGGTAAGCAATTAAGCATCATCATCATCATCATCATCATTATTATTGCTGGTTATTGCTTTTGGAAATGTACCGTTCCCTGTAAATGGGCCACGATGCATTGCGTGGTAAGTTGTAGCAGCCTTTGGCATTCAACAGGGAGTCTGTTGTTTTTCACATGCATGCCAACAGACAACTTTTAGGAACAGCTGGGGATAGTGGAGGAAGGGGAAAAGTCTGACCCAGAAACAGAAAACCCCTCACTCTCTACCTCTCACCCCTGCAGAAAGCATTCCTTCTATTAATCCATGCCTATTGCTTACTTCCAATGGGCCGAAGTAAGACGCACGTAAGAACGTTCAATATCAATATCGGCTCTTGGCAAACTTCACCCAGATGTCAATTTATATCTTTTTTTTTTTTTTTTAGATTTTTTAAATCTAAAACCCCACCTTTCTTATTTTCATAAATAACTCAAGGCAGTGAATGTACCTAATCTTCCTTCCTTCTATCTTCCCCACAACAACAACCCTGTGAGCTGAGTTGGGCCGAGAGAGAGGGATTGGCCCAAAGTCACCCAGCCAGATTTCATGCCTAAGGTGGGACAAGAACTTGCTGTCTCCTGGTTTCTAGCCTGGGGCTTTCACCACTAGACCAAACTAGCTCTCTTAATTCCTTTCTTTTACCTCTGACTTTTCCTCCTGGGCTGGGACAAAGCTTAAGGACTGAAATCTAGCTTGTCCCATACGACATTTACAGAGTTGGGTAGGTCTGGTAAAGGCAGGATGAAAGAGCAAATGGCTGGGGATGGAAGCAAATTGCAGACGTGCTAAGTTCAAGTCAGTTTCGTTACTCAGGCGAAAGCTTCCAACATGGACCAGCATCCACCAAAGCTTATTCCGCAATAAAGCTGTAAGTCCTTAAATGGCGCAGTATTCTTTGCTGCAGCCAGCAAATCTGGCTACTGGTTCTCTAGAAATCCCCCAGCAGGATGGACTACTTATGAGCAATCTACCTGCTTTAATCCCTGTCTGCAACGTGTAACTGTATTGGCAAGATCTGGTCCATTGCAGTGCCTCCATCTTGTAAAACCCATAAAACAGATTCCAGAAGTCAAGCATGATGTGCATATTGCAGACACATCAACGCCCTTTTCCCAAAAGGACAAAACATGTTACCAGTCTATGATATGCCCCCTGCCCTGGTGTGTGTGTGTGAACTAAGACAATTCCAGCTTTTGGCCCCAACCCATAGTAATTGTCAAGAGATCCAGAGAATGGGGAAGGCTCTATTAATAAACAGGGCAGAGGAACCTTCCAGTTCAGGATGCCATTTATAAAAGTACAGCAAGAAGATAAAAGAAAATAATTATCCAAGCCTCGTTAAAGTCATCAGTTAACAGTGTCAGGTTTTTGCCCTGCTGTTGACCTGGAACATGTGACTGGAAGGGAAGAACTAGAGCTCTTGTCAACTGGTGCAGTGATCCCTCCTATGTTATTGTCAGAAGAGCTGAACAAGAGATCTCATAGTTTTATATCCCCCCCACCTCCAGCCATTGCGGAGTTCAATTTTCTTGCAATGGCTGTGCAATGAGGAAAGCTCTCTTCTCTGACAAGATATCAAGATGCAGCAAATGCATTCTTCAGCTGAAGCCACGTGTGTTGTACACACACTTCGTGAGCTTCCTCTTCTGTTCTTTCTACCCTTGGTGTTTCAGATTTCCAACCCTCTCCCCATTACTAAGTGCAAGGAAACGTTCTTCTCCCTTGTCTCAGCCAGCGAGCGTGCATGCACAGTGGATCATCAGTGATGGTTTCTTGAGTGGATTGAGAGAAAAACAGGAGGAGTGGGGAAAGAAGAGAACTGTTTCTCAAGAGCATTGAATTTCAGATACCCAAGATCATGTCCTTTCCTCTATTTTCAAGAGAGAGAGAAAATGCTCTTGTATGTGTACCTGAAATGGCACACTTCATTTCAAACAGGAAGGCTGGGGAAAATTCTATGGTTTATAAAAGCACAAAAATATATATATTTAAGGGGAACAAAAAAAGAAAGAAAGGGGAAAGAGTGAGTCCATCATTGCCTAATGGAGATGGAGCAATGGGACGGAACGGTTGGATTTTTGAATGGAATCACTCCATATTCCAACACCGCATTGCAAGTCTTGTCTCTAAAACTACGAAGACTAGGTTTTATGGCTTAAAAGCAAATTGTGCCACAATTCAGCTGAATGAATACATTTGGACCCAGTCTGTGTCTTTGGGGAATCTTTTACATGCTTTCTTAAATTCCAGAAATGTGCAAAATCATTTGTAGCGTTTTCATTTTTTTTTTTTAAATCCTCATTTACATTTAGTTTAACGTGTTCCTTAAAAAAAAACAAACAGACCGAAAACACCTTCCTTTTTGATACATTTTGCAACCAGAAGCTAAGCAGACAGTCAAACAAGAAGAAAATAATAGCTAAATATTTCCTCCTTAATGAGAACACAAGAGGGGGAGATGAAACCCAGTTGGCAGGATTTTCATTTGCACAACAAAGGGACAGAATTTGCAAAAAATACCCCCACCCCACCTTCCTTACAAAGCCAAGGGCTCTGTAATAAGCCAGCTTCAATTTCTTTTCTAGAGGGAAGTATTCCAGCCAACCCTACCCTGTAATGTTCAGCAAAACTCAAGAACCTCTCCCCCAGGTTGGGCCACATTAATCCACCCCAACAGTTCCCATCAACAAAGGCTAAATCTTGGCCAGATCTAGATAAACTCCTCAACAAACTAAGAAATAATGTGTTTACAGGTAAAGAACTAGCAGGTGCATTCACCCAACATACCAAGCTTGATTAGAGTTAATCTTGGTTCATTTTTAGTGGATTGGTGCATTGGGTGAAACTCAGGTCATTTGGTTAGATCGGTGCTTCTCAACCTTAGCAACTTGAAGAATATCTAGACTTCGACTTCCCCAGAGTGCTGGCTGGAGAATTCTGAGAGCTGAATCCAGACATCTTAAAAATTGCTAAGGTTGAGAAACACTGGGTTAGTTTATGGTGAAATACATTACAGGAGCCCAGAGAATGGGTTAATTCAGTCCCCAGCGTAGTATGTTGCACGAATGCATACATACACACAAACACATCTACTCCACAAATATCTGCTAAGCATAATTAAACCTTAATGTAGATTCTCCGCCTAATCATACAATGAAGCTGGCAAACACAGGCTAATGGGTGCAGATCTCATTTTGGTTTGATGACACTTATACATTTTCGGATCAGAATCCTGAAATCTAGATGTCTGGCCACTCACAAAGCTATGGGGTGGATGAGAAGAAAGGAGGGTGGTGTATGCCATACATTTGCAGGTTGGGAGCATCCCATGGCAGGGGGTGGGGGGCAGAAAAGAAGCACCAGAGAAAGAAGATGCAAAACAAAACAGAGTGGCAGAGCAATTCAGTTTAGGAAAGAAACTCTAACCCCCACACTCAAAAAGATTCCTGACCGCCATATTGGAGAGTATTTAATCCCATACCTTGTTTGCTACCAAGCCGCTCCTGTTTTGAGGTAGCTCCAGGTCCGCGGAGTTCTACAGAGAAAACAAAAATTTCCATTCACAATCACTTTTAGCAGCATGGAAGAAAAAACCCAATCTTCTCTGCACTCCTTGCTTTGGCTAAAGTAGCAACTGGTTCATGGGTTTAAATCAACTTCTGCCACTTCCCATTATGACCTGAAGGAGGCTATGATTCACTGATAGGGTGGGCTTTTGACATTACCCACTCTGATATTTCATAGATTTAGGTTTTGCCTTGGTTTCATGGACCAGCTGGTTGGCCTCCTAACTTAGATGCAGTGCCAGAGGCCTTCAAAGGCCAGAAAAGGTCTCCTCCTGAGCCTGGCCACTGGTCCATGTCCATCTTTGTATTGCCCATGGGACTGGGGTAGCCATTGGCAGTTGTTCTCCAGGGTTTTCAAAGAGAGCTTCCAGCCCTCTTGGGGCTGTGGAGGACTAAGCCTGGGACCTGCGGGGTGCAAAGCAACGTTTCTATAGCACTCGAAGCCATCCTGCAAGTTGATCCAACGACTTTGCCCTCTTCTGTACAAGGCAACCATAACTAGTCATTCAGGGTAAGGAAGCTGGGATGAACCCAACAGATCCTTATTTGGTCAAGAAACCTCAACATATGCCTTCTCTAACCTCTAGTTGTCCTCTAGATGTGTAGGACTACAACTCCCACAATTCCCAGCCAGCAAGTAAACTAATTCCGGTGCCCCCTTCCCCTTCCCCCTCCCTACTACAAACCCGGGTTGCTTAAGCCAAAGACAAATAACGTGACAGGAGTTCACCCAGGCAGGGCTTATGCCACCCCTTCTGTCTTGGGCCAGAGGACTCCTCCGTTCCACCAGAACTGAAACAGGGCTTCCCTTCCATGCGCTATTTGGCAAACACAGCAAAGAGATTTAAAAACAAAACCAGGCCCTCCATTCATGTTGTGTAAATCTGAGATAAGAGATTGTCTGCTTAATCCTAATGAGGCCTCTCCATTAAAATCTTTATTAACTTCAAGCTCAGCAGGCTGGCCAGAAACCTTGTCGGCACCCTGGGCCTCTCTTCCTATCCGCTATCTCTCTGTACCTCGATCTGCTTTAACTTTTACAAATAGCTCTAAGATGTTTCCACTGCTTATCAGCAATGCCAAGCCGCTTACTTTATCACTGCTATTGCAGATAAAATAAATGAGCTAGGGATGAGATGAATAATGGCATTTTCTGCAGGCAGGGTTCCCATTACATTCACAACAGACTGTAGATTTCAACTTCACCACAAAAGAGACATGGGGGTAGGGAGAGAGGAGAAAGAGAGAGGGAAGGCAGATTTTAACAAATAACCTTCCTTTTGCTCAACAGTCTCAGATTCCAAGATGGATTTTAAGCCTACCTGAACTGAGGAGGCAATTAATTTTGAAAAAGATGGGAAGCCTGCCAAGATTTGACTTCTCAGAAGATCCCCAGGCTGAGCATACTGTGACTTTTAGAGATTTTTCTTTTTCTGCGGTGTTTGGCATAGGAAGAGGAGGCTTAAACCTGTACACAGCCTAATAAAGCTGTTGGCTTTCCACTTCTCCCCCCTTCCCTGAAAAGAAGACGCTTGGGAGTCTTCGAAGGGCAACTGAACCATGGGGTACTACAAGGTAGGAAGGCTTCAAGGGAACAGGGGAAATGGTTGTATTCTCAAACCACGTTCCATTCAATAAACCAGATGGGCTGGGGTCATGAATTGCATTAGGACATAAACTAGGAACCTTTGGGTGCCTACAGGCTGAAATTCACATTGGCCAGGGGGAAGGGAAGACCTCTAGCACACGAGGGCGATGATACAAATAGGTAGAATCAAAACTGGGAGGGGGGAGCTTGGGGCTTTCTCCTCTGCTCTTTATAAAGTACTCTAAGCCTATTTTAAGGGTGTCCGTTAAGTCTCTGTGAGTTGGCAACTTCATGGACGCCTTCACGGAATTTGCTTGGCAGCAATTTTGAAATGTTTGTTCCTGCAGTCTTCGGGGATTTTTTTTTGGTCTCCCAGTCAAAGCAACAGCTCTAGTATTTCCTTGTGGGCTCCCTTCCAAATGCTAAATAGGACTGAGCTTATTTAGCTTTCCAGGGTTGGTCAAGTGCCACGAACTAGGTAGGCATTTGAAGGTGCTCAATAGAGTTGGTGTACACACGTGTGTGTGGTGTATTTTTGCCAAGAAAACCTCATGGATGTATGTAGAATTAGACTCAAAGAAGACATCTTAATCCCAACACCTCTGGAAAGTATCAAGTTAGGGAAAGCTGCTATTTCTTGACATGACACAAATGAAATGTCCTGCCTTTTTTCATGATGGAACCCAAGGCAAGGGGGGTCCAGCCATCCTGATTCATGAACCATAGCTTATGGTTTAGCACACGGTCACTTGGGTATTGGGTACTGTAAGTTCTAGCATTCTTCATCTTGGCCAGGGGTAGCATCCTTGTGGGGGGGTTGGGCGGTGATATAAATTTGACATATATATAAATAAACAAACTCTCAGATGGAATTCCCTCTACATATTAACAAAGAGTTGGCAGTCATAGCCACGGTCATAAAACTATGGCTTAGAGATTTCAATCTTTGGCAAGATAGATAACAATTATGAAATGGTGAAGAGAGGGGCATCAACCACATTTCGAAACTTCTGGCCAATGACAGGGGTGGGCATTTCCAAGTTACGCTCTTTGCTGACGGCCACTGGATTCGCAATACCGAAAATCCCACTGAATGTCTAACAGCGCCAAGTAACAACGTCCTTCTTCTTCCTTCCATTGCCACCAAAGAGCAGGGCTGTCCAGGGTTCATTTCTCTGCCATTTTACCCCCATCACTGTATCAAGGTTATCTATTATTGGCAGGGCCGGATGAAAATGAATCCATTTCCCAATTATTTCTTGCTCTGTAACCTCCACTGAAGAAGCACTGTAAAAGGATGACTGGGCTGCTTTGATGAACCCCTTTTCTGGTGGAGGGGGTCTGTACAGTTCTAAAACAGAGGCATTTATGGAGGATTGCCTATTATTTGGGAAACACACACTCCCCTCAGCTTTGGGACTGAGAGTTTCTGAGTCAAGTAGCTACTTGGAGGTCTCTTCTTAACACAAAGGAAACTGTAGTTACGCTCTCACTAGCAACTTGAGGGAGAAGATGAGGTTAAATGCTCAACAGCACATTTTTTGCACTTGTTATCAGTTGAGTGCATCAAACATACCTCCTCTACCAGAAAGGGAATTAATTTTTCTCTGCATTAACCCCCCCTCAAAAAAACCTAAATAATATTAGGTGTTGTGGTTCTTATTCCATTTCTCTTCCTTTCCCCCAAATCAAAATTCCAACCTTCACTAACCCAACCCATGTAAGAAGCAGGACTGAGAACGAAACATGGAGAAATGCACATCTCTTCAGGGTTCTAGTCAACCTGAACTCCACTGTCTTCCAAGATACTCCATTCAGACCCTTCCTCCAATTTTTCTTTTATTTCTTCCACCACAAAAGGGTTAACAATGAACAGATAACAATGCACTGTGGATACAATTTCAGCTTTATTTCTACAATTCTGGAAAAAATAGTATGCGCTTCATCCAAAGGACTGATAGACCAATGCATTAAGCTTGGATTTCAACCAATCCAAGTTTCTGACATCTATGTTTATTTATTGAAGAGAGTTGTAACCCCACCTTTCTCACAATTTGCGGCTCTGGGCAGCCCACCACAACAATTATTTTTTTTAAATCAAAGTTAAAAAAAAGAAGGAAACACTATACAAGACCCAAATAAGCAAACACATCCACAGACAACCAAGGCTGGCAATGATAAGAAACTCTCATCACAGAAGTTCTGCCATCCTGGTCCAGTGCATGGGAGAAAAGCTACGTCTTATCGCTCGATGGAAGGCCAATAGGATTTATTATTTATTATTTCCATTTATATGGCCGCCCATCTCAAATTCACGACTCCGAGCGGCTAACAATGTTAAAAGAAAACAGAAAAACAACCCACAGAGAAACAGCGGTGGAGGTAAAAACAGACCCATCAATCACAAATCAACATCACCAACGTATGAGATGGACAGAATTAAACTGTAACTCAGCTGTCTTCAACCTGGTGCCTTTCCAAGTATGTTGATTTGTAACTTAAACCTTGGTAGTCAATGGTGCCCTGTACCCATGCCAGGTGGGAATCTCAGGAGCTGTAGTCCAAAAACACCCGAAAAACCACCAGGTTGGGAACACTGTCCTAGGGAGTGAGACGGTACCTTTTCTAACAAGAATGTGGTAATGATTCCTCATACTTTTAAGGCCCACACCAAGATGTCTAAGCTAAGTTTAAGAAAAAGAAACTTCTGAGGACCGTTAAAATGGGCTGAAGAGTCTGTTGAAGGCACGGTGCAGAAAAATAGTCTGCCACAAAGATCTGGGAAGATAGCTATGGCTACATTCCCTTATCACGGCAACGTCATAAAATATACATCTTTTTTTTTTTTTTTGCCCCTGAATGCTCATTGTTGTTGCTGTTGTTAGTTTGTTTTAAAACCATTTCCATCGCGTTTTGCGAAGTCTATCGTCTTTCAGGGGTATCTCACTTCCGGTTCACATCAACTCATAACGTAATGACAGAGGAAGAGAAATTAGAAGTTAATTAGCATGGTGTAGACAGGGAGCAGGGTCACAATAGGAGAAGAGCTATATTCTTAATTGTTTTGCTGCGTGCTGTAAACCACCCAGAGTTTTGGGCTGGGAATGGCACCCAAAGGGAATGAATAAATACAATTTTCAAGGCCACCCTCCTGCTGCCTGCCTTGGCTGCCAAATCAACGTCCTTGCTTTTTTACTCATGTTGCCTTGTAATAATAACAATAACAACAACAATAACAATAACAACGATGCCATGTTCTTTAGTAGCCACAAGATGGCACACAAAGGATCCGGTTTCTTTCCCTCTTCTCTTTTTTTTGCTTTTATGGTGACCGGGAGAGCAAATTCATGTCCGCCAAGGCCAGATTTCACACCTCTAAAGAAGAGCAGGAATGGAAGGAAACGAAGCATGTCAGAAACCCCAGCAGGGGTCAGTCTGCTACTTCTGAATCGCCACCCATGCCGAGGGAGGCTGGTCTTTTTAAACAGAACTGAATTCTCTTTTTTTTTTTAAAAAAAGACCTTTCCAACAGCCATTTCTGTTCCTTCTGTCAACAAGGTTTATTGATGCTCCTGGAAAAAGATCAGCCGTTGAGTGAAAGTCCTCCCCCCCCCTCTATTTGTCCACAAATTTTACAGCTCTGCCTTCAGATCATTGGTTGGTTTAAATCCTTGAAGCATGGGTGTCTAACCACAACTACTCTATTGTAATAGCCTAGAATTTTTATTTCTGTTTGAGAGAGTGGTCTACTAGGAAGCCAAACCCAACAGCACCTAAAAGATATAAACACCGGACGTTTCCTTCTTACAACGTTTCCTTCTTAATGGGAATGTTGAAAACTTTTGAATATTCTTCCCTCCCTGTGCAAGATAGAGACTGTAGTCCAACACATCTGCGGAGGCACATCGAACAAACATCGCACGGTCTCTACACAATGTATTTCTTTATCCTGAGTTTCCACAGATTAGAGGTGGAACAGGAATGTCTTGGTGAGTTGATTTATTAAATCCACCATACTGCATGAACCAATCCCAGAGACTTCACCATGCACTTAAAAGATAAGGGCAAATATTTCAATATTTATACTAAAGAGCATTGCCCCTATAAAGGATAATAAAAACTGGCCAAGTTTTACCGCAAACAGTTCTGGAGATTTCCTTTCCATTTGCTCTAGCTGGAGTTGATAAACTGAAACAACTACATGAAAGCTGGGATGGTAGGTGGAATAATGCTTGATAGCCACACAGAATCAAGATGTTTGTCACCCTGCCATCTTGACAGGATTTTGAGAAAATAAAAGCAGACCATAATCTTGCTAAGGTAGCAAGCTTTTGGCCAACACACACACACAGAGACACACACACAACTGCAACTCAAAGGAGCTTTTTTTAACCATTCCCTACCCCACACTGTCTCCGTTATATAACTACCCACACAGCCATTTCAAAACACGACCACTTCCTATACAGGCCACATATTTTTCCCAAGAATTCTCTCTATTTCTGCTTTCTAAGGACTGTGTTTCTCATTAAAATTTCTGGAAACTGTTCAGGCTTGGAAGCAGTTTTGGACAGATCCGTAAAGTTGATACCTGATTGACAGGTTCTCGTCGAAGCGTTCAAAAGTAGCCTAGAAGCAACACTGGGCCCCACGGTCTTTTCATTTTCAATCAACAATATGATGGGCATGTAAAGATTGAAGGGGGTAGTTTAGTAGGACTCTTTTAAACCACGCGTGAAAGGACAGTTCACAACGCCTTTGATACACAGCATCTGTGGCTTATCTTTGGCTTCTGAATTACTCTGTTAGCCATTAAACTTCACTTGAACCATAATGGCATGAGGGAAAGTCATGGTGGGTGGCCTTTCAGGGGTGGGGAACATCTAATTCAGGGGCTGAGTAAGTCCCTAGAGTGTGTCTTTTGTTCACATTTCCAGTTATAAGAGCTTAGAAATGGCCATGCTTCCAACAGCACTTTAGAAAGTCTACCACCAGAATACAAGAAGACTGATTTGATGGACCAGCCATTGGAACAAGCACCACTGGTGCCCTCACAGGTTCTCATGCTGTCAAACCCATCTACAAAGTTGGGTGGTGGCCACACAGTCATTGTGCTTCACCTCTGCATGGGAAAAATGGAACCACACCCTTCCTGTGGTATTTACTCCACCTGTCCTGAGTATGAAGGCAGAATGCAAAAATGCAGCATCTCGTGCAAAGGGTTGCAAGAAGCAGCCCATCGTTTATGAGTTACAAGGAGGAGGAGGAGGAGGAGGAGGAAGAGGAGGAGGTGGTGGTGGCGGCGGCAGCCATTATGCAAAGAACCTGATGACTTCTGCCAACCCTTTTGAGACTGCAGGGCTTACAAAGACTCATCACGATCGCAATCACCGCTGGCAAGAACAAAGAAGTAATTTGCCACGCAAAGACAGCGAAGGCAAGGAGACCTGCACACCCATCTCAAAGGGGTAGCAACACAAGGACCTCTGAGAAGACCGAGGAGATGAGTGGCAGGAGAAACATAATGCTTCAGGAAGGCTCTCTGCCAAGACGGGCAAGGCCTCGTCCAAAATTCATTATCTTCAAGGATGGGTAAAAGCTGAGAATAACTTATTTCTTAGCAGGGCTAAGATACCGATCAAGAATCTTCTGGCTTCATCTCCTTCATCATGGTTTTTATATAAATCCATCTTGCATCCACTGAGGTTCTTTTCTTGCGAATGAGAGCCCTGATTTCCCCCCTTTTTTCCCTCCATTTCATATTCAGCCAGGACCAAAAAAACAGTTTTCATGCAAAATCACTTACCATTAAATCAAAACTCCTTTTCACATCCCAGAGAACTGCGAAATAGCTTCTCTCGCCTGCTCTTTGGTGGAAAGTGAGCAAATTCACAATATATATCTTTTCCTGGTCTATGATCGCAATAAAAAGATTCTGATTTTTGAGAATAAATATCTGGGTGCATTTACACAATCTGGATTTAAATGAAGGTGAATTGAGGAGAAAACAGCTTCTCCCAACTTCCCAAGTCTCTTAGTGTAAAGAAACTATCTTTACTCAAAAACGGAATGGATCATAGTATTTACCTGAATGGAAATCCACAGCAGTGAAGTTTAAAATGCCTATTTCTTCACAGGAAGTTAACAAAACAGGTTCAGGGTTTTATTCTGGTTGTTTAGAAAAACCGATCAGGGACACCAGGAGGTGGTGGAGAGCAGAGGAGTTTAGCATTTGTAAGCGGTTAACCCCCTTTGCCTTCTAAGTCTACATGCAGAGAAAATCGGATTTAATGCATAAACATAAACCACCGGAGTTAAATTCTGAGTAGAGATTTAGCTCTTGAGACATGAGAATGGCCAGGCGTGTTCTGCTGCTGAGTAATATCTTTAGCTTGAGATGAACTTTCTCCTGAGAACAGATAATAGAGATTACAAACCCAACTGTCCTGTTTTAAAGATGCCCAAGGATTTGTGTGAAAAGAAGCTCTGTGATTCTAAACAATTCCTGGAAGCAAACACTCTCTCCTTTCCCTTTTAAAGTCACCTTTGTATAGTTCTCCTCTTTCGTTAGCTTCTTCTACCTTTTTTTTTAAAATAGATTTTTGGCAGTCATAATGCACCATTTAATGAAGCATATGTTTGAAATCTATGGCTTACTTATTCCTTTAAATGTTTCATTTTGCAGAGAGGGTTACTTTTGCCCTAACCTCCACAACCCTCTTCTAAACACTCTGCGTTTTCCTTCCAATCTTTCCCCCCAATCTTTTTGCACGTGCTGTGAAGCAGAATATCCTAATGCCGTAAAATTTGCCCTTTGGGGTGTCTAATTATCCAAAATGCAAATTATCCGATGAACCGAATGGAGTGGAATAGTCAGAAGAAGAGACGACATATCTCAGGGCCTAGAGATTTTCTTTCACAAATGCAACCTGCACATCTTTGGGACGCTTTTGCCCTATTTGCTGGGCCAAATGACAAACCCCTGACCATTCTCTAAAGACCATTTCTAACCAGCTCTAACCAGCTCAACCCTAACCGGCTCTGGCAAACTGTTTTCTTCTCTTTCCTGAATTAAAACCCCACCCAGGAGGAAGAAACGGCAAATGAAACTGAACTGGGAAACTAAGGGCCAGCTGCTTTAGTTTAAAGATCTCACTCTAAATATTATTTTTCAATTCGGGCTCATCTAAAACCTCTTTGAACTTTGCGCAGTCAGAATACAACTCTTATACATGCAGATACCCAGTGCGATGTTGCTTTTGATATCGCCCAACAGAGCTACCTCTAATATTTATAAAGGACAGAAATGCACCTAACCAAGGCTATGGATGAAGTAGAAAAGTGAAAAGCTGCTTTATGAGGATGTAGCGTTAGAAATACATGCTTCATTGTTGGTGCGTCGCTTGTTTACTGCTGATTATCTCAGTTGATCTCAGTTTATTTATCTCAGTTTCTTTCTGTAGTTATCATGGCAAATTAGCAGCTGTTATTATAGTCTGCCACGGATCCTATATACCTGCCTTCCACATCTCCAATTCTTGTTCCCTCCTGCTTTACAAGCAAAAAATTCTACTGAAGCCTGATATTTAAACATGAATTCCCCCACCCCACAGCCAGCAAGAAGCCAGAAATCACATCCAAAATACGTCTGTTTTTCCAAGTCAGTTTTACACGGATCCTCTCCTACAATCTCAGTTCCAAATATTCTTCAATTTCTGCCCAATATTCTGTTATGCCACGGGGCTTCTTAATGAAACCAGTTTCTTCTTCTTATCTTCCCAATGCGGCTAAGCAGGACTTCAATCCGCATACTTTGGCAGTGTGCGGATGTGTGCACGGACAGGCGGGCATGTAACAATTTCGCAGAATTGTTCCGTTCCTCGCTGCGACCTGGCTCCCCAAACGGGTAAGTCCACGGAGCGCACCGGGGGCGGGGACCTCCTTCCTAGAAAGTCAGCAACCACCATGGGCTTCAAATTGCAAAAATGTCGGTTTCCAAGAAAACTTTCCGGGAAGTTGAATAAAGGGCCAGGCTTGATTCCAAAGAGACCGATTTGAACGAATAAATCTCACTGTCTCGCACACAACCAGCACCGAGTCTGCCAATCACCTCCTTTCCTGGGGCTGCACGGTGTCAATTCTTGGCAGCACCCACCACTGGAAAATATAGCCTGAATCTCTCCTCCCCCCCCCCCCCCCCGCAGACAACAAGTCATGAATATTTCCTCTCTTTGGGGAGGAGGAGGAGGGAGGGGAGGACAAACAATTCTGGTCGGAATTCTGGAAGAAGGTAAGACTGAAGGAGAAATACACACACCACCGTCCGAGGAACTAAGGCTGCGATGTGTCCTTCGTTCCCGACTCCTGCAATCGAACGGGGCGTCCTTCATTAACTCCTCTTTCTCTCCCCCCCCCCCCGCTAAAAGCGGGCATTCAATGGTCGCGCTGATTTACTCCAAGCGTTTTTGAGCTGGGAAAGTGATGGGGGAATGAAAAGAGACGGGGGCGGGGGGGCAGAGAAACTACGGGGAACATCGGAAGCCGGAGGGGAACGAAACCAGCTCGCCCCTTCCATCCAAAGGCGACGCAGGGATTCTGCCCCCCCCCCCCCGAGCCGCCCATCACCCCAAGCGCAAGAGCCGCCCGCTCGCCGGGCAGAAAGCCGCCTCGCCCCGAAGGCACCGTTCCTCCGGCGCTGGCCTCCCGTTCCGCTCCCTGCGGAGAAACGCGCCGCCGCTCGGGACGTGCGACCGCGCCGCCTTCTGCTACTCACCCGGCCGGCCCCGCGGCTGTCCGAGCCCACGGCCCCTCCAGGCGATCACAGGCGCAGCGGGCCACTGGGGAGGCGGCGACGCAGCAGGAGCAGGACCGCAGGGGAGAGGTAATCCACAAGGCGGGGAAGGTGGCCGACTCCGGCCTCGAAGCTCGCGGGGGCGAGCGGCGCCCAGGCACATCCGAGGGAGCCGGCCACCGGGACGCCGCCAGTCCGGGAGCCGCCGGCGGCCAAGCCGCTCGCCTCCCCGCTCCGCCGCCCGAACGATCCAAGGGCAGGAGTCGCCGCGCGGCCGCCCCGGCGCCTCTCCTGCGCTCCTCGCGCGCTTCCGAAGCCCGCCGACCTTCCCGGGCGCGGGGCGAGGAGACCCACGGGCGCGCCGCCCGCCTCCGCCAAGGCAAGCCCGGAGCAACAAAGTTTCCCTTCCCGGCACGGGGCCGCAGCCGCCCGGCTTTCACGCTCGCCCGTCCCCGCCTAGCAAGCGCCGGCGAGCTAGCGCGCCTGGGCTGGCGAGCCCGGGCACGCCGCTTTCCCGGAGCCGGGCTGCGGGCTCAGCATCGCCGGGGAGGAGTCGCCGCGGCCGCCCGGAGGGAGAAGCGGCTCGGGGCGTCCGCCGCGGAGAGCAGGCGAGCGAGGAGAGGGAGGCGGAGGCGGAGGCGGCAGCAAGCGCGGCTCTGCCCTCCCCCAGCAGCACCATCCGAGCCCGGGGCGCGCGCGCGCTCGCCCCGCCGCTCCTCCGCCGGCCCTCGGCTTGGCCTCGCTTCCTGCAGCGCTCGCCTTTTGTTCAAGTCTTGGAAGCCATTATTCCCAACCATGGAAAAAGGAGGCGAGGAGTCGGGGGAGGGAGCCGCTGGAAGCCCCCAGCCTCCGGGGCGAGCCGCAGTCGGTTGCGGAGCGAGCCTCCTCGGCTCGGCTCGGCTGGCTTTTTCTTCTCCGAGGCAGACGCAACACGCCCAGGCGCGATCCGTCCTCGCTCCCCCCTTTTCTCCTTCCGCGCCCCCCGCTCCTGCTAATGCCTTCTTAAAGCACAGCCGCTCCGGAGAGGCGGCGGCTTTGCGCGCAGGCGGCGGCGGCGGCGGCGGCGGCGAGCGACTAAAACGTATGTAGCAGAGCGAGCGAGAGGGAGAAAGGGGGGAGAGGGGGGGAGAGAAGGGGGAGACTAGGCGCGACTAATCCAGCCAAGAGAAGCCGATCTCCCGGCTCCAAAGGGGCTGGACCCGGGGGGCGGGGGGAGAGGACAGGCGCGGGTGCGAGGAGCCCGCCCTCCCCCACTCCGGCCTGCAGCTTTGTCCCCCCCCCCCCCCGGCTGCCAAGGGAGGGAAACGCTTTGCAACCGCGTGCCCAGGGGGGCAGGCTCGCGTGCCGGCATCGGCGCAAGGAGAGGAGGTTACAAGGGGACGTTTGGCAAGGGGCCGACGACCGCAAGCGAAGCCCTCTCCGATAAGGTCTTGCGCTCTTGGGGGAGGAGGAAGGGGTGTGTGCGCGGGGCAATCCTTGCTGGACGGTGGCCTCCCCCAACCTGGGTGCCCTCCAAAGGATGGGGAATCCCACCTGGCCGACTGCAGAATCGCCACTCGTGTGTCTAAAACCGGGGGAGGCATCGCGGCGCTTCTCCCCAGATCCAGTTCAAGGTTGGCAGCTTGGGGCTGTCATCCTTCTCCAAATCTTGCTATAATTCTGAGCTTCAGGATCATGTGCCCCTCCCCAAGGGCTTCCCTCCACCAATGTTAATGCTAGGTTCAGACACAGTTCTGTCTTGGGCTGTCCTCCTACCAGCTGGCTTCCTAGGGAAAGGAGCTGTTGCATAGCCTCTGTTCATGTTGCATCCTGACTAACCAAACCAAGACCAGGCTGGCAGGCAAAAGACAAATGCTGTGCACTGGTTGTGCGGGTGAGTGCCCACTGCCAAATCAAGAGATAATCACAACCCACAGTTAGGTCCGTAAACCAGGATGCTGACATCATGCCCAGCTGTCTTGGGCAACCGAGTTCTGCTGTAGCTGATACTCGGTTCCCAACTTCCAGTCACTGTTGGGCAGTAAAAACATCTGGAAACTTTTGCTGGAGTCCAGGTAACTCAGGCTCCCCTGAATTTATACGCTGGGATGCTTGTGAAATTGCAGATGCTGAAGAGCTCCACATCTGCCTTTAGAGGGGGAGAGCTGGCTGCCAAATCAGGGTTAATTTGGGATAAATTTATAAGAGCACACACAGAGACCCCCAAGAGTTTTCCTTTATGACCGTCCTTGCTGCCTGCTAAAGAGATTGCCTTGCCTAAGCGGGGAGGACAGGGGTGGGGGAGTGCCGCGGCCTACAACTGCAGAAATGATTTTTGCAGGAAGATGGAATGATTGAGTGGAAAGGACTGCCTCAGATGACATCCAGATGAGAGAGTGTAACTGTAAATACAAACATCAAAGGAGATCAGCCTTGCCTTCTGTGGAGGATACACAGGAAGGGCCTTTATTGGGGGAATTTTTAAAATATAAATCTTTGCGGAGAGGGAAGATATGTGTGAAGGAAAGAATGAAGGGCTCGCTTCCCCTCACCATGCACCAATCCAATTCCTACAGCTGGCTTCAGGCAGAAGCTTGTCATAACCATCATGCCAACCGTTGTCTGCAACTCATTAAAAAAAGTAGGGTGGGGGGAGGACTTCTCGGAACTCAAGGAAAATTCTGATGCATCACTGTTACAAGGCTTGCTAGCCCCTGCATAACTTTTGGGACAGCCCTGCGAGGGAGGATCCACGGAGAACCAGCAACACACCCATCACCATGCACAAAACTTCAATGTTCAGATCTAGCAGCCTGACCATGCAATTGGGAGAACATTTGCAACCAAGACGTTGGGGTGACTGACTTCTGCAATAAAGGTAGATCTCGAAGAAGCACCAAGATGTCCAAAAAGTATAAATCAGGGCACTGACTGTATGGATACCGCGGGGTGGGCTTCCAAGTAAACTTGCCCAGAATTGCACCTTCCAAGTTGAGGAACCAATGGGTTCAGGTAACAACCTAGACCTTTTTATGAAGTTCGTGATACCCAATACATGAATGTCACAGAAAGGGACAGAAACAACTTCATTCTGAATTAAACGTTGGGAGTGTCCTTTGCCTTCTTCCTTTTGTAGAATGATGACACCCAGTTGGGTATGTTTGCTCAAGCAAGTGCATCAAGAGCCCCAAGTAGAAAAACATGGTGGTCTTGCCCACTTGGGGCTTTGTCCTTCAAACACGGTAAAAATGATGAAGATGGTCAGAACATAACCCTACACTGAAATTTGTCTTGCCCATGGTTTGTTGAACAAACCATCCTGGGCTGGTCTGCACATTATGTTAAGCCAGGATATTTTCAGTCATGGCTTGATGAATATGCCGTAGTGTTTTGACTCGCAAGATCCTAAGCCATACAGGGCCTAAGTCAAAATCAGACAAACTACTTTATTGCTGAGCAATACAGTGAAATCTTGTTTTAACCAATTCACTGGACTTGGGAGGGAATGTCTGTTATGAGCCAAAACCTTGTACATCAAAGAATACCTCACTGCGGAAACACAAATGTTGTAAGTGACAATACAGATGTCATTTATATGCCATTACACAAACAGCACAAACTTTTGAATGTTTTTTTGGACACTGTTTGTGTAATAGCGTCACCATCATGTAAACAATGCAGTTTACGTCTTATGCAAATGCCGTAAATCACTATAGAACTGGGTCTGTTGTATGCAAAATCCGTTGCACAGAGGTCTGGGAAATGCAGTTTTCAATTTATTCTTGATATTTTTTGGGTGAAGCAGTTTCTTATTTAGCTAATGCTTCTAACTGGACTGAACCTGGAATCTTCGGTAGGCAATGCATGCCCTTTTTCACTGAACTGTGATTTATATGCCTATCTACCTACCTACTTACCTACCTAATCTATCTAATTACAAATAGTTGGTTAAAATCAAGAAGCCATAACAGAAGTGAACATATGGCAAAACGCAGCAACCAGAGAGGGAAGTGAACATATGCGTTATCTGTATGGTGCGAAGTGTTGGTAGCACAGATGATGCATTAAGTTTGCTTCTGTCACTGTTTATTGAATTTCACTAAGTATTTATAACACTTCCATGAGATATTCTGTTATTTGGATATTGGATTCTATTAGCTATTCGTTATTTTAATACTTCTTGTGCTGTTGGCTTCCCATCACCCATCTCAGTCTTTCCTCTGCCCTTCTGTCAAATGTTCCTACTGCTTGTTTCCCCATCTAGAAACAACCCCTTCACTAGGAAAAGAAGGGAAACAAGGTGGACTTCTGAGCTGAACTCTCCTTCACGAAGAAAGAAACTTCTGTTGAGCATCACCAAAGATACTTTGGTATTAAGCATCTGGGCAATTCATAGTCTCTGGATGATCAGAGATCTTCAGAACAGCAACCTCTTTCATGCTGCAGTGGAAGCACCTCACTAGGTGCTCCTGTTCTTTTCAGGCATCTGGCAGGAAAAAAAAATGTTTTCTCTATTTTCAAAGCACCTTGTCTTGGATTTGTTCCAAAGCAACAGCCTTCGGGTGATTTGCACATTAAGGCTTGGAAGCTTGCGGAGAAGAGGACAGAATGGAAGCAGGTGGTGGAAGATGCTAAGTCGGGACCTTCAAGTCTCATCAACAAGCCATCATGGAAATTAGGGGGAAGACAGCAATTCAGTAGCCCACTTGGGTTAGTTAATGAAGCATAGGAAGAAAGGATAGCCTTACAAAAACCAGATATTGACAATCCTGTTCTTGTTGGCCTGATCCTGCCTCTCCTAGCCAAACTTGCAGAGACAGTTTAGAAGGAAAGGAAAAGGAAGACTCAGCCTGGGTCCACATGTGTGCTAAGCATGGATGGAGGGAGAGATAGGTGGATAGATGGATGGATGGATGGATGGATGGATGGATAAAGATATAGAGGGATGGATGGAGTGATAGATGAACAGATAGAGAGGGATGGATGGATGGATGGATGGATGGAGAAAGATAGAGAGATGGATGGATGGATGGATGGAGAAAGATACAGAGAGATGGATGGATGGATGGAGTGATAGATGAACAGTTTTAGAGGGATGGATGGATGGATGGATGGATGGACAGACATAAATGGATGGATGGATGGATAATGGACTCTTTCTTGTGGTCAGTGACCAGTACATAATAAAACTTGATAATATAAGCAGATTATATATGCGTAGGAAAGTATTAAACATGAAACTAATTAGGCACATTGAAAAATCGGCTATGCATCTTACATATAACGCAGCAAAATGTGGCTACACATCATGTAACAGAATCACATGTCTCTGAAAATAAATTCAGGGTTTGATGACTGAGCCACAACAGCCTGGATTCCTACCCTGTGCCAATCCTAAATTACAGTCTGCCATGGCTGGGTTGACTCAATTTACTGAGTGGGCTCCCACAATACCCCAAGTTGCAGTTGGTTTGATCCATGTTAAACCCTTTGTTTGCTAACTAATGCACACTTGGCTGGATTTGCACCATGTAGAATCCAAACCCAACCCAACCCAACCCAACCCAACTGAAACATAGCACGACACCATGAATACCAAATTCAAGCCAAAACACAGTGTGTGAAGATCACACCTTATCAGGATTAATATATGCAGAGAAACAGCCAAGAACACTCCCTAACACTTCCTTCCACATCACAGTCTCTACATCACAAGCTCCTTCCACAGGGAAAAATTCTCCTGTCTGCACAGGCCCACATTTCTGGGCGGGCTCAGCCGCAAAGTGAGAGGAGGAATTTATATCCCGCTTTCGTTTGAGTGTTGGAGTGAGACGAAGACGCTGACGTTTCAGTGGGAAATTAGGTCTGTGCACCGAAACCTGTACTTAGGACCTGCAGATATTTGCGGTCACCTGAGTCAGCCAGTTCCTGCCAGATTCTCCCATGTGCTTGATTAATTCGTGCTCAAACAGGCAGCCACCTGCCTAATACAGTTCCAGCTACTCTGCCAGCCCCTCTGACTGTGTAAATTGTATTGCGACGGATGTGCAATCTGCAGCTGGAAAGTCAAGCGTGGAAGATGTTTTGTTTGCTTTAAACGCGGAGGAGGAAACAGATTGTTATCGGGAGTTAGGATAAGCGGGAACCGTCTTCGCCCTGTAGCCGCGTTGATCCTGCAGAATCGGAGAGCAGGGTGGAAGTTGGGAATGGAATGGAGGCAGTTACCTCAAGATTATTTTGAGGGGCTCCTGGGACTTCTCTCTATGAATGCTTGCAAAACTTCTGTTCCTATCTAGGCTCCCTTCCCGGGCATGGGGAAGGCCACCCCCAGCATGCCCAACTGGAAATTCTAGGTCCCGCAGCTCCACGTATTTGATGGCACCACAATTCGGCTACAGCCTTGCCCAGACTGTGAAAGCAGAAAAGCCTCCCGCCTACTGCATTAATCCAAATTTTATTAATTTCATACCCAGGTATACAAACGCATGCGCTCACACACAATGCACACGTGTTAAGTTTCCACCCCAGGAATGTTTGTGGGCCCAAAGCGGTTGCAACTTCTTCAAATATCTAGGGCAGCGATGTCAGCAAGAGGCCCAGGCAATGCCCATTAACATGAAACATCAACGCTTGTTTTTGAGTCCATCGTAATAAAAATGGTGTTTCACGTTAGCACCCTGCGTGAGGAAATATGTATTACTAACGGCAAGATATTAAGAGAAACTCATCCCCAGCTTGCTGCCACTGCCAAAATGATGTATTTCAAAATCATGCTGGGTACGTTAATGATCTGCAAGGTAATAGAAGGCAATCTAAAAGAAAAAGTCTTCGGTTGCAACCAGAGTGCACACGTCTCATGTTAAGCAGTCAATTTCCTCTCTCTGTCATAAAGAGATTTTTAACGACATGTTTCATTCGGCAGAGCCCTGTGGCTCCAAGCTTGCATTTCTCCAGAAATCATTGCGGTTCATGATAGCCCTCGCTGACACCGTATGAGCTTACTAAACAACAACAACAACAAGAACAGTTTGCTGATCTTGGACTGAGCCTGGTCACCGTACGCCTCCTTAGGAGCAATTTTACAGGTGCACCAAAGCATGGAGCAATTTGCCCGGCTATCGCTGCTGCAAAATATTTTCGTGTGGTGCCTTGGCCTGGCTGCGTTTCCCTATACTCTGGTGATGCCGCAGAAAAGGACAATCAAAAGGCAGAGATATCGGGGGAGTTAATTTGGCCCAATGTGGACTGATTATCCATCAGCCAATAGGGCCTTCTGGATGATGTAAAGGTGAGACGTCTCCAAGGAGGCCACTGATCTTGGGATGTTTAATGGGGAGCTCCTGCGGATCAATGCAAATATTTCCGTGTACTACAGAAATGGACAGGTGGGTGATGTCAGGTGTGCAAGCCATACTTTACTGGAAAATATCACATCCGATTTTGAACTTCCTAATCCTGAAGGCCAGATTGGGAAGGGGGTGTAAAGGTATGTGGGAAAGACCTTGGGAGACAGGGCAAAGAGATGCTGCCAATGGGACAGTCAGATAAGAGAGGGCATAGCCTGCAGCTGGATAGTGGGCAGGGCAAGAGGCTCAGAAGGGACCTTCCCTAGTTTCTTGGGCTATAGAGGAGATGGAGGAGAAGTATACTTTTAGACTTGCAAGATTCTGTCAATATACTGTAGCTTTACAATAAAGTACAATTAGCTTATCTGGTTGTGATTCCTTTCTGGTTTACCCCGCGAAGCCAACATCAATCTTGCAAGTCTGAAAGTACAATCCTCTCCCTGTCTCCTTTACAGCCTGAAAAACTAGGGGGGGTCTCTCTGAACCTCTTGCCCCTCCCACTATCCAGCTGAGGGCTATGCCATCTCTTATCTGACCATTCCCTTGCAGAGTCTCTTTGCCCAGTCTCCCAAGGTCTTTCCCACATACCATTACAGGAGGTCAAGACAAGTGCCTGATGACTTCCTTTTGCCCAGGTAGCTTTTCTTGACAGGAGGAAAGTAGCCAACTGCATTTTAGTTGCTGGGCAACCCCAGATGGTATGCTGGTAGGTCTATTTAATTTTTGAGTGTGTTATGCAAACCAAACTAATAGGGCTATATAGATAAACAGATAAATAGTTTATTATGATCCATAACCTGAAAACAAAGGGAGGAATAACAACAAAAAACATCACCCCAACCTACAATCTATTTGTAACAACAAAAAACATCACCCCAACCCACAATCTATTGATAACAATTAGTTAATAAACTGAAACATTGTCTTATGAGAACGATCAACGGCTCTCATGGAAAAATGAAGTGAAGTGAAATGAAATGAATTGAAATGAAATAACATAAAATCGCTAATAACAAACCAAGCCTATGTGGCTAGTTAAATTTTAGTGTGTTGTGGAAACCAAGCTTATGGGACTAATACAGTATGCTACTGTTAAGTTAACCATGGGAAACCATGCCATACAAATAAATTCCCGGGGTCTTTAATTAGATGAGGAAAGCAGGATATATAGATTAGTCCATCTATCCATGTATTCTGGCAATGTTCATTCTGATGGATCGCGGCTCTTAACAGCAGAGATCTTCCTTATCATATCCTTTTGATCCTAGGTAGGCCTGAATCTGCCCACTTCAGCATGCAAAGTTTGTGCTGACCTTATGACATCAGTGACAGCAAAACATTATGGGTTTCCTTGCACCCCAGGTTTGACTGGACGGGTCCAATAAAGAAAATATGTCCAAGACAGCTGCCACTCAGACTAGTCTTACATCTCCCAATTGGTGTCTACTGGATGTGCTGGAAAGGGAGAACAGTTCACAGGATCCTTGTTGACCACATGAGGCTGAGTTTCTGGAGCTGTGGTCATCTAAATTTATCTGGAGGACACCAGACTCAGGAAGGCTGGAATAGGGAACCAGAAGGACCCAATAAGGCAGCCTCTGCTCATCATGAAAGTGTGGTGAATACAGGTAATATAAATCAGGTGAGGGGATGACACTTCTCCAAATTAGCAATGCAATCTAAATTTAAACAATTGGGAAGCAATGGAATGAAGCACGTGGGCCCAGTATGAGCAGATACAATAATGCATGCCATAGTTTCTTGCAAAGAAACAGTCTCGTGGATGAGCAAAGCAACCCTAAATTTATTCAGTTAATTCCTGGTTTAACTTCCCTCCACTATTCGCTATACCTTTCTGGCACCAATATGATTGGGCCCAAAAGAAGCCAAGAACAAGCCAGAAGCTGTGTACAAGCTGGCCACCATCAATATGCCCAACTATGGTCTACATCTAAGACAAAGCATGGTCGGTCACCATCAATAAGCTCAACTATGGTTTGTAACTCTAAGACAGACACCATTAATAAGCCCAACTATGGTCTACATCTCTAAGACAAACATCCCCGCATCTCATAAGCCAAACTAATTATATTATAGCTAAGAGGCAGTGTGGGCAGAGAGAACAGGGTGCAGAAAATCCATGATGGAAGGACTAGGAGCTTGAAGGAGTTATAGAAGGAACTGAGAAGACTGTCCTGCAATTTGGAAAGGATCTGGGCAAACCATATGATGGGGTGCTAATCACTATGAAATATCAGAGCTGTGAACAACCGACCTTCTTTCCTGAAGATATTCATCTCTTGTTTCTCCAGAATGCATGTTATCATACTACAAGAGCACATACCTTATTCTATTACAAAACATTTTTTTTTAGTAGTTGCTACATCTTCAGATGTCAGGTGATAAATGCATCAACTGTGTCAAAACAAAACATGTTATCGTTAGAGGTTGGGGGCTGTTGCATTTTATACTTTAAACGAAGTATAAAAGCAGCCGGATGATTTCTTCTCTCTCGTCTTTAACCAAAGCTGCTGCTGCTTTGGCATGGGAATGAATGCACACACACACTCCTTTTGTGTGTATTTTGCTAACATACAAAGAAACTTCTGTTTATACAGAGAGTCCGGCCTTAAAATCTACAGTTTGTGAAGCTGTAATTTGTGGTTTGCAATTGTGGTTCACTGAACAAAGAAAGTCTTCTGGTTTGCAATACACCCAGCTCCTGCTTCCCACTCTCATCACCACACAAGCTATCACAACAACAGTCTTTCACCATGACAAATATATGAAGATCCAGCAACCTGGCTTCTTCCCAAGCTCTTGTTTCGTGGTGCACCATAAGCACCAGGGTGCTGCATCAGTTCTGCTGGAGCACAGCCTTGTAATTAGGGCTGGCAAGCTACTAATTACATACTGCCACCAAATCTAACAATTTTCCCAATAAAAAGAAATAACTACTTTGGTGTTGGATATGGCAAATACAATTATATACTCCCCCCTGCTTTTTTTTTCTTCATTTCATATATATGCACATATATGATATATTGACTCAGGAGGCATTCGGGGGGGGGGGGGCGGGGGGCGGAATTAAGATGGTCAGACAGACTGACCTGCTGCAAAAATTAGAGATTAGATAAACTACACAGAGATATGTACAAAGGGCAAATTTTCTTCCACCTGTAGCCGTTTTTTAATGCCTTCTTAAAACCTTAAGGCTACTTAGACCTGTTAAACATCTATAGAAGTTAACTAGAGAAATTAGTTCAGCATATAGCAGAATGTCTCAACTCATACATCGTGCAAAACTTTGTCTTTACAATGTTGTGGTTTGTAAATCATGGTTTACCTCCAGGTGGTGGGGGGGGGGGGGAAGATACCTTAAAACCCATCCAGCTCTATTTTTTGCAAACTTCCCCCATGCCCAAGATTGGCCTACTAAACCTCAGTGGCAAAATGGCAGTCTTCTATGCTATGCTTTTTCTCTTTTTTAAAAAAATGTTTAAAACAATGAAACAGATGGATTAAGTTTAGGAGAGTGAATGAACCTATTTTCGATTTAAATAAAAACGAACTGCCTGAAAATGAATTAGAAGCATATATTTGGATCTGCCCTTTCTGGTGATGCTTCTGCCACCCAACTCAGGTGTTGCAAAAATGGGGCCCTGGCTGAAAAGGAGTTCCTTGTGCTCACCACAGTCAACTATGGACACTGCAGAGACATCTGTGAGTTCCAATCAACCCAGAGGTACCTGGTTCTGAGAACATGTGACTCAGCATGACATCAGAAGGCTCGTTCATAGAGCACCAATCTGGCATAGCATCTGAACTTGCCCTATTTCACAACCAGACTCTATAGACCTTCTCCCTCTTAGAGCCTAGAAGTGCCTCCAACTTTTAACCGCTTCTGCCATCTGCGTCCTAATTCTTCTGAGTGCTGAATGTGATTGCTTTGCTAAGCAGAAATAATGGCCAGTGAGCACCTACAAGGGCAATTAGTTCGGTGTTTCAGGGGAGCATCAATGTGAGGTTTCTTTGAGGGCCACGTGGAAGTATCCAATGCACTGGTTTTGCATGCCAAGTGGTCTAGGAGATGGAAGTGATGCCCTTGATGAAGAAACTAAATTGCTGTAGTCAATAAAAAGCCAATACAGTTCTCAGTGTGGATGGCCAGCCTGGGGACTGAAAATGGTCCTCCCTTGAGAATTGTTTACCATGACTGGGTCATCAGGCAGTCCTTTCCACTAACAAACCATCTCCAGTGTTTCCTAGCTAGAGAAAAAGAAAATGGCTCTAGTTTTGTGTGTTTTACAGGACTGAGATTTCCTTAGCACAAATAACGATCAAGAGAGGAGATTGCCTTGAATCTGCTTGCTTGGTTTCTGTGATCAGAGCTGGAGATTAGCTAGCTAACAAAGTATCCTGGTGAAGAGGTAGAGTTTCTCCCACCCCAACTCAGGCAGTTTTGTTTCTTATATCTTTCAAGACCACCAAACATCAAAAAGTGGAAAGATGGAGAGACAGACAGCTGTGGCTACTGTTCATGAATTTTAATGAAGAGTGCTGAGGCCGTCCTACACCCTAGGACACCCTAGTACTTCAGGGAGCGATTCAGAAGGCCTCTTGGCTCCTGAAAGTGTTCTGTTCAAATGCATTTACACAGATCCTTTCTGCAAATCTTGATCCAGATGACTCATCAAAGTCACTTCTGGCATGCTTTGAGATGCCTTAAGTAGGGAGTTCTGCAAAGCAGCTGTTTGTATTGCTTTGAATCACTCTGCTTTGCAGGGCACCATCAATAATATAATTTATTAAACTTGTAGGCCACCCAATTCTCAATGACTCTGGGCATTATTTATTTGTTTATTTATTAGACTTACATCCTGCCTGACATTCAGAAGCTCAAGGTGGTATACACAGCACTTCCTCCTCCCATGTTTTCCCACAATAATCACCCTGTAAATTAAATTGGACTGAGAGTGTCATGGGCTCAAAATCATTTCGTGAACTTTGGTGGCTGAGGGTGGACCACAATCCAAGTATATCTCTGCTCCTTGTCCACTACACCACTGATTGGGGTGAAGCACTGAATCCTCAGTGAAGATTTGTGGAGCTGTATGTGTGCGATACTGGTTCAGTGGTGAAGCAGAATAAAACAAACACAGTTGTCTTATTTTTACAGGCGCTCATGTTCTGCAGAACATACTTGAACAAACACTAGCTACTTCTTGTATTTGATTCTGCAGATGTTAGCCAATTTCTTAGGTCAATAAGAAATGTGGTTGTTTATCCATCTGGAGGTTTTTTAGTGTGAGTGAACAAGAACTTCAGACTTATTATTTTATTTTTTTTGAAGAGTCACTGCTTTATTCCTTTGAAATCATATGCTTTGCATGCTTGTCCTCTGAAATGCCCCATTCTTCATTTCACTGAATACAAGGCTAAGAAGCACAATGTCTTTTCTATGCCCAAAGACAAAAACATTAAATATTGGGCAAGATCTGCAATTTAATAACAACAAAGGCATAGCCCAGAACAGAAAACAAAATGCACTACACCTAAGTCATTACTGGACCAAAACACCTTTTAGCCTAACCCACTGAGTAAATCCAAGTTCCAAGTTTATAAGAGGTGCTTGCTTATTTACATTTCGCAGGACCAGGAGATGCCTATGTGCAAAGGCCCCCCAAAGATGTGTTCTTTGTTACTGCTGGGTTTGGATGACATGGTAGACTACTGATGAAGTGGCTTCACCATCTACAAATCCTCATTTCAAATCAGGGTTCATGGGCTTCCAGATAACCCTTCCAGGTTCAGATGACCCAACGAGCCCAATTGTCACAATACTGCAATCGTTTTCTTTGTAGAACTAAACAGATTGAAGACAAAAGGCAAAATATGTTGGAAAGAGTCTTACTCTAAAACCTACTAAGGTAAAGGGCTTCAAGTGTCCATTCTTCCAATCCCACTGGAGAAGCTGATAATCATGTATCCCCAAGATCATATGTATACACATACGTATGATTTTAACATCCCTACGCCTATTATTTTCTGTTTTAGTTCAGTTTTTTATATTTTTTATACCTTTTAGTGTATTTATTGACTGTTTTTAAACTCTGTTGTATGCCGCCCAGAGCTGCTTGGAGAAGCGAGATGGGCGGTGAATAAATTGTGTAAATAAAAGAATAGAGAAAGAAAGAAATCAGTGCTTCCTACTCAAAGATACTACACTTCTTATGCCTATCCGAGTCTGAAACGTGCTGTCACACCCCAACTATCCCATGTATTTCATTCATCTGCTGCTCTTCAGCCCCTTCACTTCCTGCTTGTCCATGGATCCTGAAAGTCCTCAGAAAGTCAGACCTTTCCTCCCATACCCAACGTATGATATACAACAAGCTGCACAACCTGGTCAAAAGGTTGATGGGCTCCACAAGGGATTTCTGGTGCAGAGAGTGTCCTCGTGCTGCTCCAATGCCTGACACCGAGCACATTGCAAAGATTAGACGGTAATAAAAAATTAGGGTATTGTGTCCATGTTGGGGCTAACCATCCACAGAAGGACATTTTCTTTCCCTCCCTCCCTCCCTTCCTTTCTTCTCTCTCTCTCTCTCTCTCCCCCCCCTTCCTCTCCTTTTTTTCCCATCACAATCACCAACCATTCCCTCCCTTCTCCCTCCTTCCCTGTTCATGCGCCTGTCAGTCCCCAAGGGCTGTAATTCAGCTATCCTTCCCTCACTCTATCTATCACATTTACACAAATCCCCAAGGTGGCCAGCCTTCTAAATGTCTTTACCTTGCGCATTATCCTGGGGCTTAACAATCCAATATTGGTGCAGCCAAGCATAATTACTTTCCATTGATGATAAAATGTCTTGAATCCTGCCAACCCTGGCTGTTTGCATCTTACAGTGCCGAGGATCAATAGCTACAACAAAGGAGTGAAACCTGATTAGATGCTGACTGCTGCTCCGTGGAAAGGGAGAGTGAGCTGTTTTGCAATATTGAAGCTCTGGTTAAGAAGGAAACAGACATCTCCCCTTACAAGGATTGCCTCTGAGGGTTGTATGGGGAGCTTGTAGCTGAAAGAGAAGAAAAATGCACACCTAAAACAGGGGAAGGTGAATTCAAATGCTGTGATGCTTCTATATCTACAAAGATCAAGATTGTGGAAGCCATTGTATTCCCTGTGATACTCCATGGAAGCAAAAGTTGGACTTTGAAGAAGCAAAATAGGAAAAGAGCATTGACACTTTTAAACATTGGTGTTGGCAAAGGCTCCCGAGAATACCATGGACAGCCAAGAAAACAAACTCATGAATCATCAAAGAAATTAATCCTAAATTCCATTCATTACACAAATGACCAGGCTCAATTTATCCTACTTTGGACACATTACATAAAGACCTAGCTCTCCATAATGCTGGAAAAGGTGGAAAGAAAGAGAAGAAGAGGATGACCAGCAGTGAGGTGGATGGACTCAGTTACAGGGGCTATGGGGGCACCGTTGGAAGACCTGAAAGAACAGGTTAGGGACAGGTCATCATGGAGAAAATCTATGTGCTTGCTAAGAGTCAACTACTAGATGATGGCACTTAACCAGTCAACCAAAAAACAGGGAAAGGTATTCAGATAGTCTTGATCACAAGGTTCAAAGGAAAGGGTGCTCCATCTTGCAGGTTGCAAAGGCATGGCTTTTCTTGTTTCTCAGTACATCAACTTCTGGACTTCAAATTTGGTTCCATCAACACCAAGAACATGCCATCTGTTTCAGGCTTTTAAGTGGTGTATCACAGGCTGCAAAGCCCAACTGGGATGTAGCGTCTTAATTGAAAGCTGTATTTGACTTAATTCAAATTTAATGCCATTGATTAAATATAATAAATGTGACTAAAAGTCACAATCAGGCAGCAAGAGTTGGAGACCACAGCTATGGTTTTGCGATGCCCTGATCTATGCAGAAGACAGAGCTAGCTGCAGATTTTTGGATTTTTAAATAAATTCCTAACAGGGAGAAGACAAGAGCCAAACAGCACAACGAGTGTGTTCAGTGGCTGCATAATGCATGATATTGATGAAAACTAGGACTTTACGTAGGAGAGGGAATGGAATGAAATATTTTGAAGGAGGACGTGGTTTATTAGGATACCAACAAGGGTCATCCCTTGCTGCATTGTTGATCTCACCTTTTATTGTATAATTTGAAACTCCAGGGTGGATTCATCAGCACATAAATATATTAACTGCTTGTCATTCCATTCTGCTACCAGGCTGGGACCCTCCCCACCACTTGTATGACCACTTCAGTTCCAAATGGCACATCTAAAGTTTACCATATTGTTCTGAACTAGCTAGAAACAATCCACAGCCAATCTTGCAGAAAAGCGAAGAAATCATGGTCTATTTGCCCCATCCATGATTGGTTTCTTTTCTTTTTAAACATTTGTGGATTTGCAAGAGGTAGGATACAACACTAAATCAGGACTGAGCCAGGAAACCACAATCTCATCTCATATTTCACATCACACTAAACATCAGTTGCTATCAATCAACCCAAAACAAAACTGGGGTTTACACCTCAGTAAAAGCAATAAAGTCTATGAGGACCGTTTAGGCCCAGAATAGATAACCTGGTGTTCTTTGTAAGTTTTAGACTTCAGCTCTCATTAGATATCTTGAAATCCCTGTGAGATGTGGACAGGACAATCTTTCTTGCAGATGTATAGTTTGTTCTGAGCTACTGGAACACACCGCTGGTTGACAGCACAGCCTTCCTAGATCCATTTTAAATCTTGGAAATTCATCACGACATCACAACGGAAAGGAGGAACATGATTATGGCTTTCCACCTGTCATTCTAAAGTGAAATGTAACTTTGTATTGGTCTCTGTACTTTGCAGTTCAGGCATGGAAGATTTAGTGCTCACGGCTCTATTTCTGAAGGGGGCCGAAATTGAAACAAAGCTGCTGTGTCATGAGAAAATGAACCAATCCTGCCAGCCATTTCTCTCTAGAAGAAGAAGAAGAAGAAGAAGAGGAGGAGGAGGAGGAGGAGGAGGAGGTGGAGGAGGAGATGATGAAGGAGTTTTCCACTTGGGTGCAATTGATTCCCCAGATTTCCATCACATTTAAACCATCTCGAACCATCAGAGGAGAGCATTGATTTGTTCTGTGGTAGAGCACAGACTGGATTTAACGTAGATGATATTTTTTAAGGGGATGATTACTAAGGGAGAATGAAGATAAAACTATATTAAATAAGAGGACATGAGGTCTTAAAACAGAGTTACTCAGCTGTCTATGCCTACCCCTCTCTTAAAGAAGGGCAATAACTCCGTCACATGCCTCTGACACAGGTGAGCTGAACTGTAATGAATTTGCAGGGTGTAATAAACCTGATGGAAATTGGCTTAGAATAGACTTGTTGCAATAATGAATCCTCTTACAGCACAGTGCTTTCAAGGACTCTGTCCTCATCAAAATGACATTATGAATAGTGGGAGAAACTGGAAGACTAGAAGTCTCCTTTCTAAGCAGGTCCTGGAAGCTGGCTGGTGTTACCTATCAAAGAACATGATATACAGGCACTGCAAAGCAAACTACAACACAACAGCAGACTTTGCTGGATCTTAACCTGTTTCAAGTACAGTCCTGAGCTATGTGAAACCTTGTGGGTCTCCACCCAAAGCAGAAAATAACTGGTTAAAAGATGTTGGCTCCCATCTGTTGCAAGAAGCATCCAGAGGAAAACATAAACATGTTCTTGGTAGAGGAGCTGGTAGGACTGCCTGGCTGGGTTTGTGATGTTACCCACTTCTGAACAGAAGATATCAGTGGAGCCATAAGTATCTCTGCAGCCCAGGGATCTTCCCAGCTGATTCTCTTGCATCCTGTCTGTGGCTCAATCAAGGGATGTGAAATGGAGCATTGATCTCAGTACAAAGAAGAGGAATGGAGAAATCCAACTAATACTTTGGTAGGCAATAACAACATTTTCTTGATGAGTATTTTTACTTCATACTTTGAGAAAACTTAATGCAACTTAACTGTAGGCACATTTGAATAATCCTTGGCATGCTTAGGACCTGTTCATAATCCAGACAAATAAGAGAAATGTATTTGGTTCACATGGCCTGTGGGAGGAGAATGGAGGGGCCCGCAGCTCAACTATTATGACATGTTAATTAACTCAGGTGAAAGAAATTGGAGGTCTACAAACTCCATGCAGCTCAACCTTCTTTTTCACAGGCCCCAGTCTCTGTACTCCCAACTATTCTCTTGAGATTTGGTGGCACAATCTTCCACCAATTTTCAATGCAAAATTAAGGGGTAAAAGTTGCACTAAGCTTTCAATTGTTTTAATGCACCTTTACAATGAAGCCAGCAAAAGAAACATCTGAAAGAGGAAAATTCTAGGTCTGGTCTCTTCACAAATATTTTTATTGTCTGGCCATATGCTGATCTTGGGCACCAAATAATTAATTAAAAATAAGTTAGATTTCTTGGAATACTGTGTCCTGTTCTGGGCACCATATTTTAAAAGGAACATGGAAAAGGAAGTTAAAGAAGTCTGGACATTAAGGCCTATGGGAAATGGTTGAAGGATCTGGACAGGTTGGGCTTCTGAAAGGAAGACTAAAGGGGATTTATGAAAGTGGTTGATCATTATCTAAAAAGCAGTTATACACAAGAGGGGGTAGATATATTCCTTATCAAAATTGAGAGCAACACAAGGATCAACAAGTTGAAATTAACAGAAAGAAGATCCCAGCTAAATCTTAGAAGGATTTCTTGCCGGTAAGAGTTATTAAGCAATGGAACGGACTGGTTGATCAGCGATGGGCTTTCCTTTGCTTTAGGTTTTCAAATGAAGTCTTAATGGCAACTACTTGGGGGTGGTTTAGCGGACTTCTGAACAGAACAGATTACTTATAAGGTCCGTTTCAATCAATATGTTCTATCAATCTCACCACAATGCCTTTGGAGACATCTAGTTTGCCATGAAATCTCATGGGCGTTTGCTGAGTGATCCTTTATACAAATAAAGGCTACTTGGTCACGATTCATAGCCAGTTCTACTCTAACTACGTGCAAAGGTGATTTTGGGGCAAATGATGATCCTCGTCATTTGAGGATGAGTTGGAGCCCGATTTCAGGAGCAAATGAAAGGTGCGTTGAGAACCTGTGTGTAGGTATTTGTGTGTAGACCTTGTAGGCTTCTGCTGTGGTGTACAAGAAATGCCATGTCCAGCCTCTTTGGTTATGCTACCTTCTACAAGCATTTTATAGTCCTCAAGATGCTTAGCACTTCCAACTCAAAGCAGCCTTAAAATTCATCATTTGAAGGAATGTTTACTTCCATGTTTTGCTTTGGTCTTTTCCCACTTAAACGGGAAACCACATAATTTGGTTGTGCAAGAAGGAAAAATCAGATGCTCTCCCCCACCCCCAAAAGCAGGGAAAGGAAAAAAAAAAGAAGAAGATTGACTGTACATCTTTTATTTTGCCTAGAACAGGAAATCACTTGCAGTATAAAAGATTTAACGAGTTGAAGAACCTAAAAGGAAAGGAAGTGGGAACAGATTATCAAGAGGAATAAAGCAAACCTCTGGAGAACTTACCAATATTAAATATTAGGTTTCTAAACCAAATATATATAATGCATTTAGGGACTTAATGGAAGTTCTCAGAAGCACATTTATCTGTGGCTTATGGTTCAACAGCCAATATTATAACTCCATTTATCATTGTTAGGCAATGGGGGGAAACTATAGACATTAAGAATCAGCACAGGGAAAGGTCTGTTTTCTTGACAAAACGATGCACACCCCCAACACACAGGTGTTCTACTCTTTTTCAAGGAAGTTTGATTCTCTTGCTGGTCTAACTGGTAATGGAACAATAATTTTATTTCTTAGCAAACACAGGTGGAGGTTGAATCTGAAGGAACAATCTCTCACTGGTTTTAGTGACTATGACTCAGTAATTTACTTAGATGTAAACTTATGTTTATCCCAACCCAAAGGTTAGTTATGACCTTGGGGAGCTGCCAAAGATGCCAAAAATAATGTTTTAAAAAAACTAAGAGGCCATCAAGATAGTAAATGAGGAAAGCTGTGTTATGCTTAGCTCATAACACAAGGAAGGGCTGTTAACAGAGGTTATAAAATTATACACATGTAAAGGTATCGGCTACCAGAAGTTATAGTGAAGGCCACTCATCTGAATGGCTTTGCAACCAGATTGAACAAGTTCAGGGAGACCATCACTGGCTCAGCATAATTGCTAAGTATTACTTCCATTATCAGAGGCAGGGGGTTGAGGAACCTGATCAGGAGAACGTTCCCTGATGCCCTGTTTGTACGCTTCCCAAAGGCATCTAGCTGGGCTGTGAGAAGAGAATATCAAATTAGGTGCACCATTGGTTTGAATCATCCAAGTTCTTCTTGGGTCAGCCTTTCCCAAGCTGGTGCTGCCTTGGACTACAACTCTCAGAATCCCCTGCTGTGATCCCATCCAACTGGAGAGGACCAAGCAGAAGATCTACAAACATCTTAGAGAACTGGCAGAAGAAAGAGACAAGGGATGAATGAAGGGGATGAAAGGAACACCTGCCCAGCTGAACAGATCAAAACTATATATCCAGGCAGGAAATACGCCTGCATATTAATAAACCCTCATGTGTTAAGCTAGTCTTAAGAATGGAACTAAGGTGGTCTCTTTCCCAGGCTTTCTGTACCAAGAATGCTAATCCAGAAGGAGAAGAATACCTAGATGCTTAATGTGTTGGTCAATAATTACAGGCTTCCGACTATTTAGTCAATCCAGACCTGCCTTGGCTGGTTAATTTCACAGCCTTGCTCACTTTTACTGGCCTGCTCCTCCGAGGCTGCAACTTAAGTCAAGCACTAATTGACTTGCACCTACTGAGCAGGAAGGCAATTAGGATGAAACAAAAATGCTTTCCCCCCTTGCCATCTTGGCTGCAGGAGAGGGGAGCTAAAAAGGCAGAGAAGGGGAGGGACACGGCATGGCAGCAACCACCTGAGTGAGCCACTACAGATTCTATGCTGGTGGAACAACAGCAGATGAGGGCTGGCAAGACTGAAGTAGAATGGGCATTCGGGGGGAAAAAAAAGTTTGGAAAATTTAGGCCCTGCGTGGCCTGCTTCAGCATCATGTTTCATGGGCAGGAAGGGAGGTGTGCACCTGGACTTAGCAATTGGCTCTGTGCTCTTTTGCTAATCCTTGGCCTGTTCAGGATACAGCGGCACTGAATTCTGAATAAATCAGGGTAAGCAAGTAAGGTTGCATAGTTCAGAGACCCTGCGTGGATAGTGATTTCTGTAAACTCCGAGCAGCTGGACCGAGCCCAGAAAAATAATGCACGAAATGAAACCGGAGCAATGCAATCTATCCTACATCCTGTACCATACATTAACACTGGTAAGGGTTTACCGCCATTCTCCATAACCCTACTAATTAGTAATATTGGACAAGCTGCATAGGACTCACACAGAATCCACAAAACTGGGGGTCTTGTGGTCATTGGTAATGTCACCCCCTGGGTCATTCTTGTGTGCTGGGTGGGTGGAGTTCCATGTTCCCCTGATTTTTCAATTTTGGAAGCTTCCCCATGATCAGCGCAAGGAAAAAAAATTCCCTTGGTGAGAAATAGCCTCTGAAGCTGGGAGAAAGAGAAATCTCTTTGATGCTTAGGAATAAGCAAGATGCTACAGACACAAATAAGAATAACCATTCCCCCCGCCCCTGCCAGCACGACTCCTGCTCATTTAAAAAAGGAAGGGGGAAAGAAAATCTCATTTAAAGGCTAATTGGAACACCAGGGGAGAACCATATATTCATTAAAAAGGCAACAAATTTATAAAAGCCAGTGCTGCCATATTAATGAGGCAGAAGAGGAATGCAGTTAGATTAAAACAACAATAGTAATGAGATCCTTGCACTTTATATTTCAGAGAGATATTATTGCTATCATTTGAATATAACGTTATTAGCTATATGTTCCTGCATGGCTCCAGCCAATTTGCAGAACTTTGCAGAAACCAATGTTATCCTTCCAGGACGTTGCCTGATGACCAGCCTTTCCGTCGCTCAAGCCTTCTGATTTCAAAACTAAAACGAGATTGACTGCCCCGTTCTGACTATTTGTACTGCTCTCGTAGAGGTAACAGGATGCTAGCGAAATGGACACGTTTACTCATTTGCCAGGTTCTGGTGCTCACGGAGACCTGACAACCTATTAATACCTGTCCTTCCTGGACAATGAATGAACACAGAGATTGTCCCAATGTTGGTCTCCCTCTCGGATCATACATCTTCCCCCTTCTATAAAAATAGTAAAAACTAGGTGTGCACATTTCTGTGCTTGTTATTTTCAACATAGGTCACTAGGGTTTGCTTCAATCGGGAGATGCTCTAAGGAGAAAGACCTTGAGTAGAGATTTTTCATATCATCTGCTACCTGATCCTAGTAATTGGAGAAAACAGAGACAGAAGTCGGGTCTTCCTGCAGGCAACATCATTTGCTATACCTCTGAATGTTCCCTACAGAACAACGTAGCTTGCTATTTGCAGCTATTTGCCTCTAGACACCTACAGAACTTAGGCTAACCTCAAAAAGCTAAGGAGAGTCAGGCCTGGTTAGTATTTTCTCAAGAAAACTACATGGATATATCTGTGAAATCACCAGGAGTTGAGCTCAATTTGAAGGAGACGGTATCTTTATCTAGACAGACTAAAGAAGTCTTCAGACAATCATCTGGTCCATATATTCACTTGTGACTCATAATATGGAATGGGACTTGGTTTGAGAGTCCTCTCAAGGAACCCACAACAAATTCCATGACGTTTACTACAGCCTTCTCCAACATGGTACCCTTCAGAGGTGCTGGATTTGCAACTAGCTATCCTGGTTGGGAATTTTGATAGCTGCTGCCCTAACACATCTGGAGAACACCATATTGATGCTCTAACAAAATGCTAACAGCACCAAACAAAAACGCCTAATTGATCCAAATGTTTTCCAAGAATATTTGTAAAGGTGAGACTTCCAGAGTTCATTCCATACCATATAGGTTTTTACTGTTGGAACCTCTCCAGAAATATTTCCTGACTGGCTGTAATGGTACATGCGAAAGACCCTGGGAGACAGGGCAAAGAGACACTGCCAAGGGTACAGTCAGATAAGAGACGGCATAGCCCACAGCTGGATAATGGGTGGGGCAAGAGGTTCAGAAGAGTTTCTCGGGCTGTGAAGGAGACGGTGGGAGAAGTGTACTTGCTGACTTGTTCTTTCTATTTATAGAAAGGGAGGGCATTTCTCAAGCACTTTGGGGCCCACATAAAGAGGTTGTAGGACTGCAGGTTTCAGCCTCCACCTGATATCAAGTCATCCATTGGCATATCAATATTTTTTACCCAAGCAGGTTGGGGAGTCTGCCTTAATGAAATATTTCAGAGATGAACAAAAGCTCCCACTCTTCGCTGAATACATTCAGATAGTTTCAATCAATTTAAGTGAAATCAAGTGTGTTACATCAACCCAGCAGAAAAACCAAGGTTTTGCAAAGATATCTCTTTTGACCCGAAAGCTCTTTCTTGATGTTGACACCATCTGTGGAGTAACATTTACTTAGGAAATCTCAGCAAAGAGACAGCGCACTTAGCGAGACCTCCGATTAAATTGAACAGCATAAAAAGGGTAAACATGATTTATAAGAGGTAGTAGTGTCATCTGTATCTCCAAAGCAGTGATGGATTAAAAAATAATATTCTTCGTTGCTCACTTTAAAAATACACGGAGCATTATTAATTCCCCATGTTGACTTCCTTTGACATTTCATCCTTCCTACTTAACCACTTCGTCTGAAATCAGAAGGTAAGGTTAAACCTGTTGTAACAGAGGACGTCGTAATAGGCCTGACAGACACTGTTTTCTCTAGGCCCCCTGATTTGGGGAGTTTAACTAGCTGAACTCTTGAAAACCAACCACATCAGTTCTCCTTTTAGTCCGGAGGGAGAGTAAGTAGTGGTTGTGTCTAATCAACCGGGAAGAAAGAGGCCTTGGGTCACACATGGAAATCACTAGAGTTATTTAAGTTGCCAAAGGTTATTAATAAATCTCCCACTATTTCCTTAAGTAAATAATTGGAGGCCCATCTTTCAAACGAGTTATGTCTGGCTGTGTTATGGTACCAATTTGATCCTTCCTTTTCCCCCGCCACCAAGCAGGAAGCCAAAATCTCTGGTGACAACAATGGCAAAACTGTGAATTATAAACATTCATGTGTCTCTCATTTGAATGCCTCCTCAAATTTCCTTGACAGCTGGGCGTAAGAGAGATGGAGTGGTGGGGGAGAGAAAGATTCATGTTCTCTCTGGAGTGTCTCAGCCCCCCCCCCCCCACCCCCAAAAGCCACTTGCTGGAAAAAAGAAAATCTGTGTCAAAGCCAGGTTCCTCTGAGGAAGTTTTAAAAGTCCGAAGTAACATGTGAAACAGTCAGGATGTGCAGGGTTTGAGAATGTGTTTTCTTAGCAAGATTGCAAAGGAATTTCCCATGCTTCACGTTAGGGCATTTGTACTAATCCAGAAACTCAAGAAAGGAAAAACGGAAAGCTGTGGGAAAAATTCTGCACCACATCCTTGGATAATTTTTTCCCCCCTTCATTTAAACTGGAGCTGCCAAATGACTTTCCTCGTCTGGAATTATGAACAGATTTATTTCAAAACAACACGAAGTAGCATTGGCCTTTTCACCATGTTTTCATTCTACACAGACCTTATAACGTTTGTAAGCCTGTTGACATTAATTCAAAGAAAGAACGGGTACAAATTATCCAGCAAGTAGGCTTGACGGAGTTCGGAGTCGTTTTTTTTGTGAGTTGAAACTAATGAACCAATGCAAATTGATCAAAACAACAACAACATTAAAACTAAAAAAAAAAAAATGTATATAAGAAACCCAGTTTGGGTGGTTCATACATTTCTTGTAGACTCTGGTTGGGAACATAAAGGAGAACAATAAACAGGGGGAAATATTGACTACACTGTAAAATTGATCCAGACCTGAGACTGGCTTAGAAACACTACTAACAGCGAGAAACTTTTGTGATGCTTCATTGTGTAATAAGTCAGCATCAAGTGGAAAAAGATTTGCCAGTGCCTTTTTCCAACACTAAATTTGTGCTGTCCTGCTTTAGACCCCAAAATGTTCTCCATCTGTGATTCTTTCAAGTTAAAAAGAAAGAGCAGATGACTGGTTTGGGTTAAGGATAAACATATCAATCATGCACTCGTATGCACATACGCACAAAACATGTGCTAATATTCACAGATCACCCTTCAAACACCAGTAAGAAAAGGGATTGGAGGTGCTTAAGGGCTAAACATGATTTGGGAAATCTGGAATGAATGCCCGCTTTTTAAACAATAAAACCCAATGAGATGTGGCTGCGTCAAACAATAGGCCTGAGCAATGCTTTGAACTGGATTAGGAGGAAGGACCTTAGAACGTGCAGGAGTGTAAATGGAGCACCTGTCTGTGATGCATTAAAGCAGCTACATGATCCTAGAAAAAGAAGCTGCTGCTTTAATGGGTCTCAGACAAGCACTGCGTTTGCCCTCCGGTATGCTCTGGAGCACCTCTTCTAAGCTGAACTGGAAACACTACACAAACCTATCGAAAGAACTGAGTGATACCTGTACATCAATGTATCCTGTTTCCCCTCAGTTTGCATGTGCCTATTTTAATGCACACAAATGCTTCTGACATGGAATCCAGCGAAGGGACCAGCTGCAGAGAGCGCCAGAAAGGGAAGAGTGAAGAGGAAAGAATGGATGACTCAATGAGTCACTGAGATTGTTCCAACCAGGTGCAAACAATCTTTTTTCACTTGGGTGGAGAGCATACTTCTAAAACAACATCTTTTAGATCCTCAAGGACCATGGGAGGGTAGAGGCGTGACAAGACAGGATGATTGTTTCTCATCTGGGCAACAGAACTTTGGTTTACAATTTAGTTAAGGGCAGTAGCCTTACTGAAGGCTTAGCGTGCCTGTTTTGTTCTCAGTTGATATATTCACTTTGCAATTGTGCTTCAGCGATGTGATTTTTGGGAAGGCTCCAGACATGGGCATCCACAGGGGAGACAGAAGGTGGATGAGTGACCCACCAGATCTAATTGTGGCTTCTGCCAGATGTCTATTGCTCTGGAGGCTGCTTAAAACCCAACTGGTTTAAACCATTAGCCCTAGACGTGGAGAGGGCTACGCAGACTATCATCTGGGATATTCATCAGTCAAAATGTCTTCAGTAAAATACAGTTGAGATGGATGAATCTTAACCCCTGTAAAAGGCACGATTCCTAGAAGGTTTTCAAGGCACCAGCGTGGGCAACTCTAACGTATTTTCAAATGCTACTTTCCCTCTGACTTTTTATGGCAGCCTGAAGTCATTTCTGTAAGGAAACATCTTGTGACATAAAGAACTGAATGTTCGTCTGTCTTTCTCGGTACTCATACTGTAAGTATTTGCATGAATACTATATAAATATTTCTTTAGGCACATCACTGCTGTTACTTTCTAGAATCTCCACTCTAGCCTTAAAAACACAACAGAACCAGCAAAGAACCCCAAGTCACACACTTAGATTAAGAAAAACACCAGTCAAAACAACAGGATTTAACCATCATTACGTTATCTACCTGATGACAAATTAATGGTTTCTTCTTTTTCTTTCTTTCTTTTCAAATCTTCAATGAGCAGAGCTATTTTAAGACATCTGGGCATTTTTAATGAACCGAGATGGATTTTATAAATAAGCATTTAAACATGCTTGCATACTTAGATCTGGTTTTGTCGCTTTGCTGTTGCTGCTTCTTGGAATTCAGATTATTCTTTGCATGCATGCACACAGACACACACAGCGTAATTTTCACATCCACTAGCAGATCCTTCTAATCTCCAAAATTGCTGGCAAGATGTATTTACTATTCCCGTTGGGAGTGTTATGGAACAGCTGCTTCCATAACAGGAGAATGTATTCTTGTCAGAATTCACATTTATTCAGGATGAACATTCATTTGGAACAAAAAAGGGCATCTCAAACATGGCTGTTGTGTATCATCTCTCTTTTTGAGAGATGATATACAGCAGGCACTAGCCTCCTAAGAGCTTTGGAGTGGCACATGGGACCAGAACTTCCCAGCTGAGCAGGAGGTTGGAGCTCCTCTTTGGTGCAGAGTTTTTCCAAAATGTGTTCCATGGAACAACTTGATGGAATTCTTCGACAGGCTAAGGACAAAAAGAAGTTGACGCCATTTTCTATCAGTAGAGCTTTGCCTTTTGATCAGAGAACCCTTTTTTAAAAAAATAACAGGCTGACAGCCTGAAAAGGTTAGGAAACCCTTGGACTAGAGGCCTGCAATTGGCCCTTCCAATGCTCAGATTCTATGAGTGTCATCTTTTGGCCACTTAACCCAAATTCACAATTTTCGCGTAATCCCTAATGAGCTCAGGAATTGGGGAGGGAAGCATCAGGTCCACAAAGCCCACCACATCTTCCAACTGGGAAGCCGCGTTGTTCAAGACAACATATTGTCTACGAGAGTGTGAACGTGTTGAAGGAGGGGAGTTGGGAAGGGGAGGGGTGGGGGAAACTGAGAGCTCTGCTCTTCAGGCGCCCATCCTGTCAACAAGGGAGAGCTGATGCGGGCACAAGTGGGGCTGGCTTGCCAATCTTCCTGGCAGGAGAAATATTGCTACAGATGGCAGTTGCCAGCAGGGAACGGGGAGTGAAAATAGAGGAATTCATGACAGAAATTACCAGAGAAGAGAAGGAGAAAAGCAGAAAGAAAGAAAGAAAGAAAGAAAGAAAGAAAGAAAGAAAGAAAGAAAGAAAGAAAGAAAGAAAGAAAGAAAGAGGGAGGAAGAGAGGGAGGAAGAGAACTGAGTCATTTTATCTTGAGTGTTAAAGCAAAACCAGACATCAAACAGTCAAGCAAACAGAACGGGACCAGATGGTGTAAACTGGTACTGACTTCAATAAAGAAGCATTAATGCTCAAGAGGGGAGGCAGATCTACTTGACTGCCTCTGATTTCCCCATATACTCCTGCCCCCACTAACTCAAGGCCAGGCTTGAGAGAACCTTTGTGGTTTCATGCTTTTAGGAAGCGTCCACATCAGTAGATAATGACCTCAGGCCCACAGTAACCAGAGAAGCCCGCTTTGGGCCACTTAGATTCTTTGCAGGCTTCCAGCCTACCGCTTGGCAAATGGCCTTCAGTCTTTTTCTTTGTGAGCACATGCAGACTGTAATTAAAACTCTTTAAATAGTTTTAACACATCTATGCATTCCTTTTATCCACCCTTTGCCTACCAAAGAACATGCACAAGCATTTTAAGAAGAGTTTCAAAATAACGTTGGGAACCGACATGGGGATATGATCGTGATGACACATGGACTAGCCAATAAGTACCTGCTGGAGTCCATTTTTCTACTCTATAGTGGAAACTCAGGAACATGTTTTTGCCCCCAGATTTTCTTTGCTCCAGTGATAATATAAATCTGGTTTCCAGGGCAGCCAACTATTTCTACCATCTCCACTGCCCTTGCAATATTATGTTTGCTTTCACTGTTAGTACAGGAGCATTTAGAAAATTAACACATCAATATATTTATTGTGAAAATGTTGCAAGGAGTGCTGTTGCTTATAATTCTTTAGGTTTTCCAACACAATGAAAGGTTGATTTTGGTAGATGTTCCTTTGCTAAAACCAATAATAATAACAAGGAGGGGGAACAGAAATTATATACATATATATCCATCCATCCATCCATCCCTCAAGCTGATCTTGATTCTTAGTTGATGTCATGGCCATATATCCATATGGTTTTCTTGGCAGCAGTATGGAAGTAGCTGGCCATGTTTTCTTCCAGATTTTTTAAAAACTTCCTAGTAAATACAGACAGTCCTCTACTTACGAACTTTCGAGTTATGAACTTTCGCTGATACAAACAAACCTGTCTGCAACTCCAACCTAGAAGGTCCCGGAAGGTGGGAGAAGGCAGGAAAGAGTTAGTTTATGGTGCGCTGCATATGTACACTTGGCAGTACTGTTGCACATTGGGAGGCTGAGCATTTTATACTTGGTTGGACTTACAAACAAAATGGACTTACAAACAGACTCTTGGAACGTAACCTGTTTGTAAGTAGAGGACCGACTGTACTCCTTATATTTCCTAATAATCTCCCCCCAAAGTATTAATCAGGTAACATCCAGTTTAGCTTCACAGTCCTGACAAAGTTGGTGAGGTGGTGTCAACTGATGAGAGAGAGAGAGAGAGAGATCTGGACTTCCACCAATTCTGCAATGCTGCAGTAGATGATGATGGAGGACATTAGATATATCTATACTCAGCCACACCTGGGCAGCAACAGGAGTTCAATAACCTCCCAAATTATGAGACTACTATGACATACTGTTCTGCCCTTCTGTCCCCTAACATGACTCTTGGAGACGGAAAGCATACAATTCTAGGTGGATTTTTTTCTTTAGATCATGGGTTTTCTGACTAAATCCTTGAAACTCCTTTTAGAAAATCCCACTCCAAAGCTATTCACTGAAATGAGAGCCAGTGTGGTGTAGCAGGATGACAGTGAAGTCCCAGGTTCAAATCCTTGTTTCCTGGATGATTTAGGACCAGTCCCTCTCTCTCGGCCCAATTTTCCTTCCAAATTGTTATTGTGGAGGAAGGACTGATGAAAAGGTGGCCTATAAATCTATAGAACAAATATATAAATGTTGGAGAGTGAGGTAAAGGATCAAGGGGAAGCAAACATGACTTAATGTTCCCTGAGAAAATCTAACCCCCAACTGAAGATGCTCAGAACAAGTTACTAGGTGTTGGCCATCCAATTCTTTAAAACCTGTCAATGCTTTTACGTGATTAGTTAGTAAATCTGGAAAGACCTGTGTTTGTTCACTACTTATTGACAGAACAATATTGATAAAGCAATATCTAAGCTGAGCCTAGGAGAACGGAAGGGAACATGAGTCAAAGGCCACCCTGTGCTTGATTTACTTCTCTAGGCTTTCCTTGAACACAAGACCCCTTCACCATTCCTTTTTCTTATGTGAATTCCGTTTCAGATTTTTTTTTTAAAATGAACATTGCAAAACATTTTTATCTCACTGTCTAATCATTATTAAGCAACTGGACAGACTATTAAACAACAGGGAGGAAGGACCAGGATGTGCAAGTCAACTGCTGAAGGTTTCTGAAGTGACAGTGCACAAGCATTTGGCCTCAGTGCTTTTAAGTGGGCAGAACAATTCCTTGGGGAGCTCGCTTTTATTTCGGCCCCCTTTTCTGTGTGATGCTAATTGAACGGTCCAATTGCTTGCTTTTCCTAGACTCTAGAGGGACTATGTCACACTTGCCACCCCACCGCCCACCCCCAAAGAGAAGAGCTGACTAGATTCCCCTTTGGAAGCAGTTAGCGCTAAGTTATTATTCAACCAGAGAAGATCCGTGTTGACCAAGAGAACGAGAGAGGTTGAGGTCACATTTCGGCAGCAGCACAGAGCTCAAATCAGGACATGCTAGATTTTAAATATATTTTATGCAGGCTTCTTCAAGTTGTCAGTCTCCCAAGGCTTGGAGTGTGTGTCTCAGAATTCCCAGACTCCAATACATCAGGAGACTGTATGCAAAAGGACTGTGTGCTGTTGAGAGACAGGGAACGGGAGCCAAGGAAGAAAGTTCTATTGTCCGGCTGCGGCTTCAGCTGAGATTGGAATAGTGGCAATTTGAGATCCAACCCCACAGAAACAAGGAGAAAAAAATGGGAAGGGGATGCTGTGAAGCCCCCAGTGCAAGTTTACTGCTCTTTCAAGTAGTACTGAAACATGTTTTTGAAAACTCTGGAAGTGGAATTTCTGAATTGGGAAGGACCACAAAGAGCATTTAGTCCAACCAGCTTGCAATGTGCAGGGAAACCAGTTAAGACCGATACATATCGGTCCATACCTTCTTAAAAACTTCCAGGGATGGAGAACCCACAACCTCCATAGGTAGACTATTCTACTTTCAGACAAATATTTCCATCAAGAATCTTTTCTTTTATATTTAAATGGACTTTAGATAGCTGACATGTAAACCCATTATCTCTAGTCCTAGCTTCTGTGGCAGTTCATGATCATCTTTCCCCTGGTAACCTTTTTATGAACCTAAACACTACACCATGTCTCCCCTCAGTCAGGCTGAAGATCCCAAATTCCTTCAGCCTGACCTCACAGGGCATGTTCTCAAGTCCCCCTATCATCTTCATCACCTTCCTTTGAACCGGTCAGTGTCAGCTTAGAAATGTGATGCCCAGAATTTTAAACAGTAGCCCACATGTTATCTCAGCCTATGTAAATGCATTTCTAAGATTTAATCAAGCTAGATCTTGGTGGGCTTCTCTTGCACATGTTAGGAGCAGGCCATACAACTGCACTGATTATTAAAGTCCAGCCAGTTACATGTCCTCTCCCAAAACGTGCCATCGGCTGGTGACCCAACTATCCATTAGGTTGATATGGTACACAGACCAGGTCATTTATATCATTTTTCTACCCCTCATATGATGCCTGGGGTGAGGGTGATGTCATCAGCACCACTCTCCCACTACATAAATGCCACCTCCTTTGCCGTCTATGCCATTTCGGATGCGGGCCAAGGGTGTGGTAGGATGAGAATGACAATCTGCTTCAATTTCAGCAACATGTTATAGAGCGGAGGTGAGAGAAGGCACTGTAAAGTAGTCCTGTTATTGTTACTGATTGCATCTGAAGCCATCAAACAGCCAACCAGATGGGGATTATGTTTCCAAGTTACATGTACAGCGCTCGAATCTGTATGAGAGATGGATGTGGAAATGAGCCTTTGTATTATCCTGAGGGAAAAAGACCAACATTTGTAAAACAAGAGGGGGAGACAAAAAAGGGGGAGATTTCCCACCTCCTCCTCTTCTTTTTGTGGTTCTTTTCCTCTTCCAATTTCATCCAGGTTGCACATGAGTAAACATCAATTTTAGCACTAATATGGAGCACTGCTTTCCTTGAGGTTGGTTGTCTGATTTGTAGAGTGATTGTTAAATCATTAATTGTGTGTTTTACACTCAATTTTTAAAAGCTGCATCTCGCCAAGAAATAAAACGATTCACTTCTGGGTTCCCGCCCCCAGAACACAGACTTTAGGCCCATCATTCCTCCCCTGCTTTGGTGGTGGTGGTGGGGGGAACTGTAGAAAAACAGCATTTATCATCATGCAGATAAATTGTAACTGTCATACTATCCAATGCGTGTGCTGGAATGTTCAATGAAATGCGGTTTCCTGAGGATTATCTAGGTTAACTGCAGCAAGAGCCCCAAGAAATACCTTAAAGGCCAACCCATTCATCGTGACACCATAAATCCACTCACACAATGTGCAGATCACCAAAGTGATGTCCTTCACACTCGGCTGTGCCCGTGAAAACTACGCTTGTGTAAAGGAAAGCATGTGTGAAATGGCCCTTCAACAGTGCACATTTATACACATTCACACATGCACCATCACAGAGAGAGAATATCTTTATACACAAAGATACAGCCAGCAGCTTGAACATCTGTGAATAGGTCTTCCTCCACTATGGTACCCCTAGCCAGGAATGGCAAAGCAAAGTTTGGCACAACTTTACAGAAAAAGCTACATCAATCAGATTATCTGGCTTCCTCTAAGAAAGCCATAAATTGTTTACAGCAGCCTTGGTTTTTAATGGGGTAAGGAGGGAAGGGAAAAAGGTCAAAGAAGGGGGAAAGCTTTAATCTAACCATTTCAGCACACTTGGAGAAGTCCCTTCCTGCCACTTACAATTAAAACACAGTTTTCCCGGTTGCGGCAATCTCTGAGGGCCAAAATCCCAAAGGGTCCTATTAGAGTGAAGAAGTGAAAGTTAATGTAATGGACAGAAGTTCTGAAGCTCAGCTTTCTTGTTGGCTTTGAGTAACCTACCCTACAAAGCAAGGGTAAAGGGAAGTCCCAAGTTCTTTGGTCCAAGGTGGGCTGGCTGACCCATTGTCAGGCCCAGCCCAAGAACAAGGGTGAGACGGTCCAGCTGAGTTAAATTCCTTTATCTGCTTACACCTTATAGACAGAATCTTGCCAGACTAAATCTCTGATACTTTCCCTTCCTGGAATGCACCCCCTCCGACCTGATAGCCTTGATCTCTCACATCACCCTCCTCTTCGTAGATACACTCCATCACACCCATTGACAAAAAGAGCCTATGCAGTTATTCAGATATCATTAGGCAGCTGTGGTAAGCAGGAATCCACAAATCCACTTGCTATCACATCAGGGGTTATTGCCCGGCGGTGAGTGAAATGTAAAGCAAGACACGGACCTCCCATGGAGCTTTGAGTTAAAACTTGGAGGAAGCCACAGGAGTCTTTAGGAGGAGTGTGAGAGATTTGGCCTGTGTCTTTTCAGTACTGCTGCAGTGCCAGTGAGAAGATCCTAAATTCTTTCTAAACCCTGCAATGCTTCCCAGAGGTTAAAAGCTGACTAGGGAGCCAAGCTAACATCTGTGGATTTCTGCCACTGAGTAAAAGGTATATATCCTCACAACGTTTCCACCAGGAGCTAGGGTTGTAAAGAAAATAGAAAAACCACCCTACAAGCTTTGTGGAGACTGACCATGCCATCTCACAAGCGGTGGCATCTCTTTCCAACTGGACGCTAGGTTGTTCAAATGGAGAGGTCGATAATGAATATCAACGGGGTGCACTTCCTACAAGACAGAATGTGACCTTGGGCACCTTCCTTTGGCATTTCTCCACCTGACTCTTTTAATTAAAAGAAAAATTAACATTAATTAAAAGCGCGAGGCTCTAGCATCATCTTTGTTTCAAAGCATGTCTTGCGTCCCTTGTAAGTATACATAATAAAAAAGGTCCATAGTTACACCCCACTGCTCTGTTTGGAAGTATCTCTACTAGCTCAGAAAAATAAAAGCCAGAAGTAAATTGGAATGATAGTGAACCATCAAATGGGTTTAACGCTCATGCTGGAAGCAACTTCTTCAGCTTGTTTTCGGCTCTTCCTGGTCACGTAATGGATCTCTGACTTTCTACTTCTTCCTCTCTATGTTCCAACCTCTTTCAGCTAAAAAAGGGGGAAAACTCCATACAAAAACTTTTCAGGTTCTTGATCCTTAAGGTTTACAAATTAGGAAACTGGAACATGAAAGGAAGGAGGAAAAAGTTGAAGAGTCTTAGACCTTTTTTTAAAAAATAGAAGATTCATAACCAATCATATTCCCAGACTTGTTTACCTTGATTGTGTTTTCATCCATTTTTTTTCCTTTTGTTTTCAATTTTCTTTTAAGAAATGGAACACAATGGGGAATACTCAACATTGCCCCCAGGAATTTAGATCGTACTTTTTCAAGGTGATAAAGGCCTTTGTCTTGATAGATACTTGTCTGCACACTCCGTAAAGATGTTGGGCAACTGTTTATATATTCACCCAGAGGGCTGAGTATATAAATTGGCATCCTGTTTGATAAAAATAAACTTAAAGTGGCAAATGCTGACCTCTGGCCAGTTTCTGTGGCCTAAAGAATTCCACAATCCCCAAATCTTGAAATATTATGGCCAACTATTTGTATTGTCTCCCTTGCTCAATACCTTGGGTTATTGGTCATTTTAAAATGAAGCCAGAACTGCTATTTTGCCTTTGTAAGATGACTTCCCTTCTCTATAGCAAGACTGAGAGGAGGAGGAGGAGGAGGAGGAGGGGAAAAGGAGGAGGAGGAGGAGGAGGAGGAGGAGGAGGAGGAAAAGGAGGAGGAGGAGGAGGAGGAGGAGGAGATAGAGGAGGAGAAGGAGAAGGACATTTTTTCCATAATAATGGAGAAAGAGAAGGAACCGGACACATTACGCTCAGCTACAAAAAAAACAAATGAAAACCATAGGAAAATTAAAACAGAAACACCACTGGGATCTCCTTTCTTTTTCTCCCCCTTCTTCATTTTTTCATGTTGCTATGGAAGGGTGTCTAAAATAGTAGGAAAGGATAGTTAAAACAAAACAAAACAGAACACACAGCCTCCCCCCAACAAATAAGACCTAAGATAACACTGCTTCGAGTAATTGAACCTCCGCTCCTGAATCAGACATTGGATGGTAATTTGGAGTCCCGTCTTCTCACATTACAGACGGGCGTCCAAGGAAGCCGGCATGTCGTGAAGGGCAACCAAATCGCAGCTCTCGGCATTATTAATGAAGTAGATGGATTAATTTCCTATTTATGAGAAGCTAACCAACTGGCTAGCTTGCTGACAGCACTATTAATGATCCTTAATGCCCCACAGGCAGTAATGGGTCCCGTTGGGGGATGCTAGAGCTGTGCAATTTGTATTGAGGATTTAGACATTAAAAAAAAAGAGGAGGGGGGCTCTCTTGGGAGTAGGTAGTTGATCAGCGGGCGTTCCAGTGGAACACAGCAGACAAATAATAAATGACAGGCTTGCGATTAAATCAAACCTTCTACTTTAAGTGTTAAAGTGTCTGAGTGTCACTAACAATCTAGGGCTTGTTCCAGTCTCCCGAGGCCTCCTGAACACAGAAGCAGTGAGCTGGAAGGGAAAGAGGGAAAGAGAGGAATCAGGCAGGAAGCAGGAACAAAGCAAGGGACATCAACGCCAACGGCAGGAGTCGGCTGCCTGGACAAGGGGAAAACCACATTAAAGCCGAAAGGCTGGGAGCAGCAGAGGCCGCCTTGCCCTGAATTTGAAGGCATGACCTGTCCCGGGAAGGGGGCCAGGAGAAAGCCTGATTCTGCCCAGCAGACTCCTTTGGCCATCCGTGTCAGCCCCACCGAGTCACCGAGGCGTCTCAAAAGCATCTCTTGTGCAAGGCTGACGTCAGAAGCCAAAAGGATGGAAGGGTGGCGGTGGAAGGTCCTTCGCTGGAAACGGCCTTTGTCTAAGGACCCTGCCCCGGGAAACCTTGATTCTCTTCCTTTGTCTGCCTCTTTGTGTGGGAGTTTGGTTGTTGTTGCTGAATGGTTCTGCATGCTGTTTTAAAGGCCCTCCTAGCTCAGGCGTTTCTATTTTAAAAAAACCAGAAGGCCAATGCAAAGTCAGAAGATGGGACGTTTAGGCACCCGTTCTGGGGAGGAAACACCTAGATAACCCCCTCTCCAGATGGGATCTGGAATTTGGGGTGTTTCTTCATATGGCGCCAACAGGCAGGGAAAGACAAGAACTCCCAACAATGGGGAAATGGAGGGCTCCTAAGCTCAGCACAACCTCAACCCAAGGTTTAATCCAGGATAAGATAAACCATGATGGAGCCCAAAGCCAACTCCCAAGAATGTTCACTTCTCACAAGCAGCCAGCACTGTGAGATGGTCGAGATCTGGAACCAAATTAGAACCAGCACAAAGCCCTACATCGGAGGTGTCCTTGGTCGGGTCTTACAAATGGAAAATATTTATTTCTGGGTGTTCTTAAAAAAAAAAAAAAAACTATTAAGAGAAAAAAAACCCCACAAATGAATCTGATGATCGCTATTTGCCTAATGAATTTCTATGTTCTTAGGACTGCTACTCTTTTATTCAGAATGTGCAGATCTGTTTTGAGAAGCTTCATTCCGAACATTAGCGCCATTCAGTGTGGATCATTTGGGGGTTGCCTTGTGAAAAAACTGGGAATATATATCTTTGAGGACTAACACACAAATCCTAAAATAAAGTACATCTTTATCAAATCTTAACTCCAGGAAGATGGTGCACACAATAAAAATGAAATTGTTTAGAATAAAGAGCCATATTTTTCTTCCTACAACATCCTTAAAATTAAATTCCTCCCTTCCTCCTTCCTTCCTTCCTCCCTCCCTCCCTCCTTCCTAACAACAATAACAACATCACAACAATGGAGATGGGATTTGTTATGCTTTGATTACATCCCTTCCTCTCTCTCTCTTTTTTTTTACACAGTGGAAGTCATAGGCTGCAGTGAATAAGAAGGCTGCAAACGAAAAAACATGAAGCATCACACTTGTTTTGCTCATCTTAAATGCAAGATGTTACACATGCTTACTCTCTAATTAACAGCACTGTACACACAGCTGGTGAGACCCACATTTTCCAAGAATCAAGTCTGAACTAGGCGAGCAATGACTTGGGAAATCCTAAGCATCATTCAGGGAAAAAAAAAAAATTGGCCAGGGAGACACCTTGGCCCAGCTCTCAGAACCGTATCTTTATTAAACCATCATTGGCACAAGATTGGTGAAATGCAAAGCCAAAGAAGGTTGGATTAGCCTTATGAAGTCAACCCTGGGACCTTTTCTCTGGCATCTGTCACCAGCAAGAGGTTGCGGACATACGGGTCAGGATTCCAATATTCTTCTTTTCAGACAAAAGTAGAAAATGCTTTGCGTGGAGTCTTCTCATACTGTATCCTTACAGCTTTCTTAACAAAATGAGTTTTAAGGGTAAAATGTTCATTTGAGTGCCCTCTCTTCTCACTTCCTCTATTACGTCATGTTTTTCTCTACGATTATGAACTCCGTTGAAATTAATGGACAAAAGAACTCTTCAGTTTCCACTGCAGATTCCTTTCTCTGCCCTAAATTAAAAGCACTGATTTCTCTGATAATTTCAAATGCTGAAGCCTTTGAGGGCCCCATTTAGTGGCCACAGCAACTTTCCCTCCCAGACCCTGTGTAACTCTGTCAAGCAGAATTTGCATTGATTCTTTGCATTTGCAAATGATGATGATGATAATACCAGAATCGGCAGCAGCAGGGTCTACTAGGCCTCAAAACTTTCTGGGTTTTGCATGTAAAGGGGCTGACCCAAATCCATGAATGAAACCCCTTCAAGACACTTAGATGGGCTTTCAAGTCTAGCTTCACAAGAAGAGCCATTTAGGACAAGAGGGAGGGAAAGTGGTCCAAAGATCAGCAAAGAGCTATCTACTTATGGGTTCTCATACATAAATTAAGGAGCTTGCCCAATCTGGTTGCTTCCAGATGTCTTGATGGTTGGAGATGATGGGATATTTCATCTCTTTTCCTTGCCTGACATTCTTTGGAAACAATTTCCCAAATCCCATCAGTGCGATGACTTCCCTTGCTTTTCTCCATCCTCTGCAAGCAAGTGCAGAAGGAGAAAATAATCATTTCCTTCAGGAGAGTCAAGAGGCCGCTGCAAACTGCCACGGGAAAAGGAACATGCCAGCTCGCTCATCACGCTGAGCATTCGTTCTGCCACTTGCTGTCAAATTAAAACACAAGCCAACAACTCATTTCTCCAGCTCTCACAGTTACAAATTAGTCCATTAAGTCATCTATAGAAGCCCCTTCTACTTCCTCCTCTTCTCTTCTCAGTAATGACCTCAGAGAATTCCTTCATAATCACCAAGTTCTCCTGGGAGGCTCCTGAAAAGCAGATTGGTAGCATGCCACATACCTCCCTTTTCCAACCACTGTCTTATTCTGCCCCTCTTCCTGCACGGCATTACTTTCAAAAGGATGACGACAAATTTAAGAAGGGGTTAGACTTGCAAGCAAAAGCACAGGGGTGACAGAAAGGCAGATACATGGTGAGTGGTGGATGGGGGGAAGAAGAGGGAGGAGGAGATATTTAACTTTTGAGCAAAGGAGCCCAATTTTAGCATCATTTTAGGAAAAAAACATGCCTTCTTGAGAGAATCTCTTTTTACACACCTCTACACTCCATCCTTTGTTTCTTCATTCCCCTTCCTGGTAGAAGGCATCTCTGTTCTCCAAACTGCTGTCACATCCATGGGAAGAAACAGGAGAAGGACTGCAGGGCACTGAGCCCATCTTCTTGTAGTTTCTGCAATACAATCCATCATATTGTAGGATACTTGCAGATACTAGGTTTAATGCAGAAGGCTCGCCCCATTTCACGTTTTCCATTTTTCCTCTGATGAATATTGAGGATCTGTTGGCAATCACCCGGCTCTTGTACTTGAAGGTTTTAGCATCATTTTAATTTGGAACATTCCCTTTCTTGTACCTTTGCAAAATGCTTGACAATCCTCAGATCAATGAGAAGATCATATGAAATAGATGAATATATAAGTCACCAAACATCATGACTGGCACTTTCCGCTTATCCTGGTTCTACCTCTTCTGAATGACTGCATTCATACCTGGTTTTTCTTCCCAATTTTAAAGCTGAAATATTTGTTCTTTGCGCAAGAAGTAACTTAGAAGTGGGATGGATGGATGGATGGATGGATGGATGGATGGATGGATGGAAGGAAGGAAGGAAGGAAGGAAGGAAGGAAGGAAGGAAAGAAAGAGAAAGAAAGAAAGAAAGAAAGAAAGAAAGAAAGAAAGAAAGAAAGAAAGAAAGAAAGAAAGAAAGAAAGAAGTCATATAATACATGATCACCATTGGAAATATGTCTCAGCATCTGCAGCGGCTGAAACGGCATGTGGTGCTACCACATGGCATTTTGGGATTCATGTGCACAGATTGTATCCCCAGCAGGGGCAAATTATATCCACCACCAGCACCCATTGAAGAGGATTAACTTCTAGAATCCCCGTAGAGAGAGCAGAGCCCACAGACAATACTAACAGTATCTTAGCCACATTTTCTCTAAGAGCTGGCAATGGAAAATAGAACAATTTCTGAGTCTTTGGCTGCAGAAATCTGTATTGGTTTCTCTCCCTCCCTAGCTTACGGTCTGCACTTCAACGTCCCCCAAACTCTCACATCTCCAGGCAGCCCAGAGAAAGAGGGTTGTCTGAAGCTCTGGAGAACCCATCGCTCATCAGCGCCAACCATTTTGAGCTAAATAGGCCAATGGCTTTCTTGAATCTAAGGCAGCATCATATGTTCCTCCTTAATGTTGCACATAGCAGATGGAGCATAGCCCCCCTGCGATTCTGCCATCCCCATGCAAATATCCCCAAAAAGAAAGGAGGGATCCAGAGCTTGTGGGGTGAAGAAGGAGGCCCTCAACCAATCTTGTATTCGCCAAGGTTGACAACCTGGAATATTTCCCAGACTTCAGAGTTTCTCACCTGCATAACAAATTAAGGGATTCTGGATTCTGCCTTTCCCACTCTCAGGAACCATGTCCAGCTTGGTGGCTGTTCTGAAGTGCGCAAGCAGGCTGGCTGTGAATGACAAGCAGGCCATACGAACGCCTTCCTGGTGAACACCCAGAGGTTTTCAAGGTACTTGTTTCTCGACAGGCTGTGCTACGGCTATTTTCATGGCTAGACACACAAAAAGCAGGTTCTAAAGGGAAGACGATGGGGGGGGGGGGCATATTGACAGGCCCACTGTTATTGCAAAGTGTATCAGTGGAGCAGCAGCTCCAGTGTATTCCCTTTACACACACACACACACACACACACACACACACCCTGCAAACAACAGATCAGGCAGACTTGCTTGATACAGTTATCCCTTTACTTTGTCTCTCTGCTCCACACCACTCGTCCTGCTTCTTCCAGCACTCCACCATGCCTTGCTGGATGGGAATGTTTGGAAATGAAGCTCAAGATATCCTGGAAGGCACCAGCTTGAGTTGATAAGTAAAACAACCGTATATGTCAGTTATCCATATCTAATAATCATTTTGGGAGACAAGCAGGGACTGAGTTCCCACCTCCACCAAACTTGGCTCAGTCTGCGTGTTCTGATATTCTGTAAGCCACGGTAAATCAAACAATGGCTTCAAACCACTCTTTTGTGCTCTTCTGGTTGGTCCTAACAAAGGCATGGCACCATCATGGGACATGGATGATGCTACAGATCATACCTATTAAGCTAATACACTGAACCCTCCTCTGCCTTTTGCAATTTCTCACCATTTGAAAGAAGCACCCTAATGTTTTTGAACTGTGGACATATGCAGAACTGGACTGTCTAAAACTGGTTCCCATAAAGCTTTCAAAATCAATGTGCAGCCATTCACGACAGGCAGCTGGACAACATGTTTTCCATCTCCTTCAAGAAAGGGGGGCGGGGGGAGAGAGAAAAGGAGAGGACAGCTCACAATTTTTTTTTCTGCATTAGTTGGGCATATTTCAATGCTTCTTAAAAGCCCTCTTCCCCCTCACCTCTGTTTGTCTCAAACCAATTTCTTTAATATGCAAATATTAAGAAAAAGGAAGGTTTACCTTTCCTCTTAGGATCCTTCAGAATCCAGGCATGATTAGAATGGAAAATTAAAACTCTGTCAGCAGTTTTCTGGCTCCCCTAAACTACACTCACTCTGTGATCATAACATTTTGCTCCCAGCTACGATGTTCTGAAATTTGCATTTCTTTCAATCTGGGATTGTTTCATTCTCTTCCTCCCCACCCTTCTCCCAAAAGGTAAACAGAATAGTGCTGGAAACCTCCTAAAAGAATCATCTTGTCTTGCAAGCTCAGCCTGGTCTCTTTTCGGAAGATGAAAAGTAAGAGGTAGGTGGAATTTCCACTGTTGCTAGATGTTTACAGGAACTCTGTTCAAATGTTCCTCAAACCACATTGGGAGTGACTCCATTTCTGATGTAACAGTCCGCATTCCTGAAATGGTTCTTGGAAGGGTTCCATCGGGAGCAGACGGGCAGACATTTTCAGTTGGACCACGTCATTGGGACAACCTGCTCCCAAACCATCTTACCAGCTGAACTTTAGCAACCCAGCCAAGCATCTCATGGGAGAATCACCCTCAAACACATCGATGGTATGACCCATTTTGGTATATAGTGTTTTATCCGTGCGTGAGCAGAACAACTTTCCAAAAGCTGTCCTGTGGATCCAAAACCTTAATGCAAGAACCAGCACTTAAAATGAAATGCTGATGACGGGGATTCATAATCGTAATAGTGACACTGTAGAAAATTAGCCAGGTATATGATGGAAAGGGTCTTTGCAAAAACAGCCATGGAAATGGGTTACGCTGTTGAGTTTCCTGCTCTTCTCTCTCTTTGACTGGAACCCAGCTTGCATCCCAGAGATCTTTTTTTTTTATAGACAGAAAGAAAGAGACCCCCCTCCCTCCCCATCAGACCAGAAAACAAGGGAGGGAAGGGGAATTAGAGAAGCTTTAACAAGCTCTGAGCTGTAGATTATAAGCCGCTGCTCAAAATTTATAGATGTTTGGATCCTTGCCACGCGGAACAGATTGGCAAGCTGATCAGAATCACAGCAGGATGTCTAATGAGCCCCACACAATTTTTCACCCCATATTTTTCCAATAAAAAAGCAGTTAAATACCAACCACAGCCACAGCAGACCCGCCATCTGGCTGCCTCTTTCTACAGCCATCATTAAAATGTTTTTTGGCAGTTTACACCTCGCTTCTTTCTTTTCTCTGGCTCTTCCCCCCCTTCTCTCCCCCCCCCCCACCGGCTTTTCTCTGTACAGATGTGGAACGAATTTTCTGACAACCCTTGGATGAAACAAGGGATTTTATAGATTAACTGCCTAACGCCTGGGTCTAATTTTAAGCATCTTTAGCACACCAGCGGCATCTCTTTAAGTGAGCTAATTGTAAGAATGTAACTCCACTGGCAATATTTGGGCAAGCCTCAGTGAAATTGGAAATCAGCCTGTCAAAGGGTCCATATAAACCAGGCCAAATACATTCTGGGAACTTGGCTTGCCTTTAAAAAAAAAAAAAATGGGGGGAACGGGTGAATATAAAATTATTGCAGGATTGTGCTGTAACTAAGCATGCTAAAAAGTTACTGTTTAAAGCTTTATTGCTGGGTTAATAGTGTACACTTCCTCCTTTCCTACTGAAACCCAATAGGAAGGAAGGCCACCCTAGCTTCAGTGGAAAGTCTCTTCATTTAATCCCTGGGTATAAATTTCCAGGGACCAGGGGATTTGCCAAGGTTGAGTCCAGGGGACAATCTGATGATCTTGGGTCAAGAACCCAGTCAGATGGTCAACAATGAGGAATATGAAGCCTGGTGCCCAAATCAGGAAAGGTCTTAGCTAATCTTTACTAAGCAGGAGGCTCTACAGTCCAGGCTGGATGGATAGAGCTCATCCAAACGCTGAGTAAGGAGTCAGGTTGCATACAAATTTAATAAACCATCATCATCTTCTTCACCACCACCATAAAGGTCAATTCCTGACCAGTGATTTAAAAGGATCTTCAAGGGTCATCCAACTATTGTTGTTGGAAAAAAACGTAAGAGGACAGGCTTTATGGCACTTTAGTGATGGCTGGATGATGCTATGAAGATGGTCTAAGTCACTAGTGGGGACATGGATGCAGGCAGGCAAAGATCGCTTGCTGACAATTCCATAATGCTGATTCCAGCATTAAGTTAATAGGCAGCTAAATCTGGTGGGATTACAGACAGTTTTCTCTGTCATTAACTGCGTAACTAAGTTTCCTTTAGAAGATACAAAAATGACACCATCAAGACTTAATTTCAGCCACTGAAAGGCAATCTAACAAGAACATTGGCCATGCTTGAAGTTCGAAAGGGAGGGGGGGAAATGATGGCAGGGAAAGCCATCTTTCAGTTTTTCTGCATCTGCTTTGTCCTTGAAGGTCCCAGATTCAATCCACGGCCTTTCCAAGGATAGATGAGATGGACTCTGCTCTGAAATCCTGAAAAACTGCTATAAGTTAATACAATCAGTAGTGAACTGCAGGAACCACTGGGTGATCTCAATTTAAGGCAGCCAGATTCTAATGTTTTGCCTCTTAAAAAGAAATATTACTAAGAACCATATTAAAAGCAGGTTCTCCCCCCAAAATTAGGGAGAGATACTGAGAGTGCCTTTTATCAGCTGAACAAGTTCTGACCTTCAATCAATATGGTGAATTAGATGGCCACCAGGAGGAAGCCTTTTCTGAAATTGGCCTGAGGCTCTGGAATGGCCTCCAGGGATCAGAAACAAATCGTTCTTCATACATACTTTTGTAAAAGGAAAAGGGACCTGTTACAAATTGTGGAAATTCTGGGTCACCAATCATTAAGATTGGAATCTGGAAACTGATATTATGCTGGAGGGAAAGGACACGGCAACCCTTGGCCCATTTTGGCCACAAACTGTGTAGATGGAAAAAAGAACCCTCTGTTATTAGGGAATAATACCTATGGCTGAACACCAAGAATGTAAAACTGTATGACCACAAATTTCCTCACCTGGCCTGACCCCTAGCCGTTTAGATTTCCAGCATATCAAAGGTTTCATTAATGATCAAGCAGATGATTTTTGGAAGCCCACCACTCATGGTTTGATTTTACGGCATACTGACAAGTCACCATTACCCTTTGTTAATATTTTAATGTGTCTAAACTGGTGGCCATCCCCATATTTCATGGCAGCAATCTACATAAATCAATGATGCACTGAATTGAAAAGGGTTACTTTTTTTTTTTTTTACAACCTCAAAAAAGCTATGCTTGGTCAGACCAGAGGTCTATCTGGTTCAACCACCTGCTTTTAACCAACAGGATATTTATTTCACGCCTCCCTGAGAAACTGATGAGACACATAATGCTCCAATTTGATTTTAATTGGAAGTTGTATTTTATTTTGTTTATGACATATTATAATTTGTAGCATGTATGCTGCCGTATGTGGTTACAGATCCAAAGCTAATAAAGTTAGTACTCCTACAAACAGAGGAGCAAAACAGGCCACACAGCCATCTTCTTAGAGGTTCCCATGCTTAATCTGCATCACTTGATTTAAAGTTTGATTCTTTGGTGCCACATCTGAAAAGCAAGCCTTGACCTTTATGGATTTTGGTGTAACTCTCTGTTGTTTTGGTCAACAGAAGAAACAACCCAAGAAATATCATTCATTCTTTTGCTCTCTCACATGTCCTCATGTTGGGTGTCTTTTACCCATGACTGCAAAATTGAGGAATGCCTATAAAATCATCTTGTGTTCCATGTTCCCTTCCACTAATACATATTTTTACAGTATTTTGTGAGCTCAGGACAAAGAAATAACTAGGCCATTGCTAAAGCTGGTAACAATCTAGGCTGACTCAAAAAAAAAAAAAACTCCCTATTTTTTTGCACAGCAAGAGAAACAGAAAACATCTTTTCCTCTCTCTTTTTTTCAGAGCTGAATTCTGCTACGATCAATGTGGAAACGTAAGCAGCCAAGGAGGGATTCTTGAAATCCAATTACCTTTCATTATGCTGGAAAACCCATATGTAAAAAAGAAAGAAATGTCAATCCAGAGATTTCTTGGTCTTTTGACTCCCTTTGTCTATTATGCAGTTTACTTACCGCGACAGTTGGGTTTTAGAACATGGTCAGGGAATAACACCGCTACAAGAATGAAAACTGTCTGTTCTTAAATAGTTTCCATCCAATCCTCGTTATGTTGCCCCAAGGCATCTCTTCCCAGAACTGGAGCTGTGTGACTTGTTTGTGCACTCTCGTACTACCCCTTTCGTGACATGCTCAGGCAATAAAGGAAAGACGAAGACAACTGTGAATTTGACCTCAGCCCAATTTTCATTGCGTCGAATTCTCTTTCTCTAAGGATTCTCGTGGCCCCACTGCTTTCGCTGGGCGGGATGTGCGTACCACAAAGCAGACCCACCCGCCCTTTGATAGACTCCTTTTATGATCAGAGGCCCCACCTGGGAGTGTTGAATGGAAGGAGGGGCTGAAAGGGGGGCAAAAGGCGACTTTCCCAGCCAGGGTGTTGGCCCCATGGGGCAAATTTGGGACAACCCGACCGAGAGGAATATTTCAGCAAAGGAACAAAACTAGCATTGAACAATAGCTGTTTATCTGCACAGCACCCAAAAAGCCGTAGGCCATCAGCTTATATATTATAGAAATATGATACAAACTTCCCTTAACTTGAAGTCACATGGATTTATTTTTATTGTTTGGCACTGTTAGGCTTTGGAACTGCTGTGTTACCTTTATGGATTAACCAGGTTGGGTACTGGTCAGCCCAACCTAAGAGCAGCAATATTATAGGTCTATAAGGGATCCGTAGGCCCTCACTGGTTTTCTAAATGGTTTACAACCAGATCATACATCTTTTTGCTGCCATATAATATTTCTTGCATTGCGATTTCAACTTTAAAGCAACTAATCCCTAAGCGGACAGTATCCATGGGTTCAACTTGGACAGTTTTGGCACATGAAAAAACTTTTTGTTTTCCCAATTTAAAATACACATGAATAGGATATTATTGTAAATTGTGTGTGTGAGATACACACACAAACACACACACAGACACACACCGAGGACTCTTCGTGTTATAAAAATACTGTGCAGTGTGTAACATGGAAATCAAGAAACCAAACACCCGAAGATATGAAAGCACAACATTAATCAGGACTTCACGAAGGAAATTTTAAGGGAGGATTGTGCATAGCCATGTAACACAAGCCAAAGGAATACATTCAGGACATAAAATTTATCATGATTCACCTTTTTTTAAACAATAATTTTATTAAACATTACAATTAAAATGATAAAAACTAATACAAACTTAAAAAATAAAAGAATGAAAAAATGAAAGTGCAGAAGGAAAAAAGATAGAAAAATATAAGAATATAGTAAATAAAAAAGAAATATGTAAAGAAATGACGTCCCCCTTCATCACAACAAGTATAAGCAATTTTAGTAACTGATCAGCTTCTCTTAAAATACAACAGATGATCTCTTCTTCCCATATCTCATCTAGTTGTGATCCATCTGAGTGGCAGTTTTTGGAACTCTAGCATCAGACCTGCCAGATCCCTGTTGAGGGATTTTACTTTGCAAACTTTCAGGCAACTGGGAAACACAACCACTGTCTATGACCCCCAAAACTGGGAGTGAAACGTCACTGCTCCTGAGATTAATTATTCCCTTTCCTGAAGCCGTTGAAGAATCAAACAAAGTCTTGAGGACATCAACTAGGAATTCTACAGAGACCTGAGACTGAACAGACGATACAGAGGTGAATAATGGCTCAAATTAAGCTTTGAGAAAATAACAAAAATAGAGCCCCTGAGATTTTTCCTGTCCTTCTCCTTCTCCTCCTTTTTTTGCACTTAATTCAAGCCAAGCCTTAAAACAAACTTATCCACAAAGACAAACTCAGCCTGACCATCTGCTCTGTGTTCTCTAGAGGAATGGTTTGCTCCAAAGAGGTCCCTGTCTCACTGGAGTTGTTTCCACCCACAAATCATTAAACGGATCCTTTCCCTAATCTTCCCAAATATTTTGTCCTTCTCGTTTTCAATTCAAACCTGGGAAACACAAATTTAAACCTGGTCCAAAACCAAATATGGATTTCTCTCTTTTCCAGAAATGCTGATAATACCCCATGCCAGGTCTTTCTTTTTTCTCCTCCTCTCCCTCCCTCCACTCACCTGCTCCCAATCATTCCATGCCAAAAGTACGTATCTTTATGAAAACACCTTGCAGAGACCCCCTTATGACACAGCTGTCAGAGCCAGTTCTGAAATACGAGTTTCATTAGTTAGAGTACCTCTGTACAAGGGAAATGTCAGCATGGAGGTTTTAGTTAGTATGCAGCTCGCAGACAAGCTGGCATCAGACCCATCTTGCAATGTTACATCACGGATGCTGCTGCTGGAAAGTACAGAGGTAGACCAAAAGGGATATGCACCAGGTAAGAAAGGATGGAATTTAATACGGAGTGTGAAAAAATACAAAAACCTGCCCCTCCAATAGCAGTTCTCAACTTTTTCCTTTAGGTGGGATAATCTGGTCGCATAAAAAGCTTCTGTGAACCATTAGAGAAGACTATAAATGCAGGACTGTGATCCCCGCATGGCTTCTGCTGGAGCCCAAAATCAAATAGTGGTGTTGATTTCTGTAGCATTCATCCTACTTGGTTTTTCAGTGTGCTTTGCCTAATTCTTACAGCAAAGCTATCAGTGCATGGTGCAATGAGGGGTTTTGTTATTACCCAACTAGTTGCAGAGCGTGATGCTGAGGTGGAAGGACTGGCCCAAGGTCACCCAGTCTGCTTCCGTGTTCAGAGAGGACTAGAACCTGACTTTCTCCACTCTTAGTCTGGCACTTCAACCCCAATACCAAGCTGGTTCTCCTGGACCCCAAAATTAAGCAATTCAGAATAACAGAAGTGGATAACCCTGTGAGAAACTGATGGTTATTTTTTTTTCCCCATTCTTGTTGATATCTGTAGGCACTGCTCTAATCTGGTTAGTTTCTGGGCAGTGAATAACAAAGCTCAAATAGCAACTAAACAACAACTATCTACTATGGAAAATAAAAAAAATCTGTTTAGTGGTGGACACTTAAGATCAAGTAGGGCCAAAGACATGTTGGAATAATATTTTTTTTATGAGCTTGCAAAATACAAGAAAGGATGTGGCCGAATGCATCCCGGGGGCAGGGGCAACCACTGACAAGGCCTGTTGCCAAGTCCAACCCCCATATAACTCTCAAGAGGAGAAAGGGATTCTTTCTCTAGACCAGCATTTCTCAACCTTGGCAACTTTGAGATGTGTGGACTTCAACTTCCAGAATTCTGGGAATTCAGTCCACACATCTTAAAGTTGTCAAGGTTGAGAAGCACTGCTCTAGATGTTGAGACTAGAGACTACATTCAGTTCTGATAAGGTGCTGTCTGATGTATCTTGGTGAATGGAGATTTTAGCACCTATCCCATGATAGCAATGTCTTAATGGATGGTCCATGGACTACAAGTTGAGAACCATTATTCTACAGGAGGCTATCAGCAACTAAAAAATACACCTTAATAAGCTGCTGTGTATGTCACAGGACTTTATTAACATGGGCAAATCTACGTGTCTACACATTAAAGACAAGAGCTGTTTCTCAGAGTCTAGAAAGTAGACTCAAAACTGGGCTGTAAAAGAAATTAGAGCTTGTGGAAGGTATGAGTGAGTGTTAAGGAGGGACTTGGCCAAGAGATCACACAGTCCAGAGACAGAAGGAAGGATGAGAAAGAAGCTCAACATAACTGCTGTGGTTTTAGTTAAGGGATAGGATGGACAGCAACTTGGGCAGGCTTTCAAAATTCTGTTATCATACCCTACAACAATAAAGTGGCATTCCTCAGATCCCTGCAATGTCCATTTCTTGATCTGGCCTATCTCAGAGGGCTGATATGGGCCTACTTTCAGAAGGTTTTAAAAGAAGCAAAAATGAATTTCATAATGAACCCTGGGCAGACCATGGGAAATAGGGGTGGTCCCTTGTAAACAGAAGCAGCAAGCAGATATGGTGCAGCTTGTGACATGGAAGGAAAAGATAGACTTGATTAAGTTTCTCTACAACAGTTAGAAGGGCCTTGTTCTACTTGCCTTGTTCTTCCTTACATTACTTCTACATAGGAATGATAAAGCAGCATGGATGTCCATGGGGGGAAGGGGTAAACAACGTCATGAAATCATCCTGCAAGTGATGCCAAGCCACCTTCCCTAACTTGGCATTCTCCAGATATGTAGAGTAACACCCTCATCATCCCTAGCCTGAGTGGCCTTCAGGAGTTATCTAATACACCTAGAGAGCAGCCATCCAGGGAAGGTTGTGGTCAAAACTACCTTTTTCAATGAGGCTTACTAATAAGATGGAATTGCTGTTGACCTCAATACAATTTTTTTTAATGAGGTTGCTTGATTATGAAGACCAATAGCCTTTACTAGCCAAGCACATGGGCTGGAGAACACCTGTAGTTCAACACAGCTTGAGGTTTGCCATAACTTTTGGGTTTCAACGGAATAGGTCAAGAAGTTCCCCATCTGATATGTGCCTAGAAAAGGTTGGGTGGGGGAATGGTGGTGGCATTTTAACTGTGTCTTGAAGCAAGTCATTGGTGAGCAATTCGAAGAATCCCTCCCTCCTTGACCTTGGATCATAAAGGGACTGAGACATTTTTCAGACTTGATTTTATCAGGCCACAAAGTTATGCAGCTGGTCTGGATGGTTGGCGAGCAGTCTTGACTGGGATTCTTGTATAGCTGGAGGCCAGATGTGACTAAGGCTGGAAAGATTTCTAAGTTGTTTTTTTTACAGGTAGGTCAAGGATTGGAGGAAGCTATTTTCTTTAAAAAAGCAACTATTTCACCTTCTGTGGTCATTCGGCATGAATCCCTGCCTAATATCGCATCTTTACCCAAGATCAAAGCTGCTAGAATGGTATAGCACGTTACTTAAATTCAAACAAGCTAAAAGCTTTCTCTTTCTTGTTTGCTAGATTCAGTAGAAGCTATATGGTGTCATCTGTTGCATGTCCCTTCCTTGACCGTGATTTGTCAAAGGACAATGAAGATATCGTGTTAACCCTTGTACAGAAAACTTTTGAATCGCTGAGAATGCAAGATGCCAAAAGGGGTGAAATGGAGTGGATCTTCCTTTGAGATTAAACTCCTTCTTGGACCATGTTTAAGTTAACCAGGAACTGCCCCCCAACCTGGACTTTCTCCTAGACAGCTCAGTATAAACAATTGTTGCTTGAGTCATACAGGTACATTCAAAGGAACGAGAAAGGTACTTCTGATGCCGTGCATCATATTAACGTTCCATGCTTTCATCTATTATTTGTGAAGTTGATGGAAGTGCAGCAAATGCTTTATTCCAGGCCAAGCCTTTAGAACATATCGTTCACAGCAGTCTTTGTTTCAATTTGTGAGCAGAAAACAGTATTTCTCATCAACTACTCTTTGATCCTGTCATAAACTGATGGGAAAATAAGATCAGAAGAATTGTCCTAATGGATCAGGCCAAGAGCTATCTTCACAGTGGCCAACCCGTTGCCTCTGAGGTGCTTTCAAGCAGGAGATGGAGATACACTCCTTTCCTGATTTTGATCTCCTGCACCTGATATGCTGCTCCCAACCCAGAGAGAATGCTGAGTGTATAAAATCAATAGCTTTTGATAGGGCTGTCCTCCATGATGCCCACAAGTTGGCACTTAGTGGCCATCACTGGGTTGTAGTAATGAGTTCCAGAGATTAAAATATGTATGGTGTGATGAAGTGCTTCCTTGTGTCTTTTCAAAATTTATTTCCAATAAATTTCACTATAAGATCTGTGGTCCTAGGGTTTTGAGAGCAGGTAAAAAAAACCTCCCTCTCCATGTTCTCCATGTTAACTGATGATTTTATACACCACAAACATGTCCTCCTTGGCTGTCTTTTTTCCAGTCTAATGAGTGCCAAATGTTCTAGTCTTTGGATCCTGGGCCTGCGTAATATTATAGAATACTCTTAAGAGAGGAGGCCACAATAATATCCAAGTCATAGTGCAAGGGTATAGCATGTGGCAATGCTGCTGAAGATAAGCAGATTTAACCTTGATCTAAGCTTGAATGGGAGACCTCCGATGATCCCCCATGCACGTCACCTTAAACTTCACAGACAAAAGACAGCAGGGATAATAAATTAACCTAATGGCAACAGCTATTAATTGATTGTATAAGGTACAGTGTACTTCGTTCTTTCTTGCGTTGGACCAAGATACCAAATCCTGCCGTTCTCAAATGGTGGGTTAAAACTGGGTGACTGCGATTCCATGCTCAACACACATTTATTAGAACGTTCATCCTGATCAGGAACACTTTCATTTGGACTGCAGCACTGAACATGAGGTTAACCTGCTGGTGTCTTCCAAGTTTATAATTCCATTATTTAAATGAGCCAGTTGTTGTATCTCAAGGCCCTAGATACCTGTATGTCCACAGATGGTACCTACCCGTTTCCTGCCACCACCAAACTTCATTCTTGTAATTAAAAAGGGGGAGAGAGAGAGAGAGGGAGGGAGAGAGAATTTGGCATGCTACAACACAAAGCACCACCCTCTAGCATTAGCTTCATTTCCAAGAACGCCTTCCAAATTAAATGGCTGAGTTTATGCAATGCACAAAGCCAAAAATTATTTTGTTTTTGTTTTTTTACATACACCCAAGCCATCAAACAGTAAGGAGGAAAATAACTGTGGTATAAACACTGCAAATGGCTGTATCCCCTCTCTGCCAAAAGTCCAGGTTCAAAGAGAGTTAGATGGTAACTTCTTTCAGAATGGTGTCTACGGTCCACCTTCCCTTAAAGCTCTCAGAGCAGAAAGATACAGATGTTACATTATGTCAGGGGTCCCCAAACTCTTCAGCTCATTGACCCCTTCAGGACGTTTCAGACTGTTCATTGACTTCCAAACATTAAAATAATTGAATAAATGCTACTTAATTATTAGTAATAATAATAATAACAATAACACTGACTCTTTGGATAATCCCATCGACCCTTGGGGGTCAATGTGGACCGCTTTGGAGAACCCTGCATTATGTCATGCTCTCGTGTCCAGGTTTTGCATGATGTCTACTCTCCCCTCTTGGAGGGGGGAGGTCTCTAATTTTACACAGTGTATACGCTATGTGGTGTTTTAAGTTACATTGACCACCAGGAGGCAGGCAGTACAAGATCAGTTCCATCCAGTTTGGGACTCATCAGATGTAGGTAGTTGACAGATCACTTTATAGGCTGCCTACATCTGCCGAGTCCCAAACAGGATAAAACTGGCCACTTGGTGGTTCTAGGAAGCTGCTTTGGATGATGTACTGACATAAGCCTCATGTTGAAAGCATAAGTACAGGTTGAAAATTGTGGGCTGCGACCTTGAGCTAACAAATCTAAATAATCAGCAAGCCCCACTTCCCTGGCTGTTTGTTTCCAGCCCTGCCTGTTCTGGCAGGCAGTTCTGCTCAAGAGAAAAAGGAGCTGCATTGTACAGAAAGACATTTAAATCAGAACATTCATCCTCTGCTTTTCTGATAGGGGAAAAAAGGCCTGAAAGCAATTTTGTGGTGCTCTGAGGACATGATCTTCCATCGGGTGGAAATGCCTGTAAGACCATTTAGAGTTTCCAACCTGGGCAGAAAAGCAGTGGAGCACAGGCAGATGGGAAATCAAGCCCAGTATGGATTTGATGCTGGCTGGGGAAATCTGGGCGTTGAAGCCCACACATCTTCAAGTTGCCCAGGTTGGGAAACATTGGTCTAGAGCTTGTCATCGCCCGGGGGATCCAGAGAGATCCCAGAGAGAGGAATGCTCTCCTCAAAACAGGAACAGCAACCAGCAGGACTGGGCATCGAAAAGTGGGGAAAAGAAACAGGGACTGATTGGGCAAGTTAAGCCTCTGTGTCTTGTGGAAGATACCCTGTCATTCCAAGTTTCAAATGGAGCAGAATGACCTGACCTCTTGATCCTGACCTTTGGTCGCAGAATAATGGATGGAGAATGCAGGGCACCGGCTGTCCTAAAGAAGGAGGGCCTTTGGGTGGGACGGTGGGTTTACTGGCAATGGAACTTTCTTTTCTTTCTTAAAAAAGCTTGCTTTGCAATCCAGGAACTTTGTAAGGAAGCCTCCAAAAGCTTTGGTCATTTCTCCACCACAAGTGCTGGCTGGCCTTTCCTTAACCAAGCTTCTTTGATCTTAAGATATCAAACCCTGTGAACTGCTGCTTTTTGTTTTTTTCTCCCCCTTTTCACTCCCAGCATTATTGATGGAATAATTTCTGGCTTGCCAACAACTTTTCCCTCCACCCAATTTTCAGTCAAAGGTTCTTGCTGACATTTAATTGCAGGCCTGAACTGAGATTTATCGTCGCTATTACCTCAGTTGCGATTATTTTTTAATTTTCAAACCTCAACTGCTTTATGAACTTTATTCTGAATAATTTACGCGACATTTGTCAGAGAAAGTGGGTGTTTGGGGAGGAGAGAAGAACAAAGCTTTCTTTTTTTCCCTCCTCTCCCCCCACCTTGAACAGCACTTCTAAGAAAGAGGAGGAAGGAAGAGAGACACTCTTTGCTTTGTCATTTAAAGCAATTTGCCTCCCACTACCATTTTTATACAGCAGAAAATTCCTACCCTCTGCATTTAAAAACAACTCGAGGCAACTTCATTTGGGTAATTAGGTTGACTAGATAGGGCGGTGGCCATGAAGCTTCTTAAGTTAGATGGGCAAGCTAAAAAGACACGTTTTCTTCCTTCAATCGGGTGAAGAAGTCGAAGGGGACAAAGAGCCCCTATCAGATAGATGCCCCTTGGAATAACCCTGGACCTCAGAAGGAGACTTCATCACTTCATGCGCCAGCTTGCTCCAATGGTTGACAGCTTGGACAGTCAGGAGGTTCTTCCTAATGTCTAACCTGGACCTCCTTCCTTGTACTTTTAACTTGCTGGTTCCGGTCTTGCCCTCTGAGAAGACAGAGAACAAGTCCTCTCCCTCTTCTCTGTGACAACCCTTCAGATACTTTCAATCGCTATCGCATCTCTGCTCAGTCATCTGTCCTATAGACTAAATATTAACCTTTACATCATTCCTCACAGGACTTGGTTTCCAGATTACGTATCCTTTTGGTAGCCTTCTGAACTTCTTCCAATCTGATAAGTACACACATGCAGCTGTGATTCTGCTGCTCAGTAGATCACCAAGTTCACCTAATTTATATAGCTGCCCAGAGTCACTGGCTTTGTGAGATGGGCAGCTACATAAATTAGACAAACAAACAAACAAGTTATTAGCTTCTCTAACCCTCAAAACACAAAGCAGAATGAATGCTGAAGCTCCCATTTCAGTAAGGAACTCACTCAGGGACTCATAACTAATGTCTCCAGCAAAGCATTATGTAAGGTCAGGAGAACAGAAAGTGGTGGGATCTGTGGAGCCCTTGGTGCTCTCTGAGCTTGGTTGTTTGCTTGTAGATGTTTCATTACCCAACTAGGTAACATCATCAGCGTGAGTGAGTGAGGGCTTTGCTCCCTGTTTATAAACAGTAGCTTGCCCTGCCTGTGTTGGTGGGGGTGCGGTTTTCTCCTTGGTAGTTCCTTGACTAGGGTATTGTTTTCTGCTTGATTGTTTGCCTTGTGTTAACCCCTGCTTATCTGGGTGTTGGCTGCTGGAGAGGGTGTGTTCTGGTCTTTTGGTTTCCTTCTTACCTTTTTTAATTGTCTCTTTCGAACGGGGTTTAAATATGATTGATTTCTATGTGCCTACTGATGGCCAATTTGTCTGGATGCCAAGCTTCCAGGAATTCCCTAGCATTTTCGGATTTAGCTTCTCTTCTCTTGGAGCGGTAGGATCTGCCTGTTTCTCAGAAAGAGAGACCGTTCCTTGGTGTGAAAGGTACTTTCATGCCACTGCTTCTTCATCCGCTCTAGTTTTAAACAGGATCCCTCAGCACAGCTGTAGTTCTCAACTACAGATTCATTCAGCAATTCACAAAGCAGTTGCTGGGCTCTGCACCCACAGGACATATCCCCCTGCCTTCCAGCCATTTATTAGATAACCCAATTCCTCTTTCATGACCTTATTCCATGCAACTGTTCAGTATACACTCAGAGATAACTGGAAAACATGGCAACAACAGTCACGAAAAGAGCAAGATGAAGCTTATTACATTCCAGTCCTCTCCTCTGTCATGAAGCATTTAGCTACCATTTCATGGACTGTTATACCCAGACTGGGCATACAAATCAGTAGGGAATGCAGTTTTGTGATATTGGATGCTGTGGTCAAGCCACTCAAGATTAGGGTTACCATATTTGGCCTGAAAAACTGAGAAACACAGTTTGGCCAGCAATGAGAAACACGACAACCTAATTCTTTGCTGACATCTAGGGGTCGCCTGGATTTTTGCAGCCCAAATATGTTTTTCCCAGCTACATGCGGGAGGTGCGAGGAATTGAACTTGGGATTTAAAAAAATTTTTTTTTTTGCAAAACGGATTTGATTAGGTGCCATGAAGTTGGTGTTGATTCTTAGCAACCACACACATTTTCTCCAGGATGATCTGTCTCCAACCTGGCCTTTCAGGTCTTCCAAGGGTGCTCCATCACTGCTATAATCAAGTCCATCTATCTTAGTGCTGGTCATCCCTTTCATCTCTCTCCTTCCACCTTGCCCAGCATTGTAGACTTCACAAGAGAGCTGGGTCTTTGCATGATGTGGCCAAAATATGATAACTTGAGGCTGGGCATTTGTGCCTTGAGTGAGAACTCTGAATTGATGTGTTCAGTTTCCTAGGTATCCATGGTGTTCTTAGGAGTCTTCCCCAACATCAGAGTTCAAAAGTGTCAATACTCTTTTCCTATTTTGCTTCTTCAAAGTTCAACTTTTGCTTCCATAGAGTGTCACAGGGAATACTATGGCTTGCACTATTCTGATCTTATCTAACTATAGACACATCACAGCATCTGAATATGTTTGGCCAGGCCTTCATGGCTGCTCTACCAAGGGCTAGTCTGCAGCAGTATTTCTGCTTGTTCCTCTGCTGTTGATAGTCGATCCTAAAAAGCAGAAGCTATCCATTGCTTCAATATCTTCTTTGTCAGTTCTAAGACTGGTTGCTGTACCTGTTACTAATTTGGTCTTTATATTTAATCATAGTCCTGTTTTTTCACTGTGCACCTCAACTTCGTGACTAGAGCTTCCATATCAGCAAAACAGATGCAGTCCCATTAAGCAATGACTTCTCCCCCATTAAAGACCATCTTGTCAACAGATGATCAGCCTCATCTCAGGCTGTGTTTCCAATGATAACCACATTGCTACCTTAAGTCTGAATCAACCCCGAATCTCAGTATGTTGAGGAGGGGAAGCGGAGGGAAGGAAAAATCCTATCCTGTGCCTTGTCTGCATAAATCTAGCAGTATGATTTGTTATGTTTCCCTGGTGAGGACAGACCTGAAGGAAAAGTGGAATCCACCATAATGCTTCAAGATATACTACTGTGTAATATTTCAGAACCTGTTTTGTAGAAGAGGAGCAGCAATGTCGGCAGGGTGGGAGGGAAGGGGAAGGGCGGGTAGAGACAAAAACTTGCAAGGTCAGGAAGATTGTATCTCATGTTCAAGATGGAATCTTCTGCTAAACCGATTATAGCTGCATGTATGTGCGTGTCCTGTGGCTGATCCTGGCACTGGAAACAGGTTCTGGGGGATCAGCCCTGGCTCAAATTCAGCCCTGCAGCAGCTATTAAAATAAAACCAAGGCAGCTGATCAGACCTGGAATCTTCAGCAACCAATCAGTTCAACGGGTCTGGCCATAAAGGTCACCAGGCATGAATTTTAGGGAATGTCTGAAAGGACGCATCAAAGCAGCTGCAGAAGCTGGCCACGCTTGCTTTGATGCTTTTGTGTTGGGACCGAGAGGAATCTGGTGGGAGAGTTTCTAATGCATAAAACTTTGGAATGCAAGTTCTATAGTAGTGCAAATATTGGGTGTTGTGTACAAACCCAGATCATATTGCATGGTTGGTTGGCTGGTTGGTTATTTATCTATTTATTCATCGTATTTATATCGCCACCTAACTCACATAAAAGTGACTCTGGGCAGCTTTTGGTTTGATGGTTTTGATCTTAGGAGAACAGAACAAGATATCCCTTGCTCCCCAGGATGAGGATTGGCTTCCAGGAAGAGAAGGACCTGACTGGCAGAGATACAGGGTGCCTCCAGCTCCAGAGATCGCTGACAACATGGGCTGTTCTGCAACAGAGATTTCTTTTGAGCCAGGAGGCCCAAGAGAATGGTGGGGGACCATCCCGCCCACAGCACTCATGAGAATCCTGCATTTGCCAAGGCAATCTGTAACGCGTTTGGGCTTAATCCTCCGATGGAGAGCTGTATCAAAAGCATCTCATGGAGGAATGAGTGTCCATGTGGTTTCTGTTTGTTTGTTTTTGAACTCCAATTTTACAGGGTTTTTTTTTTTTTTGGTCTACGCGGGGGGTTGGGTGAAGGGCGGATGGCTGCTGCGCAAGCCATCTTCTTCCTTGACATGCAATATCTAATTAGCATTAAGCTGGGTCACTATTCTTTCAGCATCTGTTTTTCTCATATGACATTTTGCCTAAGCGTGATGCTCCAAGATACTCATCTCCCCCTCCACCCGCTTTCCTCCAAACCGCTGTAATTTTGAAGGACTTTTTTTCCCCTTTTTGTTTTTGTCCTGTTTTCTAGCCTCATCAGAGGGCTTTCTAAAGTGGAGGCTTTCAAACGTATGAAAAAGTGAGACTAGCAAAAGACATATGCCAGAGGAAGATACATTCCTTTGTTGTCAAAGTGCCAATGCACAGGCTTTGTTCTGTCGACTAGAAATAAAATGGCATTTCAAGAGAAGGAGGACCTTTGGGCAGGCCTTTTCAATATGAACCACAGCACGATGTAGGAACATTAATATTGTGGTCCTGGAAGTGAGGAATTTTTCTTTGCCTGCTGACTGTTAATCCTGACTCTACACGTTTCACTGGACCAGAGATTTTTGACTGTGACAAGAGGCAGTTTATAGAAGAGTATTCAGTGCCTCCACTTTATTTGTCATTAGGGAAGATTCGGCACATTGGTGAACCTTGCTGGGCTAACCCAAAAGCGTTGAGGTGTGCCACGGTGGAAAGAAATACGACTCGGTGGATGGACCCAAGAAGAAGAGGATCAAAGGCAGAATTAGGCAACTGGTTGCCTCTTATCACTACAACTGTTACAGTTTCTTGCTCCTGATAATATTGCCTGCAGCCGATGAAAACTGAAGTCCACCAGTCAGGTGCCAAGTTTCTGTATGACTAAGGGATTTAGTTATAAGCTTAAAACTTGGGAGTAAGCTTACTGAACCTAACAGGATGAGTCAACATGAATAGGATGGTGCATTTAGCTGAGAGTACAACCCAACAAGCATGATGGGATAAATGTATTAGATCTGTATCCTAGCAGGAACTCAAGGCATCATATGTGGGAGGGTCTCTCCTCACTTTATCCTTCCCACAACATGGTAAGCAAGTCAGGCTTGAGAGATACAGCACCTCATGCCAACTCGCAATGTGTCTTGATGGCTTTTGGCTTTGCACATGGCGTGAACCCAACCACTGCGATTTATTCAATAAACCACACCACGCATAAGGTATGAGTCAAGCACACAACTACCTCAACATTAGTTACCCCAATCAACTCCTCGGTTGAGGGTACACTTGAACCCAAATCTCCCTGCTCCCACTCCAATAACTGAACCAGCGTTACCAATATTCCACAATGGTGATCCTTACTAAGAGAAGACAAGGTGCCTAACATTTCTAAGACAGACAACGAACGCTCCTGAATGAAATCCTTCTGAAGTTTTAGCTCCAGCAGGGAAGGGGAGACCTTGCCTACAAGTCCAGCATCATCCTAGCTTCATCCTTCACTAAAGCAAAAGAGCTCCTTTTTAAAAATCATTCCTCAAGCCACTGATTCATAGGTCAAGGCAAGTACCATCTCCCATTTTGCTAAAGGCTGTGGCCTAAGGACGTTCAATGCTCTGCAGAGACTTTGTTAAAGCCTGTTCCTTATTTAAGGGGCTGCAAGCAATTACTGGGTGGGTCACGTTTATTGAATAAAACCATTTAAGCATTATGTTTACAAAGTCAAAGAAACATTAAAATCCAGTGAAAAACAATTATTTTTACAGGATACATCTGCAAGCAATACAGAGTGGGCTTTTTATTATGTTTTTCCCCCCTTGGATTGCCTTCTCCCCCCTCCCCCCTTTCCTTGGTAAATTTATCCATGAGAGGCTTGGTTGGTGGTGTGGAAAATGTCCACATCACAGCAATGAATTATTTTGGAAATGCTAAAATATCTTATTTGCAAATATCACAGGCCCTCCAAAAGCCAAAATAGCTGAGGTTTCCTGACTAGTCAATCCTCTTGGTCTTGGCAGAATGCTTCAGACTAATCAGGAAGAACTAGACAAATAGTTATTTTATTACTAAGTCTGTCAAATAAATCAGGATGCGACCAGCAACCTTTTCTAAGACCCCTTCTGCTTGGCTGACTAGTTTGCTGTCAAGAAGGAGGAGAAAAAGCTGCACAAAAACATACAGAGATCTCTGTGTGTGACTTTGCACAGCACAACGTTGTCGTCCTGGAGGCTCCAGATCAAACCTCTTCCGCCCTAGAATCACATTATCTTGGCTTTCTTCACGATTTGGGCAGGGCGGCGTGGCTCAGGCAGGCCTGTGGAAGTTTTATAACCCACTAAATTCAATCAAACTTGTTATTTTTACACTGGAACTTTTGGAGAACTTAGTGGTGAAAAGTAATACAAATACTGTATTTTTTTTAAACGACACTGCCAATTTAATTAGACTCCAGAGTTGACCTGCCTTGACATTAGATTCTCGTTACTATGGTTTCCTGACTATTTTTCCCCCCCTTCAAAGAGACAAAACAAAAGCTTAGCTTAAGTGCCAAAAAAGACTAAAGTTGACCCAACGCAGGCATTTCACGTCTCAATGAAAACATGCCGGGCTTGCAATATATTCCAGTGAAAATAAAGCACATGTACGTATGGAGCTTTAGCTTAAATAAAGGCAGGGATACCAGATCCCTTTTTGGTGAAGGAAAGGCTATCTTGGATTCTGATTTAGAGATCCCACCATAAAATCTGTCACGCTTGCAGAAGGCTGAAAATTACCATAGATACTTTTGCACACAACATTAATCCGTAAGGTTGATGAGACTTGGTAGACCCACCTGCCTTGGTATTATGTGTGAATTGAGCCACTACGGCTTGCTAGTCAACTACTTTTTTTTTTCATCTTTGTGTGACATGTATGAATATTGACTTGTATGAAAGTTTCTTCTTCTGCTACCCAAACCAGCAGCTGTACGTGACCTCCAGAATCTGTAAACCTCATGCTATCACGAGAGGCCTGGCCTGCATCACGGTGATTAGCAGCACGGCATGCGGAGAATAAAACCTAGTGTGCGATAAAACAAATGGCTGTTGTTCACATGAACGCAATGAAAAAGTCTGCTCCTTAAATCAGCTCTCTGCTTGCCATTAATCTGTCTCCGATCCTTATGATATAGCTCCACAGAGCACAAATTACATCACTTCTGTATTCTGTACAGAGTCCAACGAACTGTTGATGATAAACAAATAAATGAGAATCTATGTGGACAGGACTCCTGAATTATGACGGGGTATGAGATCTTCTGCAGTGGATACAGAATTTGCAGAGGTGATTCCATCTATGGAAAATTCTAGTCACTGGAACCAGGCAAAACATATGTTCTCCAGGTAGGCCTGAGAAAGAACCCCATGTGGAATACAGAAGAGTTTCTATCCTTCTCTAAACTAATAACCTCCAGATGTATTTGGATGGTGACTTGGAGAATTTCCAGACGGCATGGCCACCAGAATTCTGCAACTGCACTTTCAACATCATCTCGTTGGCAACAGATTAAGGAACAGCAGCACAGACCCAACGGACTTATGGACCAACAGGGCTGACTTCCTAAAAGATAGCGTCCTCAATTCCTTGGGTTAATTTTGGCTTTCCTGTACAGTTAGAAAAATGAGTTTTGGACAAGTCTTTGCCAAAAGTCACTGAAGAGAATAGGCATTTCAAGCATATTTTAAAAATGGCTTTGCGTAAGACAGAGCTCTCTACCTTCAAGCTGGATGGAAGGGGGACCTGAACTAATTCAAATACCACCTAACTCCAGCGAAAGCTGCTAAGATGTAAGAAGCTTGAGGATTGTTGCTCCTTTTTGGTAGGAGCTGGCTGAAACAGTAAGGAGAAATAGTACACTATTGATGATTCATAAAGCCGGCTTTACACAGCTGAGTGATTGCGAGTAAGTGCAATAAATGTACTTATGACATTGGGTGGGAAGTAATTCCTGAACTCATTTCAGGTCCACAACTGATCAAAGAAACACAAGTGTTGCTGACAGAGAGAGCCCACGTGCCCCGTCTGTTGCAGAATTACAGCCTCAATAAAATCTCATTGACTTGCTACTTGCTCTATGACTTGGATTACACTCGGCTAATTATACAGCTGTTACTTTGGGCTATAAAGAAAAGGCGGATCGATGCCAACCATGGCTAAAAAACACAAAAAAAGAGTGGCCGATAAATGCAGCTGCTGGGGAACACTTTCAGTTGCATTCTTTATGTTTATGAACTACTTTAACATGACAGGAAAGTGGAATGGAGATAAAACGGAAGGCCCGTATTCCTGTCAATGTGCCAAGCAAGCCCAAGTACAACCATCTTTGGAGCCAATGAAAGGAAGCGTTTTTTTTTTTTTTTAATCATGGTTTCCAGATCGAGCCAGAATGTCCTAGCTGACCCATAATACTAATCAGAAGAGGTGGGTTTGTGCATCATAGAGTTACAAATTCAGTTCATGCATCATAGTTGAGAAAACCTGATAAGAGTCCTAGGGGGCTAATCATATAAGAGAATGGAGGAACTGCCTTATATTTAATCCTATATTTGGTCCACCTAAGTGTGTGCTGTCAACAGCATCCAACAGAAGTTCCAGTCCTAGCCTTGGTCTGGAGTTTTTCCAACCCTACCCTTTGTAGATAGACATCTAGTTTATTCATGGTCCCTTGAAGTTTAAGAAGTTGTTAAATCTCAGATTTGTAAGTGGAACCTGAAAAGCCATAAAGACCAACAGAAGAGTTTCTAGGATATTCTCACCTAAAATGTTCTCTAGCTTGTATTCTCTTTCTAATGGGTATCTAATAAGATAATTGATGAGATTGCTCAGCGTCCTCCCCTTCTCCAACCATATTGGGGAAAGAAACCATCCATGTAGAACTTCACAATGATACAAACATTGCTCTTCTGCTGGATGGGAACCAAAAGCCTACTCTTAAGAAAATATGCCCAATTTGGAAAATGTAACTTCTTTTTTCAGAACTAGAGTTGCAGCGTGTTGGTGGGAAAATACATCAGTGATGTTTGGCTCTCAGTATCTTGTCTTCATCCGGAAGGAGACAGTAGATGAATAGGGGCAGCAAGTCCTGCTTTCCCTTTGCTATTGGATGAGAGAATAAAAGTAGAAGATTCTCTGTGGATCAGTAAAAATAAAGGTGGACCACCTATTAGTTTTTACTTGAAATAATTGAGGAGGCGCAACATTCTCTTCTCTTCCAGAAATGGGTGCCTGTTCTTATTGATAACTGGTATGCTGGTGGCATTCCAGAAGAGTCAATCAGTGTTAACAAGGGAGGAAGTTGTCTATACTAGGATAGTCAGCCTAATGTTCTCCAGATGTTTGCTCTACAAATCACCAAATCTTTTGCTGCCTGCCAAGCTGATTGAGATTCCACAGAGTTGAGCTCCAAAGCATTTGGAGAGCACTGGGGGTTTATTCCTGTCTACACTGATGGGCTGGGCTTCCAAAAGGAATCTTTCCTAAACTTTCCAAGAAATGCACTTAACCTGGGACCTTTTCTATACCCATTCCAATCCAACAACACAATGCATTTGGGAGAGCCCTGAAGACCATAAAAATGGGGTTGGAGCTGCATGCAAATGCCTTAGCAGAACCAAGTCCATATCAGTTCTGTCCCTGAATCTTCAGACCTTCCCTAGTAGCAATAAAACGAGACCTACAGATGGACAGGTTATGTCCTTGGACTTGGTTTTCAAAGGTGTTTCCTGCTTTCAGAGAGACTGAAGAAGCACCTGCACATAAGTCTTTACAATTCCCTTTCTTAAGACTTAATATTTCACACTGACAGTGGGGAAAGGAATTAGAAGTGCCAGCAGCTACCCAGATAGATGTTTAAAACCCCCTTTTCTCTCCCTCCTCCAACTCTCCTCTCCTGCCACATCCCTCAGCTTCAGAGAATATTTTCCCCTCAAATTGGTTTTAAATTAAAGGAGGCGATGATGGCAATGTGCAGACTCAGCATTTTCCCAGGTGCACTTAATCTAATTTCATTAAGGAGATCAGAACTGGTGATTGCTACAGCCGAAACATTAAGTCTGCCCATTTTTTTTGGTATAAAAAACCATTAGCTCTGTCAAAGGATCGGCGGGTGGGCTGTTTATTATTGGAGATGAAAGCCTGTTTTGCTTCCCCAATAAACTGTCAGGAGCAGTAAGCCACAAATTAAGTCAACTGCTGCCAAAGATTTAGGCACAAGGATTTCGACTCAGTTTGACAGAGGGCTATACGAGGAAGTCAAAGAAGGCAAGACTTCAAAAACCTGGACATCTACAGGGGAGCAAGGAGGGCGAGGTGTGACAATGCGAGGGACTTCATCACAGCTTCTACTGTGGACATCTATGCTGGAAGAGAGCATGAGAGACACCCCCTTGCTCCCAAAACAACTTTGGGGAGACTGAGGTCCAGTTGCACAGACCAGTCATGGCAAAAATATATTCCTGGTTCTCTCCTGAACCACCAAGTTTCTTGATTCTTGTGTCCACAGTTCAGATAACATTCAACCCTTTGCCCTTCCATTTAACTAACGTGCTTTCTTTGGCTAAGCTTCGGCCACCTTGGGACTGCAAGTAGCTAGATTGTATTCTTCCAGATTGGGAAGGTGCTGATTCAAGGCAGTCATGTGAAAACTGGTGGATGGAATAGCCAGTTCACAGAGCGGTAGGATTAACTTGCCTGGATTAGAACACCACATCAAACATTTAATCAACTTAAAGGGCAGCATTATCCACACCCTTCTCCCTCCTCCTCATCTTTTTTGGTAAATGAAGAAATGGCTGATATCACTGAGGCTCAGGATCCATGCAATTAAACCCTGAAGGAAGGGAATAGGTCCTTTCTATCTCCCTGCCACATCCCACATGTTCATCGTTAATCCTGTTCCAAACACGGGTATTAGCAAAATTCTTAGTCACATTTTGGAATAATAACGAGAAGGAATCAGTCATCCCCTTGTTTTATGCAATCTAACTTTTGCCTCTTATTTTTATTTTTTTTTGCACAGGATGCCATTTAGCTGAGCAGATTAACTAGCTGCTCAACACTTTTCATTGGAACGCTAAAGCAGGTAAGAGACAATAAGAGGAGCTGTTGATGTTTTATATTACACCATTATGTTAATGTTCACTAAAGTATGCCGTAAGCGCTCTCATTACATGTGTATAAACCAATTCTCTGTGGTGTTATTCCTGTGCTAAATGCTATAACTACATAAATCTTGAATTAATGGAGACTTTATAGTTCCTAAAAAATGAAGGGTAATTGCTATCTGTTAATGCTGCTGGAGCTAGTAAAGGAAATATATATACGTATATATGTATATTTCAGGGAGAGAGATTTATGGGCTGACAGAACAATGCCACTTCCAGTGGTACACATGATTGGGGAAGAGAGTTAAAGAGCTCTCCAGGTGCCACAACCTTCATCCCATGGGTCAGTGCTGACTTGGGGTTACAGTTCATTTCCAAAATATCTGAAGGGAAGAAGGTTGAAGAGGCTGGCTTAGTAAATTTTGGGCGGTAGGAATGCTGTGTTTTTTTCCTTCTAGAAATGGAGGAGGAAGGATACATGAAATTTTGCTGCAGATCTAATGAATGTTAGATTTCAAGGGAATATTAAGATTTTCTCAAAGAAAATTCAACTTTTGTTTCCCTTCTCTCAAAGCAAAAAATGGGGAATTAGAATCCCAGAGGGTACAGCTGCTGGATCCTGACGTTCAGCTGGAATACAATCCTGATACTATCATCATCAGACAGTTACCTGAAGTTTGGTGGGGTTCTAAGGCTGAGGGAACATCCACCCAAAAGTATGTTGGATCATGGAAAAACGGGGGGCCTTGCAAAGCAAAGCAAAGTTTGGCTTGGTTGTCTGCTACGTGAGACATTAACACTTCCAAGCTTGTATTGGCCTTCTTTGAAAATATCAACTCTGGTCTCCAAATATACTTTTTTAGAGTCCCCAGACCCTCAGTATGTACCGTGCACGGTTGGGAGTAGGCCCAGCTGACATAACACAGTAAGACCACCTACCAATATCCAAGATGTGGTTGTCTTATCTGCTACAAATAAATACATACATTCCTGTTGAGAAGGAGAGTTCTACTCAATAAAATGGAGGGCTGGATTTCTGTCTGTAGAGGTCAAGAAAGAACGGCAGAAAAGATACGGAAGCATCTTTCTTTTTATTGCGCTGAGACCATAAGCAGAACCTCTCTCAAATATCATCTGTACAGAGGGATACTAAGGAAAACAGTTAAGCTACCAGCCAAATTCAATGCAACTCCCTCTGAAGGTAACATCAAATCCCACATTCTGAAAGCTAATCAATGTTGCTCCGATTTCTATTTTTTCCTGCCCGCTACCAAGGTGTAGTCAAAATTAATCTAACAAAGGTCACTCTCAGACAGAATGCTGGCTACCAGTGTAATTTAAATAATCATTAACAGCATAGCTCTGTACTAAAGGGCCAGGCCACTTACAACTTCATCTGAGCGTTGACTAGCAGATCTTTTAAGTGGCTTTCCAAATGATACTTGGATTGGGAAAATGCAAGGAGAAACTGTGACGCTTCCCCTGCCATCAAAAAGAAGAGGAAGGAATTGAGTCCACCTTGTTCCCTTCTTAGTTATCATGATCTCAACAGGGCAGACAAAAACAATAATACTCAACACAGAAAAGCCAGATTCAGCAACTTGGGTGGCTCACCGATTTCTGTGTTCTTGGACATCACAGCCATGCAGTCATCCAGTGCTTTTCCTTTAGATGACAGATTAAGGTCACCTCATTTTCCAAAGCTTTTAACGGATAATTGGGGCTGGTTGGTGCTTTTATCACTCTGTTTATTTAAACTTCCTCTCCTGCTGATCTTCCTGTATATATTTGTTCTTGTTGTGCTTTTACTGAGTTACAAGACACTTTCTGTCTATTTGTTTTAGGCAGTTCTTAGCCTAGCCTTCAATCAATGGCTCTCAGAGCAGCTTGGCCACAGAATCCTGTGGTAAGTAAAAACCAACCCAAAGACAATATGCAAAATAAGTAAAGGAATGACACAACACATTAAACACATTAAAAGCAGATCAAAGACCCATAGCTCAATTAAAAAAATAATATTAAGGATAGCAGAGCAGGCATCAAATGAACTCCTTGACAAGAAAGTTCCACAAAGTGAGTTAGTTCCAGCTCATGGTTGGGGGGACCTGGAGAACAGCATGAGCTGCTGCCAATCCAGAACCCTAATTTGTGGTTCACACTGGTGAACATTTTAGATCTTCCTCAAGACTTTGAAGAGGAGACAAGGGACAGGTGAAAGACAAGAGATATTATTCTGGTTTATAACAGGAACTGTGTTCAGGCTCAGGGATCTGTGTTACTAGAATAGGCATTCTGGGGTGGTTCTCCACAGTGATACTTTTATGCATTAAAGGTTTCAGAAAAGACCGAGAAGAATTGCTACTGCCAGCCAAAAGGGGACAAAAATTAACATTTGGAAATGTTCACAATGTCTGTATCCTCTCGCTTGCTCATTTTTATTTCCTCAGCACTTAGCTAAACCTTTGCAACCACAGACAACTTGCACAACCTGGAGGCTTTTGCAAGACTTTGTGCTATCCTGCTTCCTGAATGACCTCAGCATCACTCTACGGCAACCAGATGGGGTTCACAGAAAGTGGGAATGCTTTAAGTTGCATTGACCTCAAGGGGCTTACACGCTTTAAGCTATGAGTTTAACTACATTTTTAAAAGTAAAGTCAGGGGAAACTTTTCTGGAATGCACTCAACCTGCTGAAGAACAGAAGATGGAATTCAAAGGAACTGGAATTTTGTAACATTATGGATCCCAAGCTGGCTATTCACATTTTGACTGGAAGCAAACAGCGCAGCATTTTAAATTGAATATTTATCTACATTAAATATTTGCAAGACTGCCATAAAGACAAAAGATGTATTGCACCATACGCTCATTTTTTAAGCGTAGAAGTGAATGTCAAACCTGTTACAAAATAAAGGACTAAAAGAAGTCTTGGCAAAACATCCTTAAAAATATGTTTATAATGCAAGCACACCAAAGCATCTTGCACATACACTACTATAAAGTTGGTTGCCCCAAACTGCATCCTGCTTGGGAGCAGTTATATGTGACAAGTACAGCCAACTTTACTCATTTTCTCTAAGAGTAAGACCAAGAGAGGTGTAGATGCAGTCCTAGTGTTGGACTAGTGCTGGCTACAAAAATTATTTTTGCACACTGTTAAGCTCGGGCTCTAATGCTCAAGCGCAGAGCCATCCCACTGGAGTTTAGTGTGAGCATTTCAGAGTAAAAAGGTATTAACTGACTTTACCCCTTCTGTAGGTGAAGGATACCTACGTTAGTGGAGATCGCTGGGTTAAAACACAAATTCATACATACATCTTCTTGGGCTTTCTGCACTATAAAACATCTGACTCTACTCTCCCAATGACTAATGGAGACATCAAACCCAAAAAGTCAGAAAAATCCTTGCTACGTGATAGATATGTTATGCGCGGAGCCAAAATACAACCTGACAGCTACAGCATCATCTGCGAAAGCAGGTTACCGGTTGTCCATCTTCTCACTCCATTACAAAACTGACATGTTTAAAGTCATTGTAAATAAAATATTGCTTTGCAAGTAGTTGTGGTAGGTGGTCTTTCTCAAAATAAGATGAAAGGGGCACTGGCATGGACCTGAGTTCATTTCTGATCAGAGCACGTTCATCAAGAAATGGATTCTTGTTAGCCACAACAAGCCTTTATATGCGTATAGGTGTGTGCAGGCATGCACAGTGAAGCTCAAAACAAAAGACAACTTATGTAGCTTCAGGAAGCTCAGCAATTAATATTTCTAAAACTTGACAGGAGAACAGACAGAAAGTATTATTGTTTGGCTTCCTTTTACTTCCTTGGGGACAACAGAGGATGTTAAAATTATTACTGTAAGTGAAGGGACATGGTCTTACCTTATCGTCAATCTCACTCTCGCTGTCACACTGTAGATTAAAAAAAAAGAGAGAGAAATAAAAAGAGTCAATTAGAACTGGTAGGAAAATTACATGCATCAGTGTGTAATTCGCCACCCCTTCCTGTTGGCACTGGAAGTCTCATAAGATACACAGCAGGAACAAAAGGGCTTACATTTAGGCCACATTTATATGCAAGCAATTCATGTGTTAGGATCTGGAACATAGCTTGCACATGGAAGAACAAGAAACAAGATTTGCATGGCTACTATAAAAAAACAAAACAAAACTTGCCACGCTTAATGATTACAGGTAGTCCTTGACTTACGACCATTAGTTTAACAATCATTTGAAGTTATGACAGTGCTGGAAAAAGTGTCTTACGACCGGTCCTCACACTTATGACTGTCGCAGTGTCCCCATGTTCACATGATCAAAATTCAGGTGCTTGGCAACCAGCATGTATTTATGACAGTTGTAGCATCCCGGGGTCAAGTGATTGCCATTTGCAACCTTCCCAGGGGGTTTCTGACAAGCAAAGTCAATAGGGGAAGCCAGATTCACTTAAGAACCATGTTAAAAAAGTCGTAAAGTTGGGTTAACTCACTTAATGACTGAATCGCTTAGCAATGGAAGTTCCAGTCCCAACTATGGACATAAGTTGAGGACTACCTGTAAAATTCTTTGATAGCCATGGCAAGTAGGCAGTACAGAGGTAGGGAAACAATTTTGGGCAACCAAACACATTTAGGATTTGGAGAGCATCTTGTGGCTGAAATCATCAAATGGGTATGATGGGGATGAGAACAGATCATCCTCAATATGGCTTCAATGACGGACTGACCAACTGTGAAACATTCCTCCTTGCTCTATGCCTTGCCACCTTAGCTTACCTTTTGCCTTATTTCTGGACAGTTGGGCCAAATAAGATGTTGGGATACAGCCAGCTGTCAGATTTATTTTCTAGAAATGTCAACTATGTCCATCAGCATTGTTGTATATACAGAAGGAGGTGGAGTTTTAACGCATGCCAGGTTCCTATTCTGTTTACACCCAAACACAACACACACATTTACAAATAAAGATACATTTCAGCTTCCCAACCAACTTAGCCCTTTTCTCAGATGAGGGGACACACAAGAATTTCAAGAGATCTTTCCAAGAGGCATCAGCTTCCTCCTCCGGGAATAGATTGCCACTATCTCTTTCAGTTGGGATTCATCATTTTCCCTTTTGATTATGGCTAGCTTTTAAGAAAAATAGGACATTGCTCCTCCCTTCTGATTTTCAAGTAGGAACTTACTGTGGGCAAATGTGATCTCTGATCTTCAAATAGCAGGTCAAAATAGATTACAGGCATATTAACTGATTTTCACATAAATGTTTGTACATCCAAAAGAATTACTGGGGAACGGTCCTACTGACAAACCTGAACAGAGAAATCCATCTGGATCCAATTAACCAATAATGCAAACGAACACATCTGCTTAATCCCAGTTCCTTCTCCAGAGTAATTACTGCTATAGGCCTTTCCTTTGGACAGATCATGCCCCATTTCCTTCTCTTCCTTCATCTCTCAGGCCCAAATGACTTTCTTAGAATCTCCTCCCCCCTTCCATGATGTGTGGACTAAGATGCTGGCTGGGGGATTCTGGGAGTTGAAGTCCACGCATCGTAAAGTTCCCAAGTTTGAAAAACACTGATCTAGATCTTAAGGGAAAGAACAACTGTGCTTATCCAGCTCAACTTTTATGCTCAAAAAACCAAACCAAACCACCAAGCCGGGAGGACCTTAAGTAGTTTTACACTGAACACACTTGCTAGTTTGGAAAATGAAACGTCTGTGTTTTCAGCTGTACATATGGCAGGATAATCACAGGTTGGAATGTTTCAGGATGCACAGAACTCGCTCGCTGGAGATGGGAAAACATTACCATCGCAACGTAAAAATGGAGCTATTTGGATTTCTATCTGGGCAGAAAATGACCTCCAAACAGCAGGGGAGTTCTCAGTTAAACAAGGAACTTATCCTTTCCCACTGAATGCAAATTTGCTCACTTGCTAGAAAGGGCTATTTCTCCAGCTAGATTGTTTTAGCCAAAGGATATGAATCAATACACTTTAGGCGGTGTTGTCAAAGCACCAAACAACCTGGAGGAAAATTCTGAACTATTGTCTCTACTCTTAAATCTCCTCAGAGAGCAATTGCACCGTCTGGTTCCTATCAAAACAGATCCAAAGGCCTATCAATTTCCCAGGGCTACCAACCCACAGTTATTTTTTGCATCAGTCCTACGGCTTCTGGAATCATCCGAAGGCGCATTCTGACAACAAAACGACACCCAGGCTGTTAACTATACTAGTTGGGGGGGGGGGGAGCTGTGATAAAAATGAAATCCGGAGCTTCGCCCCATGGGGAGAAATGAAAGAGAACCTCATCTGCATCTAAGTACTTTCAAGTGTATCTGTTATGCAAGGGGCAAATGTGATCTCTTCCTCAATTACATAGTTCGCTTCTGCGTTCTTTGCAGGCCAGACTTTAATGTAGGATTGATTATTCGTGGACTTGCTTTGTTTTTCTTTCCCACATCACTGAATTCTGGGAAGGCATCCCACAACGTCATCTTCTTCTTGGCTTGCACGGTCACCTGTAAATGGCCACCCCTGTTTAGAAGCATTCTGGGGTTCTAAGAAGCGTGGCACTGCATTTTTAACACAGATTTTAAAACAGGAGACACAACTCCTTTTGGGTCTAGCTTAAGTGGCCGGCACCTTGAAGACGCTCCCATATGTTAACAACTTACTGGCCATCGACATCTTGGAAGATGTTCTTTGTGTAGGCATTTGGCTTTCATTCTATTTTTATTGCATTTCATATTGTTTGTATTGCATTTTCGTATTTATTGCTGTTTTCCGCCCAGAGTCACTTTTTGTGAGATGGGCGGTATCTAAATTGGAAATATAAATAAATAAATAGAAGTTGTTTTCCTAGTGTCATCTAAGCTTAAAAAATAAAGCTGCTTTCTGATTAAAGATGTGCAAACCCTGAAGGAATTTAACAGGTGAAGAAGGGAGGGGGGGAGTCCTTTTCCATATTTACCACAATGGGACAAACGCCCATTGTCAAAATACACAGCTAAAGAAAAGTTGAAGAATGGCAAGGACAGATAGCTATGGGGTTTCGTTGAAAGACAAAAACCTCAATTACCTGGATTTTCCTCCAGGCTGTTAAAGCTCTGAGTTTATAAGTAAATCTGTAAACAGTCCATTGTATTTTGTTCATAAGGGCTTGTAAAAGGATTACTGTAGAACTGTGCCAATTGCCTCTTAATTCTGCCAAAAATGTTTGTAAAGAAGATCTTAATTGGCCCTGCTCCCCCCCTCCCCACCAAAAGTAATGACAGGTTTAAGCCTGCATTCTGGTAAGGGAAATTTAAGAAGGGAAGGGAAGGGAAGGGAAGGGAAAGGGGAAAGGGGGAGAAAAAAGGAAGGAAGGAAGGAAGGGAGGGAGGGAGGGAGGGAGGGAGGGAGGAAGGAAGGAAGGAAGGAAGGAAGGAAGGAAGGAAGGAAGGAAGGAAGGAAGGAAGGAAGGAAGGAAGGAAGGAAGGAAGGAAGGAAGACAGCAAGCTGGACTTAAGGAAGCTACTTTCCTCTGCCACTAACAAACAGTAAGACAAGAAGAACGAGAGAAAAAAATCCAGGCATACTTTGGATTAAACAATACTCCCTGAAAACCAGTTGCAATTAAACTGGTCCATCAGTTAGATATGTCCACATATGGAACATATGCTTGTTGCAGCTCTACTTCTGTGATGTCCAAAACCTTACTGGGAACAGATGGAGGACCAATGTTTTAATTTTGTTTTTATTTCTTTGACTCAAATGCCCTTCCAGCGTTAGCTCCTTTCCTTTCTTTCCTGGAATTTTGAGTTAGGGAAGAAACAATCTCAGAGGGTTCCTCAGTTCAAAGAGGAGGCATCTGAGGTGGAAGTTCTCTCTCCAGTTCTGAAAGGTGAGTGCTAGCCTACACACTGCCCCATGAAACAGTCTTCCCAGGACCACAGAACGGCAGCCCAAATGCCTTTCCCCCCCTCTTACACATGCAGAAAGATGGTTAACACATGACACAAAGCAGAAGAGGACAGCTTTAAAACCAAACCCACGTCTTGAGAGTGCTTTCCACTGGGGTTGCTCCATATTTTGATTCCCTTTGACATTCAATTGATTTATAGCTTGTTTACATATGGTAAAACATGTGAGGGTCGGGTGGGTTAAGGAGTTTGGGGGATGGTCATGGGAAGTGTCCAGAGGTCAAAAGGCGAACAAGGACACCAAGTCACCTGTGTCTGGTTGAAGGGAAATGGTAAAATTCAGTATTTCATAGCCAGTGTGATGACACCAAGGACCAAAGGAGAATCCAAATCTGTAAAAAATCATGGAGGAACAGTGCTCTCATTTGTTTACTTACAAAATACCATAGAGGCATTTCTCCATCTTCATCACCTTGCCCATTATCCTTTAACTAGAGACCCCAGAGGACGTAACAGGAAACATTCATCAATTTCTGCCACCGAGGGCAAGAGCTATTAGCGGAACAAAGCTGTACATCAAGCAATGCCACCAAGAGTAAAATGTCCTCTTTTAAAATATAAGGCCCACCCCAAGATAGACCATGGCTATACAAAACCACACATGGATTCCTGCCTGCTGGGATCTCTCGTTCACTGTGCATTCCCAAGCAACTTGGGGAGGGGGGGGGGCGACGCACATGGCTGCGAATGTTCTTCCCCACTCCCCTCGTTTCAAATTTAGCACCACATTAGTGTCTGCGGAGGGTGGCTTAAGAAGATGGGGGAGAAAGGCAGCTAGGTTTATCACAGGCCAAACAGACAGAAAAAGAGGCTACGGGGACGTGGGGCTTCCACACATCACACATCCGCAAAACTGCCAAAACATTAAGCTATTGCCAAGTGTCAGAGGGGTACTGATTTATGGCTGCAATTTTGCCACTGTGTCCTTTATAAGGTCCCTCCAGTCATTTTTCCTGCTGGCAAGGCACTCTGAGCTGCTGTAGCTCAGGGAGAAGGGTAGAAAACCAGCCAAAAGGTTTTTGGGGAGGGCGGGGTGGGGGTGGGGGGGACGGAGGGAAAAAAAGAGAGAAAGGGAGGGAGGAGGAAATGTAATGTTGACTTGAACTCGCCCCAGGCAAGAGAGAGTCCTAGCTTCAGTAGCTCTTTGACAGGTTGATGGAATTAATCCATGGGCCTCCCTGTAGCTCGACCAACTCCTGCTTCTGAAAGCTGATGGAAGGAAGGGACAGGAGGGGGCGGGGGGGGCGGTGGCTGAGAGCTGCAAGAAACAGATTGAGCCCTTAGGGCAGCAATTTTCTTCCTTTAGCACAACCCCCCCCCCCCCATTTTTCACTTGGCAGCATATGTCATCGCACTCTACGCGTATAAACATACGGAGACACCCCCCATCTTTTTTCCTCTGCACAGCAAGAACGTTCAGGGCAGCCGCAGAGCACGGAGGCGGGTTCCTCCACCACCCCCCGCCCAGCATGATACTTAATTCGATACTTAATTCGGAGGGTCAATGATGCATCTACGTTTGGTCCAATGCACCCCCCCCCAATTCATTTGCTGGATGCTGTGTTATGAAAGGTCCCCACAGCTAAGGTTTTACACGCTGATGTAACCAGCCTCTTGCTCTTTTCCTCTTCCCATGGATCTTTTTATCTGCCTCCATTTTAGCTGGTCCCTAAGGAGCTGGCGTTTTCTTAAGGACCAGCACCTTGGACAGCATAACGTGGTCCCTCTCCCCAGCTTACTGATGTCCCCCTCCTCCCAAAGTCTCTGTGGGGGTCCAGGAGCCAACCTTTCTCTCCCCTCCCCCTTCTCCTCCCCCCCCCCACTTTTAAAATACTATTTAAAAGTCTCTTTTCAGATCAAGGTCAATTCCCAAAGGACCAGCTGCATTTTCCCCCCACAGCTCTCCCCACTGCTGCTTCTCTTTTCCTTAAGTCCTCGTAAATTAATCAGGAACGCTCTAAGTCATGGCAAGCTGTAGTGTAGAACATAAAAGGAGGTCCCTTGACACTTAAACCTAGGATCTATTAAAAGCAGGGGGGAAGAAAAAGGGGGAAGAGGTGGTGGATGGGGAATAGACTCGCAACAGGGGAAAGGAGAGGGAGAGAGGGAGCACGTTCCACCTTCTTGTTGCTGTTGCCGCTGTTAGATAAAAGCTAGGAAGACTTTGTTAACCAATTCTGGCCTACATCAAAACACCTTAAATAATTCAAATAACGTGTTTCAAGGCAAGGAACCAAATGTTGCTCTGATCTTCTATTGCTGCAAAGGCAGAATATTACCCCAAGTGGGCTGGGTGGGGAAACAGACTCGAGCATTGCAACCCTTTAGGAAAATGTCAGAACCTGTAAAAATCATAATTTCCGGCAAGGTTTTATTTCATTTATTTATTTATTTTTTGGGCTTCCTCGGGTAGAGCAAGCAATCACAGGCATGTGTATGTGGGTGTGTGTGTGTGTGTGTGTGTGCCTGATATAAACTTAGCCAGGCTGAAATGTAGGTTTCTGACAAGCTGTTAACAAGACAACATTCAAAAGATGTCTGGAGCTCTCTGGGAGACAGGGTGCCATTTCACTGCTCTGAAGAAGTTCACGACGTGACAAGCGAAAAGCAGACCTAAAAACCTTGCCGTAATTTTCATTTGCTTCTGTCGCAAAAGAGCTCAGGTGGAAATATTAGGAGGTTGAACACACACGCACGCATGTGTAAAAAGAAAATAGAAAGAAATGGAGGAGAGCAAAGGAGGGAAGCAGGAAGGCCAAAATCACAGCTTTTGCTTTGATCGGCGGCGATGTTCATCGGGCAATAAAATAAAAATAGATAAATAAGTAATAAGGGGATTCTTTGGATATGTAGCCCTGAGGATCTGTCCCAAGAGAAACAGAGCAGCATGTATGTGAAACTAGCTCTAATGATGCCTGATAATTATTGAAGATCTGGACAAGGGATGGAGAGATCAAGGGTCAAGCTCCCTCTTGCCGTGAAGCTTCTATGGAAATTTTGGAACGGCCATGGTTGACACAAACCTGGTTCATAGGGTAAGTCATGGCTGGTTCGGTTCCTGTCACACACCAAGCCACACTCCTTTTCTGAAACCACGGTGGCTAGGTTCTCCCCCGGCATCCTAAGCCAGGCCGCACGATACGTGACGTGAATTTATCCAATCTCATTCACTGAGGGGGTTTTACGATGGTGAAACAAGGAGGGAAAGGAGAATCACGTACAGTGTGTCATTTGACAAAAATACAACAAAGAAAGGTGGGCTGTAGAATAAACTGAACAAAAAGGCCCCCTTGCTTGTGACAGGTCTCCCCTTGAGGGGGATCAAAAGCTTCCAAGCTTTGTCTGGACGCCCCCCCTACTTTCTATCAGTGCTTGATTTTTTCTGTTGAGTGCGTCCCGGCTGGAAAGGCAGGATATAGCTCGAATTCATAATACTAAAAATAACAATTCATTAGAGGAACCATTACCACTGCCAACGTCAAACTAGGTGAGCCAAGGGTCTGGATCAGTAAAAAGACAGCTTCGTACATTCTTCTGCTCTGGATCACCCTAGTTTGTCACATTCAAAGTCCCTGTTGTGTGAAAGTCCTTTTCTTCTAGCAGAAACTCTCCTGAAATGAGAAGGCAGGGTCCCCCAGTCCATTCAGTTGGTCTCTAATTCCCACTGCTTCCTAACTGAGAACAAGAATTGTTATAACCCAAGACAGGATGGTGTCAATAAGGGGTTCCCATGCTCCCATCTCACATTACTTCTCCTAAAATTCTGCCAAAGGGTCTCCTGATTTCCAATCAATATTAATCTTCCTTTTCTGTTTAAAATGAAACTTATTAAAGCCAGGCCAGGAGTAAAGAGGAACCTGCACGTATGTCACAATAGGTTAAAACCAACACATAATAAGAAGAAACAAGGATTTTGTTCCGTTGAGATATATCTACATCTCTCTCTATCTCTCTCTATCTCTCTCAACGGAACAAAATCTCTCTCTCTCTCTCTCTGTATATAAAGCTGTACCTACTCTACGTGGAGTACATATAAATATTTCTCAACAATCCCCGTCAATCAAACAGTTCTGTTTTGGAACTTCATTAACATGTATTATTCAACAGAAAACGTGCAACTTTGTTTTTTTTCAGTCCAGGGATCCTGGGAACTGGCAGAAAAAAATCAGCACTACAAACCAACCAACAAACTTTTTGAAGCTATTTTTGCACTTCCTTCTCACCCGTGGTCCCAATTGCATCTCTTCCCATTCCAGAAATTGTACCCATCAGTGGCCAACCTGGGGATGGGAACTTTTAATTTATTTTGTGGGACCAGCGTTTCCCCCCCCCCCCCTTGTTTTCACACTATCAACTTGCAGGATGCTGCTGTGGGCTCAAAAGGAGAGGTAGCATTTTTGCCCTCTTTCCTAATTTCTTTTATTAGCATTTTACGTGCAAAATGAGCTGTATAATTTCATCGCGCTGGGTTGACGCCCACACTTAGAAATATCTTATCAGTCTCAGCAATGGCCGTGCAGGCAATGGAATTCTGGGAACTGAAATCCACGCATCTGGAGAAGACCAAGGTAAGAGTATTTTCTAAAATGCACTGATGTTCCACCTACGTTGTTGGAGGGAAGGAACTGTATGTGCCAAAGAAGGAGGTAAAGGACTAAGTCTGTCCTTATGAACGGGGTCAAGCCCTGCCTTTTCATCCATAGGAGTTAACATAATGCTGATTTTACTTAATGCGTTAACTGGGTTTGAACTGTTTTATGGTGGTCTTGGGGTCTCTCCAGCCTCTTTAGAGTTCTTGAGAGTGGAAAGGCAGGTACAGATCAAAAGGACAAATCAATCATCAAATAAGTGTCTGCAAAAATGGAGAGCGGGGAGACTTTTATTAAAAAGCAACTTTCTCCCACCTTCTCAAAACCGCTTTTCCTGAAACTCAGCAGATTGTTCTTGAATCCGCTCCTGTCCCCCCTGCATCTAAAAGAAATTTCTGGCTGATGCTGGGGAACAAATCAAGGCACATGACTTCAATACCTTTATGGAGCCATGCACTGACAACTCTTTCTTATTCCCCTAGCGAAAGTAAAAGCCTAGGTGGACCAATTTGTTAGTGGAGTAGACTCATCACCATCACCATCACCATCACCATCACCATCACCATCCTTACAGAAACAAGACTTTGCACTGTCCCAGTGTGACCTCCATTTTTCACAGACAGAGATTCTGAAAGAATGAACTCTTCTTGCAACGGTGGCTATTTTTTTCTAACCAAGTGAGGGCAGGAGGGAAACGTGCACAAATATCCTACCAATGGCAATTAAGATACTTTCACGTCAGATGAATTATGTGATTGAAAATAAATCTTCCCAAGATGCACAAGAGGGTTATCTGGCTCCAGTCAGACTTATGCATTACTGGTTTTATATGTTGTACTCTAGTTGATTAATATAGGTAATCAAATTATATAGCCTTCCGCTGTGCTCTCAAATTCAAGGCTATAATGTTTTCAATGACAAAGTTCAGAGAGTTGTATAAAAATGTACTTCGTGCTGTACCAGCCCTTTTACGGCTGCAGTAAAAAAACACCATTTTCAATTTAGTAATAAGTGACACAAAGCAGAGGTCTCCGACAGGCTGCGGCTGCATTCAGTGGAACATGAAGACGGGTTGCGAAAGGTCAGAGACATACAGCTACTGAACCCAGGAACCAAGCTAGATGATCCATCGCGTCCATCCCCTGGAAGGTGAGGCGTTCTTGGGACCCGAAGGGGATGGAAACCATGGTCATGGGCAAGGAGGTCCCCCTACTTTTAAAAGGGGTAGGTCTTCGAACTGCTTGTTACAAGATGGCAGGATTAGAATGACTGTGCAAACCTAGTAATTCTTAGCCTACATAATGGGAAGAAGGAGTGACCTTGAGGGACAGGAGGAAGAGCCACGACAATGGTCAGATAAAAGAAACTCGACTCCAAGGCAGAACTGTAACCTGAGAAAATGTCTCAGGCAAGACCCTCCTTGGTTCTCACAAAGATGAAAGGGGGAGGGGAGCACATTCAGACTTGCAAGAGTCTGTTACTATAACTTTATAATAAAAGTAGTATTAGCCTGCATGACTTTGGCTTCCTAGTCTGGTCTACCTTGAAGGGCTGAGAGAATATTCTCTACTAGGGTAGGAGCAAACTAGACTTTTTCTTGGGCTTAAGCCAGCAGCTCCTCCATCTGGAGTCCTGCAGATGGGTTCAGCTGCTTCTCACCATCCCTAGCTCTAATCTCCAGATTAAGATAACCCATGGCTTCTCATTGGAACCTGGCTGCCCACTGCAGAAGTATGATCATAATAAACCAGTGTTATGACACCTGCATTGCTTTCCAGGCTCAATTCAGGCACCTGACCAGGCCTTTCATAACTTGGGACCACAGAAATTAAAGGAATGCCTCGGCGGTATGTTCCTACCCATGCTTTCTCATGCTGACAAGGTGGGAAGCAGGTCTCAAAATAGCTTCCCATCTTCTGCTTAGAGTGGCTTGCCTGATTTTAGTGCTCTTTCTGCAGAACCCATAAAACCATTTCTTGTTCTTCCTGGCCTTTTAATTCAAAATTAGTATTTAGGCTGAAAGTTGGCAGGGAGGTCTTCGTTTTTTCTTGCTGACCTTCTTTTCCGTCGGCTTCTCTTTGCCCACCTCCCAACCCAGCAGACGGATAAATAAAGGACCGATAGCTTTTGTCATATTGGAAAAAAGCACTTGAAAAGAGATTGTGGGTTGGGTGAAATTTTCGACTAGCATTTGCCCATCCCGGGTTGCTACGAAGAAGCGCAAAATCTTTGCTCTGAAGGTAGCACCGAACCTTGCATTTTGTCCATGTGATGCTCCAGCTATTTCTCCACTGTTTTTCTAGAGGTTTCTCCCATTGTCAGTTAAAATGACTATTTCCAAAGGACTTTTATGCAGCTGACGGATGCCTGGGCAGAAGTCAGGAAAAGAGGAACTTTGAATCCATAACAGTCTCCTCCCTGCTAAATGAACAGCAAACTGGTGAGTGCACGGCCTGCTTGTGAAATGAACAAATGAAATAAAGGGGCAGGCAGCTCCTGAGTCCATGTTAAGGATTATTTGGATAAGCTTTCTCATTAAGCCAGGGTTCCTTTCTAGACAAAAATGTAGAATATGTATGTGCAACATTGTCAGGAATTAGTAGCATCTTCTCCAGCTTGTTTCCTTAGCAACTTGACCTTCTGTAAGGTTTCCACAGGCAGGCAGGCAGGCAAGCAGGCAGGCATGTGTGTGTGTGAATATATATATATATATATATATATATATATATATATATATATATCCCCCAAATCATATCACAATAATCTTGTGATTAAGAGTGTTGCCAGAATGTGGCCTTGCCTCAAAACGGAGAATTAATGACTCTGTATTAAATGATCCACTGATGTTAAATCAAATTAAAGAACCCTTGCAAGAATATTTAACGCTTAATGATAGGCTCCATATCAGAGCAGGTTTAATCTGGGATGCAGATACAGATGTCATGAGAAGGAATTAATCAGCACTGCTCCTGCTGAAACAGAAATGCAAAATTGCTGAACAGAATGAATTAGAAACAGATTAGAGAACTAGGACTTAAGACATAAAAGAAACTAAGCCAATGCCACCCTCAGAGAGCTAATTTGATATACAGGAGAACTTAATTTGCCTTTAACGGCGGAATCGGACTGTTTGATGTTATTAGGAGGAGCTGTATGATGAACCAGGAAAAAAAAGGGGGCCAGATAGTCCTTCTCCTTGTCAAAAGAAATGAAAGATGATCTGAAATAACAGTCTGGGGGAGGGAGAAGGTGGAAGAGAAGAAGCCTAGATGAATATTCGCCGCCTAAGGGATGGCGTGGTTATCCTACGCGCCAAGCGCTGCTGGAAACGAGGGCTGCAAGAAGTTTGATCGGCATAAAACATCAGAAGAGCATGTTTGCAGCAGCTTTACAAGCCAAAACCCTGCAGTGACAGACAGCTTGGCATTAAGGGACTGCAGATGAACGCAGTCGGGAAGATGCCTGAAATGGTGGTGGGGAAATTATTCGGAGTAATTCCCAGAGGTGGGAACTGCCAGCTCACCTGAGCGCCTCTTCTTAGATGTAGGTAGCTTCCCCTACAGCGAGCTTTTCGGCAACCCTTGAGGTTCAACCTGATCCTCATCCCACCGGTCCTGCTGGGCACCAACTCCCAGTACTCATTTTATTTATGTCCCACTTTGGTGCCTTCGTAGGAGAAGCTTTTGGAGACTCACAGAGATATCCAAGTCATAAAATATACAAAACCGTCAAGCATAAAACCCCATACCCCAGGAAACTGAAAACAGATGTTCTCAGAATTTTTCCTATTAAGAACCTTTTAAAACACTTAAAAAAAACCTGTTAGCCAATTAACCGGAGGCAACATTTTAATCAATATAGCCTCAATCAATCTACACGATCGATTGACAACGCGCAACTGAAAGCACATCTGCCCAGAACTGTAGAGTCCCTTTTTGGTTGTTTAATTATCACATTTGGTTGCCATTTTATATTTTGTATTACTTTTAATGTTGTATGGGTTTTTTTCCCCTGTTAATTGTTTGCTTTTATTGTACACTGCCTAGAGCCACATGGTTTGAGTTGGGTGGTCCTATAAATCCATTAATTAATTAAATAAAGTTCATGATGTTTATTGGAGGAGGTGAAGCTTTAAGCCTTTTACATGGGGGGGGGGAAAGAATCTTTTTTTAAAGGGAAGTAGATTTAATAAGCCTAGTGGGAGCTTAACAAATACGTTGTGCTCATTTTTGTACATTTTTTAAAAAATAAACATAATGCCAAATCATGTGGCCAAATGTTGGTGTTCCATACCATTAATTTAATCATAGATTTATGGAACACGTGAGTTTGAAAGATCTTGGAGATCACCTAATTCGACCCCTGCCCACCGCAGGAATCCTAGTTTATATCAATAACCACAAATTATTGAGATCTTTTTGTGGTGTACAATAGGGTAAAGATGTAAAGGCATTCTGAGCACTACACAAAATGCACTGGAGATTAAGTAGGAGCCATTTAGCTCTCTTCTATATGAATTCTCAAAAAGAGGCCACAATGTATTTAATTGAACTTAGTTCCAAGTAGCTGGATATGGCCCCAATCCTATGGGTCTTCTGAAAGGTTGTGAAGACCTGTAATTTCTCTTAGGCATTAGGGCCAGTTTGTTAATGGAGCCCAATATGTGTGCTTAGGTGCTGTGAATTGGTTATGAGGTGCCTCAGTTACTGTATTATGGTTAATTTTTCATTGTATTTCTTGTTCAGATTTTTACTGGTTTCAACCTCACTTCCCAGGGTTAAAGACGGGTAGCCACATACATTTTCCAAATCAATCAACAAATACACAGCTCGGAGACTATTGCCCTATGCATAAGAACTGCTTTCACCCACTTTGTTCCCAAAAGTTCACAAGAAGCCACAGAAAGTTTCTGAAGTACGAATATGCGCAGAATAGGTTTTCTTGTGCAAAAGCACTTGTTTATAAACCGGGGTGGTGGGGGGGCGGGGGGGAGAGATCAAGCTATTAGCCAAAGAATTTGGAAAAACAAAATAACTAGATTAATTCCAAAGTGTTAAGAAAAAACATTTTGAGAAGGCTTTTTATATTGCTGTGATTGTAATTTTCAAAAGACTATCACGGTGCTTTCAACACACCAGCTGGAAGTGTGAAAGGTTGTAATGCATGTCAAGCCACCAGGAATATGCAAGTCAATCTGAAATTCAGGGTGATTAATATAAGATCAGCTAATATTTGTATAAAGCTTTGAAGACGCAAAGTCCTAATTAGAATTTCTAGATTAGCTTGGTTTATGGCCCAGTGCAATCCAAATCGGTAAATAAAAACGTGCCAAGATTTAAACACACGCTGGCCTATAGATTAGTGCACCCAGGAGTGCTTCAATTCTGAAGTGCTTCAATTTTCAAGAGGGAAATAGAAATTCATGGGGGGGGGAGGGGAGGGGACTTCCAAAGCGACTGGGAAAAGCAGAGGACGTAAGACGAATGATTCTGCAAAAATCAGCCACTTTGGCCAGCGAAGATGTCTTCAATTATGGGCCAATCCTGACTGTAGTTTGAAAAGTCTTCTTGGGCCTGCAGCTCAAAACACCAGGCAGGTCATCTCTAAATAGGCCACCGCCAAGAAATAACAGGGGTTTAAGCTAGACTAGGAAATGAAAAACTTCTTGGAAGAAGGCAATGGCATCAAGAAGACTACATGGATGCGCCCCTGAAGCTGGATTCGAAGGAGATTTTATCTGGATTTAAGGAGCATCATTTCCAGTAGGAATTTCCCCCCTCAGATTGACTGGTGGCTTCATGTTATATGTCAGATCTAAGAGTCAAATGAAGGCATAACCAAACACCTATGGCTCCCATGGGAGACATCTCAGAATATAGTTTTGCAGATGGGGTTGGCGTGTTACATAATATTTTGGGCAAACACAGAGGCAGAGGGTTGGAAGAGGAAATGGAAGCTGCCAAATCCAATTAAAGCACCTGAGTCATGGCCATTCAGACTGCTTGAACATCGCTAGCAAAGCGGGCCTTGTCACCTCCTTGGGCAACTTGATTCTGCTATCAAATTGCTCTTCCTGTTAGGAAATTTTTCGTAATATTCAACTCATTTATGACCTTTACTTCATGGCTTGCATTCTGGGACAGTAAGGAGTGAGTCTTGCTCCTCTGGTTTGACACCCCTTTAAATATTTGAATAATCTTTTCAACCTTTTCTTTTCAAGGTAAACGTTCCCAATTCTGTTAATCTCTTCTTGTTGGACTTCATCTCCCTGTTGCTGAATGTCCTTGTTTCTGTTTTCTGAATCTGTTCCAGGTTGTCTGAATTCTGCCAGCAGGGTGACAAAAGTGGTCACAGCCATCCATGTTGAGCATGACCAATGCTGATGCATGATTACTGTGAAAACTTTTTATTATGATATATTGATCTGAGTATTTTTGCTGTTGCTGTTGAACTGGATAATTTGTAATACAAAATTCACAAGATAAAAGTACAATCAATGAAATGATACTCCAGGACGGAGGGCTAATTTTGTACTTGACAGATGTTGGAAAGTACAGCCCTCCCGGGACTGTGGTCAGGCAGCATTTTTCTGTCGGGTGATAAAACAATTTAACGGGAACTGTGTTGGAAAATGCTGCTGGAAAGCTGAGATGCTGAAAACGCTGAGGAGAGAAGAAATGGTGGGAAAAACAAAAACTTTTTCAGCATTTTCCACCTGCAAACGCCAAGGAAGTTAGGCGGCTCCTGAAGACCCAACTGCAGTTTTGGGATGGATGAGCATAAACAAGACCAAGACCAAGACCAAGACCAAGATGCTCTAGGTAGAGAAACCAGCGGGCCAAGATAGATGATTTTCCATTTTCTTCTAATGGTGTGTCTTTGTATGTGTGAATAGAAGCATATTTTTCCTTTCGCTTATTACTTAGTTAAGACCATTTTAGGCTTACCGAAGACTGCAAGGAGAACTGATCAACTGACTAGAGCAAATAAAAGGAGACTGCTCCAATCAGCAAGCCAAATCTCATATATTTTGAGGGTGTGGTGCCAGTGGGGGAGGGACCGAAAAATTATTATGCTTGGCAAGACAGAGAGAAGTAGAAGAAGGGGAAGGCGATGGATAAAGGGGATGGTTAAGGATGGAGAGGATCAAAGAGCTTAATGGGATGGAGGGATCTCTTCATTCAGTAACCAGGAACTGGGCCTGACTCAATGGGAATCTAACCATCGTTATATAATTCTTGTTTCAAAATGGGAGGAAAACCACGCTGCCAAAATTCATTGACCTATCAGTGGGAGTTGCAAGATTCCAGAACAGCAACAACCAGATTGGGAGCATTTGACAGCCTCCGGAGCCCCAGATTTCCCAGTCCTGCAATGAAACCCACAGGGCAAATGTATCAAGGATTTAAAAAAAAAAAATTGGGAACATCCTAATTTAAAGAGCAAAGTCTTCCAAAAAGCAGCAAAATCTACAAAGAAAAAGGAACCGTGGTGGCCACGACAACATTTTTTTAAAAAGCAGGAAAGTGTTTGCTGAATTTCTTCTGACAGCCAGACAGTCAGTTTAGGAAAGAGGTGGCACGCCATCCAACAGAGAAATGTTGCCTCCGTTACAAATATGGCCTTTTCCTGCTTAATTAAAACTGCTGAATACTTGAGCCGGAAAACTGTAATCCCCATTAAAGTGTCATTTTAGCGGTAGGTGATCAGACCTTTCAAGCTACGCTAAGTAATTATGTTAGTGGGGACCATGTGCTGTCTTAATGGCAGCCCAGGAAGGTCACAAATGCGCAGGGTTGTTACCGAATTTGTTCCTTCACCAAAGTCAATCAGTGCACCCCAAACATGTCTCCATTATGGCTTCACTGCTCAAAGCACGGTGCTGATCACGGGAACGGCCAAGCATCTGCCAAGGGGGCTTTGGGGTTCATTTAGAGCTACGGTTAAAAAAGTCTAAATAATGTATGTAATGCAATAATGTAGCAATGTACAGCCAGTCTAATTTGAATTCTAGCTAGCCATGGTGTAATGGCAGGTGGGAAAGACCCTGAGGGACGGAGGGAAGAAACGCTGCCAAGGGAACAGTCAGATAGGAGAAGGCATAACCCGTAGCTGCATAGTGGGCAGGGCAAGAGGCTCAGAAGAGACCCAAGTTCTTGGGTTGTAAAGGTTTCAAATTCAATTCATTTATAATATATCGATTATGAACACCACACACAATTTGTATAAGATTTTCCTCGGCTGCTATGTGTATTTTAATTTTTGTATTGTGATGAAAATTTCGTTTTTAATTGATTTTATAATTGTTCGCCACTCAGAGTCACTTGTTGAGATGGGCAGCCACACAGATTGAATAAATAAATAAATACATTTCTTGAGTTGTTGGAGAAACAGCATCGCACGTCAGCTACAGAACTTCCTGCGCACAGGTCAAAGCTGCATTAAAAAAGGAGATTAGCTAATACTAAAAAAGACAGAGCCTTTTGTAATCCATTAAATTAGTGCTAAAATTATAATTTCCAACAGCTCTTCATATCTTGCATTAGTGCTTTGAAGAGGACAAAGGCAACTACAGGAACTCAGAAAGGCTTAGCAAACATGTAAGCAACTGCTTTTGAAATCCAAGTCAGCAGATATATGGATCCTTCTGTCAAAAATTCAAAAGCAAATATGTTTTAAAGTCTTTTAGCGCATCCTGGAGCATTTATTTTCTTGGGCATGCAGCTATCTGAGTGTATAGTATTTTTCTGGCTAGCCAACAAATGTAAAATTCTATGCACCGCGTGAATCTGTGTAATTAAAAGAAAAAAAGCAAATCATTGTCGTTAATGCAGAAGCAAGATCATAAATGAATACATTATTAAGTCTTACTGAATTAATGTTTAACTGCAATAGAATTGAAATTGAATGAGGCAATTAATCAGAGCAAGGACGGGGCGCTGGGGGTGGAGAGAAAGATGATAAGCATCTGTCTTGCTTTTGAATATGTTGAGCAGAAACGACCTTCAGAATGGCACTGCCAATCAAAGTAAGCTAGCTGATATTTTGACAGCTCTGATGCCACCATGAGCAGGAAAATGTGAGTGTGACAAAGATCCATGCTGCTCGGGAGACCCTTTGGGAATTCGATTTTGCCTCTCAAAGCCCGAACTATCAAGCCAGACGCTGAAGATTTACACTGGCTGGGAAAGATGTACTTGATCAAGTACTCAAAATGCCTTTTTATTTTTCATAATCACTACACCATTCATACATGCTGCAAAGTGATATATAATGCCGGGGAGAAAAGGCTGGGGACTCCTCTCTGGAGCAAGGTCAGCGGCAGTCCTATTTTGCAGATGGATAGCTGGGGTGGAAAAAACATAACGTGGGTCCAAGGCCACTAATGAATCTTGGTTGAGCAGGAGGCAGAGATCTTGGTTGTGGCTGAAAATGGCTTAGTTCACTCTGTGCTAAACCATAATGTCCTTTCTTTGGTTTGGCTTAGCCTCATGTGTGAACCAACCTTGGGGTTTGTAAACCAAACCACAGCACATCCAGTTACTGAGTATTGGCCGAAGTATTGATTAAGATCTCCCAGGTCCGAGGCCTTCTCATGATCACGGGGACAAGCTGCATAGGATATTAAATGTTGAGCTTATATTGCAAACGGGTGAAGTGGGGTGTCCTAAAAGTTCTATTTGCCAGAAATGGAAACAAGTTGATGTCCTCTTTGTTGTTGTTGTTGTTTAGTCGTTAAGTCGTGTCCGACTCTTCGTGACCCCATGAACCATATTGCGCCAGGCCTTCCTATCTTTCACTGCCTCCCTGAGTTTGCTCAATTTCATGCTCATTGCTTCAGTGATGCTATCTAGCCATCTCATCCTCTGCCGTCCTCTTCTCCTTTTGCCTCCCATCTTTCCCAGCATCAGGGTCTTTTCCAAAGAGACCTCTCTTCGCATTAGGTGACCAAAGTATCTGAGCTTGGGCTTCATTATCAATCCTTCCAACGAGAAATCAGGGTTAATTTCCTTTAAGATTGACTGGTTTGACCTCCTAGCAGTCCAGGGGACTCTTAAGAGTCTTCTCCAGCACCACAGTTCAAAGGCATCAATTCTTCGGCGTTCAGCCTTCTTTATGGTCCAGCTCTCACAGCCATACATTACTACTGGAGATGTCCTCTTAGTTAGTTCTTAATTCAACACTTTGAGAAGTCATGCTGGTCCTGGTCAAGCATCAGCTTCCTATTTTACACCAGTATCTCTTCATAGAGATGAGGAATGGAGCCCAACGTTCTCAGGCTGATAAATAACAGATCAAGAATCACGAATGCCAGGGTTTCCGAAGAAAATCCCCATCAACTCTTACAAGACGTTGAAATAATTTTCTCCACCCAGAAAAGAGTGCATACAGTAGTTGAATTGCAGCAGAATATTGGGGAAGGGGGTCCTTGCCGCACAGAGCCCACCCCATCAATTACCATAACGTTAATCCAATTATAGGCATCACAAATGGCTCAGGGGCCATGTCCTCCCTACTCCCCATAAATCATGTACTGGGGGCTTGTCTCCCTCCACTTCGCCTGAGTAATTCACCCGACAAAGGGAGAAGACCGGCCGACTACATCTGAGAAGAGGCAATTAAAGTTAGTTCCTGAGGTGGGACTCCACAGTTTCGCTCCTACACTGCTATGGCTGGTGATCAAATACTCTGCATCATATTGTATGCAAAGCTTTAATTGCGTATGGCCCTGAGCATTCAAATACATGTCGCTTTCTGTCTACTGTATCTAACTGTACCTTCCCACACACTTACAGTCTTCCCACTTTTCCTGTTACTTCTGACAATCCTTTATGCGTTGAACCTTGCAGAGGAACTCCATGGAGTTTATCCCACATAAGAGCAGTGTGCAAATTAGGGAATCTTTTTGCAGACATAAATTTTTATTCTTGTTATGCAGTTGCTTCTGATTCTCTGGATGGATACAAAATATCCCCATCCTCTTAGTTTGGCCTAACTTTATTCATTTAAGTTAAAAGTCGCTTTTCTAAAAAAAATGTTAAAAATTACATGACGGTTCCAGCGATACGATTGGACTAGCATGGCTCATAAGCAATTGGGGGAGGGGGGAGCTAAAACATATATTAGTTCTTTCACATTATGAGTTTCTTCTCAAAAATTATTAAAGCCATTTGTCAATAGCTGCAAATAGTTTTGCTTCCTGTGTGACTTTTTTTTAAACTTTTTTTTTTACTTTCATTTTTCTTTTGTTAAAGCAAATTAATAGCGACTTGTCAGAGATCCAATTGTCTCCTTTCTCAGTGGGAATTGCTGGAGACTAGTGTGATAAAGATAATCAGCATATTCATTTCCACCAAGGACTAGGTTCAAGGCATGCTATTAAAGATGTCTGCTCTGATATTCTTTGATGAATCAACTAATTATTATAGCCAGAGAAGAGTTTACAGAGACTTAAAAAAAAAAAAAAAAATTGGCTGTTAAGCACGTACTTTCTTGCCCCCATATTTAGGCCTTTCTCAAGTTGTCATCCTTCTGACATGTTGGACCATAACTCTCAAAATTTCCAGACCACATGATCATAGGGCAATGGAAGCTGTAGTCCAAACTTGCTCAAATGGATCCAGATTGGGTCTGAATTCTCTATCAAGCTGGCAAAGAATGTCCATTCTTGGCCTTCTCACTCACAAAAATGACATATTTTGATGGGACTTTCCAAAGTCTTATTTAAACCATGAACATCAGCTTGGTTAATTAGAAGTTTGCCTCCCCCTTTCCCCCAGTGATAACATCAGCAGTTTCCTCCTTGAACATTTGTAGAAGCTTCTCTTGTGAGTGATGGAACCAGTGAAACCACAAAAATCTTAGGGGACAAAAATGAAGTCACCAACTGCAGATGAAGGGACTACCATCAATTTTTCTAGCAAAATGGAAACATGGCATGCAGAACCAGATTTGGTTCAGTGGGTGACATTTTTTTCTCTAGCAGTTTGGACAGTCAGCTGAATTCAGTATTTCCCAGCAGGATTTTCACAGCGTCCCCTAGTCAGGTGAGGAACAACTTGATAAGTGGAAGAAAGAAGGTTAACTAGACATTTCTGGGAGAGGAAAACCTGGCTCCTGATATTACAACTGCCTAGATTCATCTTTTATACGAAGCCATAATGTGGCTGGTCTGCATTTGTGATGTGCAAATGAAATCAGCCTTAATATGTTTTAGGGTAGTTAAACCACATTCTAACTGGCTAACTGTGACCCATGGAAATGTAGGTCTTGTCCTTGTTTCCTGACTTGTTTTCGGTGTCCTGCTTAAGCATCTCATAAGATGACAATGTTAGCTGCCATACTGCAGCCAAGAGAACAATAGGGAGGTATCTTTGAGATCACCAGAAGTTGAGCTCAACTTGAAGGGAACTGTGTGCTTCAAACACATCAACAGCTCAGTGCCAGAACGAACTACACCCTTCCTCAGAATACTTCAGAGGGGAACACTGAAATTTTATGGTGAGAGCAGCCGCCGTTAAATGCCTGGGTAGCCAAGCAGCAGAACAGTCCGTGCCTTTACTTACTCAACTCCAAGTCTGGAACTGTGGTCAGGTTTGTAGTCTGTCCATGTAGCTCAAGTGAAGCCTCCTGCCTCCTCAGCTCCAAACTTGGTAGTCAGAGAGAGGGAACAGATGAATTCTGATCCAACACAAGAGGTCAAACCAAGATGAGAGGTGGTCACAGGCTTTGACTTGGCTACCCAAGCCAGTCAAAAGGTTTCCAGCTCTGTGAATAGAGTCCATGGCAATGAAGGCACAGAAAGATGAAGAGACAGGGAATGACTTTCCTGGTAAGATGGAATTTTATGCATACACAACAATGACACTCTTCAAGAGAACCAAACAGGGGTCTTACAACTGAAAACAGAAGAGAGAGAGAGAGGGAGGGAGAGAGAGAAGGTGAGGATGTTCACCAATCTGCTAGATAAAAATCAACAAAGCAATTAAGCTTCAACAAAAACAAGACAAGGTAACTCCCTGCACCCCAAACAATCTGAATGTTAATTACTGTGCTTACAGGAGAGATAAGAAGAAGATCCCTCCCTTTCCTTTCCTGAGGAATATATTTCAAACAAAGACATGAAAAATGCATGAGCAAGGACTCCCTTCCTGATGTTGAGTTTCGGTTTCCTTGTCAAATATTTCAGCTCCAAGAGGTCCAGAGGAAGGTTAAAGAACAATATTTTCATGAGAGAGAGAGAAAGAGGGCTGTCAAGAAGGTTGGAAAGTGATGGGAGTTTTCACAGGCTGCCAGTGACCCCGTCAAGGTCTTTTCACTGTCCAAAAGCATCACGGTCATAGTTAATGTCAGGTATGAGGACCCTGGGCTCAGCCTTCAGTTTCAACTTGCTCTCCAGATTCTTCTCTAAAGAGGAAACAATGAGATCCCAAAGTCCCATGATAGATATTGCACTGACTTGGCCAAATGGACTTCTGCAGACTAGATTCCATGCTTTCCTTGGCTTTTCTTCAGATCTAAGGAAGGGAATTCTGAAGCTCTCAACAATGGCATCCATTTACAAGAAGAAGGTGGGTGGAGGAATGAGGAAACTGGCAGTCCTCTACTTAGGACAGACATCCAGCAAAGGGCTTCACCAAACCACCTTGGGCAGTTTCAGCCAGAACACAACTGCAATCCGTGCAAATTAAAAACCATCTTCAGTTCCATATCTAGGCTGACTTTACACACTATCTTGCCAAAACATCACCTGTTTGTCTTTTACTTGTGGTACAAATACAACTATTATGGTTAATAAAGAACGGCCTAAGGTTTAGCATGTTGGGCAAACCCAGCCCGATTTTTGCAACAGTTAAACATCCTGTGGCTTTAGCATGATGCAAGAACCTGAACAATTTTGTCTACCCCATCAAATTGCTGACAAACTCTACTGAAGCTTCTGCCATGTTTTTCCTCTTCTAAATGTCATGTTTCTCTTTGGGTGAGGGCCTCAATTCAACGTGGTTCTAAATGCAATTCTAACAGGTTGACAGTACTAATCAAGCCATGCTGAAAGGGGAAAACGTCGTTTGGAAAAGGGGGGGGATCTCCAGCCAAGCGCCCACGACCACAGAGCCCTTCACCACCTTGTTTTTCTCGTCATCGAATCAAGCGGCATATAAATTGCAGTAATAATGAATGAAGGAAGGGGTGACCAAGGAGAGCAGACGGTGGTGGTGATGGAAATCCAATTTGTGAAGAAAATAATTTGCTGGTTTCACAGCTCCTTATCTTAAGCTAACGATGAAGTAAAAGCGCAGTTAACCTCAACTTGTTCCTTTTCAATATACATCTCACTGCTATTTTCTGCAGCTCTAACCACACCATCGTACCCACCTTCTGTGGCTTGTGCATCTTAACGCTGAGCCACTTAAGAGCTGAAGTACAGCCTTCTTACCGATCATTTGCCACTCAGACACTTTTAATAAACCTGAATCAATCATGCTGGCCCCTTGTCCTTTATCATGGAGCATCCTCTGGATACCCACACTTGTACAGCCATCTCTTCACTCCCCCCCCAAGTGGGGCCGCAAGAAGATTAATCTTAGCACTGCTTAAGACTCTCATAAGCTGTCGGTGATTGAGGCAGAGACCGAGAAGCAGCTGGTATTTTACAGGTGTTAAGGCCTGGTGCGTGCGTAAGGCGAAGCCATAAACTTCCGTGACAGGTACAAATCACTAGTGCCACTCTGCCTCTCTTGCATCAACGGTGGTTTGTAAACCAAGGTTATTTCCTTAGTATGGACTTATTTATTTGTTTACTTCTGTACAAGAGTTGCATGCTGCACAACCCAAACAGGCTTCTGGTGGCTTCCAGAGCCCCAGTGAAAACATCCTCAGTGTTAACATAAAACGTAAAGGTCCACAATGCATCCTAAAATACTAAACCATCAAATGTCCATGGTAAGGAATGTAACATTAAAACAACCAATAAGCCATGATAAAATCTGCAATGATGCTCTAAGACGACCCTTTGATTGACTATGTGCCTCCAAGCCCACGTCAATTCTTAGCACCCACATAGATAGATTGTCTCCAAGATGATCTGTCCCTAACCTGGTCCTTCAGGTCTTCTAACGGTGGGCCCATTGCCAGTGTAACTGAGTCTATCCACCATGCAATAAAATCTTTACGCTAATATTACTCAAGATATTGCTGTTACATAAAGGGTCCTGGCTGGTTCTCCATCCAAAGTCCACATAAATCCAGTTTAAGATGCTTGACTGCTAAAAGACTACAGGGGAAGCAAAGCTCAAGTATCTGGCAGCAGAACCATGGAGCCTTGCTCATGGAGTCACTTATTGCGCAATTCTACTGTGCTGTAGCACCACCACTACTATGGTCAAAGGAGATACTGATGCTCTTCAGCTTAGCTGAACCTGGTGGCCCAAGTATGGTGCAGTTTTGAGCACTGAAAAGCCACAAAATCTGCATGATCTCCAAAGACCTGACTAGCAGCCTGTCTTGAACCACAGACTGCATCTTTCCCATGCATCACAATGCTGAAAGGCACCTCAAAAGACCTCTGGGGCAAACCACCTACTGATGCCTGCAGAGATGATGACATCAAACCTCAAACAACGCACAGCAGATTCATTTCCAAAAACGTGTGTTGCAGCACGGAGGGGTGCAAAAATAGCATTTGTCTACTGTACAGCTCCTTAAAGCAACCACCTCTTCAACTGCACCTTTTTGGAAATTGTATCTTAAACACTGGACAACCCTAAAAGAGAGTCTGCTGTCTTCTGAGTAGAACGCTGTTGATATCACCAGGACGATCTTCTTAAATTAGACCATAAATCCTGTTTTTTGTAAATTGAACACATTGTTTTGAGCAACTGGTTTTCAGGGGCGATGGAAAACCAGTTTGATCCATCATCTGAAAAGGAAAATCAAGTCCTCTCTTAAGTGCATGCTGCTTCAGGTTACACATATCCAACTCTGTCCATCCTTCTTCCTAGCTTTAGTTTCATCATCTATCTCCAGACAACCACATTTATTGATATCCTTTTTACATAGAGATGTTTGACACTGGACACAGTTCTCTAAGCTTCAATCTGATCCAAATGAAATCAAGTGAGCTCTGAGGCATCTAACAGTCACATTTCTCTGTTGATGCATCTTAAAATTGTATTTGACCTTCTGTTTACTACAATCATAAGTTTTTAAACCCTAACCTGTTCTTGTTGTTCAACCAATCTCCCTCTACAACTAATATGAGAAATTCTGTGTTCCCTGCTCCATGGAAATATACTGTGGATATGTTATTGCTACTTTTACTGTTAATATTTTATACATGCTTCCATGGCATGATGAATTGTACACAGAATAGTCTCTAGTTTCCTCAAAGACTATTCGTTTTCACTGCTTATTTCATTTTTAAAATAGGAAATACAATCCTGGTTTTTGCCCTCCTTTTGCCAGTGCAGTTTTTAAAAAATTAAATCCCCCCCTGCCCCGGGGAGGGGGAACTTGCTAAGAAAAGCAATGAGTTTGCAGCAACAGACCCAGCTTCTGATGAAAGGGCTGATTAAAAGACTCACTCATGTTGCAAATGTGGAGAAAATTAGATGCCTAAAATGAGAAGGTTAAATTTTAGACCTTAGCAACATCTTTAATGAGTCTGTTGAAATAAAAATGGGTTCTAACTGGTACATGGACACATCTCCAGATAACAGTACCTTTTTTTTTTTCTCTTCCTTTTATCTCTTCATTCAACAGAAAAGAGAGCACCCTTCTGGGAGATCCACATAGCTCTTCTAGATGCATCAGACTGATTTTGCCAGTTCTGCTCAGCAGCTTTGGCGTTGCTGAGAAGCAAACAATTTGGAAGCTTTACAAGGGCCACAGGGCTAGAGGAACCATGTATAGCATGCACGGTTAGGCAACACCTGGACTGGCGACATATCCTGACTTTGCTGTTTTTTCACTTTCATGAGAACCAAAAATCCAGCCTCCTACTCACACACCACAAACAGGAAGTGCTCCCAAGATAACAGGGTTGCCTGCAGCTGCCTGCTAAAACTTGGTCTTAGAGAAAAGACAGAAAAACAAGGTAAATCACCTGCTCATTAACCAAACCTTCTAATTCTTACTAGTTTCCCCATTATGTCCTCCTCCACCAATGCCAGATTACTTTTTTCATTCTCCACCAGGAAAACTCCTGGCAGTGACTAGTTCCCACATCCCAAGTCTCATCTCTTTATAGCCAACCACCAGACCAGTGGGGCATTTCCCAAGAAATGGATAAAACCGCATCTGCAGAAAATCTACAAACCGGTTGAAAGTCAGTAAGTCACGAGGTTCTCACTTTCAGTTCTGTAATGTTACTGAAGCTTGGGCTTTTGCACAAGAAGCCCAAAGTGGCTTGCACTGTGTGTTGAAACAAGTGTTTCTGTGTTACCCTGTTTCTACGACTTGGGCAGCTGACGTTTCGATGGAGGCTGAACACTGAAGCATTATTTATGCCGTTCTAAAACGTGCACATTAAAGGTAGGAAGAGTGGCAGAAAAGGACTTCCATTGGTTTGTTTTACTTATATATCAAATTTGTCACCGCCCATCTCATTAAAAAACGACTCTGGGCAGTTTACAAAGCAGTTAAAATCAATTAAAATTACAATATAAAATAATCCTAAATAAATAGAAAATAAATATAATCCAAGGGTAAATGGTAAAATAGGCAGTAACTTGGGGAGCATCATCAAGGCGCCAGCCACTCCCAGGATTGGGTAGGATTCTTGTCACCCCATGCAAGCTGGCAGAGATGGTTAGTACTTGGATGAGAAATTACTAGGAAATCCTAGGGCTGGGCTAAATTGGGAACTCCATTCCAAACATCCTGGAAGAAGAAAATGACAAACCGCTTTCGAACTGTTGTCAAGAAAATCACAGGCATTGGTCACCAGGTGTTCAGCTCAACTTGAGGAAGTCTTTATCTTGATCCTCAGCAGAAATTTAAAATGAAAAATGAGCTGAGAGACACCACATGTGTGCATTTGTAGATAGCACAACTCTGAAGCCATTACAAAACAATTCTAGAAACTGCTGTGTATCAGATGCAAGCTCTGTTAAAACAATCAGCATTCAAATATCTTGCAACGCTTTTTCCTGATTGCTCTACATGAAGATCTAGAGATGAATCTGTTTGGGGCAAGACATACAATTTCCATTTGTTCTTTGATAACAGAGGGATCAAGTTCAGAGCCTTTGGCCACCTAATACGAAGAGAGGACTCTTTGGAAAAGACCCTGATGCTGGGAAAGATGGAAGGCAAAAGGAGAAGGGGACGGCAGAGGATTAGATGGTTAGATAGCATCACGGAAGCAATGAGCGTGAAACTGAGCAAACCCAGGGAGGCAGTGAAGGACAGGAAGGCCTGGCACGATATGCTTCATTCAAGAGTCGGACACAACTTAATGACGGAACAACAACAGAGGGATCTAATATCAGATTATTTCTTTTGACCATGTGAGAAGTAACTCCCACACCATATATCCTTGCTCGAGACTGAGGCTAATTAAGATCACCTTAACCCTGTAGCATAAATATTAGATACAACATAATGGCTAACAGGATAACTGAAAAAGGAAGTTTGAGGGACAGCTGGCATTCAGATAATGACCTGGTTCACAAGTTGGGCTAAGCTGGCATTCAGCTAAGTCCTGGTTCACGATTGGCAGGGTTTACACATTCTGCTAAGCCATGAATCTTGCTTTACAAACCAAAATGGCTAAAGCTAATCAAACAAACCACTGTCTGTATGCCCAAGCAAGTGTTAACAAACAATACAGAAAGAGGGGCATCTTTTCCATAAATTCTCTGTTTATGCTGTTTTTTTTTCAGGAAGATAAAGCATAACACCTGAACTTTGGGTTCCCTACAGGCAGGACATATTTCACACTGCAGTCACGTTTGAAGATTGTGGATAGGTTTCATCCCACTAAGACAGAAAGGACACAGCACACATTGCTCAACTTATGATTATATTTAAAATGTTTCAGAAACCTCAAAAACAGTTTAAGTAATGCAATAATAAAACTCTCAGTGAACCTGAGCAATAAAATCCATCAACAGAGGAGATGGGTAATATAATCTCTTTAGGAAAAAAAATATCTCCTCTCTGCTTGAATTACCTTGTGCAGCACAAGATAGAGCATTTAGTTGATAGCAATGGATTGAAATCTCTCTTTAGGGACATCCTTCTCATAATTGTGCATTCATGCTTCTCTCCCCAGTAGTAGGCTAAATACAATTTACCCTTGCACACACTTTTATAGGGTTTCTGCAAATCCCCCCATTTTATTACCACCCTGGTTATAATGGGGAGGGGGACATGCAGAATTCCTGAGGGCTTGCTCGCTAACTGTGCAAAGATATTAAGTGTGAATAATAATAATAAAAAAGAATCCAAGGAAGGTCCCTATCTGCAATTTATAGTTTCTCCATAAAGGACCTTGGGGAACAGCAATTTGAAGGTGAAAAGAAAATGGAAAGCAGATCTTAAGGTAGAAAATTCCATCTCATCGATGGAAAGGAATTATGGGTTGGAAGCAGCCCGGATGGTTTTAAAAGGGGGCCTAAGAGTTAAAGCACAGGCCTTCATAATGTATAGAAAGCACAAAAGTGGCCCCTTGTGTTGATTAAACAGATTGATAACACGCAAATGCTCCAGAAACCAATATATGTGAGCAATTTTTAAGAAATAGCGATAGTAAAGAGATCTGAATTATTCTCCTAGGCCCCGTATAAATAATCCAATTCCAGACATAGAATGCTGTAATTATCAGCAGTGGGTAATTTTCCTTCACAGGTTATATGTATTTTTTCAGGAGGTGTTAAAAATGGGGAGGGGGGGGGAGAGAATAACATACCATCTGACACATGATAAAATTACCATTGTTGGTGTATCACTGTGAAGTGGAGAAGGCTGATAGCAGACACGTTTTCTTATAGGTGCTAATACCACCCAGGGATGATCCCGCAATCTGTGATAGCGAGTGTTTTTCCCAGTTCTTTTCATCAGGAACAGAAGGCAATTAAATAAATGCTGGTATAATGCACTTTAGTACAATCAAGGGCTGTCCAGCTGACTTTAATGCCTTTTACAAAAATAATTACGGGGGAGGGGAGTCTGTCTGTCTGTCTGTCTACCTACCTACCTTATTTATTTGTTTGTTTGTTTGTTTGTTAATTAAATTTGTATGCCGCCCATCTCCCCCAATGGGTGATTTATTAAATTTATGTAGCCACCCATCTCACAGAATGTAACTCTGGGCAGCATACAATAAAAACACATCATAAAAATGAACAATGAAAAAGCATTCTGCAACTAAAAACACCAGCCGAAGTTACCAACAACAGAGTAGCGGAGAGAGTTATCATGATAGGCAAATACAGCCATCTCACTAATTCACTTTCTTAAAAGCACCTTCCCCTGATGATCCAGCTGGCCCTGCCAGGAGGGAAAAAGCCATGAAACTGTAGGGGACAGAAACCTTGGCAAAAATAAACAAGAAGAGCTTGTGTCAACCGCTGGAATGATCATAGGCAATCCTAACACTATATGTTTGCTACATTTCTACTTTGGGCTTCTTCCAGGAACTCCAAGAGGCCTATAGAACAATCCCTCCTCCTGTTTTGTCCCCTGTTAACAACAACCCTGTTAGACAAGATGGGCTGAGAGACTGCGACCATCCCAAAAGTGTGTGGTGAAGCCAGCTACCGTAGCTTGCAAACCATTGTTTACGACAGGAGTACAACAATGAAAACTTGCTAGATCCCCTCCAAAGATTTTGAGAGTGTAGAGTTCAAAGCTGTCTTCTTTGGGGGGCATTTTGTGTGATGTGTGTGTGGGGGAGTGTTGGAGGAATTGGCAAGATAATTGTCCAGTCCTCCCCAAATGACGGCCTCCGTGAGTTCTGGCCACATCTCATGAGTCACACAAAGCTCAGTGCAGCCCTCGCATTGAGAAAAGTTCTGCAACTCAGCTGTAGGTTGCCTAGTCTGCAACCTGATTTCTCCTTGAATGTCTGGATCCACTTTGGGACATCAGCTAGAGATCCTCTGTGCCTGGGATGGATTTTCCAATGGAATTATTTTCCTTTCCTTTCTGGATCCAAAGGAAATGAGCAGTTCTCCTGCAGGGTCAAAGGTGAGGAAACAGTTACGTTCAAATGCAGCTCTCCCTTCTTCTCTTCTCAGGGCCATTTCCTTAAGTGGTTGGGCATCTATTAATTAAACGGGAAGTCACCCCATAAGGTGCTAGGGCCCATCTGCCTTTTTGAAGCTCCTGAGTGGCTTTTAGGATCTGACACGTTGAACTTTGTGGGGAGAAGAACGTTGGACTGTTGATACACTTTGACGTTTGTTTCCTGAATGTGTTAACTGCTTACATTTCCCTTAAGCTTTTTAATGTAAACCCTGACACTAGGGCTTGAGGCAGGAATGAAATCTGGGATAAACATAATGTAGAATGTGTTTACATGTGTTTAAGGCAGACTAGCACTTCCGTTTAAAGGCCGACGGTATCGTCAGCTTAGCCAAGGGTCTGGGCCATAAATGCAGAGGAAATGCTTTGGGGGCATGGAATGTGAGACTGGTCAAATTGCCTCCTCAACTTCAGGCTTCAGAAGTGTAAAATGGGAATTCCTGACTAAAAAAACTCAGCAGTAAGATAATCGAGTCATGAATATTTCCACATACAGGTGGAGAAAACAACGAATCATTCCAAAATGAAAAAGAGGGTCACACAAATGAATGTGACCTATGCAGGTTTAGAGAAAGGAGAGGTATACCTTGCTTTGTATATATATATATATAAAACAGGAGAAACTTCATAAAATGGTGTTTGTCATTTGCAATTGTAACAAGTACTTGGATTAAATACCATACAGATTTTCAATCTGCTGATCAATTGAACAGGGCCACCTTGTTATTCTACCAAGAGGTTTTAAAATGGATTAATCTAACTCATTAATTGGTTACTTACAGAAAGAGTAACTAAACATCGAATTAAAAAAAAAAACCTTAGGCACATGTACAACACTTAAAATGCATTATGATCAGCAAGGAGCACTTGTCAAACCCTTGGCACCACGTCTTTTAAAAATAGATCTCGTGGTATCTTATCTTCCACATTTGTTGCTATGAATCAAAGCATCCATTCTAGTAAAAAAAAAAAAAAAAAAAGAGGATTTAATCAGAACCATATTGGCTAAAATGAAAGTTGTGTAAGTTATGTTGCATTATTTTATTGGGTAGATAAAACAGTAATTTTATTTCAGTCCAAAACTAGGACTAAAGCATATCATCAAGCAACAGTAAGTGAAATATCGTTTTGTTGTTTACATTTTGACACACGTGGAGCAAATGATATCACAAAAATAAAGAGATTGACCATTGAAAATATCACTGTTCTTAGAGTCTTGATGCATACTCATACACTAACATCTGTTCTTCCTAGCCCCCAGGCTCCTCTTCAATCCATGTACCTGGCTTTGGGGTGAGGTGGAGTCTCATGATGCTTCTCAACCACACATCTGGTTCAGCCACTATGTTTCACATCAGCCAGTGCTTCAACTTTGTAGGCAACCACGTTCTACGTTCATCCCTTAAGCTTGTGGTGGGGAAACCTGTGGTCTCCAAGACGGTGGTCAGTGACAACTCCCAACACTTCCAAGCAATGTGACCAAGGAAGAATATTGGAAGCTGTATCTCGCACCACCTGGAGAGTCATTGGTTAGCCTGACTGAAAGACTTGTGGCCTTGGTTCCTAAGATTAAAGGAACCAAGGGATTATCAGCCATTGTTTTGTTTTCCAAACACTCTCTCCATCAGGGATCCTTGATGAAGCCAAAAAGGAACTGGGTTGCGGGGGCTTCTCTGCTGCACGATGAAGGCAAAATCCCAGGATAGTTTGTTAGTTGCTGACCTTTTCTGACACATTTATTGTCTTTTATGCCAGTTTTCATACTTAAAGGGCAACGCACCTGCTCAGCGGCATTATGATAAAGCCATTGATTTTAGATAAAGCTAAAAGATAATTTTGACTCTATGGATAATACATTTCATTTGCAATCAAAGCCCTGTTTCCTCTCAGCATTTATTTTTTCTAAAGGCTGTGCATGCACACTCAGATGGAAACAGTGAAACCGAGAATCCCCCCCCCTTTTTTTTTTGATATGCTGCTTGTCTGCATCTTAGACTTTGGAGTAGAGATTCATGGGTTGTGTTATACTCTGTTTAGTTGCGTGAAGCCATAAGGGGTTGCATTTGCTTTTGGCTTCGTGTGATACACGAACTCAGCCATGACGGCTTGTAGGAATGGGTGAGCCCGACCACTGTGGCTTGTTAAACCAGAATGTACAAACAAATCCTGGCTTAACAGTGAATGGAGCCCAGTCACAGGAGGGAAGACATCAAGGCAAGATTCAGTTCAGCACTGAGGACAGCTCCAAGCAGGTAGCTCATTCAAGCACGGCTGAAGGTGACTAGATGTCTTAGAACCCACAGCTCTAGGCTAACTCCCCAACTTCCAGCCCTTGTTAAAATGTGAAAACTGGGTTTCCAACCAGGCAGCTGTCTGATTGGAAACCCAGAGTGCCTCCTGCATAGTGCTAGTTGCCTTCTCAATGCTGGTCCATTGTGAGAATAATTCCATAGGCCAGGAGAAGCAGGTAAGTACAGCGTTGAATTTATAGAAATTCTGATTCAGGGATCTTGATCTCAGGAGATGCAGCTCCTTAAGTGGTATGAAGTTCCTTTACCAGCATTTGATCCACAATGGCTCCTTCATATATAAGGTGGCTATGCAATATGCATCAAAACCCAAGCCAATTTCATGAGAGTCAGTGCACTGCAGTGGTTAAGGGCTGGACTGGCCTAATGTGGAGACCCAGGTTCTAGTTCCTCTTCAGCCATGGAAGATTTTGGGGGGACTTTTGGCCAGTCACTCTCTCTCAGCCTAACTTACTTGTTGATGTATGAAAAAAATAGGAAGAGGAGGTGATATGTACTCTGTCTTGAGCTCCCGAATTGAAGGCAGGATGTAAATCTAAATCAATAAATAATAGGGAGGGATCTCAGTGTTAAGCAGGACAGGAGACCTTAAGAGTGCTGATACCTGTTTCTACCCCTAGGTATAGACAAGGCTTATCTGTGCTGAATAAAAATCATGCTCGCATATCCGGTATACTTGTTTATCCAGAAATAGTAAGATTTAATATTCTAGGAGTCACTTCTAGCCCAGGCAAGGCCTACATCTTAATTCAATTCAGAGATTTCCACTATTGGTCTGTTTGCCTTCTTATCGACCTGTATTTACTAAGAGTCTTCCATCAGGTAATATTTTCAAGTTGTTTTAATTGTTTTTCTTTCCAAGATTAACAGTTCATGTGTAGGACATTGAATGTTGACATTTAAAAGGCACGGGAAAGAACTGCGGAAGATGATTTGAACAGTTTACACTTACTTATCATTTTTGTTTAGCTTTTCAATCTTGAAGGGATGCTGTATGATCCAAATTCCCCCATCCCACCCTCCCCGGTTTCTCCTACCGCAATCCCTCCAATCGTCGTTATTACACTAACTGATGCTGTATCCTATTTTATTTTGGACTAGCAACCCATCGTAAGCCATTGATAAGCTAAGACTGGCCTGGGACCTGGAAGCCGCATGTACTTCCTGGCTGACTTTCTCCGCTCACCTTGCCAAGAACATTTTTCCAGGCAGAGAAAAGTATGTAATACAGGACTGCCCCGATGTTTTGTCTGCCAGCTGTCACTGGAGAGGTTTCTGTTGGGTGTCAAACCTGGATTTCCACTTCAGCCACACCTGCAGAGCTGTTAGCTACTGCCAAGACTGGGGAAAAGAGGAAAAAACCCTCTCCGTTTTATTTACTCGATGCCAAGTAGCTCAGTCGCTTTGAATTAATTGTGGTAAAAGTGCGACACCTTCAAAGTGAGGGCAAGCATGGCTTTCTGTAAAATGGACGGCGTGAAGATATGTAGCCTGGAGATGTGTCAAAACACATTTTAAATGTCCCTGAACTGGTGCTGACATCACTGTATTGAAGAAAAGAAGTGGGTTGTATGAAGCAGTGTCTCTTAGATTCTGGGTTACAGGCTCACAAGCTCTCAGACAGGAAGCCAAAAGATGAAAGTGGCTTTATTCTGGCTGACTGAGATGTGTCACCGGGGTGGAAGTGAAGGGAGGAAAATCAATGTATAAACTGCGGTTTGCTTTATAGATGAAAACGTGTGCTTAGCCTGTTGCTTGCAACAGTGGCTTAGCAAGATGGAAATTGGTCGCTTATTCTTTGCTTCTTTTTCTGTTCCACGTGTCTCTTACCAACCGACAGAGAAAGAAGAACATCTCTAAAGGAAGCAAAACGAATAATGAAATGGACACCCCAGCTCTGATCCCTTCGCTTCTTTGCAAGACACACCAAGGTCAAAGCAAGATTGTATGAATGCAGCCAGAAGATCCCCAGTTCAAACACTGGCATCTCTAGGCAAATCTAAGAAGGACAGCTATTTCCAATTACTGCAGACAAATAGGTTGGGTTTACACAAGCTGTGCAATTGAGTCATTTAATTAATCCATGATCCTGAGTCACATAATATACTGGACCATAAACTACTGAAACAGGCTGTATTCACACCATACTCTGGGCCACAAAGAAGCTAGCCATGGTGAAAACTAACCAAGCTTAATGTATTGCAGCTTCTAGGACTGTAGTTGACCAGGTTAAACATGTACTTTAAGCCTAGCCATACCGAGTCAGAACTCTTAGACTTAAATTAAGGCAACTTCCCATCTTCCACTCAGTAATAGTAGTAATCATCATCAAGAGGAGGAGGAGGAGGAGGAGGAGGAGGAATAATACAGAAATATAAAGACCTTCAAACAGAGATTAAGCAAAAATGGAAAAAAGTTGTACTAATGCCGATGATGGGATGTGCCCTTTGGTGCCATACCAAAAGATCTGGAAAAGCACTGAGACACAACAAGAACGGGTAGAATCTCAACTTATCAATTACAAAAAGTTGCTTTTGAACTTGAAACAGCTCATACTGCACAATTATATCTTTAAGTACGTTGGATCCTTGCAAAGAATTCAATAGTCAAAAGTACCAAATCTGGTCAGAACTGTAGTAGACTGTGTAATGAAGGAGGAGGAGGAGGAGGAGGAGGAGGAGGAATAATAATAATAATAATAGTAATAATAATAATCATAATAATCATAATCATAATAGCAGCAGCAGCTGTGAAGCCAGAATAGCATTCTGAAAAATACTTAGAGAAGGAGCTGGGAGTGAAGCTTTCCCCCAGAAAAGACTGCCAAGAGAAAACAGTCTCAAGGCACTCTCCTGAGTAGGACACAATTTTCCTCTTGTCGATAACTAGCACAGAGGTTCTAACCTTCATTTATGCTCCAAATGCTCAATCCAGGATGTAGAACACACACCAATTAAGCAATTCAGCTAAAATAAGAAGGCTCTGAATCAACATAGCTGCTGCTGCTGCCCCGGCGGAATCGAGGGTTATCAGCTTGGGGAAAAGGTAATTTATTGAGCTTAATATTCTGCGAAATGTTCTCATGATAATAAGATTGTAAGATCGTTTTAATATCTGAAGTCATGTTGAAAAGGTCATTCCTCATCTTTTACGCCTACCTAAGTTATGTAAATTAAAGCTACTCAAACAGAGTGGAGGATGTGTTTGCTGGGGGATTTTAAAAAATCTTTTTTGGGGGTGGGGAATAGGGGGAGGAAGGACAACCCAAGGTTACCGGCTTCAAGTCCAATCAAGCTGCCCCGAACTTGAGTGGGTCCACAATCCATCCTTTAAGAATCTTTCTGATTTACTTTCCTTCCACTTCCTGAAAGAGGAAACGTTTTACCCCCATTAGATATAAAAAGTCATATATAGCGGTGCTTAAAAGTTTGCGAACTCTTTTGAATTTTCAGTATTTCTGCATCAGTATGACCTAAAACGTGATCTGTAGCTTTGGATCTTTCTCCTCAACAAATAAATGAATAAGAATAACTTATTCTTGAACGAGTTTTTGACTCATTCAGCTGAGTTCTCTTTATCTAGTTTGAGGGACCTCTGTGGAGAACAGATCATGTTTTAGGTCATATTGATGCAGAAATATTAAAAATTCAAAAGCGTTCGCAAACTTTTAAGCAGCACTGTAGTATCCAGGGAGCTGGGAGCATAACTCATATGAAGCTGCTGAGGGGGTCTCATCTCCTTCTGAGATGGACCAGAGATTGACTGCGGTGCAAGGCAAAATTTTTTGCCTGTTTTCCACCTTCCTCAAGAAACCCTGTTCTGCCAACTCCCCTTGATGCTTCCTAGGCAAAACCCATGCAGTTTTCCCAAGCATTCCAACATGCTAAAAATGTGATTCAGAACTTTCCAGGTTGCTCAGTCATTCTAAAGCACTTTAGTTATTCCAAGGCCACCACCACTAACAGCTGATGATCTGAGACTATCCAAGTGCAACAATATTGCTTAGCAGAAGCAAGGCCATCAGTTCAGGTTTAGCAGGTCAGAGCCAGATTAGTGAAGTGGTTAGAGTTGAACTGGGAATGTGGAGCCCCAGTGTCCTGACCTCATAAACGGCAGCTCGTTATCTAGTTTATTACTGCAATAAATCCATCAGGCTAACCTTGCAGCTGTAAATCCAGTCCTAGTTCAGAAAACAAAACGGGGCTCACTGAGGAATGGCCATCGGAAGGAGTAAACAAGCTGAGAGAAGTCAAGAGACAAGCGAAGTCAAAATGCTAGGGATTTTTCTGTGGCAAGACTTCTGTGGAACTAGGACTTAAGGTTGGCCTTCACAGTTTAATGTTGCCCAGCTTGTTTCCTCTGACATGTTATCGGCACTGCTAGCCCTGATAAGCCCGGCTTCCCCCAGTGGGCTACTCCCAAGGACCTCACATTTGGTTTGTCACTCCTATGTTTTTCCATCTTCTGACATTCTATTTTCAGATGCCAGCGTTCTCAAGGACTTGGCAGAGGGTACTCTTGGTTTGGAGTCTTGGCTGAGTCTAAGGTAGAACAACGGGGCTGTTTCTGGCATGGCACAGTTGCTAGGGCCTGGAAGAACTGAATCTGGCTCTTGAGATGTCTCCAGGTCCTTGAGACAGGACCATGACACCAAGGTACACATTCCCAATTGGTGGTAAAGCTCACTAAACATTGTTAGGTTACTTGGTGCTGGGTTTGGACTAAGACATAGTTCATGGAACAAACTGCAACTGGCTGAGCTAATCCACAAACTATGGCTCCTGGAGGAAAGGCAGGATGTACATGTAACAGATAAGCAATGGGTATTTCAGTCTTCCGTCCAAGTGCTAAGCTGTGCCTTCTTTGCTTTGTTTTCCTAAATATCACTGCAGAGGTTGTCCTAAGCTTCCAGAAGTAAGGCGGAATATAAATCTAAGGAATAAATTAAATCATTGAGGAAAGGGCCTAGGCTTACTTGAACTCTCTGAGCAAGGACTCAGGGAGCAAGAACTCCAAAAAGATCCAGGTAGTAAATCAATGGCAAACGCTGATCTAACCCCCAAGTCTTGAATGTATCAGAATTCAGCCTCTTCTCCACTTACGAAGGAACTGTCTTTGGGTTATACAGAATTCTCAGTAAAACCTTGAAAAAGGTTGCAGTAAGAGGAGTCTTTAGGTCAATGACACAAACTTGCAAACCACAAACGTCAAAGACAAATACATCAAAATCTCACCTTACTGTGGTTTCTTTCAGAAGCTGGAGCCCAAAAAGTCTTCTTATGTAAGCGTTAACTCAGTTTAGATGGCTGAAGATAACATTAACATTCATGCACAGGAATGTATTTGATGTGTATGAAAGGAATCAGCTTAAGCTTTTATGGGGTAAAACTGAATCCCCACTGCAGCTGCAGAAAGAAAGCGTTTCTCTTCCAATTATCTGCTTCTTTCATAATACATTTTACAGAGAATTATCTGTTTGGCAATGAGTGAATTCAAGGAAATTGGACAAGTTGGCAGTTAAGGGAAGTTAAGGCTCTGCAACCGTGTTTTTGATGTCTTCGGTCTTTGAAGGACTTGTTCCTATAAACAAATACTTGGAGTGCCAGTCGATGTTCAGCTTAGTGCAGGATATCCAACCCAAGATGCATTTAAGCAGATCTGGTGGCCAATCAGCATGGTAGAAGAGCATGTGATGGATACTCACATCAAATGGTGGCTCTGGCCAACTCAGAAAGTAGTTGCCATATGAGCAGAACCAGTCACAAAACCCTTATTTCCCCAAAGGGAAACTGGTGAGATTTCTCTCTTCCACCCTCTCTAGCCACTCGGCACGTTTTCTATCTCTTTATCTTAGCTTTTTTTCTAGGAATAGGGGGTGTAGTACAATGGGTGTAAATATCAAACAACTGCTCTCACAAGGAAAGAAAGAAGGAAGGAGCCTAGGTATAGTGATGTAACTACTAGTCTTAGACCTAGATTTAACTAGGCCTGTGGGCAGTTGATTAGATAGGTGTGTTACTTCAACTGTGAACCATCTAATTTACCTTCCTCCCTGTCCTTTCCCATTTCATGCTTTAAAAATGCTTTTGAACAACAACATGAGCCTCTACAATTGTGTCTGAATCCAGCTGGCAGCCTAAGACAACATTTGCACAAGGCATTGAATGGAGATCTTGCAAATCATGGTTTCTGGGAGAAGCCATTGCAGCTTCGAGCAAATAGTTTTGACTAAAGGAAGGTCCCTGGCCTGATACAGGTAAAGATAACACTGATGAGCAGAAGACCAACAAGAATTTATCTAACTCTAGAAAGCTTGAAAGGCAGGCATCTACCCCACAAAACTTCTCTAAAGAAAAGAGATACTAGCATGCGAAGAAAGGACTCTTTGGAGAAGACCGTGACACTGGGAAGGGTTAAAGGCAGAAGGAGAAGGGGACGGCAGAGGATGAGATGGTTAGATAGCATCACTGAAGCAATGAGCATGAAACTGAGCAAACTCAGGGAGGCAGTGAAGGACAGGAAGGCCTGGCGCGATGTGGTTCATGGGGTCACGAAGAGTCAGACATGACTTAACGACTGAACAACAACAACTAGCATGCCTTGCCAGAAATATGCAATTGTATTGATTTCGGTTTCAAATGACAGAACATTCAAACACTGGCTTGTTCTACCACCATTCTATGTGGAAAGTTTAAGCAACAGAAGCATCAGATGGAGTTGTGGTTTGTCTATTACTCTTCATGCAAACCATGCTAGCAATGATCCAACCTTGTTCTACAGCTTTCCAAAAATACACCTGTGTAACACCAGGATATTCCACTCACTTCTGTTCCTGGCAGAGTGGGGTTGCAGGCTCAAGTTAGGTAATACAAAAATGTTGACTTGTTTTTGAATGGCGTAAGGTGATATGAAGACATGGGTGATCTCCTGAGGTTCCTTAAGGTTTCTTTTAACATGCACATCTCTCTAACCTGCCTACCTGAAGTGTGCTGGGGGGAGGGGGGGGAGAGAGAGAGAGAGAGAGAGAGAGAGAGAATGAATTATAATAAAAGGTTGATTAATTATGTGCAATAACCTGGATAGCATATCATGAAAATTCCATTCTTGTTTACTCAGCTAATTCACTTTTTATGAGTGTTTAGGCTTTAAAGCAAAACAAAGCACTAATTACCCAATTAACGAGCAATTAAGTTACTGCAGCCTAATAGCCTGTACAGTGACTGCCTTTATGAGTCTGATGGTGAGTTAAGAGACCCATTAAACAAATTTATACACAGCTGTAGCAAACACTACATTTCTGGAGATGTTACAGTACATGCTAACATATATATATATATTCCCCCCCCTCCCCTCCAAGTCCTGCCCACCATTTTTAACAGTCGCCTGTTTTCGAAGGAGGAAACAGACCGGTTGGAGGAAGCCAGCACCTGTTTAAAGAAGGGTCGCTAGTAATTATTTTTGTAAAAGTGACCATCCCGAAAGAGGGATGGTGGGCACAAGGAGGATGATACATATTAGATGGCCTGTCACACTCCCCAGCTGTTTTAACACAGCTGTACAACATTTATCATTGCACAGGGGAAAAGAAAGAACTGTGCAGTAGTTCGTATGCTCTAAAGAACAGTGGATTGTCATTAATCCTTGAAATTTCTCATTTGGACCATCTGCTCCTGCTTTTTATAAAGATTCAGGTTCCTAGACTCTGGACACAGAGGAGCCAAAATGTGTATTAATGGTCAGTTTTCCTATGGGTTACTAAGAAGGAAGAGTAACATGTAGTAATGCCTTTCATCCCATCTCTTAAGAATGTCTGGGATTTCAGTGACACACTCTTGCACCAATAACCTTTTTCCTGGGTAACATCTGGATTTGCCTTTAGGTAAGTTCTTATTCTTTCAGACTTTAAGGTTACCTCTGTGTTTTTGGAAGAAAATATAAAAAAAATAATATTGTTTGTGGGAATGAACACATGAGAATGGTTCTCTGAGAAATTCAGGCCATTTGGGCTGGGGAAAGAAAAGCCACAGACAATGGTGACATAAACTACAGCTATTTAGAGCCATCTGTAATCCTTCTTCACATCTATATATACCAGCCATGACAAGGTAAATGGATTGTGACATTACAAATGATGAAATGTTCTCAGGCCAGTAAAGGACCAGTAAAATAGTAATCTATGATCATCACTCATGTCACAGGTTTTTTCCCCCCTTTTAAAAGCAATTTAGCCAGAAGGGTCTTCTTCCCCTGTGCGGGACTAGATGAGAATTATTATGGGAAGCTAACCAACCCAGTTGTAGTCAGTCTCAGAAAGTGGGTAAGCAAAGATGGAGGACAGTCTGCCTTAAGTAAAGAGAGCAAACTTTTGAGAAGTCCACCCAAACCCAAAGGAGTCATACAGCATCACATGAGATCTAATTCACTCAAAGGAACCTGAACATTTACGACTGCCATGCTCAATGGAAGAAACCTTACCTGATTAATCGTATGAGGTCCTCTTCATTACTTAACTGACTGTATTTGCACAACTTCTAAAACAATCCCGCTAAAGCAAGAAGGCATGCCGTTTTTGCTTTTAGATCGTGAACATATGTCCTGAAATGCAGAAACCTAGCAAAAAAGCAGACCCTTCTTTGAATCATAAAAAGTAGAATGCTTTTTTCAAAAAAGAGGGTTGGGGTTAGTAATGGGATAACCTCAGTGACACTAGTCAAACTGCAATCCATACAACCCATTCTTGTAACCCTCCAAATGCTGATGGACAATGGGCCGTGCGTTCTTCCTTGACGCTGCTGGGATGCTGAAGAGAGTCAATGTGAGGTGCTGAAGCTGGATTTGGGTTCTAGTCCATCCACAGCTACAGAAGCTTTCTGGAGGACTTAGGGCCAATCACGCTTCTTCAGGCAACCCATCTCAGGGCTTTTGTGGAGATAAAATGAAGGAAGATCCCCACCCCGTGCTAGTCATTTTGAGCTCCTGGGAAAAGGTAGGATACAAATCTAAGAAATGAATTTAGTATCTGAAACATGGCCCAGTTCTACCTTGCAGGGGATGGATAACTAGAAGACCTCTAAAGGTCCCTTCCAACCCTTGGAGTCTATGATTCTATGAACTTAGCCAGCTGATTTAGGCCAAGTTGGACAATGGGTCCAATTGTTCTAACAGGTACACTGCCTCTAAGGCCTTTTCCTAGCCCAGACTTTTTTCATCTAGGGTCACCCCAGAATTGAATCTAATCACTCCCACATTCAGAGCATGATTGGTCAATCCTTCCATCATGTAACTGAAAGCCAACCCTTCTTCTCTCTTTCTTATAAAAGGCAAGTTCATCTACTGCCATCCCTGGCCGTGGGCATTCCCCCCAACCCATTTTCAGCATGGTGGGTGTCTGACATCAAACCCAATCTCCTTTTTCTCATTAGCGCTTCCTCCCAAGCAGACCTTCAAAGGTGGTAATAATTAATGAGCCTGTGTCAGAAAATGAATAAAAGATGGCTCAGATGCTTCCACTGTTCAGGGCTGACCTTTTGCTGAGTCGACTGTATTAATATATTCTCATGTTGTCGGACTCAGGATGAAAAGAGAGAGCGAGAGAGGGAATGAGAGAGAGCGTGCTAACTGCCTTATGAATTATTTATCAACACAAAAAGTCTTAACCAGAAACAGTGTTAACATTAATTCCTAACCCTCAGTGTCACAGCAAAGTCCTGCATAATTGAATTTTTGTTCTTTCGCCAAGCAATCAACACACTCAGCCCTGTTGTCTTCAGCATGCAGGCTGGCCCAGGGGGTACACCTGGAGCTCACCTTTTTGCAAAACTGGTGCCATTGTGCAATGCCAAAGAGGCAGCCAAAGATGAGAGGAAGCAAGGTGGGAAGCCACTGCTGGCAAAATGAAAAAAAAAGGAAACATGGCAGGGGGTGGGGAGGGACATTATCGAATCAGTGCTGACACCAAACACTGCTTCTCCAATTTCAAACCACAAGGGGAAGGAGGGATAAGCGAGACAGCTAGACTGTCCAGACTTCAAGGACTGTGTTCAGATCTGGATACCACATTTCAAGGAGGGTTGAAGGATTCTGAAAAACCTGTGATGGGTTCAAAGAAGAGCGGTGAAGATGATCGAGGGATGGGAAGCTGAGTCCCACAAGAAGAGCTTGAAGGAGTCAGAGAGATATAGCTTCGACAAGGTCAAACCAGAGTAGTGGGACAGAAAGCAACAGAATACAATACTCTTCTACAGGTACCTGAAGGGAGGTCACCCAGAAGAAAGAGGATGAGATCTCCATCATCCCAGAGTTTAGGTTAATGAATAATTGGCTGAAGTAAGAGGAAGACAGCTTCTGGCTCCATTTTTCAAACACTGCAGAACTCAGCAAAATGCTCTTGAGATGGTCCAACCTTCCAACTTTTGGCAACTTCTAGTCAGTTGCTAAAATGGGATGCAAGGGAGTAGTGCTTTTCAAACTTGGCAACTTTAAGACGTGTAGATGACAAATCCCAGAATGCTGGCTGGAGAATTCTGGGAGCTGAAGTCCACACATCTTAAAATTGCCAAGTTTGAAAAACACTGCAATGGAGAATTCAACAGCAGAATGGAATAATGTTTCCTATTCTCAGATACCAGACTAAGTTAGTAAAATGAAGAAGAAAAGAGAGCCCCTCCATGTTCTTTTAAAATAACAAATCACCGATTCTGGCAGTTACAACATAACCTAGGCAGATTTTTCTTGTTACTCTGCTGTTTTAAGGGCCTCTCCTCAATGTGAATCCAATTATCCAAAACCTTTGTTTTCTCTAACAAAAGGACTGTGTTTTGAGGGACTCAAACTTCATCTGGCTTTAATCCGTTCGCAGCAGGGGAGTGTCGTAGCAACCATCATGGGGTGCATGTTTTATGAGGGCAGTACAAAGGCGGGGTGATTTGAAGGGTGAGACAGTGGCACAATTCTCTCCCACCCTCTACCCTAACCCTTGCGGGAGGAGCATGCAGAATCCTGAGGTCTTGTGAGAGACAGATACCCTCAACTTGTGGATTTTTAACTTTTGACTGTTTTACTTTCTCTGCTGGCTGCCCTCCTCCTCACAACGATATAGCAGGAGTAGCTTTGGGTCATGGAAACGTACAGAACCCATTAGACACTATTCCTTAGCCAGTGAGGTAACCTGCCAGTAGGACAGAAGCCCAAAGTGGGTCTTAAATTTGGGGAATCTGAGATATGCTTGACTGCCAGACAGAGCAATCTAAAAAGGCATTTACTGGGGCAGGTAGAACTTCCTGATGCTAACCCTCAGGTCATGTTTACTCATAGCAAGTGAAAGATCAATGCAGACAACCTACAGACATCATCTCCAACTCTACTGTCCACCACAAAGGAGTCAGAGGCTGTCATGCCCAGGTATACTTTTCGATTAACAGCCTGCATGCCCTACTAAACTCTAGTTTACCTTGCATGAGCATTTTTACTGATCTGCAAACAGAATGGAGATAAGGATAGAGATGTTGGGTCCTTAAGGACCGCTGACAAGGACAAACGTATTACTATGCTTTCTGCAACTTAGGTAAAATCCAGCCAGCATGGTTTTCTAGTGGAGGAACTATGAAACATTTCTCTTGGATTTACCAAACCTTCCATCAGATCCCACATATGCAATATACAATGTGGCTAGCAATGGCAGATATGCGGTAGATGCTTGCTTTGGATCCAAACTTAGAATCTAAACATGGAATGGTGTGTCAGGCCAAAGACCGTCCAATTCAGTATTTGGTGTGGAATACAGTATTCTAGTGGCCAACTAGAAATACAGTTCACGTAACCCTCTTCCAAGATACTGTTGTTTAAAGTAAGCTGCCTTAGATTTGGGAGGTCATATAAAGACCTGTGAGCCTCTGATCCTATGCCTATAACCCAGTTGGCTTATTCGCAAGTAAAAGTGCCTTAGATGGCATCATAAAGGTTCTGCATATAAAAATAGCTATGCTAATTCAACACTGCTGGACTACATCAGTTTGGACAGCAGGTAGGTGGATCCCCAAAAGCACCTTTGAAATTGAAATGCTTGGACTGGGATTCCTTTATGATATTCTAAGCTTTGTTGAGGTACAAAGGATCCTCTGCCATCATTTATGGAGAAAAGCTCAAATGCATCTTGGCTGCCTTCTGAAATGATATCTGCAACTGAAACCCTATGCCACCATTCTTTGTGTTGCTCTATGAAAGGGCACATCTAACATGGCCAGCTCCAATTCCCATTATTCTCAACCAGTAATTGAAGTCCCAGACATCTGGAGGACAGCTTTCCACAAGTTGTTTTTCTTTCCATTGTGCAAAAATGTGACTTGGAGGCTTAGTTTTCTTAATTGTTAACAAAACTAAAAATGTCACTTTATTTTTATTTGTTGGTTTTATATATATATATATACATACACACACACACACACACACACACACACACACAGACACACACACAATAATTCCCCTCTCACCCCTATAGGTGGTATGTGTCTTCCTCAATCTCGGGTCCTCTACCAGAGGCCTGGGAGTTTGAGGGTTCTGCGCAGTATCTGAGCTGTTCCTAGCACTGCACTCTTCTGCACAGAGAGCTCTGATGTTGTTCCTGGGATCTGTTTGAGCCATTCTCCCAGCTTAGGAGTCACGGCCCCGAGTGCTCCTACCACCACTGGGACCACCTTGGCCTTTACTTTCCACATCCTCTCGATTTCCTCCTTCAGGCCCTGGTACTTCTCCAGCTTCTCATGCTCCTTCTTCCCGATGTTGCTGTCACTTGGCACTGCTACATCTATCACTACCGCTGTCTTCTGGTCTTTGTCTACTACCACGATGTCTGGTTGATTAGCCAGTACCTGCCTGTCCGTCTGGATCTGGAAGTCCCACAGGATCTTAGCCCTGTTATTCTCCACGACCTTCTGTGGAATCTCCCATCTGGACTTGGGGGGGTCTAGCCCATACACTGTGCAGATGTTCCTGTACACAATGCCAGCTACTTGGTTGTGCCATTCAGTGTATGCTGTTCCTGCCTGCATCTTATACCCTGCCACTATGTGTTGGACTGTCTCTGAGGCCTCTTTGCACAATCTGCACCTTGGGTCCTGTCTAGTGTGGCAGACCCCTGCTTCTATGGATCTGGTGCTTAGTGCCTGTTCTTGTGCTGCTAGGATCAGTGCCTCAGGGCTGTCTTTTAGTCCGGCCCTTTCCAGCCACTGATAGGATTTCCCCATGTCAGCCACCTCAGCTATCTGTTGATGGTACATCCCGTGCAGGGGCTTGTCTTGCCATGGTATTTCCTCCGCTTGAACTTCCTCCCATGTCTGCTGCTGCCTGAGGCATTCTCTCAGCAGCTCATCTTTGGGTGCCATCTTACTGATGTACTCCTGGATACTCTGGGTTTCATCCAGGACAGTGGCTTTGACACTCATCAGGCCCCGCCCGCCCTCTTTGCGCCTGGTGTACAGTCTCTGGGTGTTGGACTTGGGGTGGAAACCTCCGTACATTGTGAGGAGCTTCCAGGTCTTCACATCGGCAGCCTCCATGTCTTCCTTTGGCCAGCTCACTATAACCGGCAGGGTATCTGATGACTGGCAGGGCATACATGTTGATGGCATGGATCTTGTTCTTCCCATTGAGTTGGCTCTTCAGGACCTGTCTTATCCTTTGGTGGTACTTGGATGTTGCTGTCTTCCTTGCCTCCTCCTCATGGTTCCCGTGTGACTGTGGGACACCAAGGTATTTATAGCTGGTCTCTATGTCTGCTATGTGGCCCACTGGTAATTCCACTCCATCAGTCTTAACTACCTTCCCTCTCTTTACTATCATCTTGCCACACTTCTCCAGTCTGAATGACATCCCAATGTCCTTGCTGTAGATCTGTGTCAGGTGGATCAGTGAGTCGATGTCTCGTTCACTCTTAGCATACAGCTTGATGTCATCCATGTAGAGGAGGTGGCTGATGGTGACTCCACTCTTGAACTTGTACCCATATCCAGACCTTGTGATTATCTGGCTGAGGGGGTTTAAGCCTATGCAGAACAGCAGTGGGGACAGTGCATCACCTTGGTATATGCCGCACTTGATGGCCACTTGTGCGAGCTGTCTTGGGTTCACTTCCAGTGTTGTCTTCCACAGTCCCATTGAGTGCTTGAGGAAGGTCCTTAGTGTCCTGTTGACTTTGTATAGTGCCAGGCATTCACAGATCCATGTGTGCGGCATTGAGTCATAGGCTTTCCTGTAGTCAATCCAGGCTGTGCTCAGATTGGTCTGCCTAGACCTTGAGTCTTGGGCGACTGCCCTATCTATGAGTAACTGGTGTTTTGAGCCTCTGGTGTTGTTCCCAATGTCCTTCTGAGCTGTGCTCATGTACTGGCCCATATGGTCTTGTAGCTTGGCAGCTAGGATGCCTGATAGAACTTTCCATGTTGTGGGGAGGCAGGTTATTGGCCGGTAGTTGGATGGTGCTGTTCCTTTGTGAGGGTCTTTCATGATCAGCACTGTCCTTCCTTGTGTTAGCCAGTCTGGGTGGGAGCCTGCTGCTAGCAGTTGGTTCATCTGTGCTGCTAGGCGTTCATGCACTGCTGTTAGTTTCTTTAGCCAGTAGGTGTGGATCATGTCCGGGCCAGGTGCTGTCCAGCTTTTCATGTTCTTGACCCGCTGTTGGATGTCTGCTACTGTGATGGTGACTAGTTCCTGTTCTGGGAGATTGCTGTGGTCTGCTTTCAGGTCCTGCAGCCACTTTGCACTGGTGTTATGTGTCTTCTCTTTCTCCCATATGTTCTTCCAGTACTGTTCAGTTTCCGCTGCTGGTGGCTCAGCTGCTACTCTGTGGTTGCACTGCAGTTGGGAGTACACTTTGGATGCTTCTTTGGAGAACAGGGCATTTATCTTCTTGGCCATGGCTTCTCTAGTGTATCTCCTTAGCCTGGTAGCCAGTGCTGTGAGCCTTTGTTTAGCAGTCTCTAGGGCTTCAGAGGGAGTCAGGCCCATGTATTTTTTCAGTAGCCGAGTCTTATCCTTAATCTCCACATGCTTCTGTAGTTCCACCAGCTGACTGACTTCTCTCCGAGTTGCCTTGATCTTAGCCTCCAGTCTCATTTTCCAGGGTGGGTATGTACTGCTGTTCTTCTTGATCGTGTAGCCAAGCATTTCCAGGATTACAGCGGCTGTAGCATATACCAATTCATTGGTTTCAGTTATGGTGGTAGTAGGGATTGTCTGGAGGGCTCTGTTGGCATCTTCCAGCATACTATCTGATGGTACTTCTCCACTGAGCCTTGGTAATCAGACTTGAGGGTTGACTATAGCTAGTTTATCCATGATCTTATGCCTCATATCAGCTGCTGTGCTCTGTAATGGAAGGGGTGGCAGTGACATTCCAGCTTCAGGTGTTGGCTGCACAACTGCTTGTTCTTCCAGGTCTGCTTGAGTCTGGGTTGTAATGTAGAGTTGGTCTATCTCGAGTTGTGAGAGCAGCTTCCTCTTTCCTATGTTGAAGCGCTGGGTAACTAGTTGTTTCTCAGTTAGTGTGGATGTAGGCCTTCTGTCTATCCATAGTTCCCTCATACGTTTCATATATCCCCTCTCATTAGGTCTGCTGTTGTAGTAGCATTCTATCAATTCCAAGTTTTCTTGTCTCGTCCATGTATGTATATATATACATACATACATACATACATATACATGCATACATATACACACACACACACACACACACACACACAGTTGCAAGAAAAAGTATGTGAACCTTTTGGAATTTCATGGTGTTCTGCATTAATTTGTCATAAAATGTGATCTGACCGTCATCTAAGTCAAGAGTATTGACAAATATAATGTGCCTAAAATAATAACACAAAAACAATTCTGATCCTTCATGTCTTTATTGAGAACAACCATAAAAACCTCATAGTGCTAGTGGAAAAAGTAAGTGAACCCTTGGAATCAATAACTGGTTGACCCCCGCTTGGCAGCAATAACCTCAACCAGGCGCTTCCTGTAGCTGTGGATCAGACCTGCACATCGTTCAGGAGGGATTTTAGCCCATTCTTCCTGGCAGAACTGCTTTAGCTCTGTCATATTCTTTGGACATCTCATGTGTATGGCTCTCTTCAAGTCATTCCATAGCATCTCTATTGGGTTGAGGTCTGGGCTCTGACTTGGCCACTCCAAAAGGCGGATTTTGTTTTTCTGAAGCCATTCTGTTGTGGACTTGTTCCGGTGTTTTGGGTCATTGTCCTGTTGCATCACCCAACTTCTACAGAGTTTCAGCTGACGTACAGACATTCTCACATTATCCTGAAGAATTTTTTGATACACTCAGGAATTCGTCTTCCCCTCAATGACTGCAAGCTGGACAGGCCTTGATGCAGCAAAGCAGGCCCAAATCATGATGTTTCCTCCACCATACTTTACGGTTGGGATGATGTTTTCATGATGATATGCAGTGCCCTTTTTACGCCAGATGTAGTGCTGCGTGTTTTTTCCAAATAGTTCAATCTTTGTTTCATCAGTCCACAAAACATTTTTCCAATACCGCTGTGGAGTGTCAATGTGCTCTTTCGCAAACTTCAGGCATGCAGCAATGTTCTTTGTAGTAGGCAGCGGCTTCCTTCGTGGTGTCCTGCCATAGACACCCTGCTTGTTCAATGTTTTATGTACTATAGACTCATGAACACAGATGTTAGCCAGGTCCAATGATGCCTTAAAGATGTTTCTTTACCTCATTGATGAGTCTTCATTGTGCTCTTGGGGTCATTTTGACTGGGAGTCCACTTCTTGGCAGAGTAGCCACAGTCCCAAAGTGTCTTCATTTATAAATCGGGTGCCTAACGGTAGACTGGTGAATTTCTAAGGTCTTTGAAATCACTTTGTAACCCTTTCCAGCTTTATGTAAATCAACAATTCTTGATCGTAGATCCTCTGAAAGCTCTTTTTGGCGAGGCGTGGCTCACATAAGCGTATTCTTCTTGTGCGGAGCAAACTCAAAACGTTTGAGTGGTTTTTATCAGTCAACGTGGCTCTAGTCCACACCTCCAAACTCATTTTCTTAACAAGACTTAACAAGGTATGCTAACACCTGACTCCAATTAGCTTTTCTGAGGTCAACTCAAGGGTTCACATACTTTTTCCACTAGCACTATGAGGTTTTTATGGTTGTTCTCAATAAAGATATGAAGGATCAGAATTGTTTTTGTGTTATTATTTTAGGCACATTTTATCTGTCAATACTCTTGACTTAGATGACGGTCAGATCACATTTTATGACAAATTAATGCAGAACACCATGAAATTCCAAAAGGTTCACATACTTTTTCTTGCAACTGTACATAAAAGCCAACAATTTTTTTTTCCAGAAATCAGATTGAGAGGTGATTCACTGAAGACATACAGAGACACAGTCATCCTGCCCTTGCTGGAATTCCCCCTCTGAGACTCACATGATACACAGCCAAGTGCCGGAGGGAAGGACAGAAAGGTCTCAATCTAATTTAGGATAATAGGATGACAAATTGCAAAATAACAGAAAATTACCAGAAATCTTAAGTAACAGCACAGACTGGGGCTGAACTAAAGATTCTGTCCTCCTGTACTGAGCCTTATTTATCTAAAGTTGGTTTTTTAGCCCATTTTGGTTTTGCATTTTATAAGCATTGTCTCTCTAAGGAATTCAGGGTGGCATACAAGGTTTCAGTCTTCTCATTTCATATTCACCATAATCTTGGGAGGTCGGTTAGGCAGAAGTATATTAACGGGCCTAAAAGCTAGTTGTCTTCACTGATGAAAGAGGGCCTGACCACAGGTTTCCAAAGGACACGTCAGGCCAAAATCCTCTCTGATCCAAGTTCTGCTCTTGAAAAACCAATCAGTAGTATTTTTCCATGTAAGTAAAACATCATCATAAAGAGGAGGGAGGGAGGGAGGGACAGAGGGAGGGAGGACCTTAAAGTATGCTATGACACTTTATGGAATACCTGTTTAATTTCCTTTAGTTTTTTCATATTGATTCACAACCAAGAGTGCTAAGCATTCAATTCTTCCCTCTGTTCCCAAAGTTCAGACTGGTGCTTAGGTACCAAGACTGTGTGCAAGAAGGGTACTGCTAGGACTTGTAAAACCCAAGGTTTTCAGAGAATTAAACCTCAACAAATTAAGGGCATAAATGGAATACAAGCTATCAAGAAATACTCCACAGACTGGCACTTGGCAGAAAACAAGGAAAAGGTACTCAAATGGCAGGATGTGTCTATACTGCAACTACAAAGATCAGAATGGTATTCCCTGTGACTATGAATGTGAAAGTTGGTCTTTGAAGAAGGTTAGGAAAAGTTTAAAATGCTTTTGAACTTTGGTGTTGAAGATGACTCCTGAGAATATCATGGACAGCCAAGAAAACAAACAAATGGATCACCAAACAACTGAACTCAGACATCAGACTCAAATTATCATTTTGGACACATGATGCAAAGACCTCGCTCTCTGGAGAAGGCTCTAATGCTGGGAAAGGTGGAAGGAAAGAGACGAAGAGGACGATCAGCAGCAAGGGGGACTGAATCAGCTACAGCACCGAGGGGGGCACCATTGGAAGGCCTGAAGGACCAGGTTAGGGACAGATCATCATGGAGAAAATCTACTGATGTGGTTGAGTCAATCGACTTGATGGCACTCACTCACTCACTCACTCACTCAATCAATGGGACACAAGAACCTACCTAATACAGAATCAAACCTTTGATCCTCTTCAGTGTAGTGATGACACTGATATGCAGGAACTCTCCAAAGATTTTATGGAAATGTCGATACAGTTTTCTGGGCAACAATATGAAAGTGATTTGCCATGCTCTGGGACTCTCTATTGGTCTCCCATACATGTATTGACCAGGCCTAACCCTGCTTAGCTTCCAGTCCCAACAAGATCGGCTGGAGAACATCTTAGAGCAAACTGCCAAGCTCAAATGAGAGAAGACAGTCTTTTAACTATGGTGATCCAAATCTTTCTTAGCCTTTAATGGTCAAAGCAAGTCATTTGATTTGGCCCTGAAAACGGAAGAGAATAATTAGCAGTTCCTATCAATAAGCATTTGGATCTTTGCTAGAGAGACAACTGTTTTAGCTTGTTCCAGTAAAAGCAAGAAAAAAAAAAATCTTGTGCTATGGATTAAAAAATCGGTCTGGGTTTCTTCTGACACTACGATTAGTTTGTCAGTTCAAGACTGCCTGGGTCACAGATACCCAACAATTATTTTGTGAATGGTCCCTGCCTATTATCACTGTACCTCTTACACATTTCATACACATACATGCACTCCTTTTTCAGAAAAATACTCTGTGCACCTGATGCAATGGACTGTAGCCAATGAAAGATTTGCCACAGTCAATTTTTTTAGTTTATAAGGTGCTACAAGATTCTGTGATCTGAACCTTGTCAAAGAAGACGCTATTTCTCATGCCATTCCTTCCCTCCTAGTTAATGAAGGGGAAAAATGCTTCCATAATTCCCAGAACACTACAGTCATCTGGAAAAAGTTTTTCTGAAGGAATATGAAACTTTGTCCAGTCTCTGATGCACGAAATCTCTGCGAAGCACCACAGCATCGATGGATTCTTTTGAGTGGCTTGTTTGCAAATTATTTCTTTAAAATCAAAGCAAACTTCTGGAGCTAAATTCTTCCACTCTAAGAAGGAGAGAACCATTAAAGTGTGTCAGTGATTAATAAGGTTTTCTCCCTGATCTAACTGGATGATTATTAATGAACTCTGGAAAAATATTCATTAAACTTATGAAGTTCCTGCAGATAGCGTTCTCCTGCATTAGACTTCAACTTTCATGGTCAGTTCTATTGTCCTTAGACACATGGGGGCCTCAGGTAGGGGAAACCTTGGACAAGGGGTCACAAATGCACAAAGCATGTGAGAAGCAGCAGAAGATAAAATCATTAACAATTTTTTGCTCCCCAAAAAAGAGCAAAAAAAAAAGGGGGGGAGGGATTTATAGAAATGGGAAGTGGGAAGCAGAATTCTTCAAGACAGCTTACAGAAAATGAGGAATTGTGTCTGAGGTGAGAAGACCTGGAACAGACCTTCTTAATGGTCTTCCAAGGAAGGAGAAGAGCTCCGTTTGGATCGTTCTGTCATCAAAGATGCATACGTAAATTCTCCCTCCCAAAGAGAGGGACCCAAGGTGCCACTATTTTCCATCTGGATATCGGCTTGAAGACGGTAAAATAAATTAACAGAGGCATCTAAAAAAGATAATCCTGCATTGAACAGGTGTTTTTCTCGCCTCCGCTCCTCCTCCTTCCCTCCCTCTCCGCCAAATTACAAGTTGCCAGGAAAAGACAGGGGCCCGGCTCGCGTTTTATTTCACTCCCAGCTCCTTCCATTAAAATAATAACAGGCTTTATGTTCCTGAAGCGGTAATTAAACAAGTGCTTTGGGAGGAAGCCCTAAAGCATGTTGTGCTGGAAATAAAGGGGAGGCAAAGAGGCGACATCACTGATGGGTTGGTCCCAATTCAATTCCACTTTCGCCATCTGACTGGGAAATCAAGCTCTCATTTTCAGCCCCTCTCGGCATAACACGTGTTTCTAAATGGAGCTGGTTGTGTTAATTGCCAAGGGGCTGTTCCTAACTAAGGTTTCCAAAGAAGCCACAAGGCTATCGAGCCTGCACAGAATCCTGTAGACCAGCTGCTTGATTTTGTTAAGACGCTGCAGCCTTTAATGGTGCACATTGATTAACCTTCTGGGTCTGGCTGGGCTGATTGTACCAATTATAGAAGATATTGATCGTGTGCCTCCATTCGGTAAAGATTCACTCCTGTCAGCCTTCCCAAGTAGACCAGACAGGAAACACAACCAGATGAGCTCATTCTACTTTATTGTAAGGCTACATTAACAGCATCTTGCAAGTCTGAAAGTACGAATCTCCCACCATTCCTTTTACAACCTGAGAAGTTAGGGAGGTTCCTTTCCGAGTTTCTTTCTCTGTCCATTATGCAGCTGTGGGTTATACCCTCTCTTATCTGATTGTCCCTAGGCACCATCTCTCCCCCGCCCCCCCCATCTCTCAAGGTCATTCCCACATACCATCACACTCCTTGTCGAGAATGAGCCAGTCTAGTTTGCAGACAAATCAAGATGCCTTGCAGGAAAAGGAAGGCAGTGCTTGGGTTGCCTGCCTTATGGAAACTTTCCATTTGGACCACTTGCAGCGTGTCTGTGCGCAAAATTGCTTTCCTGTATTTGTTATATTGGCGGTCTTATTTTTATACTGTGAGCCACCCAGAGTTGATCTGGAGTTGGGCAATGCCTACATTGAATAAAATTAATAATAAATAAATAAATAAATATGGGGAAAATAGTAAGATCCACCTGTTGTAAGCATCACTGAGATTAAAGTATTTTTGAGTTGTCCAGAGCAGTGCTTCTCAACCTCAGCAATGTTAAGATGTGTGGACTTCAACTCTCGGAATTCTGCTGGCTGGGGAATTCCAGGGAATTCTGGGAGTTGAAGTCTACAAAGGCTGGCTAGGGAATTCTGGGAGTTGAAGTCCACACATCTTAAAGTTGCTGAAGTTGAGAAACCCTGCTGTAGACCATTCATCACCAACCTTGGCACTATGATTTTGAGGAGTTGTAGCCTCAGTACATCTGGAAAGCTGGTATTTCCAGCGACCCACCTCTGGAGGACACCAGGACAAGGAAAGCTGTGCTAAAACAGTATAGACATAAACATTATTAGGGTTCTCAGTGTTAAGTACTTATTTATCAGTGCAGAGGCTCAGTAGCTCAAGCCATCAAAGAAGTAAATCTCTTTTCCAATTAACGTTCCTGTCTTTCAGAAAAGTGTCTTCTCAAATGTCACACAATTCAAATGAAATCTGGGGAAGTGTGAGAATGAGCTGCTCGCTTCTCAGTCCGATTATTAAAATGACTCTAGTTCATTGAGGCTCCACACTGTGAGATGTCAAAACAGCTGGGTAATCATATAAATGAGGTGGACGGGTGACAAGAGCAGCGCACGTTGTGCCTGTCAGTTCAGGACTACATCTTGGGTGCATTTGCATGCTCTGCGTGGTTGCGTGTCTTATTCAGGTATCCACTGGATGCCTCTGCAGAGAAAGAGCATCCCCAAGTCAAGCTGTCATCGATGTCATTAAAAGATGAAGCACACCCACACCTATGTTCAAGGGAACGCATCTCTGAATACAGCAAGCAAGGAGAAAAACAAAATAAGGGGGACATAGCTAAGGGCTGATTCCATTTTTGAGAAGATGCTTCCCTGTAAGCGGGCTTCTCTTGAATGCATCTGCCTCGTTGTGATGGGATGGAATTATGAAGGCCAGGCTCAGGGAGATAAGCATTTTCTTAGCTCGCCACAGGAGTGTGGGAACTACCAGAGGATGAGACTGGCACCTCCCTGAGGAATTCACACTGTTGTGGCTGGCTGACGTGGGAGATGGGGTTTCAGTCTGGGAAGATTCTTGCTAGAGGTTGTAGCTAATAAACATAGCTGGACTGAATTTGCATTGTCTCTTGGAGTTCCTTGAGCTACACCTGATACTCGTTCTCCTTACTGTTACTGTCTTTGCCCATTAGTTTTCCTTTCTCCACCACCCGTCCTCACTCCCAAATAGACCCAGAAGAATCCTGAGGACACACTCTTTGCTTTCCCAAAGGTGAGGAGCACCCACAGCTGCAGAACTAGGAAACTCCAGAGGAGGCCAGTGGACTGTGGCTTACTTCAGAGATGGATATCACATAGCCCTCCAGATATCGTTGAGATGAAAACTACCACCCTGCATTACCACCAGCCCTGCACAGTAGGACTGATAAAGTTCTAGACATCCGGATGGCCATAAGTGGCCCATCCCAGCTGGATGTGAATGCAATGGGTCTCAGTAAACGCTAGGTAGAACCAACTCATAAAAATTTTCAGCTTTAAGGGATCTTGCAGGCTGCTGTTGGAGATGGAAACACTGGACCTAGCAATAAAAAGAAAGTAACAGCAGAAGGGAATGAGTGGCCTGGCCCTTAACCCATCCTGCTGGCCTCAGCCTGTCTTGCATTGAAATCAGATTCATCTGCTCATTCAGGTGACTTCTGGAGGGATTGGAAGAGGGCACGTTGTCCTTTGCTTTAGCTTGCAAAACATCTTGGATGCAGCTGAACCAAGGGTGGATTCTGAACATACCAAGCAAAGCAATCTTTGGACTTCTATGTCTCCCTGGTCACCTCACAGATTTCTGTAGGTATCAGCATTTGTATATGTGTACACAGTCGTTTATGTGCAGTTTTATTATATCAAACAATCCAACACAAAATGTGTGCACATTTAACTGAAAGCAATGTGATGTAGTATTTGAATTTAAAAGGAAAGGGAGGAAAGAAAGAAAGAAAGGAAGGAAGGAAGGAAGGAAGGAAGGAAGGAAGGAAGGAAGGAAGGAAGGAAGGAAGGAAGGAAGGAAGGAAGGAAGCAGGCAGGCAGGCAGGCAGGCAGGCAGGCAGGCAGGCAGGCAGGCAGGCAGGCAGGCGGGCAAAGTGCAGTCTCGTTGTGCAGAAAACTTCCCACAAATATGGCAGGATAAAAGATATTGGAGGGTGTTTGCATCTCTCCGTGGTGTAGGTGTGTAGGAATATAAAGAATACCTCCCTCCATCAATTTTAACAAGGACCCCTAACGTGCCTTGCTATCAAATTCAGAAACTAGACACAAACACTTACTTCAGCATTTTGGACAAAAATAAGACGATAAACCGAGAAGACGGTGTATGCAGAAACGCAGGCACGCGTTGGCAAAACAGCTGGACCGCGCACGCAAAGCAAAGATGACCGCAAGACGGGCTTAACCATTTTAGACAGAGATAAAGCAGAGATGAGTCGCAAAGCAAGCAGGGGACGCCCACCCAGAAGCACTCAACTGGAGGGCCAGAAATTGCAACTTTTCCTGGGGACAAGCCGCTGACAAACCTTGTTAAGATACGGGTGGCAAAGCAAAGAAGCTAATCAAGCTTTGGCTAGTATGAAGTTTAAAACAATTTCCAGAAGAATTGTGATTAATCCACGGCCAGCCGCTTAAAGGTCAAATGCAGTCCTTCTCTTGACGGCTAAGAAAGGACTGACTTATTTTTATCTCTCCTTTAAAAATTACAGCAGGCATGGAGTGGCTCGCAGAGCTGAATAATGAACGCCATAAACCTGCCTCATAAAAATGGCATTCATGCAGTCGTACAGCGGGTCAGATGAGCAGGGAACATTTCATTAAAATTTCCCCTTCTTGCCTCCCCAAGAGAGGCTTAAAACTAATCATATAAAATGGCTGAGTGACACCATTAACGAGCATTAATATTTTAAAGCTTTAATAGTACAACAGAGCGGGGCTGTTATAGCAAAATTATACAGCCTTATTAGATGGGGCACTCTGGCTGTATTACATTTCAAATATCAGTGTCTCGGGCTGGAAATATTAAGGGGTCCAAGGTCCACAGCATAAATATTTTAAAGTTTGTGAGCTCTCTTTTTTTTTTTAAAGGGTGGCTTGTTCAGGCTCAAGAGGTGGAGTCACATCGCGATGGGTCTTGAGTTACGATCATTTATTTAATGGGAGGGAGGGAGGGAGGGAGGGGAGGAATAAGAGAAGGAAGGAAGGAAGCTAGCTTTGTAATGAAGGTTGATTAAATCCTCATTTTCCCATCAGGGTGCCCTTTGGGTGCGTTGGGGCTGCGCTTCCCAAATGTACCAGTCAGCACTGCGATCGTGCTAAAAAAGTAAAAAGTTAATTAGGAGCCACTGAATCCATTCTTGTTTCCTGGCAATTCCATGGACAAATGCAATCCTTCCAAGGACAGGTGTGTAATTTCCTTGATCCTCTCCATACAGCCTCTTCCTTGTCTTCTGCATCCCTCAGCCTTGCAAGGCCTGGTTGGGGTTTTTTTTTAGTCCATCAAAAGGTGCCTAATTTCAGGTCAAATTATATGTCCATGTGGTTTACAATGGTCTATTCTTGTGATAGGTCTCCAGAGAGTTTTTCCCAGCAGGCTTGCTACTTTTTTCTTAAAGTTTCAAATTTAGAAATAATTTTAATTTTTCATAAAATAGATAAAATGAGGAAACTGTGCCCAGGTGACCTGCATGTCCACTTAGTCTCTTGTCCAAGTTCTGTAAACTATAGATGGTCAGCTTTAAGGTCCATGATGTTCTCTTTTAGGATGTTCATTCTGGATTTGTACTGAAGAGACCTTCCAAGAGGGGATGTCATTGTAAATAGTAAACTCCCTGTGTGGAAGGCACCTTGATCAGAATATCCTCAAACCAGGAGCAAGCTCTGAGTAAAGTATCCCCTGGACAGAGCAAAGCACTAAGGTAGCTTGTTGGATTCCAGCCCCATTTCAGATGTTAGCAAAACACAGCTCTCACCTTCTAATATTTATCGGACTTCAGCTTATAACTGTCATGTTAGTTTCACAGTTCAGACAAGGGAGACCTAATGCATAATCCAACCTTTAAAAAAGTTCTGGTTGATGAGAGGGGGATATTTGCCACATTCTAAGCCATGAATCATAGTTTATGAATGACACAACTCACACAGGTCAAACTAAAACCAAAGCACATTATAGCTCAGCACAATATAGGATGCCAAAAACATAAATCTCAGCTTGTCCTTTTACCTGTCTGCTAAGAACACGGTTGGCATTATTATTACCACTAATATTACTAATGATTAATATTAACAATTTTACCCATGGTACTTCTCCCCGGTTAAACTCTGATTATTTGTATGGTAGCATTTCGCCTATGCTGATAACAACATTTACAGCATTCTCCTTCTATGAGCAAGCACCCTACTTAGGAACATCTGAAGCTCAGCAAACAGATCACTTAAGAACACCTCTTAATTACTTTGGCATTATAAAGAAGGCTCCTCTCACAGATATCCAGCTGTTTTGTTTTGTGTTGAGCAAAGACAGAAAAACATAAAATAAAATAAAAATAAAAAGTGGAGACATATTCAACAGCTACATCTCTCTTTCTCAACAGATAAGACACTAGGATTCTGTGAAGGGATAATGCTGACAACTTTGTGTCCTCCTCTTCCTCCTCCTCCTCCTCTCTCTCTCTCTCTCTCAGTGATATACAGATAGTCCTTGACTTATGACCACATTTGGGACTGGAACTTCCATCGCTAAGTGATGTGAGTCATGCCCGATTTTACTACCATTTTTGCCACGGTCATTAAGCAAATCATGTGGTCATTAAGCAAATCTGGCTTCCTCCACTGACTGCTTGTCGGAAGCCCCCTGGGAAAGTTGCAAATGGAGATCACGTGACCCCGGGACGCTGCATACATCTTAAATACATGCTGGCTGCCAAGTGCCGGAATTTTGATCACACGACTACAGGGGATGCTGTGATGGTCGTAAGTGTGAGGACTGGTTGTAAGTCACTTTTTTCAGTGCTGTCGTAACTTTGAACAGTCATTAAATGAATGGTCATAAATCAAGGACTACCTGTAATTTAACCAAGCAATTTAAGACTTCTTAGAAGGCACTGGCAAAATCAGGAATCAATCCAGTAACATGTTGCTTAAGCATGTTATTTCTTACAATCAGTCCATGACTCAGTGGCCACGAAAGCAGGAGAAACACACTTTTATATACACAGTAACACATTAAAAATGCCCAAATTTGCCATCCATTGAGTGTGTCTCCTTATCTTTTTATCTGTTGATTATTTCTGATCTTTCAGGTGTTTATGTAGAAGTTTAATATCATTTTGCAGTGACTCCAAGGAGCAGAGAGAAGCAGCAGGAATTCCCCCCAATATTTTTCACTATTGCATTCAGTCTGTCCAGTTCTTACTCACAGTCCTACACACTCCAAGGGATTAAATTCTTGCTTCCCTGTAACCATCTTTGTTCTTGCAAACTCACTTTTCTCAAACCACCCCTACTTTAGACTCCTCTTGCTTATTAGCTTTGGGGCAGATTATGCTGTAAAATGATAAGAGTTAATTCAGCTTTCTTTTATAGCCAAGATGGCATTTTTTTTTTTATGTACAAAGCAGAGATTTAGGGAATTTCCAAGACTCAGAAGTTCAAGAACTCTTTAGAAGGGGGAAAAATATCCAATGAAGGCTGAGCACATACAACGGATATGGAATATTAACTATTGTGGAATTTTGTGCATGGGAAAATAAGATCTGGAATAGGGAATCAGGAAATGAGATGGTCCATAACCTAGAAAAGGGCATGGCTAATTAGCTGGAAGCTGAGCAAGCACAATCTACACGTCAACTTTCTGCAGCATGCCCAGCCTGTTAAACTTGGTTTCATTCTGCACTGTTGCCACACTGCCAAAGAAACTCAAAACTACCTTGTAGGCTTCGGGTGAGCAAGCCACACCAGAGATAGGTGTGAAAGCAGACATCTGCACAATAATAATATTTTTTTTAAAAAAACCTCCCTGCTTTCCATTCTTCACCTTCAGATATAGGAATTGAAAATGCTTCACAGAAGAAGCATCTGGTTCCTTCACTTTGCATGCTGGTGAAGAAAACTACTTTCTATTCTGGGAGGCGTAGGTCTGGTGGGAAGGATTTGTGAAAATGAAACATCCTGTCTTCACTGCTGCTATGGCTGCTGCTAGAGAGATGCAATGCCTATGCTTGTCTTACAGTTGCTCATTCAAAGATAAAATACCACCCTTTTTATTTTCTTCTCCTATTGGAGCCAGTGATACACTTTAGGCAACAGCATTCCTCAAGATGACTATATTTTATTCTGCCTGTCTTTAATCCGCTGAGGAAATTTGCTGCCTTTCCAACAATTTCTGTTGTCTTCTCCTTCCCCACCACAAGCCACCCACTTCTTCCATGGAAGACCTGTCTCTATCCCACTTGGAATACAGTACACAGAGAGATGATAAAGACTTGTGAAATAATGTGGATTGGTTAATGGTTAGGCATGCTGTTCCTTTCTTTAAAAGGCCTTTAAATCAAGAAGTTCTTTCTCTGTAGGAGAAAAAGTCTTTCCACCTCATCCTTGATGGACACCCAAGTCTCAGCACAATGCATGTATCAAATCCTTTGAGCACACCAGAAGCCTAATTCACTCTACGTGGCTTTTATTTTCCTACTTTTCCTCCCTTTTATTATTTCCATTCTGTCCTAAACCATGTTGAGAAGTCATTGCAAGAGATTGCCAAGAATAGCTTCATTTCTTCTGCACGGGGGGGGGGGGGGGGGGGGGGAAGAAAGATCTAACAGCAGAGAAGCAGAACACAAATATACCCAAAATGTGTCACTGGCTACCACTGTACAAGATGCCAAATTCTGGATGGGTCCAAAATACTTTTCTGGCTAGGCTGAATGATATGCACCAACCAACCACTATGCTCACTCCTTGCAAAAAATTATTTGCAACCTGGATGGCAGCTTCTGCTGTCTGACATTATTTGATGTTGGAGAGTGAGGTATTTATAGAGGTTTATGGCAGGTAGAAATATCTTTATTTCTAGTGCAAGTGCCTCATTAAATCAAGAGAGAGCTGGGCTACATCAGATACCCAAGTTAGGGTGCCTTGATAGCTAATAGTTGTTTATTTTCCTTGGATCACTGACAAATTCTTTGGCGAACTCTGGTGCCAAAGGAACTTGGTAGGCTTTCAGAAATTGTGTTTTGACTTAGATGGAGTATAACAGTTGACTGTTCTATTCCCAGATATCAAAATGCCTTGGTTGGCCCTGAGAAAGATGGATCAGGGATTTCTACACGTTCAGGATGAGCAAGCCAGCAAGAATTAGACACCACCATTTAAGAGGTTCTCAAAATCTCATGAGAAGCAACAGAGCTATGAAGGTGCTCTCTCTGAAGCTGCACTTGGCTCCCAATCTTTCCACTTTGAGAATGAAATGGTTCCCTTCCAGCCCAATCACTGAAGATTGATGATGGTAAAGAAAGGAGCGTGTTAAATTTTGGCCTGAGAATTCGGAAGGGGCTCCTTCAGCTATAATTCTCGGACTGCACAAGGATATCTAATCCCAGAGCCACAGGGGTCCTGAAAACTTGGCTAAGGCCACCAGAGCTTTCTCCTCAAAATCTACCAAACCGCAGTTCTTATTTGAAAAAGCAGAGAGGGGCAGTGGTAAAATTTAACAGCAAATCCACCAAGTCTGAGTAAAACCTGTATCTATCTTTCGGGAGAAAGTTTGTGTTGTTTGCTGCAACTCAGGGCTCATTTAATGAAAAAGAACTGTGTTTGTTTCTCTTGTGCAGGTCAACAGCTAAGGGAAAGGTATAAATCACACACTCATAAACATCCACAGTTTCATACTTGCGCTCAACATTTTTTTCCCTTCCTTTTTGCAGAAAAGTTCTTTGCGCATAAAATGTCTTTCCTTGTAGAAGAGCGAAGAATGGCCTAGCTAAACAATGCACTGAAGGATTTGGGGAGGGAAAAGAGAAAGAGAAACCCGGAAATGTGATTTTCAGGCACAGAGAGGGAACCCTTTTGCTGCCAAGGTGACACAGAACATAATAAAAAAGGAGAATCGGTATTCTGCGACCCTCTGTGCAAGTGACGGACCCGCGATTCTTCCAAATGGAAGAAGTCTCACTCCATTAATTTGAAAACCGATTGGAGGTAGACTGGTGTGTGTCTGTCTGTGTGTGTAAAGATTAGGTATTTGTTACCAAACTATTGCGTCAAAGCAATATTTCATGCTAAGATGTTGACGAGAATACGGTGCCACAGACATAAATCAGCTGGGCTCCCACCCTTGGTGGGAGGGCGACCTGAAGATAAGAATTCATCAGGGCTGTGACCTGCCAGGGCTAAAGAGGGAGACCAAGGGAGATCAGAGGGATCAGAGAAAAGGAGGGGGGGGGTGAAGGAAGGAAGGAAGCCCCACCCTTGAGAGCAAGAGACAAACTCACCGAAGGGTTTGTCTTAATCTTCCCACTGATTAAGCAGCAGGTTTTGGCCAGTTAAAAGGTTGCTGAAAAACAGGATCCTGAATTGATAGCACAACACCTTCATAGGGGAGAAAGCTGGCAGAGAAGGAAGCCACAAACTACACCCCCCCCCCCCCGCCAAAACATGTTAATAAGAAGGGTGGCATGAAAAAACAGCCATTAAAAGGGATCAGATCTGGCTCGGGCAGAAGGCAATGTGGAAAGCGAGGGAGGAAGGCGGGCTGGGTTCAAAGAAAGGCAGGAACGCAGCCGCGTGGACCAAAATGGTGATTATGCCTTTATGGAAATATCTTGTTAATTGCTAGGGCAGGTGGGGGGGAGGGATGATTTGAAATTCAATTGTCAATGGGCAGCTAATTTAGGCCCTGCCAACCTATTAGCTGTTTATAAATTGCAGAGTTCTGGAGGAGGAGAGGAACAATGCGCCTGGAACCAGTAGAAATGGCATTGCGCGCCGAGGACAGAGAGAAACAGAGCTAGTGTGATTCCTTTTTCAGCATTCTGCAGAACCTGAGAAACCTCTAGGCCAGTGTTTCTCAACCTTGGCAACTTTAAGATGCGTAGACTTCAAGTCCCAGAATTCCCCAGCCAGCATGCACAGTAGGCTGCCATGGTTTGTCAAACCCTGGCTTCATCTTAGGTGTGAATGCAGCTGATGCAAGAGTTCTTGCTGATCGCATGAATTTCCCCTCCAATGTGAGGCTGCAAAAGAAAGATGGATGTCTCTTAAGGCACATCGTTGGCGGGAGGAGGCTGCCATTAAAATCTTTAATTACCCAGTCTGAATATTGAAATTTTCACGCCATCCTGTTCCTTACGGAAGCCCATTAAGCCAAAATGAATTCTGGGATTCTTAGATAATCAGTCGGCATGCAGAGAGAAATATTGCAATTTCAACCATTCCTAATGTTTCTTAAGAACATATCAGAAATATGGGTCTTAAGGGAAGCAAGCCCGTATGGTCAATGCTCAGCTTATTTTCTGGCACTGGTCTAATAATACGAGGACTGGAAACTTTTGATTACAAAAAGGAAAAAAAACAAACATAAAAGTGGTTTAACAAAAAAGTGGAAAAAAAAAAACCAAAGAGAAAAAAGTGTTAATGTATCATTATAACAATAAACAATTGCAATTCTATACATGCTTATCTAATACAAATATTATTCATAGTGCATATATATTTCTATTAGTGCATATATATTTCTAATAGATTGATATGACGACCATGTTTTTTTTCTTTTAACCTACTGAATTTTGTATAAATGAGTCCCATATTGCATTATACTTGCCCATACAAGGTCTATGTCTATACTCAATCCGCTTACAAGTGGCAAGTGCAATCAAGTCTTCAATCCATTGAATAAATGGGGTTGTAACAAGGACAGGAAGCTTATACAGAATGAACTTATTTCACTAAGTTCTAGCATAGAGCAGAAATGTGGGTATTTCTCACTTTCTTGTGGTTTCTCCTGCTTGAGAGAAGCAGCAGGTAACTTGGTGCTTTTGGACAAACCTCTAACTGATGCCTGTGGGAAACAGCTTCACCAAAGCATCGGTGTGAAGTTGCGGATGATAAGCCTTTTCCTTCTTAACATCCGCCCCTAGCTGCATTCTTGTTTTATAGATTATCATTTCTCTTTAATAAAGGAAAAAACCCCAAGTCCCAGCTTTGGCTGGTGATGGATCTTTCATTTATTTTTGTTGCAAGAAACCAAATTAAGGAAATTACTTTCAAACTAATTTTACAGTGTTAGAGAACACCAAATGAGGTGCTAGGGAGAAGCTCCAAGCTTTCCAGATGAAGCTGTTAAGGAGAGAAGTAATAATTGGAAATTGACTGTGAATAAATCACGGCAAAATTAAACCGCGTTTAAGTTACATGCAAAAAGTAAAATTACACGGAGCTAACCGCTCAGATACCTGAAACTACTGAAGGTTGCAGAGATGGGGTTTTGCTAGAGGAAGAGGAAGAGGGAAAAGAAGGAATGAAAAACAGAATGTATACCGGGATGTTTGTAGGTCTATCAAAAAACATCTTACCAGAAAGTAGGTAGGAACCATGGAAACTTAGCTACAAACATGGTCCACCCCGAGAAGATGGACAAGTGACTGTTGCTGCTCACCTCTCTTCGCTCCTATTTATTCTTGCACAGGCAAGGAGATAATGGGATATGGATCCTCTTCTGCAAATGAATGCTGGAAAGTACAATAAGATGGCTACAAAGATCCCTGCACAGATGTGCACAGATGAACAATCTAGTAATGCCTTAGGAGTTTGCAATCTATGACCATATGTGGTCACCAAAAGAAAAAGATCGGGATTATTCTTCTGGGGCGTTTTCCAACCTGGGCAACTTCCAGTTGGGTGGACTTCAGCTCCCAAAATTCTCATCAATGGCTCTGCTGGCTGTGGAATTTTGGGACCTGAAGTCCACACACCTGGAAATTGCTGCGGTTGGGAAACCCTGTCCTAGCGTGTCAAACATAATGCCGACACCACTCACCTACCCCAAGAAAACAAAGATCCCTCTGCCCAAATCATCTTCTCAGCTACCATGAGGGCTGAAGCATTTTGAGAGAGATCTTTCCCTCTCTCCTGGTTCTACTTGAGCGACGTTTCACAGAAATACAAGGCAGGGCCTTGCTGAGCTGTGCACCTCTTGTGAGAAGTCCAGATGGTGTGTTTTCTCTGCACCACCCACTGTAGTCCTCAGGATGTTCCTTCTATTTCAGTTCACCTTTATCTCTTTTTTTTCCTAAGCAGATGGGCACAGTTCCAAATGGAGTGTTGAGTTATAGCCTCCTGCCATGCTTATTTTTAAAAATAAAACATTCAATGGATTCTTACAAATACAAATGGTGCTTTGATTTTAGTATTCCAGCCAGTTTAGTTGTTTAGTTTAGTTTAGTTTAGGTGCACCAAGTTTGATAGGACCAAGGAAGGTCTCCAAGGCACATAGGCAGTCAGCAGCTGCACTCTTAGAAGCTCAAAGTTAACCCACAATGCCTTTTGTAACTTCCAAAGGAGCATTTAAAAACCAACACGTCTAACGATAACAAGCTGGAAGAGGAAAGCAAATGCCAGTCATGCCAAATCTGTTCACAGCATAAGCTGGGGACAATCTGCAACTTGTGCGTGAATGCTGTTAACGGAGAACAAATATGGCAATCCACATGGGCAACTTCACTCCAAGGTCCATGCTCAAGTTGGAAGAACATCAGAGCTGGCTCTGTTCACTTCGTATGAGCTCAGGGGACCATGTGGGGGGAGAAAAAAACATGCACCAGAAGGCATAAAGGAAAGATGAAAATATTATTTCAGCAAGAAAAGGAAGCAGTTCTTCTCAAGGGGAAAAACAACAACAGGACATTTCTTTAAAAGCTAAGCACTGCATTTTGTTTGTGTGGGTGGGTGTTTAAATAGCATACATTTGCTCCAAGATGTACATATTAACTTCTGCTAGTTTATGCCTTTGTTGTATAAGTTGCATTTAACACCACAGAGTTAAAAAACCAAAAGTTAACAAATTTGAACCTTTCCAACCTTGTTTTTTCTTTTCTTTTGTTTTTCAGTTGCTCTGGTTTTTTGATAGTACGATTTGCTCAGGAACGTTTCGGCTCATCCATATTAAAGCAAACCTAAGGCCGAAATCTGAGGGATAGAACTGGTACTCAAACCTCTCGGTGCCTGAACTTTAAAACCATGGGCAACAGTCTTCTAAATGTGGGGTGTTTGGGGAAAATGCCCACCTAAGTGGCAGATCTAGACAACTTTGGCTACCCCCCCCCCCCAAAAAAGCTAAGCACCTGGCCAGACCTTGGATGGAAAACCACCTGAAGATTCCAGGGTCATAGGTGACCTGCAAGACTGAGACTGTATTTGGAAATTGCATCAAGCTAGAACAGTCTCTTCCATAGTTTGTTTAGTATGACAGGTGAGCCAGAAATTCTGTCTTGTTTGCTTGTGTGCGTTCATGAATGCGAGACTGACCCTGATGAGCTTGGAATGACACTCTTTCAACCAACTATAGAACAGCCTGAAGTATTTACCTTTCTTTCTGTATTTCAACTAGCATATTGCCAAAGACATTTATTTGCAACTTTGTGTAAACATTACCACACCTCCCTGTTTATTTGCTCCAACTATTATTCAATGCTTAACCTTTTTATTCTAATTGGCATATTATCAATGGACATGTTTGCTGGAGAACTTTAGAAACGGGGACTGCATATCACAATAGATACTTCATTTCCTCTTCTGTCCCTCTTGTTAACCAAGCCACACAATCTTTGTCCCCACTTTTAATCCATGAGCTAAAGCCTACGAAAAGCAAATAAAGAGCAGAGAACTCATGCAGATTGGGAAACATTTGCTAACAGACTGACTGTCTTTGAGAGCTTAGAGCCTTCCTCCCCTTCCTTCATTTTTCACTGATGAACCCTTCTTCAAAAAGACTTTAAGATCTTGAAGGATCTGCAAATGTAGGATTTGGCCAACTGGCTTGTCAGCTCCATGGTGAATTCCTCCCATGTCCTGACCCTACCCTACCCTTTGCCCATCTAAAAGAGCTAGGATAGGCCAGTTTAACTGAAGCTTAGTCGAGGGATGTGGAGAAGCAGACATTCAGATGGTTTTCTATAACTTCATAGAGAGACAACATCTCCTTCACCCATTCAAGAAGAGAATGTGGTGCCAGGAAGGGAGCTTAGCAGAGCTATGACAACCTTTCTCTTTGATTCCAGCTTTTCTTTCTGTACAGTGTCCTCCAAATGTTTATTAGATTGTTAGACTGTCCCAGCTAGGCATCTCTTGGTAGCTTATAAAGGAACATTAACAATAACAAACCCATAATGCAACAGTGCAATAATAAATACAATCATATGAAGAACACTCATAATTGCCTAAAAATTGGAACATGAAAACAATGCCTAAGGTGCTATTCTACCTAATGAATTAGGACCTTCAGAAGAGCTCCATTTTAACCTGCTTCCAGAAAGCCCACAAGGGTTGGGACCAGCCTCATTTCCTGTGATAACAGAGACGTACTGCAGTAGCAGAGGACAACCAACCATTTCCTCTGAGTTTGTATCAGACAGATGGATTCTGGTTGAAGAAGGTGGGTTTAAAGATACTCCAATGCCAAGTGCCACACAGCTTTGCAAGTGAAAACTAGCACCCTAAACCTCACTCAGAAACACAATGGAGTTCAATGTTACAATATTGGGAGTATTGCTGTTGGAAGACGGTGAGGAGCAGGAAAGGGTGAGGAGATATAAAAAAACCAACAGACAGAAGGCGGGTCTGCCGATAGCTTTTCTCATAAATGGCAAGGTGGACCAACTGGAAAGAAACTTTTGAAGTATTACATCTCGGCAAACTCACTTTAAGGGAAGAATGGAAATTCCTCTTCCTTGGAAGGCAAACTTTAGGTCCCCTGGGCTCCTACACAGGCGCTGCTCCTCAGCAAACCTTGGTCTTATCTTGACAGCCACCCAGTCCTTTAAGCTTCCAGCTCAGTTTTAGTAAGTTGCTCTTGCTAGGATTCGACCGCCATTTAGCATTCGTTTAGCATCCTCTTGCAATGAAACGCGATGGGAGAAAGAACACACCATTCATGGATGAGGCGATTAAGCTGGGAAGCTGACTGTATAATGAAGAAGTTCCTCTGAAAGGTGCATTCTATTGTTAAATGCATCTTTGTATTCCTAGCAGCAAAAAAAAAAAAAGGAAAAGAAAAGAAAAGCACACACCCCTCTTTGTTTTGACAAGCCAGCCGAAAATTCTGCTTATTGCTTTAACAGCAACATTTTAACTGTCAGTCTGGGAAACAGTAAAATACTTAGAAGTTCAAGAACACAATGAAGCTTGGGGAAGGATTTGGACAGACTCTCAATGCTGTTTACATACTTTCCCCCCCCCCCTTTTTTTAAAAAACACTAAATGCACAATTAGTTCAGCGCTTTACCTTTCCCATCCAGGCTGGAAGAATAATTCGCGGCAGTCTCCTGGGGAAATATTATCGGGTTATGTGCTGTGTTTTCCTTTTATCGAACTTGCTATTGAAAAGCCATTTAAAACAATATACTATGTTTTAAGCGGTTAGTCATAGGAATCTATTGCATAGTGATGATGTCTCTGCTATGTAATACTAACACACAGTTCTGATTATTCAAAGGATGTTGTGTTGGCGATCAATATAAACGATCACAAAGTTGAGTTCACCAAGACAAAGAGGTTGGTGTTATCACACATCCCTGAGTAGCCTTACTTCTCAGTAATTATCACTGTCTGTATGCTGGCATTTTGTTCTGATCTTGCTGGATCCAACCCCCTCTTCATACGGTAGATATTACTAATAAGTAGTAATAGTAGTAGATATTACTAATAAGGACCATGGAACTGAATAACTAAGGATTGTACGTGTGGGTTTCATCCATCAGTTAAGGAAGTAGGTCCACCAGTCATTCAAACACAAACACACACAAAATGCATACATGCACAAACATACACGGCTCAAACTGATCTTGATATAAATGCTACTCCATCTATCTTGTGGGTCCTCTGACTTTCAAACGTCTAAGCCTGAGAGAAGAACTGGTCTCTTTGCACAACCCCTCCCTCCAGCCCCCTCTTTCTTGAAAGGGACCACAGTCTTATCTGCGAAAAGAATCCAGGTCTATCCTCTTCTACCTCTAGATTAAAAAAGGAAGTTAGGCTGGTGCTGAAGGTAGATCACTGAGATATTGCAAGTCAGAATAGATCCAGAGGTAAGCCACCTGTAGTTCTCCAGATGGGCTGGAAGCCCATTTCCACATGTCCATGCCACCGGGCTGTTGCTGGAACAGATTCTCAGTGTGTGCAATGCTACTTTTAATAATACATACATTTATGCGTGGCTGGCAATCTCGCCCTAATTTATTTAGTAGATTTCAAAGTTCTCGCTTTAATAAAGGACATGGTTCATTCTGTGAGCAGACCACCTCATTTTTATCCAAAGAGGAATCTGATCATCAACTTCAAACGAGGGTTGGGCACTCCTACTCAGAAAAAAGGTGCAGCTCTGGATTTTTGGTGTTCCCCCTCTACATTCCCCTCCCCGCATGCACACCAAAAACATCATCTCAGAAATAATGTTACGGATGCTTTGACTTAATGAGGCCAATGGTGTGAATAATTAAAATTCGCTGATGAAAGAGAAATCCAGCGACACCTTACCTTGGCAAGTTTTGTAAAGGACTATATATGGTTTTAATGAAAACGAAAGACTGAAAGGAGAATTCTATTTTATCCCTGAATAAAGCTGTTTTGGAAGACCAGGGGCCATGCAAGACACGAATGCTTGCGTTTAATCCAGGATTATGGGATGAGGCGCCATTTTGGGGAGGCACCTGTGTCTCGCAGAAATGTCCTCTGAGATGAAACAATGAAAGGAAACAACCACATGATTTCCAGCAAAGCTAGGATGGTGACAAAGAACGTATGTCTAATTAGCTTTGAAGATAGTCGTATACACATTGTTACTGAGCAGGCCATTGTTTAAACTAATTGCAACCATAGCATTCTTAAACTAAATGACTGACAAAGCCAATCATGGGCCTTCATATCAGGGGGAAAAAATTCACAGCATTGCCTTGAACCCTCTTACAATATTTAAGCAGCAAACACTGGATGTTTGATCCAGTGACCTTACCTGGGGAAGTTGTTAGGAAACCAGTGCGGGGCATAAACCTCCCTAAAGCTCGTATCTAGAAATACAACTCTACCATTTCTTAACTCACAATGCGGAGAGAATATTACAAGCTGTTGGGATCGCACATCACATTAAACTATAATGCAGCTTGTTTGTTTGTGGCTTAGCCAACCAACCACTGGGGTTTATAAACCAGGGTTTAGTATTATTGTTACCAACCAGCAGGTACAGCCTACCTATCCAATTCCTGTGTCCCAAGCAGAGGCACTCAGAATTCTCCCGTTGTGTGAACTTTAAGCGGGATTCAAAGTTTTCGTCCAGGTTGTTGTAAATGGGGTCTTTTAGGAGTGAGGGAATATAGAAAATGTGGTAAATAAATAAATAAATTGCAAATCCTTTATCAATCACCTCAAAGGGATCTCAAGAAGATTTAGTTGAGGTTACTATTAAAGGTTGACTAGTTTACAAGATTATGTTTCGGGTGAGAGTTTCATACATCACATTAAATCACAAGGCGGGTGTTTGGATTCGGCTTAGCAGGCTGTGTGAATCCGTTTCACCGTGGTTTGCAAATGACACAACCTGCCATCTGAGCAGGTGTGAATGGTGGCTTACTCAATAAAACTACATCCAGCTTAGAGCAACGTATGCATCCTGTCTCTGTATGCGTACATTCCTGGGTACAACCTATCACAGTGTTTCTCAACCTTGACAACTTAAAAGATGTGTGGACGTCAACTCCCAGAATTCCCCAGCCAATCCCAGAATTCCCCAGCCAGCATGCTGGCTGGGGAATTCTGGGAGTTGACGTCCACACATCTTCAGGTTGAGAAACACTGGTCTATCATGTAAAATATACACATGCCCTACCAGCAAATATGGTCTTTTCTTAAAAACCACAGAGCTATATTTTTAAGGAATGGATGGATCAGTACAGTGCAAAATATAATCTACTTTTATTCATTCACCAACCTGTTACTGCAACAACCTTGTCCAAGTAGGCTGAAAAATGGTATCTGCCATCTATAATTTATGCAATACCCCTCTTCTTTTCTCCTCCTCCTCCTCCTCTTTTTTTTGGGGGGGGGTGAACATAATGCAATTTTCCCTTGGCCCAAAGGGGATAATATTCAATCAGTATTAGCACTTTCCTTTGTAAATTAATCTGAACCATCTAGCATACAATTACAACCCTTTCTTCCAAATCTTAAATTTCAGCAGATGGATGGCTTGGGGGTATGTTTTATTCCAGGTATGGAATTAATTGAGGAATTCTTACACGGGGAACAGAGAACTCGGCATTATTGCTGAAAAACTTCTCCCCCTCTGCTTCTGCACTTAGGCTAAGTTACCTGCAAACAATGAAGATTCATTATGGACAAATTATGGTTCGAGGAAAGGAATAAACAACATTGTTTTGAAATGGCCTGTTCCACTCCACTAAATTAAAACACCCTAGTTTGTTGAATAAGACACTACTAGTTGGTCTTAAACTCTGTGCTAAGCCAAAATCAAACTAATGCTATTATTGCTTAGCAACATAATGTCCAAACCCAATCTGTAAGGGTTGTTCTTTTTGCTATTAACTATGGAAGAACATAGTTGACCAAGAGGTTATATGCACAGAATGATAAATCCAGATTGCTTTTAGCTATGATTTGCTGAAGACGCCGGAGTCAATCTTGGAAGCTGGCAAAATACTTTTTTTTTTTTTCCTCCATTTCTCCTGAAATAAATGGAGCACAATGAAAAGTCCTGGAGGGAAGCAATAAAACACAAGTTCTTCCCCCAGATAAACTATGTTTTCCTTCCTGGGATAGATTAACATATGCTGAGCTAAACACAAACCACGTTTTTATTTACCAGCCACATTCTTCCTCAAAATTTCAGCAGCTGTCAAGCTTTGAATAGCCTGGGAGGAAAAGGAAAAAAAAATAACTTCAAGAAAACTGGCACCAAGTACAGCTTTGGGCTGGATATGCTCACTCTGCTGTTGGGGACAGTCACATCCTATCTCAGACACTGGAGGCTCTAGAATGCATAACTGGGGAAAAAACAAATTACTAGTCCTGGAATATAATAGCCGGGGGTAAATCAGAGGACAGGCAATTTTTATTTTGTTTTTGCAAAGTGGGGGCACTTAAAGATTTTTTTTTTTTTAAGGGGACTCTAGCTGTTGTCTTCAGGAGTCAGGACAGTGATTTTCCCTTTTTTGAAAAAAAGGAAAATAGAAGATTTAAGTTTCCTAGAAGCTTAGCACGGCTTTTCCACTTGTTTTTTTTTCAACGAGGGGAAAAAACATACCGTCAACATTCGTAAATGATATTTGCTGCTAAATTTTACTATTCTGCAAACAAAATTTAGGGGAGCAGATATCTGAGGTCCATGTATGGTTCCAAATTAGGTCACCCCATCCAATGAAGTTCAGCCTTTATCCACTTGGCAATCCAAACTATTACAGACATGCATACATGAGTGTGTTCCGTATGTCTGTACCGATATATTTATATATCTGTATAAATGCTATTCTACTCAAATCCTGTACTTCCCATTGTCGGGGGGAGGGGAGGAACATCCTGGGCTTTATAAATCAAAGTCCTATAAACTCATTCAGAACTTCCTTCCGCTATTATTTTGCTTTATAACTTCCCGGTTTGGAATCCTTTCCTGATTCATCATATACAAAGGAGAAACCTCTCAAAAGCAGCCACCAATGAGCCTTCCCCCCCACCCCAACTGCACGCAAACAGAAAGAAAACTGAAAATCCATGATCTACTTTCTCCTGCCTGAATTAAAGCAGGATGATCTGTTATCAATTTACAACAACTTTTGTTCCGGTAAAGCTTTCCTGTGGCTGGCTGTCAATACGCCATGATGAAATTCTAAATTCACGGCTGAGGCTAGCATACCGAACTGGCCATCAAATGCTGCTTCTTTGCTCTCAGCAATCGATGCACAGAAAACAGCACTCTGCAGGTCAATTAAACTGGCCCTGGTGAGAACGCAAATGTTCTGGTTTGGCTTTTAATTTCCTTGCGCAACTGTTCTCCGCAAGCAAAGTGGGTAGAACAGGTTTTAGCACCCAGAATGCCCCGTTGCTGCCTGCCTTCTTGTAGGCACAGGCCCTTCTTCATGGAATGGAACTTTTCTTGTCAGAATATTGTATTTTTCTAACCCTGGGGAAAATTCCTAGTGTTGTATTTTGGAAGCGGGGAAAATGTGATTCGTTCCCCCAAACAGAGCAGGCATCGCCGCTGATGTTGTTATGGCTGTAACGCAGCGACAGAAAATTCACTGGTGCCTATTGGATGCATAATATGCTATTTTCCCCTTCTAAGGATGCTTCTCAGCACCCCATCAATAAAAATAAGGATTGGCTTGCAGTATTTCAAATCTCATTGCACAGAAGGCTCTGCAGCATCGTCCCCTATCCCCAGCCTGAAAGGTCTACTTTAAAATGGATGTCTGCATTCTGCAACATCTTGTTTTCCGCACACTTAAAGCAAATAGGATGTTTATTTCTTGGTTAAAGATAGACTAGGAAAAACAAGTGGATTGTCCTGTAGCATCCGCAGTTCAGAACGTACCTGAACAGCTGCACGGCAGGAAATAATTAAGCCACAAAATGCATTAGGGTTCTCTGTCTCAGATGTTCTCCTACGCATGAACTTCAACTTTCAGAATGCTAAGCAGTAGCTGGAGTGACTTGTGATATAAAGTTTATAAAGTTCAGAGGAAGGTTGCCAAGATGATGAAGAATCTAGAAACCAAGCCCTGCGAAGAACCGTCGAAGGATCTGGGTATGTTTAGTCTACAGAATAGATGACTAAAGGGATATATGATGGAAAGAGGCAGAACACCTTCAGAAGGCAGGTTCAGACCCAAAAGGTTAAAATTACAAGGAAGGAGTTGAGGCTGGGCATCAAGAAGTCTAGAGGTCTTCAAACAGAGGCTGGATGATCATCTATCAGAGATGCTCCAGTGCAGTGTTTTTCAAACTAGGCAACCTTAAGATGTGTGGGCTTGAACTCCCAGAATTCCCCAGCCAGCATGAATTTTGGGAAATTCTGGGAGCTGAAGTCCACTCATCTTAAAGTTGCCAAGTTCGAAAAACCCTGCTCTAGTGGATCCTGCACTGAGTAGAAGATTGAACTGGATAACCTCTGGGGTTCTTCTAATCCTACAACTCTATTTATATCTATGATGGGCAACCTAACTCCTCAGCCCAATTTCAAAATAAAAGTGCAGGAGATTAGTTCATTCAGACTTCTGGTAAGAGCCCTCAAATAGGAAAGACAGAAAGAAGAGGATAACAGAAAGGGGGGGGGGGGAGTATAAAGAAGGTGTTTTCTATCCCTCCATATTTGATTTAGCACTATATTTTGTGGGCAGAAAACCGCTGGGTGAATGAGGCTCTTAATAGATCTGAGTTCATAACATGAACCTTCGAAAAGATTCCTGTTCTCCAGTGGTTTGGTAGGCTCACTTGTAGTAAATGAGAGGCTGCATGAAACTGCTTGGGGAGTCAATAAATTGAGGGATTCCAAAATAGGACTGTTTCCTTCCACAAAGTATCTGCTTTGTAATTCCTTCCCCCACCTTCCTGTTCAGCAAAATGCAAGTCCCTTGCACGCTATTGTTCAGCTGCCCATTTTTTGTTGTTTTCATGTTTCATCCTTTCAAAGCTACCGGCATCCTCTCTCCAGAATTGGGGCATACATGTAACATTCCGACATACAACCAGTGATAATTGACAAACTGGCTGCATTAATCGATTAAAGAACAACCAGAAAGACTCCAGGCCTCAAAAATAAAAATAAAAAATGTCTTCTTGAATATGAAGCAGTTTTTTTTTTTTAAATCACTATCTCTGAAAAAGTCACCCCATTGTACATTAATGCAATAATTAAAGGGTTAATTACATGGGCCATAAAAATAAGGTCTGTAATTTATGGTGCACACCCACTCCCTATAATCTGGCCATAAATAAAAGGGTTGGAGATAAGGAAAAGCTGCAGGCAAGGGAGCCCAACTCACCCACTTTAATGGGCAGTTATATGACATGCTTCTAGTACGTTGGCAGTAAATCAGCAGAAACATCTTTTATAGAGTTCTGGGTTTTATGATGTCATTAACTTTCCTCCTTATATTTAAGGGATAATTAAATAAAAGTCAGGAGGAAGGATCAAAGGATGAGCCCGTGCTGGGTAAGGTTGAGGCAGCCCCAAGAGAACTTCCATTGCCCACTTTCTTCCCAGCTGGAGATGCTACAGAGAAAAAAAAATGAGGATTGGGGATATGGGTGAGGGGAGAGAAAACGAAGAGGAAGGAAGTAAAAGACCACCAACTTCTGGCCAACTCTGAAAAGCACACGGAACATTAATGAATAGCTTTATGAGAAGCAGCTCTTTAATCAATGCTCCACAGCTTCCAACATTACAATTTAGCCAAGATTTTTCTTTAAAAACATCTCATTGGCAAGATCAACCTGCAGTTCAAAGCATTTTCAAACAGAGGAGATGCCTTTTAAATTGCAGGTTAAACCAAATGTCTCAGAAGGATAAGCCTCTTCGCCCGTACAACCTTGTACAATAATCAGAAAGCTCTTCATTGTACAACTGTTGATTGCAAGAGATGGCAAATCACACCATAGTTAATTTATCCATGGGGAGAAATTCTGTACTACCATGCACTTATAGACTCCAAAAGTCCATTTTCCATGGGTGGAATGGAATGGGTGGAGGAGTCTTTAAAAGAAGGGGTCCAAGATTGTGGAATATAAATATATGCTCTTTCTTCTATTTTGTTAATTTTGCAAGAATGATGTCTTAAGAAACTGGAAGATAGTTAGTTGGCAAGCTTAAAACACTGTTATGGAGTAATTCCATGTAGAGCATAGGCTTGTATGCAGAGAATTGGTGGTTTGACCCTTGGCAGCTTTAGTTACAGCTGGAAACCTGCTGAACTTCAGACAAACTGAAGCCAATCAGGGTTGAACAGACCAAGTATCTCACCCAAGACAAGGGATCTCCTTCTATTCCTGTGCTACTCGTAACAGAGTTAACTGGAACTGATTTCATCTAAACTTATGCAGCGGGAAAGCACGCCATCTCATCTCACTCTGAATTAGCACAGCATAAATCAAATGGGATCATTTACTGTTCAATCATCATTCTTGGTAGTATGGTTTCAATCCATATCGAGCAACGGTACAGAGGAAAGATAGGTTTAGCAATCCTATATAGGAAGGAAGGAAGGAAGGAAGGAAGGAAGGAAGGAAGGAAGGAAGGAAGGAAGGAAGGAAGGAAGGAAGGAAGGAAGGAAGGAAGGAAAAGTGACAGTGCCTAACATAAGAAAATGTGTTATGGCAATGCTTCTTAGTGGGCTTTATGCATTCAAACACCTCTAAATGAAAGACAGCTTGCATGCATAGAACATAACCATCAAGATGATTGTATACCATTACCGAAAATTGAACTGAGCCTGTACAACCTATGCAGACTTCCAATTTCTCACAGGAAATGGTTTTGCCAGTCTATTCGCATAATGAATGTAGATATAAAGTTAGCGCCAAAGAAGATGGGAACCCTCTGGGTTGTTTAGCTTCAGTCTTTTCTGTCCTGCTTTGCATTATTCTTTACAAAATATGGGGAGCTTTAGTGGGGAGGGGGAACCACAGAAATGAGAGACTGCTTCTTTCAGTTAGTTGCCATCAAGAATCATGATCTTGGTGGAAAGGGGAGGGGAGGGGAGGGGAGGGGAGGGGAAACCATAGTTGCTTTATTGATGAAAAGACTGAAGCATATAGCACTGGAAATTGGTTGAGGAATGAATAGCAAGGCTAGGCATTTATTTTCCTTATTAAATAAGACAATCAGCCTATTGTGGAGGCAAGAAGCAAATCAGCAGAGATGATGACTTGGTACTACAAGCTCTAAACACAAGTCTTCCTCAGCCCAGTTCTTGCCCAGGAATAATTCAGACCACCTGAAAGAGGTTCAAAGGAGGAGACAGGATAATCCTGTCAGGCAAGATGGAAGGAACTGGGTATACAGTGGTACCTCGGTTCACGAACGCTTCTGTTCATGAACAATTTGGTTCACGAACAGCTCCGGTCGCAAAATTTTGCCTCCGTTCGCGAACTCCGCATCGGGTTACGAACAGAATCCGCGGCCATTTTCCCTCCCATGACACGTGGTCGCGGCTTCCTGTAGGGAGGGGGACTCTCCCTCCAAGCAGTAACCGCCTCCCCACCCGCCTTCCTGTCCTCCACGCCAGAAGTTGCGTCGAGCAAGGTTAGCTTTCTCTCTCTTCGTACTGTACTTTGTGTCATATTTTTGCGGTTTAAAAAAAAAAAACGTGGTTCAGAACGGATTAACCGTAATTACATTGAACCTTATGGGAAAATTTGATTCGGTTCACGACCAATTCGGTTCGCGACCAGAGTCGCGGAACAAATTAAGTTCGTGAATTGAGGTACCACTGTATTTAGTTTGTTAAAGATGAGCGAGGAGGGATGCATTAACTCCTTGATGCCATTCAAAAGATGGCTATAACCTGTGAAGTGTAAGAGATGGAATGACGGATTTGGATTACGGGAAGCCAGATTCCAACTGAAGGTTAGGAAAAACGTCGTAACACATAAGAGCGGTGTGATGGTGGAACTGATTGCCCAGGGGTCTCTTTCTGGAGTGTGCCCAGGCAGACATTAGACATCCCTATCCTGGAGTCTTTCATTCTGGGTTCCTGCAGTGAATGTAGGTTGGACGTAAGGACCATTCCCTTTCAATTCTAGGACTCTGTGCACCTAAGAGGCTGGGAGTCTGCACTGCCTTCTGCTATAAAGCTTTGCAACAGAGGAGGCATCAAAGGAAACTTCTGAAACAGGAACAAAACAAAGGCTTTTAAAAGTAATTAACCCAGGAGATAACAACATAATATAGATGAACGGGGGAGCTACCAGTATCCTTCTATAACATTTGGAATTGTTGTTAGTCCAAACTCTTCCTATGCTACCACCTGAGCTTTTAATTAACACACAACATTTTACTATTGTCAGAGCATAGCATTTTCACATAATGAATTTTGGAATTATAAGCTTGAGGTGCTTGAATAGTGAGCGGCAAGACATATCATCATCGTTATCGTCATCGTCAACATCACCATCACCACCACTAGCCTGTATCTATTCATGGAATGAATAGAGAACTTTGACATCAAGGGTGAACACTAGGTTCAAGTAAGATATTAAGCCAGAGCTGTCAAGCTTCACATAAGCACAGCTACAAAATTTGGCTCTCCAGTCCCTTAATTCCTCATTGAAGAATCAGCTTATGTGGCAGAAAGCTCTTGGCCTGACTTGGCTTCACTAGTCTCTTTACTGCAGACAAGAATGAAACCACGTACATACAGAAGATGACCTGTCGAGTGCAGTGTGCTCAAAAAAAAAGTTTTATACAGGTCTATGCTCCTGGGTTTAAATTTTAGGATTTTTTATTCCTGCCTTACTGAGTCAATTCCCTGGCCATTTTCTTGACAACCTTGGAAGGCCCCTGACCAGTGTCGACAGACTGGTTGTATCTAGGTTGGGAACCAGCTTTATTTTTTATAAGTCCTTTTTCAACTGGGAATCCTCCATTCCCCATTCAATAGGCTCATTGCTTGGAATACTCAAAGCCTCCTTGAGCTCCTGAATGAAAGATAGGATATAAATCTAATAAATGAATGCATGAAGTTGAAGACTGCATTTCTGTAGGGCAACCAGGTTGGGGAAAGCTCTGCTAAACTACTGTTTACCGAATAAACCATAATTAGCTGGTTCATACACCCTACTAAGTCCAAACTAAATAAATAATCTTATGGCTTAGCAATACACATGAACCCAGCCAGGAGGCAGATAGCTACAGTTGGAGATTATGTAGAAGGGGGCCAGTGTTGATAATCAAACAATTTCATCATTTCCACTTTACTCAAATCTATAATAGGACTAAATGGCACTCACTCATCGCTCCTCCAAAGGATCTGCAATGTGGAAGAACGAAAACTCCACAACTGCCTGGTTTGAACTTTGCCATTTTTCATGGCTGTTCTTCGGAGCATTAAGACAGGATGAGGAATGAGCTGTGCCAAGGAGAAAATTTGCTACTGTCAAAGTTATTTAGTTATTCATTTACAAATATGATGTGATGGAACTAAAGAAGGGGAAGGAGACAGATTAACTGGCCACTATTAAAAATCATAAGGCGATATCTGGTTATAAATCTTTTTAATCAAGTTAGGGTGGAGAGGATGTTATTTTTACATATTAGGGAGATTAATCCTTATTTAAATTAATAGAAGGCCAGGTATAATTAGATATCGGCAGGGTTGAAATGTCCATAAAAATGGAGTTTATTTAGACAGCGTTCTTTTAAATCATCTTACGATTTGCAAGGGTTTGACTTCACAAGTCCCCAACCAGGCGTCCCATCGGCGCCTTTCCTTCCCCAAGACGACGTTGGGAACATGCAAAACTCCAGCCATCCCTCTGCCCTGCGGGGATGACCACTTTTAACCGCTGGACTTCATTTATTATGCTCGCCCTGGACTTTCCAGAGTGCCTCTTTTCATCGATGAAACTCCACCTTTGGAAACGCGCATCGCTGGAACAAAAACCACCTCTTCCTTTCTCCCTTCCATTCCCCATTTCTATTTTTACTCTTTCTTCCCCCCGCGGAAAAAAGAAAAGAATCAAAGCGGTTCCCCACACCCCCGCCGCCGCCCCTCTCTCTTTCCCCACCCCGAAATTAAGTTTTCTGGACTGAATTAAGCGGCGCGCACCAGAGCACGTTCAGCCACTGGAAATGATTTAGGAAGAGTTGAAAAAGAAAGGCTGCAAAGCCTTTATCTTTTGCTACAAGATGGATGCGCAAGGGGGCCTGCTGCGGTTAACGGCAATTTCAATCCGTTGCTAGCGGCAACAGTCCGGGGCGCAGCATGGGGGCATATCGTGGGCTTCACTGCTGCAGCAAAGCCCGCACACAGGGGGAAATAAATAGACTTTTCAGCTGGACAGGTCTCATGAGAGGATTTTGACATAAAGGGCCCTCTGGAAAAGCTGGAATTGTCAGTCCTCTGAATAGCTTCCCGCTGGGCTATTAGCTTCTGTTACTAATTTGCAGTGTATGCAAGGGGGCAGGAACACCTGCAACCTCCTCAGATGCACTGTGGGAAGGTTTTTTCCTTTTTTTTTTTTTAAGAAAAAAAATTAAAAAGGAGGGGAGGGAAAAAAAATAATAAAAGGGAAGAAAAGAGGAGGCGTAGCCCCTCGGTTGAAAAAGGGAAGATGACCCCGGGCTATTCTCCGTTTTAAACCATCCAAAGATGACTCTGAACTGCCAAGGAGGGCCCAAACTCAACCTGGAATTAATAATATTCATAATAATAATAATAATAATAATACCAGGCAGCAGCTGCAAGGAAGAGAAGAGGGTGAAAATTCGTCCTGGTAACAATAAGAAGGCCATCCACTTTAACTCAAGGACAATTGGTTGGATGAGGATTTTTTAAATTATTATTATTTTTTTATCCTCCTCTCCCCCAAGAGTGGAAGCAAAAATCTTTTATATGCTGAAATACTCGGCTCGAGTAGAGTTTATTAGGAGCAGGATTTTTAAATTAAAGCTCAATCTCTGTGCTTAACATTTTTTTGCTTCCCTTAATTCCGCATCTGGAAACAATATTAAACTGAATCTGAAGTTTCAAGTGGTTCACGAGCAAAAAGCCAAGGAAGAAAATAAGAAAAGGTTAGTAGGCAGATCTCTTTTTTGGTTACTTATTGCTTTAAAAAAAAAAAAAAGAACATCAGAAAGGGCAACGGTGGTTTGCTCCTGTGAGTAGGGTGAAAAATTATGATTCTCCAGCTACTTATGGCAGGAAATTTCTAACAAATTGCATATTAAAGTGGCTAGACATGCAGGGCCACTCAAAATAGAGAGTAAGCAGCCTTTCGTGCCTGCTGGCTAGGGCAATTTTACATATTGGAGCCATGGAGAGTCATCAATGGGAGGAATTCAGTTGTTTTGTGTGTTAATGGTTGGGTTGACATGTGTATTAATGGTTGGGTACAGCATAACAGAACTACTTCCCAAGAGCCAGTGGGAGATTTCTTGGAGTAACTTGCTTAATCTTCTACTGCTGATGTCCAAAAATAAAATACCTCGTTTACAGACATGGCTTTCTAAGACAAACATTTGCAGAATCGGATGTGGAAATAGTCATGTATCACCTCAAAATATAGGTGGTTTAGACATCAGACTATGTCCCTTCAAAAGGCATATGGTACTGTCCCAAGATGATGCTACCTCCAATTATATGTAAGGTTTGCTGATTTGAAGACACCTCCATGCTAAAATTGATCTTGCAGGTACTATCAAGACCCACACAGGTGGGCAAGAACAAAGAAGTAAGAATTATACAGGACTCAGTAAGGTGTCTTTAATGCTGGAACTGGGGGAAAATATGTCTAAATTGCAAGAGGAATTCCAACCCTCATTAGTGGGTTCATTAAGGTGGAGCCTTTCAGAACATTTGCAATTTTGCAGATCCCCCCTGGGTTTATCAAAGGCTACATTCTGACATAAAAATGTTCTATCAAATGCTATGCTTCATTCACTTTAAAGAAGATCATTATTAAGGCTGAGTAAGATGATGTTTCCATGGCTGTGTATGTGTTGGTGGGCACTGTCAACGCTACTGAACAATTTTTCAAATCTTAATTGGATCCATTTTTTTTAATGTATCCACAGTATGAACCACGTTCATATGTGGTCATATAATACACTTTCTGAAGCAAGCTCACAAGGCAAATTAAAATTTATGAATTCAAATGTTGAAGGAACAGTAGATATGTCAAGAAAGTGGTTATTGGAATGGTTTATACAGTCCACCTTTCCTTGAGCTCTCAGAGCAGAGATACAGGTGTTATATTATGTCATGCCCCTACATACAGGGATTGATATGTTTTTTTTAAACCCAAAAGAATAATCCAGCCAGATCTGTTCAGACCTTCACAATATACCTTGAGGACCTCTTGATTGTACATTTCCTAATATAACACTCTACTCATTGAAAGCAGAATACACTGTTCTGACTCTTCTGGCCACTGAAGTTCTGGAAGACTTGCTTTAAGATTAATATTCACACCAAACCAAGCGGTCCCATGTTCCATGAGAGTTATGAATGCTGTGCAGCAGAATAAGACATTTAAATGACCCAACCATAAAATCAGTATTGTTTCAGAGGTGTTAATTCTGCTAGAAAGATCCCTGTGGATCCACCCACATAGCTGAGCTATTAAATATTCTCCAATTCTCCCAGGAGCCTCTCAGAGACAGCAGCTCAGATATCGAAGAGAGCCTGTGGTGAAGCACACAAATATAGACGCATTTTTGATTCATACAATCCAGGGGTAATAAAGATATTAGCATGCAGAAGAATCAGGAACAGATACGAAGCAACCCTTGCTCATCTAAAAACATTATATCTATGTGGCTAAACTAGGCTTGTAGCCTTAAATCTCAAACAACTATTAATTTTTAGATTTTTTTTTAAAATTAGATGCTGTAGTAGTATGTACCATGAAAAGAAACCTTCAATTTTGCCAGGGAGTTAGAGTTGGAAGCAGAAGACTATTGCAGCTGATTGCCACTCACTCACAGGTTTAGTGCATTAAAATATGCCTTCATGTACAGGATTAGAGAACAGTGACCCTACATCCCATTGGTTGTCCAAGAAGTTGCTGGAAATTATGCTGGATGAGGTAGACCTCTGAGATGTTCCATCAAGATATTTCTTACTTGGTCTTGGCCCTATATCTTCTCAAGTTCACTGTGTTTTATTTTTCAATTCCCCATTTTCTGAAACATGATCTTTTACTTTCCACTTCCATCTAAAGGAAACTGTAAAGCCATCCTTCAGACTGAAATGTTTGATACTATGGAACACAAAAGAATACTTTTTTAAAAAAAGAGGAATGTCATGACTAAAAAAATTAAAGTAATGTAGAAGTAAAATATTTTAATCATATTATTTATTTTACTTTGCATATAGATACACCATCTGCCAACACACACTGGACCAATGTACTAAATTATGATCCCTAACGTTCAGTGAAGACACCTTCATCCTGCAGTAGATTGATTTAGGCTAATAACAACAAAACCAATTCTAAATCTTAATAGACTGTATAAGCTAGGATATAAATGAGATTTCTTAAAGAAAGTTTTAGACGTATTGCAAACTCTAGCATCCAATGACAAAAAGATCTGTTGAAAGAAAAGTTAGTAGGACTACAGATACCTTTTCGTTTAAAAATTCGCATTCTCTGAATTTTCAACCACACGTCTTCTACTGATGAATTTTTAAATCTTTTTTTCAATGTGAAATCTGAGGAGAAATCTATTCTCTTTGTTTATGTATAGGATGACACTGAATGTACTCAAAGCCTACCAAAAATCTTACCTGGGTCCTCAGATCAGTTTGTGGAACACCTTCAAACTGTTTGAGCAATGCCAGTGTTCCACAGAGCATAATTTAAGAATCATGCTTTTTGGAGCAAGCTAGAACAACTTGGCTATATCTGGCAAAGCTCTATGATTTAAGGAAAATATTTGACAAATACTCACACATGCACCAACAGCAGTTGCCACTCATTTGGAAGAGACAGCAGAGGGAGCAGACTCTGTAAAGATGCCAGCACAATCGCACAAGCACAGTGAAACATGTCTCAGGAGACATTTGGAAAAGCTGGTGATAGGACCAATCAAAAAGATCACCGCAAAGAGATGGAGCTGCACTTCAGGCTGGAAGAGAGACAGATGGCCTTTCTAGCACTCTGGCAGCATTAAATATTTGTGGATTACACTCATTCAAGATGTCAGCTGGCAGAAACCAAAAGCAGAAAACCCTCTTTAAAAACCATTTATTAGAGAGGGCAGATGAAGAGTGCCAAAGACTTTGGAGAGAAGACACAATTCTAAATTTTAGGAGAATTTTGGTCAGGTGACCCACAATGGTTCCCTCATTCCTTGAAAAGGTCCACTTCCTTCTTGCTACAGTCCCCAATTGTTTAACCTTCTTCCTTTGCTTCCAAATCTATTAAACCACCCTGAGAAAGATGACAGAGATTCTCCTCCTTTCACCTAAGGGTACAAGGAAAGCCCTACTAGAACAGCCAATAGTCCTTTTAGCTCTGCATGACATTAACCAACCATGGGTATGTGAATCCACCCAAGCATGGATAGGAGAAACTGATCTCTATCAGAGATGATCCCCAGCAACTGGTGTCTCAAATATACGACTGTGATTCAGGAGACAAACACAGGCATCTATTTGTCAAGTGCAGTGACCTTGAAAAATAATTGTGTAGAGGCCCATGTTCCAGAAGCATCAATTGAAGGGATTTCACTTTTCTCAAAAATTGGGGAAAAACAAACAAAAGAGACAATTCCAGGTCAATGGAATACAAGTGCAACTTAACAGCTCTTGATAAGGAAGGAAGATGGAGTAGAATGATGGCTGTGAAGAAAGATTGAGAGAGACCTGTAGAAAAGCTTAATTTTTGGGTTGGGAGAAACAGTAAGAACCATCAACCGGCCTGTGACTCAAGTGCTCAGACTCTACCTATCCTATTAATATTGAAAGTATTTAAAATAAAGAAGAAAGGTTTCAGCCAAGCTTTGCAAACAATAAACTGCTACCCATAGCTCCCTTTGGAAAGAAAGAAATTTAGAAACCCAACCAAGCAGAAGGTTCTCCTTTCCTTTGTAACCCAATTAGATGAGTCAGCTGGACCTGGAACCTGTCCAGAACTCCCTCTGATCAGCTTTTAAAAGAGGGGGAAGTCTGCAATCATTTCTAAGACTTCACCATTGACTTGACTTGGTGAGGGAAGGGAATGGTGCATGGATATAAAAACCAAAGGAACCACGTTCCTGGGGTTTCTGAAACAGGAGGTGAGTTGAAATTTGACAGCTAATCCTGGCCATCATTCTACCACTACATCCCCCAATCCATACTCTAGGCTGCAATGGATCAGGTCGAGCAACACTACCAGACAGCAGAATGTTGTTCATTTAGCAAAGTAATATAGGAACCTTCTATGTATCAAGAAGCCCTTCAAACAATGTTCTAGCACTCCCAGGTCAGACTTCAAGGAGCTGTAACAAGAAGCCTCTTAAATACCTTACTACTATTTAAAACAAGTAAACAAAGCATCAGCCATAGGCAAAGTCGCAGCTCCCAGACATTTTATTTCAAAATATGTGCGTATGGAAGATATCAAGGAAGCTACAGGAAGATTCATATTTCAGTATTAAAGGGAAAAGCTCAATGAATATTTCACGGTGTCAGATGGAGGCTTTGCAACCATGTGCTTCTCATCTGCACCACTGCTGGAAGGAACCCGTCAAAACTGCCTGGGAGCACAAACAGAGTTAGCATTTTCCTGTAAAATTTTAATTGGGAAGCTGACACTATATAATCTGTACATCGCTGCCTCCGAGCTGTTGTTAAAAAAAAAATAAAAATAAAAGCATCATCATCAAAGCGTTGCATTGTTAAATGAACACATGTTGGCATGATCTGTGCTCTTGGAGGAAATTGCTCAGAGTCATCAACACATTGAGCGCAATGCCTAGCAGCATGCAGTCAAAAGCTCACAGCCACATGATAGCTGAAAGCTGCAGATCAGGAAACACTTTTGTCCACACGTGAATAGATAAAGGATGGTGTTTTTGTTGGGCTGTGAAAGGCAAATCCTTTTAAGAAGCTGGGGCAAAGAAGCTGGAGTAACAAGCCATTCTCCAAATGCATCTCAAACCCAAGGGTTTTCCTCTAAAGGAAATCACTTGACAGAAAGTTTTGACTTGAATTCATCTTACAATGCAATGTTACGTGTGCCTACTCAGAAGTATGTTCCACTGACTTCAGCTGGTCTTTGTCCCAGAGAAGTAAGGAAAAAACGATCCCACTGCACCCTTGATTCTCACAAGGATCCATTCTGTTCTGGTGGGCTGGATCAGAGAGGCTGCTGTCCAGAAGAGAGGGCATCACCAAGAACTCTGGTGTGCATCAAGAATGGTTTCCCAGAAGAACCTTTCAGATGTCTATCCTTCATCCCACCACAAAATGGATTTAATCTGTTTTGCTGGTCCTTGTTAGACAGCCTGAACATTCACCACTGAAAGGAGTTCTCAGATACATCAAAGTTCTCTAAGTGCATGCACTGGCTCTTCATGGCGCAGATCTCTTTTGTCCATCCAGAAATGCAACACTGAAGTTGGTTTAAGAGCTCTTCTATATGTGAAGACAGGCAGGGACAAAATCTGTCAAGTGCTTTGCCCCAATATGCTGTCCTTCCAGATGCATTGGGACTGCAACTCCCACCATTTCCATGGTGCCAGGGAATTCTGGGAGTTGCAGCCCCAAGGCATCTCAAGAAGATCCCTTGTTTAAAAGTGCTCACACTTAGAAACTCTTAACTTTCTATCTCTCACTCCAGTCACAGAACCGGAAGCCAGTTCTGCTGTTGTAACTGAACAAAGACCCTCTTGTAAAACGCGATAAGCATTTCACCCACAGCCCCACACATTAGAGCAAATGTTAAAAAGCACATTCTGTTTTCTGATGGTTTCTCTGAATATGTAACTTTATCAATCTCTGAAGTGACCAGCTGATAACCAGTCTATTCCCGTTGGAGTCATTCTGCTGGGCTGTGGCTGGAAATCCGCTAGGCGACCAGAAATTTTACTCAACAGCACATCTTAACTGATTAAGCAGGTGGGAACTGATGCTAGATCAGCAGAAAAGGGGCTCTCTCTTAACCAGAAACTGGCCGCAAGCTGTGTCAGGGGATTGACCACAGATATTATGCTGATAACAGAAGATGCTGAAAATTACAACTTCCTGTTTCAGCGTTCAAACACTCGCATGCAACTCCAGAAGGGAAATGCGAGCATCAAGAGAGACATTTGTTTTCACATGATGTATACCCCTGCAATTCACTCGTTGCATTCTTCAAGCACATCACGCGCATATATAGCTTATTCACGGGGCCATTCATTTTTTTTTTTTCTTTTTAAATCCTAGAGGTTCACAAGTCCAGTCTTGGCTGTTCACTGGGTTCTGCTGGAGAGCTCATAATTGTAATTCAAAAATTGGGAGAGGACACAGAATGGGGTTATAATCTGTCTTCTTCGCTACAGGCCAATGTTGGGGGGGGGGGGGGAAGAGCCATATGTGAAGAATGTATAGGTCACAGACATTTTATTGGTTAGTAAACAGACTCCATGGATCCTAAGGAAGCCTCATGCGACAGGGCTGAGGCAGAGAACATCTGTTGGGGTGCTCTCCCAAGATGGCTGCTATGGAGATGCTTCCTAATCACAAAAATGGCTCCTATTTGTAAGCCCAGCCAGTGGCAAAACACCCATTTACCAGATGGCAATGATAATTTCTCATACCTTAGCTGCCCCTAGGCTGATGGTCAGGTAAACATTTCCTCAAGCCGGCTCAATGCCTGGTGACTACGTCTGTACAGTTTTCTTGGGAATGTCAGGGGAAAATCTGCTATTATCCACTCCTGCCATTCAGATTTCCCAATCTAGCCAGTGGCTTTGGATTTCCAGGTGGACCCCCCTCCAAGCTGTTTTATGCCTTCCCCCGAGCAGATGAGTGCAGCAGCAAACAAAGCACTGAGTTGCAACCACTCGCCATTTTTAATTTTGAAAGAACGTCCGTGGAAATCTACAGACTTCGGTGTAAATAAAGTTAATGCTAGGAATTTGTTTTCTTTATTTTTTTTCTTTGCACAGCAGTAGGCTAACTTTCCAATTATCACTATGATATTTAATTTAAAAAAGAAAGAAAGAAATTAAAGGGAATGAGAAGCATTGAGGAATCCATAGTGTTATCATTGCCTCTGGAGAAAGAATGTCCTCTTGACCTCACTTTTGGCCAACAGATCTTAGTTTGATAATAATAGCTGACTCTGCAAGCCTATCAAAATGCCCTGGAAAACTTGCTTATGGAGAAGGCAGCACATGACCATGGCCTATTTACTCTTAAGCATCTAAGCCAGTGTTGTCCAAACTTGGCCACTTTAAGATGAGTGGACTTCAACTCCCAGAAGTCCACTCATCTTAAAGTGGCCAAGTTTGGACAACACTGATCTAAGCACTCTTCCTGGATTCTTTCTTAAGGCTGCCCTCGATTATAACTGACTGATTGATTGATTTAAATTTATTAGTTGCCCAACTCCAATGGATTCTTACCTGCTTTTGACTTGGCATCTATTTCTTTAATTATCCTCTCCTGCTCCAATTCACACAGGTCAGCATGTCAAAGAGAAAGCCAGTTTCATTTTAATCAACAGAGAAAGCAAAATCATTTTCCACCAGGGCACCGAAATATAAATACCACCTCTTCTCCCTCTTTTCTACTGCAATATGTTCCATTCGTGTGTGCGCAGGGGAATATATTTTGTTATGGAAATGAAGCAAAATGCCATCCTTAATATATACCTTCAACCTCAAGCAAATAAACCACACTGCAACAGACCTGTGCTTTAAAATACGGCCCTGGCATTAAGAGCAATTTGAAGATGAAGTTCCAAGGTAATGTTCAACAAGAAGCTATAACCATCAAAATTCCCTATCTGTACAGGAAATTTCCAGCTGTTTTCTGCATGGAAGGGATTAATATAATCGACAATACCTTTATTTACTCCAAGCATCCCTAGCTGTGCCTGATTTGCTTGCAGGAAGTCCTATGCTCAGCTTCTTTGGTTAAAAAGGACCAGACTGAAGGTGTAGAGAAAAAATCCTCCAGAATACAGGACACCCTTGGTCAGGGTAGAAAATACTAAGTTAAGAGGACCACACTTAGAAGACAGTTCTCTCATGCTTGCAGCTGCATGGAAGTTCTTATATATGATCCAAAGGCATTTTAAAAAGCAGGTGCACCATGCTTGAAGCATAAGAAGGGTTGCAGTGATCAAATTGCATCTATGTACACATCCAAGATGACAAATCTTGTTTGCCCCTCATGTGGAAAACCAGTTCTTATATTTGACATCATCCTTGAAGTAGACCTTCATGGTTAGACCAGACAATGTCCATGGCTAGGAAGAAATGCATTAACCTATCATTTAGTCTACTCTGTTGATCCTTCATCTGCAGGAACTTTTACACCTACAGAGAATCTCAAAAACTAGGCTGTCCACTAATGTCTGCAGAGGGAAATGGTACAGTTTTACCCTTCATTCTCCTGCATGTGGAAACAGAGTCTTCACTCCTGTCCTTACATATCTGTCTTATGAACACCCTTTCTATTTCATATTTCACTTGTTCTTGTTGTAATCCAAATGCCTAACTTTGGGGAAAACCAGTTTAGCAAATGCAACTGACTAACATCCTTCCCTTCATGAAGCCCTTCCTAATCTTTGTTGCACATAGCTTGTTATCTGTTTAAATTTGGCTGAATCACACCAATTCAGGGCACTATTTACCCATCTTCTCTTCAGTCTCTGTAGTTCTCATCTGCATTGTTCCTCCAGCTTAAAGGAAAGGCAATTCAAGGTTAGGTGGGTAGGTGTTCAGAGAAGCAAAGAATAGAGCAGAACATGGCAAACTGAGGCATTCTCCCAGCATGCTAATTTTCTCCAATGCGATGGCACAGCGTGTGAGCCACACGCAGACCATTACTGCTTTTGTGATCTCCACAGTGAGGAAACTGGGTACTAAGAAGTTTTGCCTGGATGGTGTCCTGGTGCAATGTGGACAGCAGAAATAAATGGGAGGACGCACAAAAACTCAGCTGACCCCACCTGAGTATGTTTCAGATGCAACAAGACATAACAATGCTGGCTTGCTGAGAGCGGGGAGTGTCACTTTTCGATGGCTTTTGTTTAGAACAGAGTGAGAAACTGGGGGAAGAACATTCAGGCTAGAGAGAGGACAAATAATGCTCCAAAGCAGACACATCGTGAGCTCCCATGTCTGTGCCCAAATCTGAGACAGCTGTTGCCTGGATCAGCTGCACATGGAATTTGAAATGCAGTCAACAGTATTAAACCCAACATTATAATCATGGCTACTGATGGAGGTAGGCTACCTTCCCATTCCACATTAGCAGAAAGATGTACAGAAGGTCATCCTTCTCTTCTTTTGCAAGGTGAATCGTTAGCCTTGTTCATTTCCCTTAATTTATCTTTTCTTCCTCCTTTTTTTGACCATTATGTATGAATGGGTAAAAACACCCTACAGGAGAAAAGCCACAGGTATCTAAGTCCTTCCCCTGTCCCTCCTTCTCTTCCTACATTACAGAATTCAAGATCATTTTCAAACATCAGCCTCAGCTTGCCCGGCCACCATGCTGCAGTGCATTCTGGGAGTTTTGGTGAAGGCAGCGTCTTCAAACCATGGCAGGTTTATAAATAGTGTACAGATGAATGTTCTTCTCCTTCCTCACCTCCTCTGATCAAAACGTAGTTGTTCAAAACACAATAAAGCAGAAAACCCAGGAAGGAGTCATATGACATTGATGCCTTGAGGGTTTTCAAGGAGATCATAATGACATAAGGCATGAGAACATGTAGGTTTATGTAAATCAATACCATCCAATTATGTTCTTGTAAACAAAGCTGGGGGGAGGTTCTGTGTATCCACTGTAACAGCAACACAAACCTCAAACCCAGTCCCTCTGCCAGTATCTTTGGAAACCAAGACAACTAAATCTGGTGCGGTGTGTGTGTGTGTGTACACATATGTACATACTTATTTATGGCTTTGAGGATGAGTGAAAATTTATGGGACATTTGATTGTAATTAAAAGCAGAACGCAGTTTAATTGGAAGCAGAGGGGGGCATTTTGCAAGTGAATTAATGGAACTGTAAACCAAAAATATGTTTTATGAGACACGCACTCGCTGGGTTCCTTCTACACGTCAGCTTGCATAAATGCAGGAAACGCTCACTCTGCCATCAGGCCATTAGTAGTCCAAGCTGCTCTGCTTTATTTCATTTTTATTTTTCAACGTGCCCAATGCTTTTAATTACTTTGCAGGATCTGAGCAAGATCTAGTGAGGACTGATAACTGAAAACCAGGACTGAGTAATCAAAAACTGGAGTCCTCAGGCCTTCTCCTATGGTGCACGTTTGCTGTCCATTTTTTTTTTTTTTAACTTATGCCCTTTATTTCATTCTCAGCCACCTTTTAGGGTACATTCCTGACAGAGAAAAGAACATGTTAATCAAAAGGATTTATTTAAAATGCAAAACAATAACTTAAAACAAAGACACCTGAAGCACGATCGCTTGACTATGTTGGCTGAAGAAGACCGTATGTCGTATTTGGAGACAATCTCAGTTTTTTGAAAGATGGTTCTTATGGAGCCAAAAATGGTTCCGTCCATGCACAAAGGGAGGGGGATTAGCAGGTCAAAAGAAAACCCAGCATTTGCAAAAGGACATAAATTCTGTAGTACAACACGTTAGCTATTCAAGAAGAAGGAAAACCAAATTATCAAAGACGACCAACAGCTACACTCACAGTCCAGGTAAAGCTTACGCTATCCTGGCCATGAAGTTGCAATTCACCAAATCACCCTCTAATACAATGATCTCAAGGGAGAAAGGCCTGATTGGGCATTTTATAACCATCCCCTCTGTCCCCCAAACCTGTCATCCTCAACTCCCTCAGTTAGAAACGGTCTCTTTAAAGATTCTATTTTAGGTGTTGCTACTTCCAAGTTTCTAGCTTTCAGCGTAAATTAACGGGGAAATATGTTTGTGTTGGTTTCCGTAGGCAGAGAAAACTGGTAGGAAGTAACAGACTGAAAGTAAATTTATGCACTAAAGTTGATATATTGCGATCGCTCAATCAGCTGGCCCAACTTCCAGATTTATGCTGTTATCTCCACTTGTCTGTTTATTTATTTAAAATACTATTGGGGGACCAAAAATAGCAGAAGAATACAATTCCTCTGCATGCTTGGTTCCAACAAATGTCCACAGACAACTCGGTCTCACTGAATCTATATCTGTACTAATAAAAGCGCTGATAACTCCAATCAGAAATGAATTTAACACCCACATTTGAATGCACAATTAAGGTATAGTCCTAAGGCTTTTATTTCTAAGGAAGTTTGCGTGCTTACAAGAAATAGGGTCTTTTTTTCCCAGTGTAGACAAAAGTCGAGGCCTTTGACCTTTGCTTGATGCATGGAGAAGTTGTCCAAGGTTCCCTCCCTTCTAACAACTTCTTCTAGCTCTCTCTTAAATGATAATAACATGCACGCAAGGACGTTAGAAAAGGAAGACATGAATGGGGTTAAGCAAAGGAATCAGCGATCAAGAAACATGCTACAGGGTAGTCCTTGCTAGCCATGGAGGCCTCGGAAAAGATATCCAGAAGCTGTCATGTGTCTATACCTACAAAATTCAGAACAGTGTGGGCAACTGTATTCCCGGTTACACTCTATGGAAACTAAAGTTGGAGTCTGAAGAAGCAGGATGGGTGGAGGACTGATGCTTTTGAGAAGACACCTGAGAATCCTGAGGACAATTATGGTATCAGGCACATCATCTTGATGCTCTTGATCTTTCAGGTGGATCTACATAGAATAAGACTTGATTGATTTTAATAGAAACTTACTAGATATACCCTCCCCCCAATCATTAACAGGATGTGAATAATTCATTTAAGTAGAATATCTGCTTTCAAGACAGTGAAAGAAGACCAATGTTTGGCACCTGTTTTTTAATCTCAGACAGGCTCAATATCTATCAAAATAAGAGCCCCCCCCCCCTCCATTGCATGACAAAGAGAGGTTGAACCCAACCATGTAGGGACCTTATCCTACTATTTCAATTAGTAACCTGCAAAAAAATTTACAAAGGAACCCAGATGAGCACTAATACAGGTGTCCTCCTGAGTCAACATTGTTATTATCATTATTTAATTAAGAATGACTGTGATAATATCTGACTAGAATTCTCACTGTTTTTGCACCTTCAATATTTCGCTTGTGATCTTCACCGATGCTATTTTGTTTGCAATGTTAGAGGAATGTAATGAAATATATATATACATGTGCATTAAAAAATTGTAGACTTTGGAGGGAGTGAAGATGGTTGGTTCGGTAGGAACGACAGGGCAGAACTGAAGTTAAATATAAAGCATCTATGAAACCATTCTACAGACACATTTTGGTACTTTTTCCCCCTTAGTCTCATGGAACAGGAAAGCAGAAGAATCATATTGAAAGTGCACATTTTATGTGAAAGACTTACGCCATTAAAACTATCCACCAGTTCTATATTTGGCCTCCTGCTTGTTTCACTTTAAAAACTCATAAAACCTCATAGCACTCATGATGCCCACGAGAAAAACAATCCAAAATCCACAGAGGCAATACTTTTATTAGCCCAAAATAAAGATTGACAAACTAGTCGCAAGCTTTTGTATTTTAACGAACGCTTCACCAGGCAAGATGCTGAGAAGCATAAAAGGGACAGAGAAAGTTTAAAAACATGGCAAACTAGAATAAGGCTCAGATGGAATATTTGGGGGCACTTGATGAAAATTTTCCCTCCTTCAAATACCGCTTTCAAAATATTTTGGGAGCAGCCCCGGCCACAACATCAGATGTAAATGTCTGCTCACTGTTTAGCGCTTGCGCCAAGACGGCTTTATGGAAGTATCACATAATTCACCCTGATTGGCTAATATGGCTGTGACATTCCACATTTGAATAGCTGGACCCACTTTAATAAAAAAAAAAAGTACAGGGAGATGCAAACATAATACCTTGTCTAGAACTCCTTAAAGCCGCCATGTCTTCTCCCAGGATCATGAACCTGGGAAAAGATGAGGCTGCTTTCAAGAGTTACAGATAAAGGTTATGTCCATGGCCCTGGGGGCTCCAAAATACCTTTTCCAAATTATTTCTGAAGCACCGCCTAGTCCTACAAAGTATTACCAAGCCAACCGAAAAACAATCAAGTGAGCAAAACACAGTGAAAAGAGAACATTTCGCCATTTTCCCTTTCACGCCATACAAGTTCGCTCAATTATTTTCCGCAGGTCAGCGAGAGGACATTTTGGTTTAGGGGACGTATGAACCCAGAATTCTCCCTCGCTGGGAGGTCTCAGAAAATCATGGCCGGGTACTTGATCTCTGTAAGACCCGGCAATTAAAAAACAAAACATATCAGGGCTCTGGCAGTTTTCAGATAAACAATCCTGCCCTTCTACGCTCATTTTGCTCAGCTGATCAAAAGGAACGCCTTGGAACACTAGATAAAATGTCTGCTCTGTGATTTATTAGTACCAGCATGGTGGCAAAGCCTTTTGGCCTTTTTCCATTAAGGAATTGAAGCCAGAAGCAAATCAGTTCCATTTGCTAGCAGAACTCTGAGATAGAAAACTTGACTCTATAATTAAGTCTGATAAGAAGCGAGAATGGATATCTTTCTATACGTCTCTATCTTACAGTTTACAAACGGTGGGACGGAGTGAGGTTCTCCCTGCAAGCAGGAAGCACAATTTGTAGATTTTAACAGCCAGCCCAACCTATCGATCGACCTAGGCAAGATGCTGCCAAGCTGCAATTTCTAGAAGTCCCTGTAGGTATGGCCAAAGGTGTGGGATACTAGGACTTCAGCAACTGGTAGACCACAGTTTGTTCTCTGGTGTATAAAATCCTTGATTACTCTCTTTGACATACAACAGAGTGCAGGTACTAGCTTAGGCATGCACACATGTGAGGTTTCCCAACATGAGCAACAACTCTGAATGTTTACTTGACGTGCAGAACAAATACAAAACTTCAAAGTTCCTTTCAGATGCAAATCAATTCTATCTCATTGGCTCAAAACCTCTCCAACCAACATTGAAAGCACACTTCACTGATGACAATAGTAAGAAGCTGTGCAAAGGCCAGTCTCCAATGGATTCCAGACGATAAAGCTGAAAACTTCTCCAGCGGCAGTTACCCACTGTCAATTTGAAATGCTAAAAACAGTTAAGAATGATTTCACTCTCTTTTTCAGACTGGCAAGGAACTTAATTTAAGCTTCAGTCATCAAAGAAGATGGGACACGGCTGATATTATTTGCCAGTCAGCCTTGGGTTGTTTTGTTCACTTCGAGGGGTGGGTGTGAGTGTATATATGTGCCTTTTTTTTTAAAAAAAGAAACAGCTTAGCAAGGGGGAAAACCTAGAATTTGGGAGCAAAGATGAAAATTCAGACTTCAACTGAACATCCCAAACCACTTCCAGGATCCACTTTTCAACTTTTAGAACTGGACAAACTTTATCTGGACCAGCACTGTGATAAAAAGTATAAGCATGTCACCAATGAAACATTAAATGTAAACATATGTGTGAGAGAGAAGAATGTGCACAAAGAGATGGAAAATTGGGACAATAAAGAGGTCGTTGGTTAGGTAAGTCAAGTTTTAGCAACATGGTGCTACTGGACCCCAATCTTTTGCCTGCCGTATCAACTTGATAATTACTTTACAACTCTCATTTTTAGGGAAATAAGGGGGGGGGGGTGTTTGCAGTCCAATGCCTTCTTCATGCCCACCTGGCTAGGAAAAAAGCATGAAGGTCAGCTGGATAACGGGGCATTTTGAGTGGCAATAAAGGAGGTTAAGAAGGAATCTCATCTGTCTGTTTTCTAACACACATTTTTTTCCTCAACTATGGCCCCCAAGTTAGTCATAGAGTATCCACAATATGCTACTGAAGTTCCAAGTGTGTCTATTCATCCAAAAAGGCTGACTTCTCCAGGTCAAAGGAATACTATGTCCACTATGAGTTCATGATCATAGCTACAAACGTACATAAATTAAACAGGACAACGGCAAAGTGGAAAGTGCAAAAACCTATTTTCACATTCGTATTCTAGAGAGTATGTTTCATGTTCTTTCATCTGCAGAGAGGTGTAATAGACATGACTGGGAGAAGTTTTCTCCCCAAACCTATTTTTTGGACTCTGTATGGCTTCAGGGCCTGAGAAGACACAACAGATGGCAAAACTCCCTTCAGTCACAGAATAAGAAAAGCAGCGTAGAAGCTGCAAGGGGACTTACCGAATAACCTTTTCCTGAAAGCGACTGAGCAGAGCTCTGTGGAAGAAAGAGAAGGTCACTGTAAGTAGTAAAAATGGTTACACATCTAATGCCATGCTGAAAAAAATAGAAGGGGGTCTTATCCCTGCACAGTTTACCCAATGTGTCAACCAAAGGAGTATAAGGTTAAATGTGCATTGATGTGTATTCCATTGAATGTGGAATATGTGAATAAACATCAATCACATCAATCAATTGCATCATCAATCAACCAACCAATCATTGAATACACATCTAGCTGTGTATTCCATTGAACCCAGCCCCAATCATGCTTGCAATGTCTAGAACGAACTAAACCATAGGTGTGCATGTGGGCAGGAGAGTAGAAGGCAATTACACCACCTAGAAGCTTGTCTATCAGCACCTCATCACAACTATAAGTGTCTGCTGTCCCTATGTTTTGGGTCCCCCACAGCTACTCAATAAAAATGCCCATCCTAAGGAATTCATCTAGGACCAGGGTGGGGAAACCCTTGTTGTTCTTCCTTGGGATAATCACATTCCTTTGTTGCTGCAAATGTTTCTCCATAAAGCACCATCATTTCTTTTCAGGTAGGTATCAGACAAGCCGTCAGATGCTTATAGGTAATCTGACCAAACTAAGTTGAATTTGAGTTTCAAGCGTTCATTATCCCATTATGGAAGTCCTTGATATGTCCTCTGAGCCTGTAATTTTGGTCCTTAGCAAAAGTGGGGGAGGGGGGAGAGAAGGTATTTCCTCTCCATTCCATATCTATATCTGTATTTCTATATATCCGCAAGCTTCTGCGCTTGTAATTTAGAGATGGAAGAAAAGCACATGCTGGTAAAGCTAGAACTTTCACTGCAGGGGTTTTAAAGCTGAGGGTTTATGAGCAACTATCACAAGTTATAATGAGATGTAATGTATGTATTTACACTCTGCATTTGAGAGAAGGCAGAAGAAAAACAGACAGGAATACCATGGGAAGAAGCAAGTGTTCGTGAAAGACTGTCCCCACGCTTAGGTGTTAGGAGGCAACTCTGAAAAATATTGGCCCGTAACTTGTGTGGAAAGCAAAGAGATTTAAAGGAAAGGCGCACTATCAGTGTGTATTCTCAGGAGATTTAATATTGACTATGCTAGATAATTTTCACTCATCTATTTTGGTAAGTTTCCAACATACTGTGTCAGGTTTTAGGTTTCATACATGAGAATACAATTCTGCTCAAAAGAAAGGAGACCCAAATCATTCTTCTACCCTCCAGACATGTTCAGACTACAACTTCCAAGATTCTCTTACTAGTGAAGGTACATTCAACTTGAACTGTCAGTGAGCTTGACTTCTGATGATAAAACCATGTGCAAGAACTTGTACATCTCTAATCTCATACATAGGGACATAATATAATGTAAAATCTGTACCTCTCTACTCTGAGAACTTACAGGAGGATGGTCAATCAGGGCATGACAAACCCAGTCACATCTCAGCATGGGAAGCTAGCTGTTTGAAAACGGGGGTGATGGAAAAAATCACAAAAATCAGGTACTCTTATGCTGAGGGTCACTTCTGGTGCCCGGTTCTTTTTTAGGTCCTTGCCAAGCTTCCAAAATGGGCCCAAAACTACCTTCTGCTGAAGACCAGCTCTGGTAACCACCAGAGATGGATAATCCCATTAACTGCTTCACAGCCGTGTAACTTAAAGCACCACCTCTCCACTTCAGTTTTTGTGGTTAAATCAACAAAGGAAGGCTGAGAACGTTCAGGGGTCACTCTGGCTTCTCCCCCGTCATCTCTTTCTGCAGCAGTGGGATTCTTGAAATTCAGAGACGCACGTTAGGTTCTTCTACAACATGTTGCACCACCAGAGGGTCAGGGGCCAGAACCCTTTTCTAGCTGGGGGTGACTTGGGGGGGGGGGTTCTTTTTGCATTTTTTTCCCTTGCCTCTAAGGATGATGTTGCTGTAGGTATCCAAGATGGAACGCTTGGTTGTTTCTTCCTCTTGGGGACTTTTTTTGAAATAAAACAGCTGAGTAACAGTCTGTTGGAGTTATCAACAGCTCAAAGCAGGCAAGAGATGATCAAGAGCAATATAATGAAAAAGACAACACAATTGCTGGAGAAGTACAAATCTTTTTTCGGCAAACACACATAAAGAATAACCAATGAGGCTCAGCTTTATCTAAGCGCTGCTGGAAAGGGCAGAATGCCTTTTCTCATTTGTGTTTTCCTTCCCCCTCCCTGTGTTGACATTTATTCATTTCTCTGCAGGTTAAAAGCCACTCTGTTCTACCAGCAGAAAGACAGCTGGAAGGGGCAAAAGAAACATCTAAAACTAACTCAGAGGCTGACATAATTCCTTTTTTTGGGGGGGTGGAGGGATATAAAATCACCCCCTATACTGACACACAGATGCACACTTCTCCATGCAACCTACTCTGCAGTGGCACACATTTCTTCCAAGGTGTTTCCTAATCAGCTGCTATTTATGGCTGATATTTTATATTTCCAATTCCCACCTTGGGGCTCCCGAGGTGGCAGCCAACCGCCAACATTTTCGGCTGGGCCTCTAATTGCCAATTTGCTCTCTGCTTTGGTAGATCGCTCCATTTAGCCCTTGCTGTGCCCCATATCCCTCTTCATTCATCTAGGTATGCCCCTGAGAATCTGAAGTGCTAGCTTCCCCTAACTACGACAACTAGTTTACTAGGGCTGGGGGGACAATGGTCAGTCAAGTTCACCCCCTTCGGGGGGGGCAACACAAAATTGAGAGTCTATGACACCAGCCCACCCAACGCTTCCACCCCCATCCTCCCATACATTTCCAATTAATACAGTCTTGCCGCGGCATTCAAATATTTGCTGTTTTGTGGGGAAATCAGGGCCCTATTTAGATGATAATAAGAAGCAATCCATTCCATTTAGCAATGGAGAAAATCCATTAAAAACGCAGGCTGTTCTTAAGCTGATGGGTCAAGGAAAAGATAAACCCTTTTTTAAAAGCCATTATGTAAAGTGCCGGGTGGATATTTTTGCACCGTACAGTGGAGGAAATTAGGACAATTACTGAACAAAGAGCAGAATGGGAAGGGAAGCAACAGAACCCCCCCTTCCTCTTTTGGGATGACCCCCAATGTTCCCTTATTTCATTTTAATCCAAATAATCATAACCGGTGTGGGAATGGATTTGCCTCTTAATTCTTTTATAATTACCCACGCCTAATTGTGAAGGATAGGTTGTGGGGAAACCCCTCCCCCCCAAAAAAAACCTTTTGGGGAGCTGGCTGATGGGGAAATGACCAAAATGCTAGTGAATGCATGCCTCCTAAGATGAATAGGATATTAGGATTCAAGGTTTCCTCACACTTGTTGGCAGGGGACTCCTGCTTCTGTCAAAGGTTCCCAAGTCATAAGGGCTCATCTGAAGCTTGGCAGCCCCAAGCGGCTGGATCGTGTTTTTTCATAACTGAGCCTACAAAGGTTTCTGCTCTGCTGTGCGAACAACCTGCGGCCCAGACTTTCACTCTGACTCAGCCTAGCAGAACAGGAGATAAGCAATTTAACAGCATGGTTTGCAGACCAGCTTACATCTCAAGGGCATCTCAGGGCAGCGTTGAGAGGAGACATGGATGTTGAGACCTGCCTTTGTTAAAGAGGCATTTATTTATTTATTTATTTATTTATTAATACATACATACATACATACATACATACATACTTCTGGTCCTTCCTCATAACACCAATGTGGTAGCAGAAGAAAGGAATTCTCTGGTTGACCCCTCTTTGGCATTTCTGCTTGATCCATTCTGCACCTGTTAGTCGCCTTGGGCCATAACTCTATCTCTCCATCTCTCCATCCATCATGATGGGGTCTTGTAAACAGGTAGGTTTTAACCAGCACTCACTCAGGCGTTTCGCTAGACCTTGCAACGGAGTCCTGCCATTTATTTGTTGGTTTTTAAGGGGTATGGATCCTTCGAAAGAGGTGCTCGCTCTTTCGAAGCACTCCAGAAATGGAATGGCATCTCAGTTGCAGCAATAAATAAATAAGCAAGCAAGCAAGCAAGCAGGAACGCATACAAAGCATCTCTCTTCGAACCTTAAAGCAGCCCCTTTTTTCCAGTCCTGTGCAATAGCTTTAGAAGCTGCTCTGGGCTACCTGTACAGAGTAAGAAAGATGGTCTTGATCGAAACGTGCAGGATCTGTTAGCCAGGCAAAAGGGGCTGAAGTCCAGAACAACAAGGTAACATTCAGAAGCAGCTTAAGCCGTTGCCTCCCTAATTCACTGAACTCTGAGGAGGAGGAGGAGGAGGAGGAGGACTGGCACAATCAGACTTGCAAGATTCTGTATCTATAACCAAACTCAATCCAAGTATTGTCGAAGGCCCGGAAGACCCACATCAGCCATCAACCCAAGTAGTTTTAGCTGTCCTGTAGAATTGATCTCATGGCCGGGCCTCCTTAGCGGGCCTGACACTATCCACATGTGTGTATGCGTATTGCAGAGCACCTCTTTCAAAGGATTTGCACAACCCTAGTGAAATTCTCTGGCCTGAAATGGTTTGGTGAACAAATCATTGAACGGTTATTTCTTGCTCGCTTCCTTTTGCACTTCATTTCTGACTGAGCAGCGTGCCAGGATGTGTCTACGGCCTAGGGATCCATCCGCAATGTGGCTGAGGAGTTATAAACATATGCAAAGTTACAGAAGCTTTAAATCATGATTTCCGTTAATTCTCTTTCCTCAGTACATGGGCCATTTATATTTATTCAAAACAACGTGGAGGAGGAGGAGTGAAATAGAATGCAGTTAGATGAATTTAGAAGGGGACTAATGCTACCGAACGGGTGCGCACGCTGCAGAATGCCCTAAGTGGCTGTTCTTGAGCAACATGATCTGCTTGAGGGTTCTCAGAAGCATCCCTTGGCCATTGTGGAAAGAGCGTGTTGGACCACGATCCAGCAGGCCTCTTCTTATGTCCTTATGCATGAGACAGAAAAGACAGCGAACCCCTCCATGCGTAAAAAGAGAGGGGAAGCATCACGAAAGGTACAGCCAGAGAGGAGACCACGGACGTTGCAAGAAAACGCCCACCCACATACCCCAGCGGATTGCCAACAGGGCTGATCTGCCCCTTACAAAGATTTCACGGGTCCTTTCTCCCCCTCCTTTCTTTTTGGATTCCCAGATTTGTCTTCCGTCTTGAAATCGGACTCCGAGGGCGTGCCTTCTCCAACCGTTCTTCTTTCCCCCACCACACAGTCTGTTTTTAACTCCCTGTTCACACTCTCATAACACGTTGAGCGAATTCTGGTCCCTCCTTCCTTCCAGCGCCACCACCGTCACATCGTGCTGTCAGAGTTGTCAAGCTGAATCCCGTTTTAATCTGCCAGAAGCACTTTTCGGCTGACATTTTTAATAAATACTTTCAGCTTTTAAACACATTTGTGGGAGCCGTTTTACCCCAATTCCTTTCCCTCCCCTTCTTCTCCCTGTTCGGGAGTCTAAGCTCAGAGCGCCTTAATAGCAAATACATTAGACTTATCAAAGGGTGTTTTTTTCCCCTAGCATCTAGAAACAGAGGTAGTGTTTTCAATTTTAAAGCTAAATTAACTGTCCAATTGAATTTAGTTGGCATGAACTGCTTTTCCTGTGACAGGTTTTACTTATGAACCATATTTCACATTAACAGAACTCAACATGAAAACCTATTCTCCCTGGGACTTAACCGTGGCTTGCCACTGAAATGTTAGATTTAATATTTCAGACATGCCTAGTGCCAGCATTTGATTATTGTTCGTCATTTAAATCTCTCCTAACGGGGAAGGTCCTAATTAGCAAAAAATCATGTTTTAATGAAGGCAAAATGCTAATTGCTAACACACAAAAAAAGGCTTCACATAAAATTATCTCAGCACTTTCATTGATTTCCTGGCTATTGAAAGAAAATAAAAAAAAAGGGGGTGGGTGGGGAGGGGGGGAAATACCCATTTGGGTGTTTATACACAAAGCCACCGTCTGCTTTTGTTTGATCATAACATTTCACTCAGAGGCAGCGCTTGGGAAATTCAAAGGGAGCCCCTGAACCTCTTGCCATCTTTCAGCTGCCAACCCAGGGCTGTGCCCGCCCCCCCACTCCCCACCAGCGAGCTCAGAGGCAGAGAAACTAAAATAGGTTCACCAGTGGAATACAGGAAGATTACCTAATGTTTAATTTTGGGGGGAAAGCAACATAAAAAGCATGTCTGCGCGCTTGCTCTCTCCCTTGCAGACATACTCAGTTCACCCCAACTTTCCCCCTCAAGGAAAATCGTCCGTCCTACCAGGAACACCGATTCCATGTTGTGGTCCCCATCTCTGATCCTTCACTTATCATATTATTTGCGCTGTGATTATAGTGTTTGCAAGAGAGCTCAGCCACGGAGGCCTCAACGCTCCGTCATGACATGGGGACGGGGAGAGAAAGTTATTACACGTTGACCTCTGAACGCCGACATTTGCTCAAGCAAGGTTGACGAAACGGCGGCCACGGGTTTCTGGAAAGTTACTCACATCACTGAGGCAGTCTCTGGAGCTACTCAGCTGGGAGCTGGTGGCTTCCCGGATGCTGTCATCTTCACTGTTTCTGCCACCCCGTCTCGCTGGGATCTTCATCTGAGAGGAGCAAGGAACAGCATCGTCTTTAGTAAGGGGTCGGAAGAAACCATATTCACTTATGCCAAAAGGCCCAGGCGCCTCCCTGAAACAGTGCTCTGCTGGAAATGTGTTATGGGAATGTTTAGCTTTAAACTAATGCCATTTCAGTGCCCCAAGGTAGCAAGATGGCCCTGAGATACAGACCAGCACCTGATCTTTCATGATACATTCCTATCTCCAGCAATATGCAGCTATTCTGCCTTCCCGTACTTATTCCAATAACCTGCCTTGGAATAAGTATTTTTAACCTCAGGAAGCCAACTAGCCAAGGAGGTTGATATTTCTCTGTAACACACACAGAGAGAGAGAGAGAGAGAGAGAGAGAGAGAGCGAGAGAGAGAGAGAGAAAGTCAAGGTGCTACCTCGAATTTTAGGCTTTATTATGAGCATTTTAATAAAGGTGATATTAGCATTTTAGCATGGCATCCATGCCTCCATTTGAAGCTTAGGGAACCATGTTTTTCCTTTCAGCCAATGCCATTTCTCGAATTTTAGGCTTTATTATGAGCATTTTAATAAAGGTGATATTAGCATTTTAGCATGGCATCCATGCCTCCATTTGAAGCTTAGGGAACCATGTTTTTCCTTTCAGCCAATGCCATTTCCTTTGATGTGCAAAAACTAGCCCTTTCAGGGACTGTCAGTCCAACAACAGGACTGTATTCTGAAGTCCTTTAGTGGTGCAAGCATTAAAAGAAACCAACCCGGGTGCGAAAGGAGGAGATGCAACGTATTTTAAGGGTGTCTAATCTGTCTTGTTGCTTTCTGATGCATCCCATATATCGAATGTATGCATCATTTCTTTCAGTACCCTATATAAAGGCTCGATCCCCCTTAATAAAATGCCTTTTGCTTTACCTGAAGTACTTGTGGTTCATTGGGGGTGGGGGAACCACTTTGCAAAGGTATTGTTCCTTGGGAAAGACTTGATAGGTGGATAAAAATGCCAAACCCAGTCTAAACATCTGGCTGACTGTGTGACCAACCATAATTTCCAATCCCTTGATTTGATCGCATCATAGAATGCTGCAATCATCTTTATTATCTTCCATGTTTCCTTCCCTCCAAAAGTTACACATGAAAAACTGCACGTTTCCAACTAAGCCTCCTCTATTGTGGCAGGCAGAAATTGAATAAATAAACTTGCACACAGCAGCGCATAAAGAGGAATCTGACCTAACAAGGTCTTCTGTGGGCAAGCAAATTAGAGGTACCAGTGCTGCCATTAACCTTTCCAAATAAATATAAATTATTAAACTTCCTTCGGTACCTCTGTCCCTTGTTTGCTGCTGTGAATTAAGAGGGTCATCCACCTTTTCGACAGATCTTGTCCACTTACACCTGCTGATTGCCAGCAGGGAGCCCCCGCTCCCTCCCCTGCTTCTGGAACAGTAAGACAACCTGCTTTAATTCATTGGTAATTACCTTAATGAGACACATGCAGGCCTGAACTGGGAGAACAACCTGTTTTGCACAATGCAACGTATTGGTTTCGGTAGGGGGGATTCCTTGGCAGACCAGGTTAGAAATGAACTTGCCAAGAGGGGTGTGACTTGAAGCTGTTCCTCACTCAATTACCTGAATTTGCCAGTTTTCACCCCATGGAAGAGAGAAAGAAATGCAATGGGCAACATTCCCTTCTTCCAAATCAGTGCCTTACTTCTTTCTCCTTTCCTACCCTTAATACGCAAACGCACACCCCAAATTGCCTGAAACATGAATCAGTTTACACCAGAGTTTTCCAAACTTGGCAACTTTAAGATGTGTGGACTTCAACTCCCAGAATTCCCCAGCCAACAGTGTTTTCCAAACTTGGCAACTTTAAGATGTGTGGACTTCAACTCCCAGAATTCCCCAGCCAGCATGGAACGGAGCCCGTTAATCTTTAAAACAACCTAGCCGGGCCGCCCTAAGATTGATGCACACAAGACTGAGCAATGCACCCCTTATGTTTCCTGGTCAGTGAGAGCTGCAGAATCAAGTCCATTCCTGTTACTTTCTGGATTTTGTACAAAATGAGACAAAGGAATGATTGCGGGGGTGGCGGTGGGGCCAAGGAAACCAGAGGGGAGAACCCATTTACCCCCTTCAGTTACTTCTGGGTGGTCCCAAGAAGCAGACTTGGCTAAGAAGACACCACTGGACATCATGTTTTGGGATTAAACATCACACTCATCGCAGCAATACCGTGTGTTTTCATCACCCTCGAGCATCGCTTAACTCTCCCTGTTATTGCTTTTTGTTCTTCTTGATTAAGAATTCCCTTTTTCCAGGGTAGAAGACCTTAAGACTACAAAAGACACTGCAAGGCGCCACCCACCCCAAAATCCAGACTCCGTTCCTGATCGGTCTCCTGCTACCGTTCAAGACCAGGGCCCTTCACCAGCCCATCTCTTTGGAGAGCGTCAATGCGCTGGCCCTATTTTCGACTGGTAAGCAGGCCTGCCATCCGCTCATTATTAATAAACACACTTCGATTTATCAAAAGCTGCCTTCCCTTCTCAGTGCCGCTGGGAGCTTCAGGGCAAAAGGAGACAAATTCTTTTCTTAAGTTGTTCTGAAAGATGCTGGGCTCGGTGACCCTCACCTCCATTAACCTACCAAAGCTAGCTTGCTCCTAACGGGAGCTCAACTGCTTGCACAGCAGCAGACTTGGAGTGATCTTTGGCCGTATCAATGTATTTGTTTATTATCTTGCACACATACAGAAGCATTTGGAAATATACTTGGGGCAGAAGCCAAATTGAATCATCTGCCTTCATTTTCCACCCGATCTGAAGCTACAGCTGCTACAACAGGCGGTGGGATTTCCCCCCATGACAATTTTTTCCCCCCCTTTTTAATGCTCTTCTTAAAGCTACAGCCATCTGCTTTAGTTTTGTTTCAGCGTTCTAATTTTAAGCTCCACGTTTTTCTTTAAAAGAAACTCTTACTATCATAACTTTAGGAACATGCTGATTTTGGCAAGTGAAATTAGAGAGGAAACTCCAAGTTGAGCTGATGAGTAAAACTGTGCAACGGTGCTTCCGAATAACCCAATTCCCGCACAGCTACTACGCAGCACAGAATGCACTGCGATAGAAGAAAAAGTGGCCGGCTTCACACAGCGCACTGAATCATGTAGTAGACGGGACTGTGGTTTAGCCTGCCGAATCTTGCCACTGTGGTTTGAAAAGCGTGGTTTATGGCTTAGTGTTTTGTGTGAACCCGACTGTGCTTTAGTCAACAAACTGTGACCAACTGCAAACCGTGGAAGCGGAATAGGCGGGGGGGTTGATAGCATTGCTTTCTTCTACTGCAGTGTTGTCCAAACTTGGCCACTTTAAGATGAGTGGACTTCAACTCCCAGAATTCCTGGCTGGGGAATTCTGGGAGTTGAAGTCCACTCATCTTAAAGTGGCCAAGTTTGGACAACACTGTTCTACAGGTTCTGAACAGGTGAGCAAAAGTCCCCCATGTTGCTGGATGACTGTAGATCAACATCATTACCAAAACCAGTTGCGGTAATATTAGAAATACTAATACGATTCGTATAGGTATTACGCATTTACTATTTTGCTTTATTTTTACTTAGGAAAGAAGAGTGGGGAAACCGTATCATTCCTTCCAGAACATGGAAAATCATGCTTTCCAGTTTTCAAGCTTGAAAGCAAAGCAAACCATTTGCCTTTATAAATAAATTTCGTTGAGGCCTTCAAGGAGGAAGGAAGGAAGGAAGGAAGGAAGGAAGGAAGGAAGGAAGGAAGGAAGGGAGGGAGGGAGGGAGGGAGGGAGGGAGGGAGGGAGGAAGGAAGGAAGGAAGGACGGACCCATGTATCAAAACACGATGGAATCAGCTAAACACATTACATCTGACTTGTTTCCTTGAAAATCCAGCACTGATGTATCCTAACAGAATTTATCTATCCCAAGCATACCTCATAATGAGATCAGCTGGGAAAAATATCAGGCTTGTTTGTATATTTTATACGTGCTCTAACTTGGCAGTTTGCAGATTATATATTCCCCAGGTCCCTCCTTAAATCGTTTCACACACTGCAATTTGATTTTCTTTGCTTGCCCTTTGCCACAATTTCCCTCCCATACATTTTATTGAGTTGTGACTCACAGAGCAACATTCCCTTTGAATTAAGGGTGCAATCTTTTCTTTTTCTCTCCATAAGGATAAGGTGGGAAGGAGGAGGAGGAGGAGGAAGAACAACAACAACAACAACAACACAATAAAATGTTACAATGGGAAGATTTTATGATTGAAATAGGACTCTGATGTGCGGGTGTGGGTGTTTTCAAGGTCCATAGCGATGCAATCTTTATGCTATTTCCTATAGACTGGAAGAGCTCAAACAGAAAACCTTTCCCCACCTCTGAACTGAACTGCTATCCAACCCTCCTTCCACTGGCCAAGAACAACAGGGTAACATAAAATGTGCTGTCCCCACTGCCAACCCTTCTTCTGCCTCAGTTTCTATTGCCAGAGATCAATGACTCCCCTCTACGATAATGGTTGGCAAAGCCTAACAGATTTTACACCCCTTGCGGCTCACCTTGGGCAGTGCCAGAATAAAAGAGGAACAGATAACTTTTCACGCAGGTACAGTGACGGCCCTTCAAGATAGGCCAGGTCAAGTAACAGCCATCACAGGAATTACAGGAATGCTACTTTATTGTAGGATATCATAACAGAATCATAAAAGCCTGCTAGAGTTTCCTTCTGTCCCCTCTTATACCAAAGGGAATCAAGGTGGGGTTATCTTGAGTTTCTTTCTCACTTCACACCTTCCCCTTTCTCAAGACTGAGTTGGCTTTTCTTTTTGCTTAACAGCTCCTGCATTCCTTCATCAAGGTTACCTTCATATTCTTTTGCATACAGCTGAGGATGACTGCAGCCTGCCTCATTCATGGGCTGGGAATGAGAAGAAGGCGGACATGACAGAAAGCAAAAGGTTGCCAGAACATGTTTGCTCACTGTCCTCACCAAGTAAAGAAAAGTCAAAGGGAAGCCAAAGGATGTTTTATCTGGATGGTATTCTTACAGATATTAACAAACCTCATGAAACTGGTGCAAAGAGAGGGATAAAACCATATTTTTTAATGTTACAATCAATGTAACTTCCAGTGTGTAACTTAAGGTGGCTTTACCCACTGAGTTCAATACAAAAGTAGCCGGATTTAAATCAATGTCTCTCGACTCATAATATGGATTAATAAGGGGTTCCGACATACAACAGCTTAACAAAAGGTACTTTCTCAACCCAAACTATATTAGGTGGTTAGGAATTGTGATTTTCAGTAATTCAGACGTAGATCCATAGCCAGCCTTTGGCTCACAGAGAGCAACACAAAACTCTCCTAAGTTACTAGTTTGCATCTAACTCTGTTTCATGTCTCTCGAGGTTCTAGTAGAGGTTACAGATTGAATGTCTTGCCTCCTCAGAGATAAACTATCATGCTAAAGAGAGAGCGAGAAAGGTTTAAACTGTGATTTAATTTCCATTTTGTAATTAATGCATTTCCTGAACATGAATGCATAATAATTGATTAGTGTTGTAAGGAAAACATGCTGATTTAGAGCTCGAGTATTTATTACAGTCAGTTAACCAATAATACAAAATATGAAATCAAAACCTCATTAAAGCTATGATAAAGAGTAACAAACTAAGAACCGATTATAGTAACAGTCTGTGAAATAGGAGAGGTTTAAACATATGGCCACCTGCTCAGTGACAAAAAAAAAAAAAGAAAAAAGAAAAATATTCAAGAGCTAACCTGGTATGCTCCAGATGTTTTGGACTACAGTATCCGGAACTAGCAGCAGGGATTTGGATCTCAACATATCTGAAGGCTGATAGGAAAGTTCAAGAAGGTCTCTTAAAGCAAGCTGGAAACAGGCTTGACAGGATACATTATTTTGCCCTCTTGTTACAGTAAAACACAGTAAAAATAAAAAAGTAAGTAAAAGTTCAGTAAAAGATTGCTTGGGTAACCAATTCCATCCAGTAAAAGTAACATTTATCTTTAAAAGAAATTCCAGATGATCTGCCATATAAAAGCTTTCAATGCCTCCCAAAATAATTGTGACAATAAAATAAGACACCTCCTCCGTATTGAAGTTCTGCTTAGCGACCGCAGTTGCCAGTCTCAATTGTGGTCACTAAGTGAGGACTACCTGCAGTAAGATTCTCTGGTCAATACTTCTGCATAAAATCTTCTCCATGGATTAAAGATCAACCTCACAAATGTCAAGTTCTGCTATGATTAATGGTGCAAGACATATAAACTTCCCTCCCACAAAAAGAAGCCACCTTAGAAAGTAAATATTGTCTTAGAAACTGGAGGCTGCCAACACTATGCACAAGAAATGACGTGCAATAATGTATCAATGCACTGCTGCAAAGACCCCAGTGCCACCAACATTTAAAACATTGATCACCGGAAAGCAAAGCTTACCAAGTAGCCCTTGAGAATTTGATTAAATGTAAAGAGATAAAGTACAACAGAAGATTATGGCTTAGGTTGAGCTACGACCCTCATTAGTGTGTTTACCCAATTTTTTTGTTCAGCATCACACAGGGCCAGGATGAGAACTGACAGCTTTCATGATACTGTCATCAGCACCAACATACCATCTATTAAAGGCTAATATGAAACAGCTGTGATCTTCACAGCAACTGTAAACGTAATATCCATATTACATTCTCCACACAGAATGCAAAGAAGTCATACAACGTTGCAGAACTCAACCGAGAAAAAGCGATCCCTCAATTTGCTGACACAATCTGCACTGGAGAGTCATCTCTGAAAAGCTGGTAGATGCAAATCAAAACAAAGCATGTACATCTGCGTGGGCACAACACCAACACACACGAGGAAATCTGGAAAACAACTTTACTAAGAACATCTGCAAACCGAGACTTTGATCAGAGAGTGTCCTGACCTATTCCACAGAGCAGCTGTACAGAACAGAGAACACGTTCTAGTCATGTTTGGGATTGGAATGGATGGTTTGGCCAAGGGAACTATTCCTGCTTCCTTTTGAGGCCAGCTGGAGCAAAGCCAAGCTGGAGTTGATTTAGGTGGGCAGATACTAGCCGAAGGCCAGGAAGACAGACTTGAGGATGCTGGATGGAAGGAAAGATATTACGGAATGCAGAATGAAGAAAATACATGCTGAAGAGTCAGCCTCAGTTGAAACAAATGGGAATATAGAAGTGGTTTTTCACCAAGGAATCCATCCTCTATCCATTTATTATTATGTCCTTCTTTAGGGCCAGAACTTCCATTCAACTGGTTCGTTCTGGACTCAGGAGAGTCAGGGCCAAGCCATTTACACAATTAGAGGTCTACTTCAGCACTATGATTGCTCCCAGAAAATAAGAGGCACACCCTGCTGATCTTATGGCCTGCACTGGGTAGAATCTGCCCATCCTACATCAAGTTGTGAAGACATGCTGCTTAAGCTTCCCATGAGATTTAGTTTCCACAATGTCAAGGAAACACAATATCACTTTCTTTTTCTGTCCTGCTTTTGAAGTTTGAAAGTGAGCTCTGTCCATCCCACTTTAACCAGAAGGAAACAGGAACAGCAGAACAGATTTCCAGTGGGTTCAGTGTGTCGCCTCCATCTCTTTTTACCAAACAATGCTATTCCTGCATTGTTGCTGTTGTTGTTCAGTCGTTAAGTCGTGTCCGACTCTTCGTGACCCCATGAACCATATTGCACCAGGCCTTCCTATCTTTCACTGCCTCCCTGAGTTTGCTCAGTTTCATGCTGATTGCTTCAGTGATGCTATCTAGCCATCTCATCCTCTGCCGTCCTCTTCTCCTTTTGCCTTCCATCTTTCCCAGCATCAGGGTCTTTTCCAAAGAGTCCTCTCTTCGCATTAGGTGACCAAAGTATCTGAGCTTGAGCTTCATTATCAATCCTTCCAATGAGCAATCAGAGTTGATTTCCTTTAAGATTGACTGGTTTGACCTCCTAGCAGTGCAGGGGACTCTTAAGAGTCTTCTCCAGCACCAAAGTTCAAAGGCATCAATTCTTTGGCGTTCAGCCTTCTTTATGGTCCAGCTCTCACAGCCATACATTACTACTGGAAAAACCATAGCTTTGACTATGCGGATCTTTGTCGGCAAGGTCCTGCATGCTCAGAAATAAATCCCACTGCGTCCATGTGGTCTTAATCTCTAGAAAATATATGTAGAATTGCAAATTTAGAGTACAATCTATTCAGGATATGACACTACCAATCCCAACTCCATGCAATGGACCTTATTCCCTGATGAACCTGTAAAAGATCGCAAGTTCCCCCTGTTATTTTTGATCTATTTTTAAAAATAATATATTGGCATATCTAAATGACTCACTGCGTGTCTCTCTGGATGTTGTGGAATAAAGCTCCATCAGCCTCATCTAACAGGGCTAATAATCACAGGCAATAGACGCTGTGGTTAAAATACTTGGGGACTGCAGGTTCAAGAATCCTGCTGAAAATTAATGGTGGACAGCATGGAAACACCTCCCTCTTCTGGTTCTGGTCAGATTTTATGGTTATTAGCATGCACTGCTTGAAGATCTACCCACTGATCAGAGGAACGTCTTCAGAAAGTGAGTTGGACAAAAGAGGAAAGACGAAATGGCTAAGCTAAAAGGAGCCTAAATATTGTAAAGGGTGATACCCAAGTTCTGAAGAAGCTAACCTGTCTAGCACGCCATCAAAACCATTATCTTAAAAAGCTAGAACATGACATGATCTTTCTCCACTAGAATAAAACTTGCTAGCAAACACCTGAGCTGTCTCCCCAACAAAGGCTATACAAAAATTGCAATTAAGTGGTCAGTGTTTTTTTCTCCCTTGACACTATATCAAAATTTTATTAGATCTCACAGATCTGCACGACTGCTCTATGCAATGCACAGACATTTAGTGTTACGAAGGGAGGAAAAAAGATTTTCCAGTACTGACAAATATTTAAACTTGCTCCTGTGTAAACCTGAATTTGGCATATTCCAGCACAGATATAACAAAATGTCAGACAATTGCTGAGATTACGAACTTGACATTTTGAACAGAATGGTGCTATGATGGCCAGACACTGCCAGTTCTACTTAGAGTCAGCAGGGTAGCGCCGAATGATTTGCCTATATATTTAAGCATAAATGGATGAAAAGGTTAATTTCTGGACCATACTATGGACGTGATGGGAAAAAAATCATCTCTCCCACCTCCTGTAGTGTAGACTGTAGTCTTTGCAATACATCAGTCTAGACAGTGGCTGCAGGCTGGCATGACCCAGCTCTTAGCTTTTTCTTCCCTTGCATGTCAAATAAAAAGCTGAGCTAGCTAGAAGCCTTCTCCCCAACGTCCAGTTGGCTATGTAGGAGAACATGATCATTAAAGTAAAGCCTTGACTGCATAGACCAACTGGGAGAAGGGGTGTCCATCAAAGCCAAATGTTTGTTAAATCTGAACAAATACATTTTTACAAACTCAGATTTTGTCCACTGCATCTAGACAAAAGGAGGGAATATAAAATTTCTGATTTCACTATATTACTGTATGAAATTACTGTATTTACAGGTGTATAAAAATAATTCATAAAATCCTACAATCCTATCAAGTCCAACATCTCCCCTAATCCAAATTAAAGCATCCCAAATAGATGGTTGTTTAGCCTCCACTTGGACAACATCCAATGAAGGGGAGCTGGCCACATCTTGGGGTCATTGGTTCCACTGCTGAACTGCTGTTACTATTAAGAAATTCATCCTAGCATTTAATCCTTCGTACATCTCCTGGGCTACAGTCCTAACTGGTCCATTTTAGAAACACCCTGAGTGACGAGGCAACATATAATCTTTTAGACTAGAGGAAAGTCTGTTGGCCCTCATCTAAGCAGGTCTACCAAAGACACTATCTATCGGGGACTGTGGAAAGTCCACAGAATAGCACTTGGTCTAGTTTACTTGAGCAAGGAATTCCTGTGTATTCTTAGAAAAGAAGAGGTGATGTCTGTGTGGAACACAACATTAATTTATGGTGAGGAATGGACCTGGTGCCCTCCAGATGTTACTAAACTATATCTGCCAGTTGCTCTAGCCAGCATGGCAGAGAATCAAGAATGCCAATAGAAGAGAATATATGTAGCTCAGGGATGAACTGTAGAGTCCTTGGGGTTCTCTGAGCTTGGCTGTTTTCTTGCAGGCGTTGCAGAAACGTCTGCAAGAAAACAACCAAGCTCAGAGAACCCCCAAGGATTCTACAATTAAGAATGTTCAGGGTTACAGTTTAGCAAATCCAATCTAATTGCCCAACCCTGGCTTAGACTATTGCTGAGGTCACCTGCTGCAAGGTGGGAAGAAATCTTGTGGTGGTCAATCTCAGGATTACTGTGTTTGGGCCATCACTGTAAAGATGGCTCCATAGAAAACATGTGAGCAAATCCTCCAGAATCCTTTGGGGACACATCTTCTTTATTCTTTAGGAAATCGGAGAAAGGAATTCTCAACCTTCAGGCAGATTGAATGGCCCACCATTTTCAAGTGAAGTCACTTGATAATGCTCTGCCTTGAGTAGCAAAACAGAGCGACAATTATTTCTGTTAATTATCACTGTGTTTTGCTCGGTGATTAACATTCACGGCTGAGGCATGGGGAAACACATTTTTCTGAAGTCGCACTGCGATAAGGACAAACATGGGGCCCTGTGGAATTGTTGTTTATCACTTAATATAGAAAACGGATGAGCCGAATTAGCCAAAGAGCCAGGAGATAAACAGAAGCTGCGAAATGCAGCGCCAGGGTGCTGCAGTTGGACAATGACCAAGGCGAGGAGGAATCCCTCTTCCATTTGCCGGTGAGTCTCCAGCCCTCCACATTTCCTCATCGATGTAGGGCATGGTAAATTTCATTTAGCCAGAAAGCTTGATTGATTCAGCCCAACTGGTGGTCCTGCAGATGTGCTAGATTTCAATTCCTCAAATTCCCCAGCCCACAGGCCGTGGGGGGAAAGGCTCCTCTAACAGAACACAGCAACTTGTTCAGCATAAAAGAAGCAGAAGATGGGTTTCAACCAGAAGCTTGGGATTTTGCTCAAAGGCTTTTGGGGGCGGCGGGGTTAAGCACTCGGATTTATTCACAAGGGCGTTGCAATTTTCATTACGAAAGCATCGCTTGGGAGACCGCTTGAAAACAGCGTGCGGTATTGTAGCTGCAATCTTTGCATGCACTTATAAAAAGGTTTAACCCAATGAGGTTTATATGCAAATAAGCTTGGGTCAGACGGCACTCCCAAACGACAAAGAAATAAAAATTACAACTTGATTCTATTCAGATGCATTTAGGAATAACTTGTCCATGACATTTTAACAGGGTTTATTCTCTGCCATAGGGTTCGGCGTATCAAAATTAGCATATCTCAGGATTACTGTGTTCAGCGTATCAAGATTAGCATATGCATTGTCTGAGTCCTCACTGCTTTTCTTGGAAAAGAATTAAAGGAATTTCTGTGGAAGGGCCACAGACTGTTATCACATTGTTGCCGAGACTCCCCAATTTTAATTTTGTTTCATCAGGTCTTGTGCAGCAACACCAGCATCTCGTGATGTTTGCCTTAAGAAGGTGGAAATAATATCATGAGACTTGCCAAATCTTGCACTTTCAAATGCTTTTAATTTTGCTGATGTAATGGGGAGGAGTGATTTTAAGGGGTGCACACTTGCAGTAACCTCTGCACTAAATGTACAGGTAGTCCTCACTTACCAACTGCCTTGTTCAATGACCATTCGAAGTTACAGTGGCACTGAAAAAGTAGATTTACAACCAGTCCTCAAACGTGTGGCCGTTGCAGCGTTCCTGTGGCTACGTGATCACAACTTGGGCACTTCGCAACCAGCATGCATTTACAATGGTTGACGCAACCCGTGGTCACATGATCACCATTTGTGTGCTTCACAGCCAGCTTCCAACAAGCAAATTCAATGGGGAAGCAAGCAGGAAGTCACATGTCATGGTCACGTGATGTTGCACATAACAACCTGTGGTGATTCTCTTAACGACTGCAGTGGAACTGACATAATAAGTCTGGTGCAGTCATGTGATGTTTCACTTAACAACTGTGTTGCTTAGTGATGGAGCTGCCGGTCCCAATTGCCGTCGGTAAGTGAGGACTACCTGTATTTTCTCATACAGTAGCACTGTAAAGATTTGTTCATGGTATACTTGCTGAGATATTTTTACCTAACCAAAACCAAAATAAATTAGGACTGCACAAGATAGAAAACCCCAATGCTGTGACACCAAACTGGGTCCCTTCAAATGCTGTTCCTTTCAGCATCCTCCGTCTCAGCTTGGCCAATAGTCAAGGGTAATTGCAGTTGTATTATATCCATCTGAAAGGATCGAAGTTAGGGGTTGGATTATATCTCCTTCCCAATTTGCTGTCCGATTCAGAGATTGATGAATTTGAAGAGGCCAGTTTGGGGGAAGGGGGGAGATGAGTTTTCAAGCAGTAATTTATTTAGATGGTTCATGGAGAGTTGGCAAATTACTGGGAAGGGAACAACAGTGAACTCTCTTAATTATTACTTCTATAGCATTACTACTGACTATTAATATTGTTGATTGTTTGGAAACACCAACCACACCTCCTGGCTGCTACTGGCTGGTAACCACAACTACTCAAGAAACATGAGGCTCACACTTCTCAAAATTTGTCCCCACTTTGGGAAATCCGTCCTACTCCCAAAAAGATGAGAACCCCAAGTTCTCTATTAAGAACTTCTGATTCACCACTGACTTTCCTACTTGGTAGGCACAACTTTTGTTCTCAAAAGCACGCAGAGAGAAGCAACTGGAATGAGGCAGGTGGGATAAGGACTGGTTGGTGTGGGAGGAGAAGCTAATAAGTCAGATGATTCTCCTGTGATTCAGATCTCTTTGATTTGATATTAAATTGTCAGTGCAGTGGATTTTAAAACACCGATCTGCTCTCATCCTGCGCAGTCTAATCTCAGCTGAACATCGCTCGGCCGGTTAGCTGGCACACCTCCTCCTCGAGTGCATTCATGCACTCCTTGCCTTTGCTAACAGTTTTTAGAACATCTGAATTTACAGGGAAATATGTTAGTGCAACAGATGTGCACACATTTCCTTTTGGCCCTCTGGTAAAAGGCACAGTTTAGGGACCAGATGTTTTCATTCATGTCAAAGACAAATCCAGCTGCATCAAGCTGTGAAAATTTCTTCTGATCTGTCAAAGCCTGCCATGAGCTAAAAAAAGAGAGGGAAGGATAGATGGGGAGGGTTACTGGAGAAAGAAAATGAACTTAGGTTTGAAAGAAAAGCTTGTTTTCCACTGGGAGTTGCTTTGCCATCTGTATTTAAAAGCTTTTGACTACTTGAAGCTTTCTGCAGAACTTGGAATGCATTCAGTTAAGAACATAGACATATTTTAAAAAAGCAACACTACAGCAGGGCTGTGAGGCTTCAGGAAAACTTGCAGGAGAGGCACATGCTTCACTTTGAAAACCTATTTGTGAACTCAGTGGGAATTGCACACACATTAGAATACCTAATTCCCAAAGCACCACCGGCTATGCAATAGAGCTTCACTTCTGTAGGCTGCCTGATTTAAATGCAATTCCAGACCTGGATGGATGGATGGATGGATGGATGGATGGATGGATGGATGGGATGGATGGACGGACGGACAGACAGATATAGATAGATAGATAGATAGATAGATAGATAGATAGATAGATAGATAATAGGCTGGAAAGAGAGAGAGGATAAGTGGGGGGAAGGACAGGGCAGGTACACTGCTTACCAAGACACAGTCCATCTGGGCAGTTTTGCCTTCAAACCAGACCTCGGATGCATAAAGCTTTGGCACATCATGGATCCATGGTCTGACTGTTACGCTGATGTGCTAACACTCAAGTAGAAAGCTGGCTTTGAAATGGCATCTCATTTTTCCACACCGCCTACTTCCTTAAGAGGCTTGGAATTTCAGGAGCGGCCCTAACACCTTTGTTAACATGCACACCAAGTAAGCCTTGCGATGCTTAAGTCACCCTATACTTCCCGCGATACGGAATAAAACAGAAACGAAGTAGGAGAAACATGAAGACCCTAGCTTCTGGAATTCTTTCCGACCTTTTTAACAGCTGTGGCCGCAGGGAGGCCTCTGTATTTTCTTCTGTGGAATAGGGACATTGCATTTGTGTGTGTGCTTGTGCATTGGGTGGGCTGTGTTAGCTCTTCTCTGGATCATATGACCAGGAAGGAGGAAGCAAGTGGACTTAGAATAGAGCAGTCAGCAGCATTCTGAGACACTGCCCATCCGATAGGGATGCACTGGACACATTTTCAGGAATTCTTTTCTTGACGCCTCAAGCTGGATCTGCTGGCCCATTTTCAGACTCAATCTTTGCTTCGCTGGCTTTTCTGCCTGCACCTAGTTTGGTCCATTTAATTTACATAATTTATTTCCAACGTACTGTTCTTAGGAAAGGGCAACATCCCTGAACTGAACTTGATCTCTGATGACACTACAGACACGTTTCACATCATTTTCTTGGCAGCAAAACGGAAGCAGGTAAGCAATTAATGGAGTTGCAGCACAACATATTTGAAGTCCCTGCCCTTGTGAAGTACCGTAGTTAAGGTCAGACACAGCTTGGGGTCTGGCTATAATGATAGACTCTGATAGCAGGTTGGATTGTGTGATGCCTGCACAAGTATGCTGGAGGTAGAGGAGTGCATGATGCCAGGTTTACTAGATTAAGCTATCATTTATTGCAGGTTGCAGTCCCTGGATGACCTTGGTGATCTTGAAGAAGCTAAGTAGGACCAGGCTTAATTAGTACTTTATGGGGGAATCTTCCAGGAAATTCCAAGACTGGAGGTTAGTCAGGGAAGTTAAAAAAAAATAAAATCTGGAAGGAAGTGAATGACTAACCATTTCCATGCTGTTCCCAAGAAAGCAATATGGACTCATTAATGTGTCTATCAGGAGTCAAATCTGGCCTGAGGGGGGAGTTTTCTCCTTCTCCTTCTCTTCCTTCCCTGCTGTAGGACTTACACAATACAGTTTTAAACATCTTTCCTTTCTCAAAATGGCAAGAAATAATTCCATCAATTTTCAGCATAATGGTCAGAAGAAACTGGAGAGTCAAGAAAGAAGTTCAGAACAGCATGCAGCACTGTCTGTAGGACATCTACTTGTTTTGCACTTAGCCTTCAAACATCTGCTCTGCCCTGCCAGATTTTCAGTACTCTGGTTCTTTTGGAAGAAAAAAGTGGGTTAGGAGTACAAGAGCCATGATGGAACTGTCTAGAAAGTAGATGTACAGGTAACCTTGGATGGGCAATTTATGTGCCACCTGGTGCTTCTAGGAAGACTTATTTTCCAATTATTCATTAGCATATAGCAAAAAGGGTGCCAAGCCCTTGTCATTGGGAACACCAACACCAGTTACATTTGGATGTCAGAACCGGTTCAGGAGACGAAGAGATTACGTGTACATGAGGATTCTTTATTGGCAAACAGAAGGAGAGGAAAGAGTCACGCATTGCTACTGCCCTTTGACACTCAATTGCAAACACCCAAAGTGTTTACTTTTCCCATGATGACAATTTCTGTTTCACAGGTTTCAGCAGGAAATGAAGAATTTAATTATAATAACCACTTTTGCACAATGCAAGCGCTTGCTAATCACACATAATCATACACTGAGTGCCTCGGTTCACATCAGGCTACCTCTAAATATCATTTTAGTTGACCTATCCAGTTAATGTGTCCCTAGGAAAATCTGCAGGGTAACACTTACAAATCAACACCTGGGAAAGGGGAAAACAGAGAGACAAGATGTTTATAGTGGTGAGAGAGGGGAATGCAAGCTCTCTTTAAAAATGAACCTGAAAAACAGAAATTAACGTTTAACATTGACTATTCAGCATTCAAAAGAACTGATCCTCTGACTGGAGGTATTCCACAACCAAGGTGCCACAGCTGATAAGGTTCTCACTCAGGATTTTATATAATATATCCCCATCAAATGGTGGGACACAGATGAGGAACTCCTTGGTAGAACTGAAAACACAAGAACAGAAGAAGAGCCTCAAAGCTGGATCAAGCCAAGGGTTCCTGTAGGCCAGCATTCTGCATCTCACCATAGACAACCACCTACGTCCTGGACACACTCCAAGCATGGACCTAGGAGATAGCTCTCTTCTGTTATTACTCCCCAGGTGCTGTTATTTTAAATCTGTGGCCTGTGATTCAGGAGGTAGTAAACAGCAATGGAGACTGATAGTCCAATCCGTCAGGTATTTACCTGGGCTTCTTTAAAACCATTTGAATAGGCATTGGCCTTGTCAGTGCTTGGAGGGGAGACCGTCAGGAATAGCAGGGCTGTAGGCTAGATTAGGAAGTCAAAAAACTTCACAAAGAAGGCAACAATGAACTGCTTCCATATTGCTGCCAAGAAAACCACACAGGCAGGATTCCATCTTCCATTGCGTTTGAAGGCATCAAGCAAGCTTTGTTTGTTGTTTATTTGTTGGTACCATATTTATAAACCAGCCTGCAGCAGTTAGCAATGTATAACCAAAGTAACCCAGAACCAAGCCCTCTCACACACAAGACTCTCCTTTAAAATCTCACTGTCATCTCTTGAGAGTTGCTGCCTAAGGCAACTGACTCATTGAGACTAATGGTAGCTCCAGCCCTATTACTTCTTGCTCTTTAAACTGAGTTGACTTTCAGGCCACAAAGTCCTTCAAAGACAGGTCAATACACAGTTAAAAAAAAAAAGATCCCATAAAGGAGACTTTACATTTTAAGGAGGTGGCCCTCAGCATATAGGGCCTAGAAAGCTCCAGATCTGGAAAAAGCTCTCCTACTATAACACAACCTGAACATGTTACAGGAACAACTGCAAGTCATTTTCCCTGGACATACCTGTCTTCCATTCTGCCTCCTTCTTGCATCATTTTCTGAATAAAATTTTAGGAAATTGAAAATGCCTGGGTAGTGCCCCATTGTATAACAATAGCATACACCTGAAACAATCAACAACATATTCAAAGGAATAGCATTCACAAGGGAGGAATTAAACAACAACACACCACCCTTCCTGGATACCCTCATCAGCAGAGGAAGCAATTAGAAAATTATTAACTATTAATTAGTAAATGAGAAACACAAGTCTATCAAAAAACAACCCCCACTAAGTGCTCCATTACCAAAGTAACAACCCAACCTCCCACAAAAGGAGCTATGTAAGAGCAGTCATGAGCACTGTGAGTACAAACACACTGCAGCAACCCAGAACACCAGAAAAAGGAAACAGACCACCTATACAACATCTTCCAACAAAATGGATACCCACACAACCAAAAAGACCCAAACAAGACAAAACAGGACAAAACAGGAGTCATCTACAACATACAATGTAAGGGACTGTAACAGCCACTATGTAGGACAGACAGACAGAAGAGTAGCAGAGCGCATCCATGAACACCAACAGCCAGAAGACACAACAACACATGGACAGATTCAACCATAGTTTCAAATGGGAAACTGTGAGCATCCTAGACCAAGCTAAATTCAAAAATGCTAGGGAATTCCTGGAAGCTTGGTATTCAGACAAACCAGCCATCAGTAGACACACAGAGATAAACCACATTTACACACCATTCGAAAGAGACAATAAAAAGCTAAGAAGGAAACCAAAAGACCAGAACACATCTTCTCCAGCAACCAACATCCAGATAAGCAGGGGTTAACACCAGACAAACAATAAAGCAGAAAACAATATCCTACTCAAGGAACTACCAAGGAGAAAATCACACCCCCAGCAACACTGGCAAGAAAGCTACTATATATAAACAGGGAGCAAACTGTTTGTGACAGTCACTAGCATGATGATGTTATTTAGTCGGGTAATGAAACGTCTGGAAGCAACCAAGCAAGCTCAGAGAGCACCAAGGACTCCCCAGAAGAAGATGCGCCTTTTGTATTAACATAACGAGATAGAAAGAGGAGGAAAATGACACAGGACAATTTTAGCATGTTTTCTATAATAATCTCAAACAGCAGAGGTGTTTTGACAAAAAGACTAAGAAGGGAAGCTCACTTTCCCTTGATTTCACTAAATTGGCTCAGACATACCATATTCCCAGTCTCACCATTGACACTATCATCATTTTCTTCTATTAAGGTCCCCTGGGAGCCAACAACATGAATAATTGTAATAATAATAAGAGTTCTTTTACAATATACTATACAAGCAGTGTGTGTGAAGTCCTTGGAAAGCTATGTCAATTCTCTTTTATTAAATATTGTCTTGGAGGAGTTGACTAAGACAAATAGAAAAGGGAGTGCAGTTCTATGGCAAGATATGAAACAATAAATTGCCTCAACGGTTGGATTTGACTGGGATTTTACCCAGAAAGAAAGTTCCCTGGGCCCCATTCCTGTCTTTCAGGCAATCAGGAGACAAATGACCAGCAACCTTGCTGAGAATGTGCTAAATTTTCTCTTTGCATTCTTTGGAGGGTTGGCATTTCCATAACTTGCACCGTATGAAATTTCACAAGAGGCAAAGCTGCACCACACTGTTGCTTCAGATGCATGCTTTCTCCCTTGTGTGAGTCACATGAACCCTAGGTCAAAAACCATGAACTCAAGCCGCAATCAACAATTTATGTACTTTTGCAGTTACATGCAAAGCACAGATACATAGTGACATGAGGAACACACCACATTTGGACATTCCTGTTCTGTGCAGAACGGTCTTTCAAATAAAGGCTTGAAGGAAGACTCCAGCCTTCCACTCTTGATCCAACATGGAAGACTGTAAGTGCATCAAAAATTAGAAGCAGCCACACAAGGAAACACACGTTACGGAAACCTTTATCAACCTCATCAGAACGGAATGAAGGATATTGATTAGGGCCTAGACTTTAATCATATTCCCACTGCCAGACACATACCTCACCAGTATTGGACGGATCTTCTATCAGAAAGCAAAGCAGTCTCTTTCTTGAATCCACTTAATACACAATGCATTTTTGAGCACATTTCTGGCTTTGGTTACACATGGTTTTTAAGCTTGTCATGGAGCATGTTTCGCTTATTAGGGACATGGAGTTATTCAGTGACCAAAAGGACTTGTGTGCCTGTATGAGGTGGAGGGCTGGAAGCAGAGGGCTGGCATTCCATCAGCAGAAGAACTCAGTAAGATTCAGTAATACAACAGACATGGATCTGTGTGGGATAAGTGATATCACTAAGAGGCCAAAGGCAAACGTGGGCAAGCAGTAAGGGCATGTATGACTCGTAGGAGAAAATTCAGTCTGACTTGCAGTGAATCACAAGAGAGCAGCTTGTTTGAAGCAACACATTTCAATGGGAATAGGACTGCCCAGTTCCATGTGTGCACATGGATCGTCTTTGGCTACTAAGCAATGAGAGAAATGCACACTGCACATGCTAAGAACCTCTCCTAGTAAGCCTATCTTAGCTCATTCCATAATCTTGTCCAAGAGCATGGCTTCCTTTATTATTTAGGACATTAAATCCATTATATTTTCCTTCCTTCTTTACACTTCTACACCCACCTCTCAATTCTTGTGACACTGTACCTATCAAAAAAGGTCTACAGCTTGAAGTGGAATACTAGTGCTCCGAGCACTCAGAGATGCATAGTTAAACTCTGTAGGAGGACAGCTGGGTTAGTTTACAGTAGCCAAAAATCACAAGGCATCTGTATCCCCCTTTCAGACTAACAAATTTTCTCTGAAGGCATGAGCTGTAGCTTATACCTTTTAATAAAATTTGTTAGTCTGAGAAGGTGTTATCAGATGCCTTCTGATTTCCAGTTAAACTATGGAATGGTAACTGTTAAGTCTGGTGGGAGACCACCACTATCTCTGATGGCTTTTCAGACAAAATCACTGTGAGAGCATCCATGGCTACATCTTGGGTTATTTCCAGCATCCCAGACCACAGGAGTTTCGATAGCACTTCCTGGGAGACACAAATAGGAGGGGATCTCTTCAATCTACGGTCTACTTGGGCACTCCCCAGACCCTCTAACTGACCATGAAGACAGGACATACTCAAGAGGTCTTTGGACAAACTCAGTGTGATTCTTCTAAGGTTTTGATATCTGTGGTGGGAGAAAAGTCTACAGAAAAAGCTACTTTGCCCCAAGTTTTAAACTGGGGATGTGAAGAGGAAGTAGTATGAGGCATATTTAATGGATAAGAAGATGGGCCGGCAACTTGATCTCAGCCTCTGAGCAAGTTCACATAGAGCTGGGGCAAATCAATATGCTCAGACGTATTACTCTTAAAAACAAAACAAGATGGACATACTGAAAAATAAAGTGCCAGCCCTCAGCATCATTTTTATTTCCAAGAATGCTTAGGACAAAGATAAGATGTGACTGTATGCAATGAGAGGCTACTGGGAGTGGAGAACAACAGTGCCTTCCTTGACAACCATGTTGTAAATGCACACCTCAAGTGCAGCTGTTTTGTGAGAGCCCCTATAACATGCTCTTACAGTTCCCAACACATCCCATTATAAAATGACCACAACATGATTGCATCAAACTGGACGACCACCCCATGGAAGCAAAGAATACCTCTTTATTGCATCAATTGGTCATCTGAATTGGACATCTTCAGCACAATGCAGAGCTCCACACTTTGCCACTGAATATAAAAACGACCTACAGCTAAGAAATCATGACCTTGGAACGCAAAAGCCCTGCTTTCTAGCTTTATCCACCTTTAATATTGCAGCTTAAACTAAATCAACAGTGCATTTTAAAATCTGCCTTGTATCTTTCCAAATCTACTGGAGAATGCTGAAAGTCTCACAATGTCATCTGTAGGAGAAGGGAGCTCATGCTGGGTCAAAACTCCGCATGCCTTTTAAACTTCTGGCAAATGTCATGTAAACTTTTCGGCATTTCTAGGTTAGCCAACTAATTCCGTTTGAGAAACAATCTCTTTGAGGAACTTGGACCATACAGAGTTATCAGAGACTCTTAATTTGGGGGCAGGGGACAGTTAATATTAGGACCCATCACTTGTTTAACTGTTCCTTAACCCTTATTGTGCACAGAGGCAAGTTGTGTTTAGTTAATGGTGAGAACAACACACTTTGCGCAAGTTCAGATGACTACCCCATTACTTCTGTTTGTTTCTTGATGCTTTTCTCTTCTCTACCTCCTCCTCATGTCCCAAGCATTTAGAACTCCTTTCACCCTTTTCTCCTTTAATTGCAGGGAACATCTTTAAACCATCACATTATCCTGATGCACAGTAAGAAAGGAAGACCCGCTTCAAACACCTGTGACCTAAAAGGGAATGAAGGTCCTAAAGCTTTCCTCAGAAGAATGAATGAGACAAAGGCAGATGTAAAGAAGAAGTTAATCACAACAACAAACAATTAACTTCTAGCCCAAACAGGTCCACCAACCATTTATGGCAATCTGTTCCCAGATCAAGCTTGGTTTTGCTCCTGATCTGAAAATACACAACAAGCTTAGTCCACAACTGAAACATTTTTCTGACCTTTCAGATTAGCAAAAACATCCAAAGGGTAGGAAAAAGCCATCTGCTCAAGACAATGGAAACACCATTGATTGGGGTGGACCACCTGTAGGCTTCCAGATGTTGTTGAACAGCCAGTCATAGCTAATATGGACAATGTTGAGGAGTTCAGAAACGTTTGGAGGACCAGAGTTGCTCAGCCTGTCTTATGAATAAACAACCCCTTTGGGGTCAAGCATTTACCAAGCAAGTAGAAAATAAAAACCAAGGTGGAAATGTGAGCTGTGGTTGCTTCCACATGTGGCACTTTACCCTCTCAATCCTGCAAGCCAGGAAAAATGGGAGATACAAATCAACCAGGGGAGAAACATCTTGGAACAGCCGTGACCCAATGGATCCAGTTTATTGAAAGAAAAGCATGTTCTTGTAATTTTTAGTTGGCAACCCAAGCCCATAATGCTGAGCTGTATTGACAGACCTGGGGCTTAGAAATCCAAATTCCTGAATAGTTCACTCAGCACAAAGATATTCTGCAGGCTTACGTCCACCCCCAACAGATAAATTGGCCAGGAAATAAACAGAGGCCAGCAGTTACTAATAGGCATTACTTTTCTGATAAACTAAAGCTGTATTGAGCTTGGCAGTGAAATGGTTCAAGATCTGATAAAAGCATAAATGAATGCGAGGAATAATCCCAAACATAGAAGGAGCATTCCAAAGGTATTATTCACAGGCACTTTTCTGAAAGCTCTCCTTGGAGAACTGTAGTTCCTTGCTAACCTGAGCAGGCATTATGGTCAGAAACAGCTGCCCATCCAGCATTCAGATACCCCCACAGAAAAGATCTTGTTACAAGTAATTTAACAAAAAGTCCAGTCAACACACAACAATCACAAACTTGACAGCCTGTCCAACAGCATTAGCGTCAGTAGTCATGTATGCTTTATGTCCGAGAGAGAGAGAGAGAGGAAGATACGTTATCTGCTGGTTGCACATGGCAGAGAGAATTGTGAGCTGGGCAGATGCCAGGCTGGGTTACAATGACTGCCAGGCAGGTTGCAGTTTTGCTTGAGAGCGAGCGTGAACCAAACTGTGGATTCACACATGCCTATTTCTGCAGATACTTTTATTGGTGAAAGGCTGGGAGGGGGAGCAAAAAGCTTGGAGGGTAAATGGGGACATTTCTCTAGGGATAATGTGTTCTACACAAACCTACTTAGAAGTCTGGCATATTCTTTAGTTAAGTTCACCTTCCATATATCAGCCAGTATCTAGTGAAGAACCGATTCTGTGTTTCTAAAGAAACCATGGATCTTTGAGGGTACATCTTGCTTCTGTTCAGAGAGCAGCTCACGTGCAACTGAATAGGTATGGCAAGATGATCACCTGTTAGCTAAAAATCCCAGGGCCATGGATATGCTCCTAGAAGTTTAACTGATTTAAAGCTAAGCTGTCCTTTCAAACTGTCTCCACCATCTATCTCCTCAGTGAACACCACACTCTAAAAACTGGCCGTAAAATTCCTTGCTTTGTAACATTTCTGCAAAATAAATAAATAAGTAAAGAAGTACACAATACTTTATCAATAATAGGTCTTTACAAAGCAAAGGCTGGGAGAAGGCCAAGAGTTAAGATTTATGATTATGGTGGGATGAGAACCAGCTTGGTACTCTTAGGCACACAATAGCTATCACCTATTCCAGAAAGTTCATCATGGAGAAAATCTGTCTATGTGGTCCCTAAGAGTTGACAGTTTGAAAGAGCCAGTCTGGTCTAGTGGTTAAGGCATCAAGCTAGAAACCAGGAGATGGTGAGTTCTAGTCCTGGCTTGGGCACGAAGCCAGCTGGGTGACCTTGGGCCAGTCCCTCTCTCTCAGTCCTAGGAAGGAGGCCAGGGCAAACCACTTCCAAAAAACTTGCCAAGAAAACTGTAGGACTTGTCCAGGCTGTTGTCAGGAGTCAAAATAATCAGAATTCAGTATAATTACAGAAAGGGAAAAATTCACATCTCCTACATATCAACTGGACACTCAAACATTCTGAATCTCTCCATCTGCTATCTAAGAGCCTTTAAGGGGAGAGGAAGATCTGTGATCTTCTTCATGCCAAATGCAGGCTTTGCCCACTGAACTTGGTAACCATGCTATGTCTCTGTGGCCCAGACAGTCTCAGCTTCAGGGCCACTGGATCCCACTGGTTCCCAAATGCACAGGCAGAAGAAAAGGCCAAGCATGGAAGAAAGGAAAAGAAAATAAACCCTGGCAAATTTAACCAGCTGACATTTTAAATAGTATGCTACTCGCTGTTTCCAAAGGTAACATACATGCTGACACCCCTTCTACATCACACACAAACCTTATAACTTTTGCTCCTTTATGTAGCAGCCATTATGTCCTGGAATATCAGTGAGAATTCAGTAAGTCTTCTCGGAACAAAAAGGCAGAATCAATGTCTTTATCGTTCTAGTTCACTTAAATAACCCTTCAGTGCAAAGACAAATATTAGCCAATATTTGGCACGGGACCCTAACAAAAGAGGACCTATTAGCCTTCCAGTCCCTGATAGGGATACTTTTAATTAACATCTGAGGGGTATCCTCTTTTTGTAATCACCCATTACTGATTAAACAGCAAGACACAGAGTCCAATCATGATCCGATTGGGAAGATGCTAAGTTACAGAGGTGTTACCTTTCTGAAATTGTCTGCGAATTGATTTCTTTTATTGAATTAATAAGTGTTATCATGCTGTACAGAAGGCAAAATTGCTGCTGAATGCAAGTGATAACATATAATTACAGAAAATCAAATCCTAATCTGCAGAGCTAAACCCGGTGTCAACATTTTAATTGTAGTTATGGGAGTGCAGTTAGCACTAGGGAGCAAGGAAAAAGAATCTCATGGGTGCAAAAAGGGGGGAAAAAATCTACAGAAACTGGTACTTTCAAAATAGTCTGGGAATGGGATCATTTAACTGGGAAAGGGGTGTTAACAATCCATGGAAACCAGGATCCTTTATTTCTTTAGTAGGGGAACACAAAGAAAGGGAGGAAAAGAAATGTATATTTTTGAAAACCAAGGAGGTACCTACTTTGATGAATTCTTGGTGAATTCATAAAAAAGAACTGCTTTATGGAGACAAAAAGCAAGGTTTAGGGTTCAAGCCTGCTCTGCAAATTTTGCTACCTTTGGTGGTTCCACAACAACATCTACAGGACGTAAGCTCACAAACAACATTCGGAAGAAAGGCATGGTCCTCCCCATTTTACGGAGAGATCAGTTTGGCTCAAGTCAAATCAAGATTACTGATTTTGTAACATCCTGCTCATCTTCTTAACAAGCATGGATAGGCTGTGTTTCAACATCACGCTAGGCCATGGTGTTTTTAAAGCTGGATTTGTTGAATGTGTCAGAAGGGCTGGGTTATAATGCTAAGCTCTAAGCTCTGGTTTACAAGCACAATGGCTGAGTTCACACATCATGCAAAACCAAAATCAAACAAACCACACTGTGATTTGATACAGGAGTAGAAAATCTGTGGCCTTCTTGAGCTCAGCTACAACTACCTATATCCTTCATTTGGCCATGCAAGTTGAGGTTGCTGGGAATTGTTGCTCTGGAGGCCACAAGTTGCCCGCACATGGTTTAATGTGAGATATGAATGCAATTTGTACTTTTTTTAATCCTGTTGTTTTCCTAGAGGATCCACACAACGGTCAGCAGAATGAACCAAGTCTTCCAAATGTAGCAGGACAAGTTTCCCACCAAACATGAAGCACCACAGAGCCTCCGCCATCAACTTTACTTTCTTTTAAGCTGTTGATGAAGGTCCCTTATTTTACGTTCAGTTCAATTCTGGGATGTCCTGCTCAGTTCCATCCATTCCATCTATACAACACCTCCATTGGCTAAGGTGTTATTAGGGTTCTATAGCTGTTTTTCCCAACCTTGGATATGCAGACTTCAAGTTCAAAAATAGCCACAATAGCTGAGGAATTCTGGGTGTTGAAGCCCAGACATCTGGACATGGTCAAGGCTGGGAAATGCTGTTTTCAGCTTACTCTAGAAAGATGGAATGGCTGCAAGGCAACCTTTGTTCAGCACATAAGCTTCTAAAACTCAAGAAATAAAATATTAATTTTGCCTCTTCGGAGACCACCTCACACAGACAGAATTTCCCCAGATGCAGCCCCCCCAAACTGCTATAGGCAACTCTACTTCACTAACCCTTGCCACTTTGGATCAGTAGTCATCAGAGAAATCTGTCTCCTGGCTCAATTTCTGTTCTTTCCTGTTTAACACTGTTCTAAGTTTACTTAGGAATGTAAGTAAGAAGAGGTATCTCGCCCTCCCTTGAAGAAAATTTGTGGATAATCTCTACCCCCAACTGCCATATCTCCTGTGATCCAGAGTCTTTAGTTATTTTAAAACTCTCTTTAGGAATGACAGCCTTTGTTGACAAAAGGGAGATAGCAGAGTCAGGGACACAAGGACAGCTGTTCTCTAAGCCCAGAAGACCGATTGATTTAATAACTAACTTAGCTAAATCGTTTTGCCAAACTGGTGCAATTAGTAGCTCAACTTCTTTTGTGGACACTCAAATCAGTTTAAGGGGGTCAGGGAGAGATATTGACTTTTGTTTTCTCTGGCTAATACGATCTGTTTATGTGGATCTCATTTAAGAGATGGTGGGGTCTGCCAATTTTAGCTACCCTTGGCAAGGAGAGCGTCTGGATATGTAAAGTCTGTCATGAGCTGAGTTTGGTTTTCATGACTTTATGGACACATATGGAAGTGTTTAGCCATGGCCTTCTCCCAGATTGGTGTTTGGGTTCCCAGTTTGGCCTATAGCCCTAGGATTTCTTGGCAGTCTCTAAAGACTAATGAGGCTTAGCCACCTGCCTATCCATCTTCCCAGGAAGTGCTGAAGTCTCGTGCCAAGAAAGTTCTGGCAAAGTGTGGTGACATCATCCGCCTCTTCCCATTGGCCAAGCAATGAAAAGACTTTAATTTCTTAGCCATACCTTTTCTCCAGTTCTCTCCAGTAGGTAAAATGAGTCCATTTATTTGGTTTTGATGTTCTTACACCAGATCTGACTGGGTGGAGTTAGTTTAATTGTTTCTCAACCTTGGCACTTTTAAGATGGCGGACTTCAACTCCCAGAATCCCCCCCCCCCCAGCATGTTGGCTGGAGAAATCTGGGAGATGAAGTCCACCCATCATAAAGCTGCTGAAGTTGAGAAGCACTGGTTTAATTCTATACAAGACTTGGCCTCTTCTGGATATTTCCTTTCTGGTGTTCCCCAAAAGCGTGTTGTGGGAAAAGGACCACTTGCAGTGAAAAATCTGGAATTCTTTCCTGTGCAAAATAAGTCTTCATCCCTGTATTAGTGTATTTCAGCAGATAGCAAAACCCTTTGTTTTTATAAAGTCTTTTACAGATAACAAAGCCTTTGACAGTTTTAATAACTGATTGGTATGGTTTCATAGTGCTACTGTGGGATGATAATTGTACCAGTTTTTCTATTTTCCGCTGTTGTAGATTAAAGTTTATCTCCCCATTTTATCTTTTGCATTGAGTAGCTGAATTTTCAATGTTTTCATTGTTAAGTGACAGTGTTTGCCACCTTGAGAATATTTTTAAGGAAGATACCTCAATGATAAAACTTTCAGGGAATTGCCTGTAAAACACACCTCTCAAAGTGCACCCCCAGAAAACTAGAAACTTACACCGATTCGCATAAAACACTAACTCCCCCTACTTGCCACAGGTGTTAATGTAGATCCTTCAAGAGGAAACATGTAGTGCCTGAAGTAATCCATGATTGGGGGAGCAATCTAGGTCTCCTCTAAGCACAAGTCATAGGCAAATGAATGAAGCTTGTCCAGCTCACATTTCTGGAGTTAAACATTCTTCAGTGACCATTCATAGTTCAGCACAGACAATATGGAAGAACTTGCTCAAGAACACTTCACAGACTAAGTTCCTGCAGCTTAAGTTAGCAAGGAACAGAAAGGTAAGATAGTAACCATACCACAACACTCAGGAGAAATTCAGGCTTAGTGACATGGGAATCCTTAACAATATAGGAGAGATAAGGGCCTGAGCCATTGGAAGCTATCAGATGGGAAGCCAGGAGATGAAGTTAAGAGACAGTACTACTCCAGCAAAGTCATAACTGGAGGTGGTTTATAGAGCTTTTGTCCCCGTGGCCAGCTCTGGTGAATGGAGCCAACCCAGAATCTGGGTTTTGTTCCTGTAAAACCTAACCTAAACAGCAATCTAGAAAACAACCTGAACAACATTTTTCAGCAATAGGCAAATCAGAAGCTCACCACCGTACAGGAAAAGAGGACAACCGAATTAAGGGTTTTAGGTCAACGGTTCCTGACAGAAAGGCAGAATGCATTGGATTATATATTTCATTATAGCAAACCACTGAAATTTGCACCCGCAACTGCACGTATATTTAACAAGCATATTTTTTCCCACTTTTCTTTCCTTACGGAAGGCGCAATGTGCCGTTCGGTACCCCCACATCAAGTAGCCTAAGGACTCATTTACCCTTTGTGGCTTCTGAAACACACGATCAGCCCAACCATGCAGGCTAGAATCATGTAAGGTGAACAGGATGCCAAATCTTTCTCCCAAAACTTCTCTTTTCCAGATTTCTAGCAACTATCCAAAAAACTCCCCTCTTGCTTCCTTCCCTGCACACCTTCTGCTGGGTTCCACCATTTCTACTTGTTTACAAAGGTTGGAAGTTCCCTTGCTGATGCTTCCTCTCCCCCCTCCCAAGCTGGCAAACTAAGAACCTGAATCTCCCCACTGATGATCAATACAAAGCAGCCAAGGAAAATGTCATCCTTCTGAATATCATTTACATTTGCTGCCCCCCATACCAGGGAAGAGGCACAGCAATTTGTAGTTTGGCAACTGCTAACCCTACACGGCTGCTCTCTGATGCCCCCAATTTGTTTTTGACAGGCCTAATGCATCTTGGAAAGAGGGAAGCGCAAGGAAGAAGGGCCATAGCTAATCAGAACTGATGTATGAAAACTGAAAACACCTAATTGGTTCTAATTTGTTGTTAACATTCAGCTTGCTCTCCTGCTAAAAATAAAAATAAAGCAAGGTATGACGAGGATTTCAAAGCAAGCTAGGGACTGGCTTGCTATTATGTCCTACTAATGCTGAGTTTACTTGGATCCTTAAAATAAATCATGGTTGGTGATGGGGGACAGAAATCTCTGAGAACAAGATTCCCATGTGTACACTAGGGGGGTTTCAACCCTCTGCACAGTTGCTGTTCTCTGTTGTTTCTTTTGTAGGGTTTTATTCTCTGGTGGCTCTTTGCGCTTGGTTTCAGATGCGATGGGTCACCTGTTCTTATTTCATGGTTTTAACCTTTCTACAGCACACCAACTCCATAGCAGAGGTTGTTATTCAATATGTATATGCTGAAAATAAATACATTGACCCCCAACTATCAGTGTATAGCTAACCCATATTTATAACACTACTCTATGTATATTGATTTAGAATTAAGTCTAAATGAGTTCACCAAAAATGCATCCTGGGGAACAGCTAAAGGAATTACAATTAAACATACAGATGCTTATCTCAGTGTCCAGATTTAAGTTGTGTTGCGTGCACGTTATTTCTACTGACTGGATTCATACTCTGTTGAGAAAGGCCAACATAAAATTTGCAGTGGCAATGTATGGTGGTGAAAGCTAGACATTGAAAAAGGGACGGAGGAGATTAATGCTTTCAAGTTATGGATTTGGAGAAGGTTGTTAAGAGTATTGGAGTACAAGAAGAAGCAATCAATCTAAACTGGATTGACTAAAGACCAATTGCTCCAAACAGGTGATGATCACCAAATAGAAATTCACATGCTTTGGGTGTGCAATGAGAGTGGATGATGGGCTTGGTAAGGCTGAGTGAAATAGGAGGGAAAGAGCTTGGAAGAGCTAAGGATTATCATCCGAGAGAGGTTGAAATGGTGGGCATTTCTTCATACAGCCAGCAGCGGTTGGGCCCAACTCAGTTATACCTAACTAATATATAGCTAAAACTCAAAAGTGCATTATAAATTTAAGCAAGTGACCAACAGCACATCTGAGGTCAAAATTTCTCTGGTCTACTATTCTTCTCAGGATGATCACCAAGCAAACACTCTTGGAATGTCTTTGAGTAAGCGATAAGATCGTCTTGCTCATGTTCCCCTGTAGTTAGGATTTAGAGGTACCCTACTACTAATCCTCTTAATTACTGCAGTGATGGGTGCATTATTGGAAGGACCAGGTTGGGGACAAATTGTCCTGGAGAAAGATATGTGGTCACTAAGGGTCAACATCGACTTGATGGCACATAGTCAATTAATCAATCACTACCAAACCTAGAGGCTGCAGAGAGATGCCATAAATAATAGCTACGGAGATCATTCTTCTCTCCACCCAAAAGTTGGACTTCTCAATTCATCCTCATAGACTTCAATAGGCCAACTTAGTCAGTAACCTATCTGGAGTGCTGAAAGGATAAAAAAGGAAGCGATACTTGGTGCTCTGCCCACTGCCAACATGTGGGACTAGACAGCCCCCAAACTCTGGCAAAGGCCACTGGCAAAGAAGCATCAGAGAAGGTTTGCTCAATCAACCATTCTATTCCAGACAACTGCTTTAGGGTGGGAAGTGGGGAAAAGGATGGCGGTGATGCAGAATCTTGTAGAAGCGATAAAGGGGCATGCAGGGTTAAACAAGCAGCCCGCCGTTCTTCCAAAGTTAGACCTCGTGGTGTTCTAATGTGAAATATGGCTGCACTGGTGCCAAGGGAGGAAAGAAAACAGAGATACCTTCTATATGTGAAGGATTTCATATTTTAATGCAAGGCAGATGCGGACCCCCAAATGAATAATTCTCTGTCTATAATTTTTTTTTTTTTAAACCCTCTTCTGATGTCTGAACACTCTTCCTGTTCAGGGAGGGGGAAAAGCCTCCTGGACAGCATTTCATCTCTTGTCTTAACCCTGATCCAAGTTTGGGAGGGGGAGGGGAAGAAGGGGAATAGAAAAACATGATGTCACCCCAGACACCACTTGCAATTTCCCTCTTCCTTTCTGAAGAACTTGATTCTTATTGTCTGTCTATTGCCTCCTTCAATAGCCCCTTAAGAACTCTCAAAGCTAAATGAGAGCAAGCAAAGATCTAAGAGGAAAGGCAATCGGAGAGTGAATTCCTAGGCAATTTTTCATGCCAGTTCCTTGGCGATTCAGAGACAGGATTGGGCCTCCCCCCCCTTTTTTTTTCTTTGCACTAGATTAAAGGGTGAGAAAGAAAAAGGCTATGAAGTCATTTTAAACAGGAGCAGTTCCAGCGAAACACCCTGGACTTTTTGAATGTCAAGTGGATTTATTATTATTTTATTTTTCCTTTTGCCCCCATCTGGGCTCGGTTTTTGAAAACTAGGAAGACTCTCGAAAGAGTTTGCTAAAAGCAAGTGGGGTGGAGGGGACCCGCAACGCAGGCCCTGGTCTTTCAGAAGGGATATTACGTAAATAAAGAGCCTAAACATCAACATCTACGCTCAGAATTGATTCTCGTTTGGAGCTTTAATAAGATCTCATCTTACAGTTTTGAAACAGGCACGCTGAATAAAACAGCAGTTAAGAAAGAAACAAATTATTCAGATTTAACACAAAGTGTTGAGTGGACTTGCAAGGCTTTAAATCAGGATGGCAAGATGGCATGAGGACATACCCCCTGCTACCCCAAATTGGTGCCCGCAGACTGGACCACAAATAGAAATAATTAAACATTGGCGAAAGCTTGCAGGATTTGACGACTGTGTGAAATGATGGCTTCTCTGTTATGGGAGACAGATGCACTCAGCCCACAGCCGAAGAGCATGCGACGTGCCAGAAAATGTTGCTGACTCCTGCCGTAGCTGTTCGAGAAGCACGAAAAACAACAGATACAAAAATTCAGCAAGAGGGATTTACTTGCTCCTGGAAATCTTTTCACCTGTTTATTAGCTGTGGCCATAGGAATCCCTGTGTATTCCCTTGGTAATAAAAGTACCAAGTTGTGTCTCTGTGTGTGTCTGCTCTGCCCTTGTGTTGCATCTGCACGCATTTGTTCTGGGTGCACCAGGAAGCATGGGAAGAGCAGGTTCAACTTTGCTGTGTGTCACGGAAAGCTTGAGCGAGGAAGATACTGGAATGGAGGATCAAGGTGATCGGGAGGGAGGGGGAACATTCCACAGCATGCGCCTCCTCAGTTCGCAGCAAGAGTGTGGGAATAGAAAGAGGAGGCAGCTAACCCCACCCTAGAGTCTCACAGGTTATAGCCACTAGTTGCTTTAGCATAGGTTGAGTCTGGCGAGATTCCGTCTGTTAGGTGCAAGCTAATAAAGGAACTGGACTGGACTGGATTGCCTCGTTGTTGTCCTTGGGCTGAACCTGACACTGTGGGTCATTGGACCAGGTGGGAGGGAGACTTAGACCAGAGCAGCCAGCAACGTTCTGAGCCACTGCCCTGACGTTCCTCCCTTAGGGATGCATTGGGGGTATTTTTCAGGAATTCTTTCCTCCACCTTGTAGCCAGAATGTCTCCTTTTAGGACTCACGGATAGACAGTTAGAAAAAAGCCATGGAAGATTATTTCAGCAGAAGATGACTGCGGTGAGATTACTATAGGCACAGAGATGGAAAGATTCAACACTACCCACTATGGAGGAACGGTTGGTGAAATCGACAGATCTTGCTGAGATGGGTAAACTAACTTCTCCGATTAGAGAAAAGACACTGGTGTCTGGAAACCTCCTATGGTGTTATTGTGTAAAAATGAACTTGTGATTTATGATTTTGATAATTAGACAGGATAGATTACAGAAAGAAGAGAGTCATGATGTAACTTTAGAGAGAGAGGTTAAAATATAATTATACTTGTAACTGTTGTGAAGAATATCAGAAGCCACTTCTTGTTATCTTTTTTCTTTCTTTTCTATTTTTTTTACTTTTCTTTTCTTACACCTTTAGCTTTTTCATTGATTTCTCTTTCTTTCTTCTTTATTTTATATTAGTTTTTATCTTCTTTTTTAAAATACATACATACGGAATTCTTTTCTCCACCATCCCATGTCTGATCAAGCTCATTTTTAAACACCATCTTTCTTTTGCTGGCCTGACTTCCCATACCAAATGTAATCCTGTTCTGATTACATTTTTGAAGAGTTATCCTGCTGATTGATAGACAGGGTCTCGAACCCTTTCTACGAGTTTCTTTGCAACTTTTTTGGGTTGGAAAGAGTAACCAGGATCAGGAAGCAAATCACAGAGAAGAACTTGCATGAGATTCCTGGGGAGATTCTACCTGCTGGAACAGACCATAATGGGCTACATAGCCTCACAAGGTATCAGGTAGCCTTCTAAGAGCTTTTAGCTCTTTACCTGTCAGTTTCTGAAAGGTGACAACAAGGGAATATAACAACAACAACAACAAAGTTCATAATAAATAATATTAGAAATAATGGTCTGGCAGCCAATACACTTGCATCCAACTCACACCATTTTCCCACTTAAAAGAGTTCTCTTTAATAATAGAAATGCACTGGCTTTCTTAAAACCAGATGTTACAAGGGCTCCATTATTATTCCAGGTGGAGAATCTGTGATTGTTTTAGATTAAACACAAGTAGGAACATTTGCAGCTGTTCATAATGCCACAGTATTAACAAAGCTTTCTCCAACGTATTAGAGATGAAGCTCTGGTTGTGGAATGTGCCCTTCACAATAACGAAGAGCTATTCTTTGGGGACGAAGGCTTTTAAGGAAGAAGTGGAAGTGATGGAAGGATGGAAAACCACGTTGTAGCAAACTTTACAACAGGAATTGAGTTCTGCTAATGCTAGAGCTCTGAAAGACTCACTTTTTTTCCCTTTTAAAAACACAAGGAATATAGGAGACGGATGGCTGCCAGAATCAGACCTTTGCATCTATCTACCAAATACTCTTGGTGCTAGGTGGCAGTGACAAACCCACATTTCCATTCAAGACCTTTCTCAGTCCTTATCAAAAGGCATCAAGATTGGGAATAGACTAGGAATTGACAACTTTTTGGCATCCAGGGACCACAATCATTTTTTTTATGTTGACAATCATAGGGGACAGGACTGTGATGTTATGACATCATGTCAAATGGGCAAAGGCAGTGTTTTTAGGTTCTTTGGTACAGGAGTGGGATGTTAAAAACCAACAACAAACTAAACCCTTCCCTTCTTTTATTTGAAAAACTGGCTATTAAGTGGTTTGCCACTGAACGTCAATTGCAGGATCTCCAGGGGCTCTGGAGACCGCAAAAAAAAAAGGGGGGGTTGGGGACGGGGCTGTGAAATATCCATTCTGAGTAGAAGGTTGTTCTCTACTATCGAGCTAAGAGGTTTTCATGGCTCTGGGTCTGACTTCCCATACATCACTGCTGGTTCTCCGGTCAAGAATCACGTTTCTGCTTGCGGAAAAGTCAGCTGTCAAGAAGCAGAATGAGCATATGCCTCTGCAGATTAAGTGCTGTTCCAACATTACTCCTCCTCCTCCTCCTCCCAGTCTGGTTCTCCATTAGGAATATAAAGAACGGTTTTAGCTGAGGACTGTCAATAGTCTCCTGATGCATTCCAGATATTTTGGCCCACGGCCTTCCTCAGCCTCAAACCACAAGACCAGTGGAGGAGTTCCAGTCCAAAGCATCTGAGGGGCACCATGCTGCTGACTACTGGTCTACTAACTAGTAGCAGTTCCTCTGCTATTGCGCAATTCTCCCTACATCGAGAGATCTTTGGGTACAGTATGAGGCAAACCACTTCAACAAGACTACGGCGTCTGCAGATCCATGTTTAAATCCTGTCTCCCCCTACGCTTCCCCCTCCCTACCCCACGTCTCAGAGTGATGCCGTGTTGAGCTTTCAGGGCACAGGAGGAAATAAGTGTTCATGTAAGATGGTGGGCTGGCTTTCCTGACATTGTTTGTCTGAACCTAGCAGCTGTTCAAGGATGCCAAGTCTATTTAGCAAGTAGGATGAAGGATGAAAGAAAGAGCTTGGAGTGCATGTTTGCTGTACAGCTAAAAGCACCAGAGGCAACGCAAAACCAACATTCATTCTTGCTTCAAGGGCACAACATTCCCCGGTTTGCATCTTATTCCTTTGCCTGAAGGCACAAGATGTAATGAAGGACTTCAAAAGCAGGATGTATACACGCCCCCGCCCACCATGTCCTTATGATTATATTTTTCTGTTGTATGAAATGAGAGAAATTCCTCCTCAGGGAGGAAGCTATGACCCCAGCCTGCCCTCTGAAGAAGGTACACTTATATTTTATTGCTGTATTTTGGAAAATCACTGTAGTCAGCAGGAATACACACACACACACACCCCTTAAGGAAAGAGAGGCACTATCCAATGAAGGAGTAAATATTTTGACAGCTCGAAGGCTTAGATGTACAAGAAATGCTGGGGGGCAGTGGGGCGGGGGCTGTAAGAGACATATCAAAATCCTTATTAGTCCCAACATGTGGCTTAGTAGATATGTCTTATCTGGGTCTCGCCAGCCAGTTCCTGCTAGTCCAGGATCACAGTCCCTTGGTTAACACTCTGCTGCCACTATCATCCTCAGGAGCACGCCAGACTCACACTGGAAATTATGTCACTCTGTTGCAAGGAAAACACACCTTTGGTTATCGCTGGATGACACACCGGGCAAAATCTGCCTTTCCAAGTGGGGTGGCTTGTCTGAGAATAACTCCACAGCATTTGAGTAATGGGAAACTTCAGTTTAATGCTTCCCCTTCCTTTCCCACCCCACTACTTACGGCCCCGGAGTCAAATTAGGATGACTAACTCTCCCAGGAGAGAAATGTGTACGATGCAATTAGGTATCAATGTTCCTTGCACATATGGGATTTGGGCTCAATTATACTCATGATGTGGGAATCAGGTCCAATTGGATTTGAACATTCAAATAAATTCAGGAAAATCTTTCTGCTTTGATCAGAATGTTCAAGGCGATTGGGGCAACTGATAGCATTTGATCCAGAATCAGACTGAATTGGTTTAGACTGAACCTGCATATCAGACCTATCTACTTCAATTAGCATCAATTTGCACCACTGATGTGCATATGCACATGTGAGGATAGCTTCCCATTTGGTTATACATGTTCCATTCAATCCCACAGGTTCAATCACGCTTCAAAATGATTCAGAATGTTGCATGTTCACCCAAGCACAGCATGTACGCATGTATGCATTATATTAAAGCAGATGCCCACTTTAATTACAATCTCCCTCTTATTTCGACCAAACAGAGTCACTCCCAAAGCGGCAATTCCTGGACTTAGACTGACTTCTACATTCTGAAAAGTAACGGTGATAAAATACTGGTCCATTTATTCTATTCTGTAACGATTCTGGATCATCATCTCTGAATGTATTATGTTTCACTGGCCAGGTGCACCACGTCCAGGAAACATGGGTCAAAACGTTTTCTCAAAGAGGATGGGAAACCAACCACCAAATTTCAAAAAAGCTGAGCTTTTTCATGAGCTGAGGAAGATCTGCTGTCTTCTTCCTATCAGGACTGGAAGACACATGATAGCCCTCCCAAAGACTAAATCTAGTGTGAAAGTTGTCCCTCTGTGAAGAATCGGAGCAATCCAAGTTAGCACTGGAACAACCACCTCGCTCTGTGTAAATGTGCATGTTTGGTTATCAACACGTGAAGATAGGCCTGCGAAAACAGCATTTGATCCACCTTTCCAAACCCAGCCTAATCGCTCTTTTTAAATCACAGCTTCATTTCCCTCCTGCCCACCCCAGAATATTTAAATCCATATAAAATGTAGCAATTCCCCCCCAACACACACACTCTACCCTCTTCTTGATCCCACCTCTCAGAATTTCTGTTCAACCTATAAGCCGCATTGCCTTCAATCTCTTTTATTTGTAAAATACCACCCACCCCTCCCTGTGGTTCATTTTACTTAGACTTTCCACAGCTTTCTGCTATAACTTAACTACCTGCCTTAATTTACATCTAGAATGCCAGTGGGGGGTTTCTGGGCACGTGGGGCTCCCCAATTTATGTCAATGTTCCCACCAGGAATTAATATGAAGATGACATCTCATCTTCTTGACTCCGATATAATTTCTCAAAGCAGATTTGTCGACTTTTTTTCCTCTCTCGCTCTTGCATATACACAGATGCACAAAAGAATAGCACTAAAGGAAAATAAAGATGACAGCACAGTTGAACAAGGCAGCTATAAAACAGTGATAGTAATAAAGAATAAAAATGCTATATCACGTTGCCAAGGGAACCAGTATTCAAGGACTCCAGGTAACGTTGTAAAACATGCTACTGAGCGTAACGCACTAAGCAGGTTAAGAGGTTATTTATTATGTTACAACATGCCATGCAGTGCCCTCTGGTGTGTGCAGAAGACAGAAATGTGTGGGAGTTTTAATTAAAAAAAAACCAACAACCCTTCTCCTATAGGCCTTTAGAGGGAATTAGCAAGAACTAACTGTTTGCTTTTCCTGGTACAAAATAAAGAGATGCTTTGGAGCTCTGCGTTCATCCTTCACCTGCTTCCTGAGTTAACCCATTTCTGGATTCCTACAATCCACTGCCAAACCAGGTGGAGTTTGCCCAAGATGCTAAGCCACAAAGAAATTAATCGTGGTTACAATTAATTTGGTGCGGAGGCATCTGCTAGGGCTTCAGCTGACTTGGCTAAGCTTGTTGGGCTAACCCAGCTGCAAAGAGGAAGGTCAGATATGGGGAAATGGGGATAAAGAAGGGGGGGGATGACAGGTTAGCCCATATAATGCTTTTTGTCCATACAGGGGTAAATGTCAGATTCGAATCAAAGGATCATAGGCTGCATCAGAGGTTGGCTTAATTATAAATATGTAGCAGGAAGCTGGGCATCAGGGCATACTGAAATAGAGAGCTTTTAAAGGGGACATTTTGGTTTCAGACAAAGGCAGAGGGTTTGCAGAATTCAGAAATCAAAGAAGGTGTTGACATCTGTTTGGTTTGCTTCTCTCCTGATGCTGAACCCTCCCAACCACCCCACACTGAGACTGGAGAAAACCCCTGAAAAGCAGTGTCTTCATCGTCACTTGTTTAAAGGGAGAAAGACGGAACAGAGAACGGCGGTGGTCAATACATGAGGAGAACCAGTTAGGTGCAGAGGTTAAGGCACCAGGCTAGAAGCCAGGAGACTGTGAGCTCTAGTCCCACCTTAGGCACAAAGTCAACTGGGTGACCTTGGGCCAGTCCCTCTCTCTCAGCCCTAGGAAGGAGGCAATGGCAAGCCTCTTCTTTGCCGAGAGAACTGTAGGGACTTGCCCAGGTAGTCGCCAGGAGTCAACACTGACTTGAAGACGCGCACACACACACACACACACACACACACAAAGTGATCAATGCAAGGCATAGATACCCTCGGAAGGAAAGGAAGCATTAACATGGCTGCGACAGCTTGTGAGAGATGGTTAAAAATAATCTAAGAGACCCCTAAGGAAAAAGGGGCTTTGTGCACAGAAAATGAAAAGCAGAAGTCCAAGCTTTCTGCCTGATGGTTCCCCTGTGAAAATATTTTAGCGGAAAACATTTAAAAAACAACAACAAAACCTTTCCTTCAGAGATGACCATTGGGGGGAAATGTCAAACTAAAATTGAGCACAAGGGGAAAAGATCCATCCGTGCCTAGTCAGCAGCTTCCATACAATACTAGTTCCAGCACAGGAAGGCGACGTGGCAGCTGAACTGACTAGTTTGGAGGAAATTTTACACCTAGGATCCAAACTGGCCCTGTAATTTAGCCTGGACACCTCTGGACAATTGGCATCTTCTACCGAATCCTCACAAACACCATTGATTGATGTTTGGCATGCAAATGAGCCCCCCCCCCCCCAATCTTTGGCTGCCTTTATTTCAGTGTTGCCCAAACTTGGCCACTTTAAGATGAGTGGACTTCAACTCCCAGAATTCCCCAGCCAGCATGGCTGGCTGGGGAATTCTGGGAGTTGAAGTCCACTCATCTTAAAGTGGCCAAGTTTGGACAACATTGCTTTATTTGATCTTCAACTTTTTTCTTTTTCAGCCACAACTTACTCGTTCAGATTGCTTGTATTCTTCCCGAAAGGCAAGTGGAATAAAAGAAGGCTGCAGAACTTTTCTGAGCAGCAAAGACAGATGCCCGATGATCACGTGCATTCGGTGCCCGCTGGGGGTTTCCCTCGAGAAGGCAGTGAACGTCCTGATCTACTTAGCATCATTCTGCCCATCTAAAAAGTTTAAAGATAATCCCCACCCCCTTTGTTAAATCAGTGTAGGTTTTAGCTATTGGTTTTCGCTGACCTCAGAGACAGCATGGAATCAGGGAATGAAGGGGAGGGTTTTGGAAAGATCCAGCCTGGTTCCTGATATTTGGGAAGAGCGGCCACCCCAAAACAGACCACAGCTGTCTCTGGCAGGCAAAGCCTTCACCCACTTTAAGAAAGCTTCAGTTCAGTTCTCCCCCCACTAAGTGGCAGCAATGCACTACAAACTACAGTGAGAAAAGAAAATGAACCGGCGTGTTGTATCCCTTCACTGGTTGCCACTAAGAGGGAACAAGGCTTGCACTGTGCGAACTAAATGCCTGCGGACCGAGGTTGTGGACTTCAGCAAGCAGCATTAGAAGCTGAATTCCACCCTTCGTAAGACAATGGTAGATCAAAGATCCCCCCACCCCAATCCAAGATCCAAAACAGATTTCAAAATAGCACACACCATTTCGGAAAGATCAGTTTGCACCAACCCTTGTGCAGCGTAGATGGGTCAGTCCTGGCCAATCCTTGGATGGGAACTATTAGAGAATCCCACAGCCGTAGACTGGATGGGGTGGGGGTGAGTGGGTGGGGACCTTCTGAATGAAGTCAATAGGAAGCCACATTTATTTATCTGTTTGTTGCTTATTTATACAGCTGCCCAGCCAAGACACAAATCAGGGTCGAGTACATAATTAAAAAGAGCAAATAATCACCATCATAAAACATATTGCACCAGAGGCAATTTCAAACAACCCTTATCAATCAAAAACAGCCAAGACTGTTGTAAAACTCCTGACCCAGCACCTGGGGGAAAAACAGGTCTTCAAGGCCTTCTGAAAGATAGGCAAGGTCAGGGCCACCTGAATCTCAGGGGCAATGCTGTTCCATAGGGCAGGCATAATGACCACTGCCATACTGCTGCCAAGAAAATGACACGGACACGTCCTTGAAGTCCTCAGGAGTGGAACTTTACTCGAAGTAGGTTTACCTTATATTGTGCTACAATAGCAAAAACAGTTAAGGAAGGGTGAGGACACTGCTGTGGAGAAGACCAGATGCAAGCTTTAGAGTCACACGCAACTATAGTCTGCTGGATGTGGAGAAGAGAAGGGGGAGTGGCGCTTTTATGAAGAGCGAGAGCTCAGAAAGAAACCCCTAGCTAGCAGAAGTTTCCTTTTCCATTAAACCATTTGCTTCAATGTTTTCATCAACAATCCAATACAAGCATAAGCAGTCCTTACAGGAGCATTTCAACAATCAGTACATAAATGATCGGTTCCTAACAACTCTGCCCTAAAACACAACAGAAACGTAGCGTGATACAGTTGTTTTTTTCTTTTGCGATTTGTGAAGCCTGCTTAATTGCCTAACCCAATACAGAAGAACATGAGCTGGACATAAACACAGGTGATTCCTAAAATTTAAAAAAAAGAAGAGAGAGAGAGAAAGAGAGAGAGAGAGAGAAGGAAACAGAGAATTTCTCTCTCTTCCTCTCTTCTTTTTCTTGTAGTAGCATGTCATAATCTAGAGATGGGCATATACGAAGCTGTGCTACCTGGCATTGCATCGTTTATCAATATCTGGAGGGCTACAGATTTTCCATCCTTGCTATAAATTCATATGCCTTCCATCTAGGCTTCATCCTTCCTGAGATAGCAATGTATAGATCTCTAATGATCTACTTGGAGTGAAACTCCTGTTTGGGACACCAGGGGTATTTTATGTACTGATGTAATTTCTCGATACGATATAATATATATATCATCTCACAACCTTGGGCAGTGCTCAAGAATCTCAACAAGCCCTCCTGAAAGACAATCCCATAAATATAAACAATAAAAAATGAATAAAAAGAGGGCCAAGCCATCCACCGACTCCAGCCCACCTGAAGGAGAAAGATGGCCCTCACTGGAAGCAGAATACGGGGTTGCAGCCTCCTCCAAGCTTTGAGGAGGGGCCGGGCCAGCTTGTGCGACTGCACAGAAAGGGGGAGAAGCAGACTCAAGGGCCGACTTGAGGATTGGCTGACATCACCCCGTGCCCCAAGTCTTTCAAAATGTGCTGTCCGAATCCCAAAGAACATTCCGCTTAGGTGGAATCACCCCATGCATTGGTTGTATCAGTCTTTCCAGTTTCCCCATCCTTCTCACCCTTGGCACTCTGTCCAACAGCTGATTATCATGTTGGCAGTCAGTTGTAGTAATTGAACTCAACCTTGGTGGGAGGGGAGTTGTGCAGAAGGTTAGGGAACCAAGGACCTGGCCTACTGTTATTTATAGCTGATTAAGCTTCATTCATCTTCACTGAAATGTTGCAGGAGATGGAAAGGATCCCAATACACATCTGTGTTTGATCACAGGCACCAGCTGCATATGGACCTCCTCCCCCTTTCGTGGAAAGACAGGCAGGGAAGAAAAGGGGACCAGTTAGCCTTCACACAGCTAAACAAACCAACATGGCATTTAGCCACAGGTTATCATGCTAAGAACCAAGCCTTTCGTAATGGGGTGGATGCCAGGTGAAACTCACACTACTTTGGGTGGGGACTGAGTCCAGAGAGATGGCCAGAGGGATATTTTGCCATGGTTTCTGATTTATTGGTCAAATGCAGATGTTTTGGAACTTGCCTGCGTGGTTTTACTCAATGCTTGTCAGAAACAAGCAAGCAAACTATCAATCAAACAAGCAAACAGAAAGAGTAAGGATAGCCAGACATGCTGGAAAGATTGTGGGCCCTTGAGAAAATCTTCCGGGGCCTCCTTGAGTTGGAGACTCTCTATCCTGCCAAATACACATCTGTCTTTCCTTCTACCTCATCAGCAAGCAGACGGATTTGGGTTTTCCACAGTAATCTATTGTGTTTATGTCAAACTTTCTAGCTAAGAGTCATCTGGTTATGGCCTGTGAGCTTTCCACACACCACCAGAGAATAGCAAAAAGTGTGTGGATGTAAAAGAGAGAGACTAACCTTGTTATTCTTTTGTTGGGTTCCCTCTGTGCTTTTAGCAAACATTCCTTCTTTAATGTGTGCAAAGCCCTCAGTGATCCCTGGATTAAGGTGATATTTAAGCGCAAGGACTTTTAACGGCTGTGCTTATTTAAGAAGCTGGGGGATTTGACAAACCCGCCCGAACACCTATTTTAAAGCTTCTTCTAGGCATGAGTGAAACAGGTTCTTACCTGATGGCTTAAGCATGGTAAAAACGTAAATTGGGAGCCAGTCTGGTGTAGTGGTTAAGGTGTTGGCCTAGAAACCTGGAGACAGTGAGTTCTAGTCCCGCTTTAGGCACGAAAGCTGGCTGGGTGACTTTGGGCCAGGCCCTCTTTCTCAGCCCAACTCATCTCACAGGGTTGTTGTGGGGAAAACAGGAGGAGCTACATGGTAGCAAGAGATACAGATTGGTCTCTTAGCCGCCACTGTGTCACCTGGAAGTTTGCAACCCAGATATATGATAGCTCTCACTGTAGACACAGCAACACATGTAGAGGGCACCAGATTAGGAAAGGCTGCAGTTGGCTGAGGGAAAGTTGCAACTAAAACTAGATGGGCGGAACACACAGTAGAGTAGGAATCTTGACTATGTCAGGGTATGATTCAGAGAAAATACACTGGGCTCCTATCCTGAAGACCTAGGTCCCAATCAAGAACTCAAGCATACGATTCCCTAATCAACCTAACTTCCAGCCAATCCTTGTATCCTGCACCCCAAGACAACAAACTGATCTATACAACTCAAGCAGGTTTGCTTACGCCGCCAATATTTTAACATACATTTTACAGAATGTGTCCCGCACAGCGATGTGCAATACAAAAGAACTACACAAATAATATAGCAGAACAAACCCACCCAAGGACAATGCGTGCATCATGAAAACATAAAGGGCTTGAGAGAATTAAAGAAAGAAATCCCATGAGTCAGTAAAGGATATCAGAATGAGCAGTGGGCGGGACGCTCAAGGGCCTCCTCCCCAAAGGAGGCAAGTTGCAAAAGAAGAAGTATCCTCCCCAGTCACCCTTATCTCAGAAGAAAGGAAAACATCTCCAAAGTGACCTTAATATATGGAGTGGTTCTTAGGAAAACAATAATCCACACCAGCTCCAGTAGAGGAGCCAAGTAAGATCAAGATAGCAGTTGTGTACAGAAAACTGGCTCCTGAATCAATGTTCTACCACCCATGATCCCTTCCTTGATGCTCACCAGGTCCCCTATCCCACCAGACTTCTTACATTTAAAAAAATAATAATTTCAAATAAAATTAAATGGCAATCTGGCATGCTGCAGAGTACCAGCCTCTGGTAGAAGCTTTATTTACAAAAATGCCCCTAAGCCCCATGGGGATTTTTAGTGAACAAAACTGGCCCACAGTTGTCGCTTACTCTAAGCTAGCTAGAAGGAAGAGACAAATTCTCCAGTCTGCCTTTTATAAATGGAAGTAGGGAGGGCAGGATTGCACCAGGTCACGTTCAGCTTTGTGAAGCACCCTTGACAGTGGTTCTCCAAAGGGGGAAGATCTCGGTTCTATCCTGTGGAATGAACAGAAAGGAGAAAGGGACCAGGTAGAAGGGAGCTGGCTTAGACAACAACCCTCTATACCCATCAACAAAAGCAAAGTGCAAACACCATCAAATTAGTCTTTCCTTCACACTTACCCCACTGTTGATAACAACAGGAATTTTGATAGTTGCCAGCAACAGGCACTCAAAAACCTACTCCAATCACATTATTTTAAACTCTCTTGGAAAAATCTTGCTGTTCCTTCTATGCTCCCTTGATGAAAATGCCCTCCACCCAGCAGTCCAGCTTCATAAAGAACAACACACTGTTTTCTTCCCTAAGTTTGGCCATCAGCCCAGAGGCAGCCAGAAAAACAGATGAGAGTGGCCGTGAGCAGCAGCAGGACCACAATGATAGATGAAACCTTTATCTGGACACCTAATCTCGTAATTATTAATTTTTCTAGGCCTTGCCATTGTCACTCTGTGCTGCTGAGTCAAATCAAGGAGGTAACAAGAGGGAAAACCCACTCACAAGGAAGAAAACCTCAACCGCGCTGAAGCCTACTTCCCTTCCCACAGACATTTCTGCAAAGGTCATTCAATCTAGTTCACGATAACTAACATTCTCCCTTCCCTCCCCAAATAACTAAATAAAGACATGGAAGGGAGGATTTCAGAGGATTTAGAAAAATACATTTCAAGAAAGGTCATGGATATTAGACTTACATGAAGGGAACGAAAAAGTATTGAACAGGAGAAAAACAAAGAGAGACCAAGTCAAGGTTGTCCCTTTCGCAAAATGACTTTGTTCCCAGGAAACGGAAACACTGTTCAACCAGTCCCTGTAATCAGCAGAATGGTTATCAAGGGTTTATCACATTTCAATGCTTATCTAAACCAAACAATCCGTAGAATGGTGGCTGATAAGGCCTCCCTGACGAGGTAATTTCAGCAATTAGAAACTCTACCATGTCATACCAGGTGGATCTGAACAGCCCTTCCACTTTAGACTGTGAAATCTTTTTTCTCCACCCTCTTCCAGAGCTGCTTTGCTGCCATTCTCTTTCTCAACATTTGTGGCCACCCACCCTATCAACTGCTGCCCTTTCAGCTCTCCCTTTCTTTGGTAGACACAACTTACTCTCCAAGACTTCTCGCTCCGAAAAAAACCCACACTTTTCTGACCGAAACCCAAGGGGTTGGTTCCACCTTCTCCTGGCTCCTGGGATCTCATTAGAAAGAAGAGCACCTGGTCAAATCAAGTGCCCACCGCCCTAAAGAAGGAAAGATCAACAGTGGGCAGCAATCCTTGAAGGTAGCAACATGACCCTTCAAACAGTTCTTTAGCTAAAAGCAGACTTCTACACCAGGGAGCATCCCTTTGAATCTGTCATCTCTAATTATTCAAAGATCAAATAGCAGGTGATGGAAATGACCTGTCTTTGCCTGGAGAGCTACTGCTTGTCAAAGAAAAATACTAGCCAGATAGGTTGGTATAAAGCCATTCTAGTGTTTCCAGTAAAGCAGGGAAGAAGGCATTCCTTCTAAAATGGCATCTTCCAAAAGGGCGCCTTCCAGATTTGGCAAAATACCCTCACTCTGTTTCCCTTCCCAATGTGGTAGTCTTGCAAAAGTCTTGGGATCAGAACTTTCAGATTTCCCACCTACTCTCCATACTGGTTGGGGAAGGGGACTATAACACTGACATCCAATCCATCTAGAAGGTTATGGGTTGGGGACCACAGTTTCTGGGTCCTGAGACGTGCTTGTATAAAATGAAAAAAACAAAACAAAACAGAAATGTAGTAGAAACTTACATAATTGTGGCTTTAAATCCAAGCAGATGTGAAGGGCTCCAATTGGAGGATAACAGTTGGGAATGGGGTGGGGGGGACAACAGGAAAGGATACACAACTCATCTCTTTAACATTATCCCTCCAGTCAAAATTGGACCATCCTCACTGTTTTTAGAAAATGGGAAAGCAAATTTCTCACAGCCCCCCACCCTCCACTCTACCCCATATCCTGTCCTGTCTAGTTGACCCTATGGAAACATCCCTGTGTGAGACGTTAGCATCACTGCAACTATGTTCGTGACTTGGTTCAGATAGGAGGTCTGGTGTCAAAGAAGTTATAAACAAGCATTGGCTGAGCTAAAACTGAAGAACCTCTTGCTATTATTTGGTCTGTTTTTTTAATGAAGGAGCTTGGATATGCGGTAAGTCAAAGAATAGGAGCATGCCTTAGAATTGTACTTCTAGGTCTAAATTGGCACTATTTCTAAGGACCATTATTTCCAGACTTATGAATGTCCCAAACAGCACACAACTAGACCTGTTTCTTACTGGCCATCTACTCTTAACTAAAACCTTCATCCTTCTGCAAAATCTTTAGGAGAAATCCTAGCTGCCAACTCTTCAAAGTTTTTATTACAGAGGGTTTATTTTCCCTTGCTTTTGTTTGCACAACTATGCCCAGCTTCAGAATTATGCAGGGCTTAATTTAGCTAATTTGTTTATCTTGCTAAACAGAGTGTTTTCTGCTGCCTTGAGCAGAGATGGACTTTCAATCTTACCGTGTCCAGACGTGCTGGACACCAAAACAGAGATGACCAGAGACTAGATACTGTTGACAGTTTTAATCCGTCTACTTTTCCCAAAGCTTGCTATCTGTCTGCAGTACTGAAACTGGCTTGAATTTTAGAAGCTAAGGAATCCTAGATTTTATAGACCATCGCTAAACAAAATAGAGTGGGAAAAATCCCAAACAGACACAAGCAATGGAAAAGCAATCACTCTAGCCGATGATAGTGTTGTGGGATTTTCCAACAACTTTTTTTCAATCAAAATTTAATGAATGAAGAAACAAATCCAGATGTGGAAGGCTGTTTCCCTTAATAAATCATGATGCATGCATTTGGCATGCAAAATGCAAACTAATCTGTTTAAATTACAAGAGTTAATGTGCTTATAAAAATATAATAGGATGTCTTCATGGTTTTAATCACAAGTATACATCTTGAATTTCAGAAAAGATTACCTAGCTCAAGTATCAGATTTTACAGTTGAACACTCATCAAAGTGAGTTCCATAAACATTCACTGAGCAAATCTTTTTCTCCCCATATGACCTAAATCATCTTATTTACATCTGCACCAATTTGGAATCACAACTCCTTATGCAAATCACACCACCTCATGGAACAGAATTGAATAATCTTTCACTTTTTTTTTTTTTTTAAAAATGTCACTGGTTCATATTTCGTTTTCTAGTTAACATTCATTAAAACAGATCCTGTGTTCCGACCTCACATTACATCTAAAAACTCCATGATTCACTGAAACTACAAAAATGTGCTTGCCCAATGACTACAGGGCTAAACACCCACAATGCAATCCAACTGTACTGCAAAGTGAGCAGATACAGAAGCTGATCTTATGGTAGTAGGAGGCATATGGTGAAAAAGAGAGAAGCTTTAAGGACTTGATTAATTACAGTTGATATGACTCTCACCGTTTCTTTCGAGGATAACATGGAATCCTGAAAAAGACAGTCCCCTTTCATGAAGAACACAGAAGCCTCTTCAGATCATTTTTGACCCATGCACTACCCTACCACCCAATTCATACTTTTGACAACCAACAGGAAAACCTAAAGCACGCCAATCCTTTGAAAACAACCTCACATTTCGCACTTCTTGTTCAGAGCACCCAATCTACCAACTATAAATTGTCACTGTGGATGTTTATAGGAGGCCATAAACAGCTTTTTATCACTAGGTGATTGCATTCTGAGATCCAACCAATGGTGCAAGGCCACCTATTACACAGAAAGCTTAGTCTACAAAAATACACAGTGTACACACCAGCTTCTTCTCACCATTTCACCATCTACAGCTTGTGGTATGTAAGGACAGGCAACCTTACATTACTATGTAGTTATTGTAACTTTGAAGCTGGGGTGGAGAATCCTTTTTTTTTGGGGGGGGGGTCAGATACTGGATCTCCATGTGGTAAACAGAGAGGAGGTGGGAGAGAAGCCAAGGATGGCCACCTCTTTCCATTCTTCTCTGTGCCAATGTTATGGATTATAATTACTTGTGCTGGAAAGCTGAACTGAACTCTTGCAGAGGGCTTCTAAATCCAGGCTGAAAGTTGCAACTTGACAACATCTGCTGGAAAACTTGGGAATAGCCACAGTTGAATGGTTAAGCATCTCCTATATGTGAAGAAGGTCTCAAGTTCAATTTCTTGTGTCTACTAAAGGATACTAAAGGATACTCCAACCTCAAACTGCAAGTCAGTGCAGAAAATACTTGAGGAAGCTAGTCAAAGGCTTGCCAACAGGACATTTTCCACCCATTTCTGAGGTTGGAAAGAGGCATGGAACTGGAAGGCTAGTTGCTGGTGGAATGTATGGATCATTACTCTGGCTTCCTTAGCTCTTACACAGGAGAGGCACACAGCATAATTTTTTTAAAGGGATGGGGAACCTCAGAGCCACCAGATGATGCCGAACTTCCAGCAGCCTCAGCCTGCATGGCTAATAGTCGAAGATGCTGCAGATTGCTATTGAGCAACATCCAGAAGGTCACAAGATCTTGTCTGACTCAAGACATTGAGTCCCTATCCTCAATATCTCTCAATATCTACCCTACCATGGAAAGCAGAAGCAGAAAGAGAAGATACAGGCAACAAAATATGACACTGAGAGATACCAAACCAAATATTTGCACTGTTTTATGAAAGACTGGGGAAAGAGCCAATCAAACAAGCAAGCTAAGCCTCAACCAAACAAGAAATAAAACGTCAGGCCTCAACAACCTCTTCAGCTTGATAGGAAATTCTCAAACTCATCCTTGAGGTCTGCTTATGTGCCGTCAAGTCGGTGTCGACTTCTAGCGACCACAGAGATGGGTTTTCTACATGATGATCTGTCTCTACCCTGGTCCTTCAAGTCTTCCAACAGTGTACCCATCACCACTGTAACAGTCCATCCACCTTGCTGCTAGTCATCCTCTTCTTCTCTTTCCTTCCACCTTTCCCAGCATTAGAGCCCTCTTCAGAGAGCTACATCTTCACATAATACATCTGAAGTAAGATAATTTGAGCCTGGTCTTCTGTGCCTCAAGTGAGAACTCTGGGTTGATTTGTTCAGTGATCCATTTGTTCATTTTCTTGGCTGCCCGTGGTATTCTCAGGAGTGTTCTCCAACAACCAAGTTCAAAGGCATCAATACTCTTCCTATCTTGCTTCTTCAAAGTCCAACTTACACTTCCATAAAGTGTCACAGGGAATACCACTGCTTGCACGCCTGAGGTCTGCTGAAGCAATAAATGTGAAATAAAACCCACCTGCCCCAGGCAGTTTTCTCAGAATCAGTTTGCCCAGGTTTCACTTCCACTAAAGTTTCTGAGAAACAGCTAGCACAGGGTTTAGTGTCTTTTTTCTTGCTGCCACACATTTGCTTTTTAAACCCAGACATTTGCAGGAAGACTTTGTCAATTTTTTTTTTAAATGCACACAGCTTAATGATGTTTGCTAATGTTATCAGTGCCAAGTTAAATTTAGCTTGAATAAAAGAAATGGTAGCTCTCTGAAGCCATAAAAACAAGCGCCCTATGGAAGCGGAGCAATTAAAATAGGAGTTTTATAGATACAAAGAAATAAAGTGTACTAAAATGCTGTGCACATGTGTGAAGGGGGTGGAGATGGGTTGCCCTCTGTCTGGAGGGAAAAAGGGGAGCAAATTGAGTAGGTCCCTCAGGATGTGGGGAGAGGCAAATAGATCAGGATAACATTGGAAACAATGCTGGGCCAGATTCATTCTTGAATGAGAGGCCACTTGGGAATTCCCAAGGCTGCAAATTAAGCTGGGAAGTCAAAACAGAAAATTCCAGAAAAGGGCAACATCAAATTACTCATACACAGATGTCAAGAAAATTGCATGATTGGTCTGAAAATCATCTTTGCCTTTCTTGGTTTTTAGCTCTGTCTTTCAAGACACCCTGAGGGGCTCCTTCAGGAGCCGGAATGTTTGCCTTGGATGACGCTTCCCTGGAATGCAAGATGTTGTTTCCAAGGAGATATTCCAGCTGTGGACCTCTAGGACAGCAGCCCAACAGGAATAATGATTCTGGACCCTGATGATCGATACCTTTTATTAAAATTAATCAGTTTAAATATAATTCCAAGAGTTATTTCAGTATTTGGGGGTTTCTCACAAGTTCCCACCAACCTCAGAGGAGAAACTATGGAAGAAAAAAACTGCACTGATGGATGGTACAGCCAGAAGCAAATGAACTTCTCTCCTCTTGGCTTTAAGAAGTAGCTGACAACTACTGGGTGTTCCAGGAGCTGGAAAGTGAAGAAACTGCTAAAGCAAGGAAACCCTGCAGTTTCCAATTAGTATGGGGGACAATTGCCTGAGGATGGAGTAGGGACAACCCTTGCATCTTAACTGAATTGGCAGATCCCCAATCCAATCTTCAACTTCAATTATGCACCTCTAACATGAGACACACCGTTGATTACTGCTGATTATAATAGATCTAAGCTAATGAATTCTGGGGTTAATGGCCACCAGACATGACAAATGTAAGTGATGGAAATCAACCAGTGGAAGATCCTCAGCAGATGGTAGCCCCTAGCTGACCCAGAAGCTATCTCGGTGAGGTCAGATCTGGGTGATGCTTGGAAGGAAGACTGCCTGGGAATTCCAGGATGGTAAATGAGGTGGCACCTCTAAAAAAAAAAAAATCCCAGGAGATGACAATCATAATCCACTTCCATAACAGCACCAAAAAAAACCTTCTGGAATGCAGCCACTAGGGTTGAAGTTCAACTCAAAAGCACCAATGCCTTAACTTTCACTGCCTCCTGGATTTCCTTAGTCCCAGCCTGCCCTCTATTCATCTATCCTAGTTACAATCCTGTCATCACAGAACTTTAGGAGGTATCTCCTTTTTTGCCACTGCTGTTGCCCTGAATGCCCAAACCAGTTTTTCCCATGAGACATATGTGAAATCTCCCATCTTTGGCTCCAACTTCGGGGATCTGTTTCTATGCCTCTTAGCTTCCTTCCTGTGACTCCGAATGTCTTATTGTAATAGTTGCATTCCCTGGTGGAAAACTATCAATTCCATCTATCCTAGAGCTTATGAGGAATTGAAAGGGGGAGAGATACTGCAGAGCATGCCCTATTTAAAAGCTTTACATTTCTAGGACTTGCCACAACTAATTACTGCACCAGCGGTGACCCATATTTCCTCTAATATTTTGCAATAAACCATATTTTTATCAGTAAGGACACAATTCCCAAAGGAGCAAACGATCTGGAAATGCAACATGATCTCTTCCCTCCCCTTTTCTTTTGCAGGGGGTTGAGAGAGCTGTATTACAGAGGAGAAATATTTCCTCGGGGACACAGAATGTTAACTAGTTCATTTCAATTCCACAGCCCAACTGAACACATCCAATGAGGCAGTGCTAGTGGCTTACTGTGCTCTTAATGAGATGCTGAAATACAGTTGAGGTGACACTCCTTAACTCTTGGGAGGGGAGAACTGCTCCAATTGTCACCACTGTCATTTTACAAATATGGAAATGTAGCCCACCGAGACTAGAGACTAACCATATGTTCAGCATGTCTGATTAGCTCTGGATTATCCCATCACAGAAACATATATTTTAGTGAGACTGTTCAGCAGCCACGTAACCGACATGGATCTGAAAAAGTAATCAACGAGTGGGCAGCTGTTTGGATAATAAATGAATATTCAAGATTTAAGGTAAAAAAAAAGTAAAGATCCTCTCAAGCAGAGCTGATGACTTCATGGATGTATGATGTCCGTGTCGTTTTCCAGGCGTCATACAAGAGTACTTGCCAGGGCTTTCTTGGGTGAGTTTTCATGTCCCAATCTGGCCTACAACTCTGCGATTTCTTGCTTGTTTCTCATTCAAGTGTAAACCAGGCCTGACCCTCTGTGCTTTGAGATCAGCTAAGGTTGCCTTGGGGCTGTCTTCAGAAATAGCACGCACAAGGACGAACATGTTCAGCGTATGGCCTCTTCCACGAATAGAATTCAAGCAGATGGAGAGTCACGGCTCCCCTAAAAATTACTAGAAAGCTGCTGTTGCCAGTGAACTGTTGGCTTTCCAGATGTTGAGCTCTACTTTCCAGCAGGCCCAAGTCAGAATTGCCCAAAGGGAGAGGGGAACTGTAAGACAGAAATCCAAACCACCACGCATTGCCCCACTGGTCATGGCAACCAGTGGCTTCCTTGTCTGACTCTCCTGCCTTTCTACAGTCAGCAACCCGGTGCCCTTAAAATATTTTAGACCACATTGCCATTGTTCATTGTTATAAGCCAGCTCTTGGGATGTGCGGGTGTCCATTTCTACATTGTACAAAGCAGGAACTGCAAGTTCTTTGGAGGGGGAGGTGTTGGTGGGAGTTGTTGATGCAGGATTGAAACAAAGAAGGGGAAGAAAGAAGAATGTATGGCTCTGTATCTGAAATGAAGAGATGACCGGCACTCTTGCATGAAAAGTATCGAACTCATTTATTAAAACATATTTCTGGAGCTTGTTGAAGAATTGGGGATTTCCTCAGACATTTCCATCCCCCCCCCAAAAAAACCCCATCATCATCAGATGAACTGAGAAGAAAGAAGAGGGTCAAATAAACTCTAGGCAAGATGACCAATCATGGTTAAGGAAAAGTGAACAGCTCTGAAGTGAAAAGTAAATCCATGTGTTTCACTGGAAGTGACTTCAAATTCAAGCTTCTCAAAACTGGATCAATCACAGATTGCCCTGTTTCCTCCTGGGCTCTAATGTATATGTTGTGGGCAGAACTACTAAGTTTATAGACAAGGCAGTTCAGTTTAGAACCCGTTGCATTGAACCGATCAGGGTATCATGTAAAGGCGATGTATTTAACTGAACGTTGCTTCTTTGTAGTTAGCATATATGTATTTTATTATTGTATTACTTTACCCTATTTTGTCCTGGAAATAGACCTTGTACTTTACCTTTATTTTCTTTGATATGGTCATAAGACTAATCAATCAATAATCTATCTATCTATCTATCTATCTATCTATCTATCTATCTATCTATCTATCTAAACAGGATCAATGCTCAGTTACATAAAGTGGAAGCTATATTTTTAGTGCTTCTGTTGTAATTTTTCTAAAAGTAGAGAGAAGATCTCCACCCATAAAAGGAACAAGTGTCTCTGTGTTTTTAAAATGTTCAGAGTATCAACTGTACAAATATATCGTGCTTACTTGCTGATAAAAACAAATTTACAGGTTGTTTGATTTGAAACCATAACGATTAAGGAAGTTGAGGGGGGGGAAGAAAGAAAGAAAGAAAGAGCGAGAGAGAGAGAGAGAGAGAGAGAGAGAGAGAAGGAAAGGGCAAACTCTCAAGGTCATTTCCATGGCCTAATCTTATCGCTACTGGTGGAATATTAACTAACCAGGTTCACTCTAAATCAGCCACTCCGCTTTTGCGACAGAATGGAGTGACGGGGAGTGACAAACTTTCTTTAATCATATTTCTTTGGCAGGGCTATCTTAGTTTTAACGAAGCTCCAGTACAGGAGATGTCGGGAAATATCAAGAGCTGTTCACAGAGAGGAAAATCTGAAAGTACAAAAGCTGGGTCTTCTACGGATAAAAGTGTATGCAAGCTCTCAATTACGTAGGACAACAGTTTGGCATGGTGCTATCTATGATAAATTGGACACTTTTGGTAATTCTTTTCAACAGACCTGGAGGTATTCCAAACCACATGCCAAGCTGGCACCATGCAGAGATGATCCTCTTAGCCAATAAGGCCATTTAACACACTACAGGTGTAAACATCAAAACAATGCTAGCAACATAATGATTTTTACATTTCCTGATGGGCTCCTTAAAAGTCGTAAGAATTAACATCTACTTCATTCCCAAAATCGGCTGTTACATTTGTCTAATACCTTTGTAGTGATTTGAACACCATCCAGAAAGCCTGTTGGTGGCCAGTTTAGAAGCATAATAGAGATGTCCCTGGTCTCCCATTTTAATCCTGATGCTAATGCTTCCTCTGAGTTAACCACAGTTAACCTTTGGAAATATTCCGGTTAGAGCTAACAATACCTGGAGGGAATCTGAACCAAACAGGGGGAAAGGTTTAAAGCCCACCTCTCTATTTACTGAGATCCTAGTTCTGTTTTGGAAAAATATGGGGAACCCTAGATATATGAGGAACCAAGGAAATAGCCTTATTCTAAGTCTAACTATTTGTCCAGCTACTTCACTTTGTCAGTTATCAGAAGTTTTTCCAAGCATTACCTGGAGATATCAGGGATTAAGTCAGGACCTTTTTGCACACTAAAGATGTCCTCTCTAACTTGGCTATTCCTTGATTGCTATCAGCAAAATCCAGGTACGAAGGGACATGCACTTCAGCAGCACACATTTTCCTTCTCACTGTCCCCACTGTAGTTCTCTTGTGCACTTTATGTCTGCTTTGGAAAATCCCCTAAAGTCTTTCTTTTGAATGCCACGCATGAAACCTGAACCCATTTCCTATCTTCTCTCTCCTGGCTCCTGGGCATGGACTTAAGAACTGGCATGCTCTGACTGCTTTTCTTTCACTGTATTTTGTCTTGCTTTAATATCCAGAAGGAAAGAAAAAAGATACGGAAAAGAAAAACAAAGGAAAGGAAAGGAAACTAACAGGAAAGGAAAGAAAAGGACCCCCCCACACACACACAAAAAAAACCTGCTCAAGAGTAATACAGATCAGTCTTTCCATTAAAGTGCAAGCAAGTTCTCCCTTGCTAATTGCTCTTTTCTATTATTTTCAATGGGCAAACTTGAGTCAGAGTTCTTCTAGCTGACTGGGGCTGCGGGTTGCTGCAAGCGAATGCAGGTGAGGAAATCCATTTCACAAACAATTTTGCTGTAGGTGGTGTGGAAATTTGGAAATCGGTGGAAGCAAGCCATAATCCCCTCTGCCCTTACCAAACCTAAAGTTTGGGGCTGGTCATTTTACCGAACCTTGTTTTAAAACAGCCTGCATCAGGGGATCCCATCCTAAAACCATTATTTTTTTTGTTTAAATCGAAAGCTAAGAATGTGAAAAAGAGGAGGAGGAAGAATTACACTCACGGTTTGGCTTTCATAGACTGGAAATTGGAAGTTGTTCTTTTAGTTAGCTATTGTAATAGCATTTGGTAAAAGACAATAAATGAGGCAGATGGTCAAAATGAGCTATTTTTTTCTCTCTCTCCCCCACCATGTATTAATAGACAGCTGAACTGAACAAATACTCTGACTCCCAGCTGCTAATGGCCAAATTTCTCCCTATTTTAAAAGAAAAGTGAGTGCAACCAATTAAAAAAAAAAAAAAGCTTGTTCAGATTTTAATTACATAAATGCATGGGACTGTTCCTTTTGTTCAATGAAGATATGGAACTGGGATGTGAATTTCAGTGCCAACAATATCTGTAGACATCTTGAGGATCAAGGTGTTGGAAACTGTTCTACCACAGAACAATTCTGAGAAATTCCAGTTCTCAGGGACATAAAATTAATAATGCAATCTTGTGTGTCTCTTTTAAGGCAAGGTGTGGACCTTCCTAAACAAGCTCAGCAGGGTTACATGTGGTTCTGAAGTCTCTCTTTATTAGTAAGCAATTCTCTATGTTTTTCCCCATTCAGGTACAGACCTATTTAATTCAGAACACCGTAACCATGTGCCTTCACGCTCAGTAAGATTACCTCACTCCATTCAACTTTGGCCAATGTTCGGAAACTGAATCTAATACCAAATGGATTTTCCAGGTCGTTCTCAATGCTTCTGTTCTAAGCCATCAGAAGTCAAGAAGACATCCTGAATCTAATACCAAATACCTGGATTTTCCAGGTCGTTCTCAATGCTTCTGTTCTAAGCCATCAGAAGTCAAGAAGACATCCTGAATCTAATACCAAATACCTGGATTTTCCAGGTCGTTCTCAATGCTTCTGTTCTAAGCCATCAGAAGTCAAGAAGACATCCTGAATCTACCACCAAATACCTGGATTTTCCAGGTCGTTCTCAATGCTTCTGTTCTAAGCCATCAGAAGTCAAGAAGACATCCTGAAGAATGGTAATCCACTTCCAAGGAAGCTCCAAGGACAGATCCATGAGGTCAGCAGGAAACCTCACCTGCATCAATCCTATGGAATGGTAACTACACATGGGCCTAATTCATTTTCTATCTTATGTTACGCTCCTAAGCAGCAAAGAAACAGAAGATCTTAAAGACAAACACCTTCCTCATCATGGGTAGGCACTGTTTTTGATTTGCTGGTCATATTTGGAATTCAAGAGCATTTCACAGGCAGTAAAGGTTACCCCGCAGGGTTTACTCATTCCTCAAAATTGGAGGCATGCTGGTCACCAGTTATCAAAAAGGAAATTAGAGGTAGTTGCTGCTGCTGTTTTCAACAAACACTCATCCCTACAGATAATCTACACACACACACAGCTTCTGTTCTCTTTTTTCTCATCAGGTGGGCACACTTTCAGATACAACATTGGGCTGCAACCACCCACCAATTTTATTCTTTAAAGATGCTCAAGAGACATGTGGGGCTGAGAGACATTTCTTGAAATATGGGTAATGTTCAAGGTTGGTGCTTTACTTTGCATAATGCCAACTTTCCATCTCAATGTTTAATTAAATTTTAATTAAAAGCTTCTTAGTGAAAATTAGAGGCAGCTGGCAGGCCCCAAGGGAGGAATTCATAAGTGCCCCAAGGATGCTGTTCCTATAGGAAACTGCCCACAGACTGTGAGCATCTTCAGGGGTTCTAAGAGATGTTCCATCAACAAAAGAATACGGGTTTGCAGAAGGAGCAGAGCAGTGTTGGACCCTACCAAAAAGGGGGGCTCAGGACTTCTGAAGAGCTGCAAAGCAACTTCTGAACACAGAGAAGAAACACTATGCAACCACAATGACCTTCCAACCATCGCATTAACCCTAGCAAAAGTGTTACGTTCCATTACCTGCATTTAACACTCCATGAAACCACAAGAAGGATGTCCACTTGACAGCAGAGGCCTCCAGTTGCCATTTTCAGGAGCAGCAGTTCTTATTAATAGGGGGGCACAGACTGTTAAGTGTGGGTAAGTGGGATGGGGCAGCCTTCCAAGAAAGAAGAGAAGCAACATGAGGTCTGGAAGCAGAATCTGAAATGAGGTTACTCTAACAGCAGGAAAGTCTTCAAGAAAAGATGAAAAAGCCATAAAAAAACCCTTCTGATGCTCCTTAGCAGAGGCTGATTTTAAAAAGTTATTTGCATCAGAATTAACATGAAGAGCAACAGGGCTTACTTAGCATATTAATAGTTTTGCTTGCAGGAGAGACAGCCACCTTCCAATAAACATCAGCCACAGAAGGGCTTAAGTGACTTGTTTTAACTGCCCGCTAAGTAGTCTTGACAAGGAGAACCTTCCCACTAAAAATGTGCTTAAACACTTCACTATCTGGCTGCTGCGGGCCTCCTCGGGAAAAAGAGATTTGCATTTGGAAACGGAATATTAGCAAGAAGCTCCTCTACAGGAAATGAAAGTGTTGATTGTATCTGTTGCTACCAGTGTTTCAGAATTAAAGCCAAGACCCTCCCATAGATGCTGGTTCTCAAAAGCCTCAGCAAGTGGCAGCAACTGGCATGCATTGTCTAAGTTGGGAAGAAAAGCTGGATTTGGCCTGGCCAGTAACTTCCAGAGAATTCTGGGCTATAGGCTAGACTGCGAAGTTGAACAAGCGATCCAGAAGGTTGGCAAGGCAAAGTTCAGCTCAAAAAGAGCCTTTGGGTTTTAGTCCAAAAAGGCAGTAGGCTTGAGGAGAGTGTCTCGACTTTATTATTACTAATTAAATTTGCATGCCACCCAACTCCCAGTGCCTCTCAAGTAAAGACATTTTAAAAAATATGAGACAAGAATAAAAGATGACAAGAACTGGACAGGAATGAAAAAGAAACACACCTACACAATCCAAGGGGGCTTCCTTCACCCTCGCCAAACCCACCCTCCATTAATCAGATAAAAAGAATTGAGGTGTCAAGACAAAATTCATTCGGATGGATGGATGGACGGACAATCTGGTTAGGTAGCTGTAGTTGCTGAGTAATTTTATCAGACTGTGAAGATGCAGAATAACTGTTCTCAGCCAGGTGTGAGGCCCTAGAATTGTCTGGCGGTCTGCCATTCAAGCATTTATTACCTTGGGTCAAGTCTGCTTAATTTCTGGCACCATAAGGGTGCTTGCATTTGCTTAGTCATTCTAGTATGGTGCCCTCCAAGTCTCAGGTTTCCCAGCCAACACCTGGAGAACATCAGATTGGGGACAGCTGATGTCATCTCAAAAGGGACGTGATCTTTAGCTTACTACCAACCAGGACAATGGTGTGGAACAAAGCCAGAACATTAGAAGTAAAGACGGGCTTCAATGGTCAATACACATGTAATGGTCATCCTTGTTAAAGGAACCAAAGCCATGATTAGCTCATCATTCAGTTTAATCCAACTATTAAGGTTGTGATGGTGCTGGTGGTTCATGGATAAGGCAAGGTCTTAGGACGTCAGCTGGATGACAAGTTTGGATACTTGCAACTGACTCTTGCTGCATTTAGTTCATTCAGATTATCTAAGGATTCTTTGCTGCCAAGAGCAGAAGGAAGAGAGGGGAAATACTTTCTTCCTTCTATCAAACAATGATTATTATTTTAAAATATTTTAAAACATTAGTGAACAACCAATACAAGTTATTCTTTATATTTGCCATTTTCTACACAGACACCCTTTCCCCAAAATGAAACCTTTCTGGAAATTGAGAACGAATCAGAAGGATAAGGTCACATTTCCTTGGAAACACATCTTTGAAATAAGAAATCTATGGCTTAAATGAGTATCGACTGATGGTTTCCTTAAACACAGGGAACGTGGTTTCACCCAGAAATAGGCAAACTGTGGGAGTGTGGAGCAGGGGTGTGAAACATGGACTCTCATCCCCAGAGGAGCGAAGAAGAGATAAGAGGATGAGACTGGCCCCTCCCTGAGGAATGCTAGTGATGTTTGTAGTTTGACCCTGGGAACGGCTCTCAGTCTGAGAAGATTCTGTAAATGGTGTGAAGCCAATTAAACCTTGCTGGATTGAATCTGTATTGTGCCCTGGAGTTTCCTGGGCTAAACCTGACACAAACAATGTACAAAATAAATAAATAATCAGGGACAAGGAGGAGAGTGGGTTTAATAGAGGTTCTTCAAAACTGGTTCCCTTTCCAGCAAAGCCAGAAGATGAACTTCTCTGCCTAACTCAGTTTAATAAAATGCATCTATTTCACACTCCACTTATTGGATGAATGGTAGCTGTTTTGTCCTCACAAGCAACCATGAGAATGGAGCAGTGATGAAAAGAGGAAGTTATTTATTTAACCCCTACCCCCCACCCCAATCGCACACAGCCTCTGAAGTGATTGCTCAACATTATCAGCATCACCAGATGATCCTTCCTTGTTAATGCACCGAAAGCAACTTTATTTCCAAAGTTACTAGAGAAAGAAACAGAGAACTGGGGCATTATTCCCTCTTTTCCTTTCCTTCCCCTCCCCCCTGGTTTTAAAGCATGCTCCTCTCTGTTCTTAGAGGTGGAATTATATCTGCTTGACTTGAAATCGATCAGCCCCGTTCTGACAGTACAAAACGCATTAGAAGTAGAGCATTCAGGCACTAGGGAGGGAGAAGGAAGCCTAAATGGATTAAGATCGCTAAGAAAGAAATGACCAGCTTCTACACCTTGGAAGGGAATTACAGAATGAGCTCCCTAACCCACCATATCTCACAAGAAAAGTCTTCCTAATATTTAACTAAAATATCTCTTTTCTGCTAAGGTTCAGTCCCTATCTCGAAGGAGCAACAGATAAGAAGTTTTTTCCGTCTTCTGTGCAATGGCCCTTCAGATATTTGAAAAGGGTCATCCCGTCACAATTCGCTTGACTCTCCACCCCACTCTAACTGAACCCAGAACTTGGGTGTCACATCATTTCTGGAAGGAATATATTCCAAGAAAAATAAGAGCTCCGTGGCTCTTTAGAAATGAACAGTATTGTATAAACTTGGGGAAGGACAGGCTGCTTTATCCAAATGCTTCCACGAGCAAGTTGTTTTAGGATTTTTCACGGTCTGCTCAGGGTTTTACCCACTTAAATAACTTGGAGTCTTCTGCCAAGTTGGCTCCCTCAATGTTCAATCCCCAGTTCCAGATAATGTGTTATTAAATCACATCTTTTCTTCTCGCTCCTTTCTAGCAATAGCATCACCAGGCATTCTGTAGGAAAACTACTGAGAGAATCATGAGCACCACCCAGCTTCCTCCTCCTCCTCCTCCTCCTCCTCCTCCTCCTCCTCCTCCTCCATCATCATTAGACCGAAGATATCCCTTGGAAATGTTACTTCGGAAGCAACCCTTTTCATTATTTCAGAATAACCCAGCAGAGGGCACTTTAGATTCACAGACCACACTTCACTTTCTTTTGTCTCAAAGAACCCCCGAAGCAAACCTTGCCAAAACAAAGGTGGAGCTGTCTGCTCAGAAATGAAGATATTGCAGCTTTCATCCTCCTCCTTTCTATCCCTCCTCAAGTTTTATTAAGTTCTCATCTTTAATTCATACCTGCAGTGGGGTTGATGTCACTCTATCTGCCTTTTCTTTCCTTTGAATCTACAAAGCTCTGAGAGGAAGCCTACAAAGATATCTTCGCCTTCCTTGTTTTCCAATTTAAATGGTTTGTTAACATTTGACTAACATCAGGAGAGAAGGATATTCTTGCAGAGAGCAGGGCTGCAGAGATCAGGAGAATACTAACTATTAGATCATTAAATCTTCCCTCACCGCAAAGGGCAAAGTATGGAGCTCATCTGCATATTAAACCCATTCGTCGTCCAGTTAGTACTTCGCGACCTTTTTCAACCAAAAAGGAAGGACCAGCAGAGCTGTGATGAAAGCATGCCGCGTTCTGAAAAAGTCTATTGTCACCATTTGCAAGGGGGTTCTCTTTGTTTTTTTTCCTCAAACAAATACAGGAGCATACAAAGCAGGCTTTACGTCCTCTGACACCATAGAAGGGAGTTTTTCAAACTTTCAACCCCAGTGCCCACTTGGAAGGGCTATAAATCCATGAGGGTGACCATTTACAAAAAGGCCGCAGATAAGAGTGGAATCGGGACATAGGACCCTACGCACTGAAAGAAACAATCTGATTTGATGCGGACGATATTTATTTTAACAAGAAAAGAAATTTACTATAATTGTTATTATTAAGATATCAATGTTTTAATCTCTAACTTCTTCACACTTTCACATTTAACTGGAGACAAGCAGGAGGGTTAAGGAAGTTTTGAGGCCCATCTAGAACAGCACTGTGATGGTTCAGAACTACAGTTTGAGAAACAGTATCACGTATCAGAGATGGACAATTTCCCCACAATCAAGAGCCACAATCAGCTGGAGGATCACAAGTGCCATCACCAGAAGAAGCAGGGCTAATTTTGCATCTTCTGGTTGGATGACTTCTGGGTTTTAATGCATGGGAATGGGAGCAAGAAGCTTCCAGGAGGCATATTCTAAGCTTTTGCCAAGCCTTCACACCTCCTTGTGTCGAGCATAGTAACTGGTGGCTAATTCAGGGACCAAAAACTCTTAACTAAAGCAAACACATTAAAGCTAAGTCACAACTATTTAAATAAAAGATTTGTTACACACTTATCTCACTCCAGAATAGATTGAACTCTCATAGAACAGAACAGACATGGATGATTGGGCTTCTTTCATTCAACAAATGTACGCCTGCTTTGGATCACATGGTCCACAAAATCATAAGAACTAAAGAAAAGCTATGATGATTCTGTCTGAAGTGCATCAATTGTAATATTCTGTGACCACTGTGGCAATTCCTGATGTTGTGGTGGCCACCAAATTTTGGACTAGCTTTAATTATCACCAGTAAGACAGCACCAAACAGTGTCTTGGTTGCATTTCCCATCTACTGACATTAAGGGACATAGTGCCTTTGCCTAAAAAATAACATCTCCCTCATGCTAAATTTGATTCATGATGGCTTCACGGACCTATCTGCGTTGGATTCTTGGCACTCCAAAGTGATTTGCCCTTCTCTTCTTCGAGGAAGGTTTTTTTCAGCGTAGTATACAGCCCTGGGACTTTGGGGGAGTCTCCCATTCTACTACTAACCGCATCCAACTCTGCCCTGCTTAGCCTGTTTCCATGGTCAGTTAGATGCCACCATCTGAACTTGGCAGGAGACTTCACCTTCTATGGATTTCCCTAAGTCACTCTGGGGCAAAGTTTAATTATGATTTCTACTTTGCAGCATTTATATTTAAGGCACTCAGGTGCTGTTGAAGGTAGATGACCATCACGGCTGCTCTCCCATCACAGTTCTTCATCATGAAGCTGAACAGTTTAGAGAGAGTCACTTCCTAACACAGGACCTCACAGAGCCTCTTGCTTTGCATCAAGAGGCTGCATGTTCCATCACCAGCATGTTCAGTTACAGTTATAGAAAAGTCCTCCCTAAAGCTACTACACCCCAAATTACCCTCCTTCCAGCTTATATGATCAAGGTGAGAGGTGATGGGGAATCTTTGCAAGCCTCACACCTTACAAAGGCACGCACACGGTGTATGTTGGCTTATAACACACCAATCAGTTCTCGTATGGTCTTTCCTACAATGATGATACCACCCCATCTCTGTAGACATCATACCACCCAATGCTCAAATCCCACATCCACAAGGAACATGCCGGGCGTATCAACGAACCTGCAGTTATGACCGGGAAATGACATGTTTGTCACATCCAACCTTGTAATTCAGAACACTGGCTTTTGGGGATGTTATCACAAAATTGCTCCAGCTTTTTTCCACCCACTTGACAGCCCTTCGGCTTGCCGGTGGCTTAAGTGGAGGTGCTTCAGATAAAAGGCCAGAAAACGGGGAGCTTGTCATGAGCCTAAACTAATTGCCTCTTAGCTTTCGAGCCTGAGGTTTTTCTTCAGTTCCAGAATCATTTAGGGCAGCATCATTTTCAATGTGCTGCTTAATGGCCAGGATTCCTTGCCCATCTCTATCCAGCCACATAATAGTTGTGTGTGTGTGTGTGTTTAAATCTGTGGCAAGAATGTTCAGGTTTCTGCAGAAAGCAGTTGAACCGAATAAGGAGAAGATCATCTGCTACACACGCAGCATCAAACATTCCTCGCTTTCATTATGGTTAGCCAATTCTCCACCCCGTCCAATGAGTACAACAGAGTTTTAAAAAAAAAGGCACACTGAAGGAGGTGGGGAGGACAATTGATCCTGTCTGCAAGATAACTTGAGATTTAAAAAAAGAAAAGAAAAGAAAGTCAGGTTACGTCTGGCTGTACATGTTCACATGGAATACAATTCTATGTTTATTTTATTTATTTATTTGTTTATTAATTTATAGATCACATTTATATAATTTAATCCTCCCTAACTGACTACTATCAGCAGCGGTAAATGCTAATTCATATAATAGTATGCAGGAATGACACAGGCCTTACCTGTTTCTGGATCTTACACCCTTTGATGTAAAATCTCAAAAGTAATATCCAAAAATCGGAAGGAGTAGAGTAGCATTTTTTTCGGTTACGTGTTTATTAAAAGGCATAAAGTTTCACGAGTTGTAAGAAAGCTTTAAAAAAAAAACACAATAGTCTGAAAAAGGTGCTTACTAGGTTCCCTCTTGAGTTTTGGCCACCATAGAGTAACACGGCTGTCCTCCTACCATGTTTAAAAGTGATATTTTATTTTAAGAGTGTTGCAGGCAAAATATATTGGGGGTCAGCGTGCAATGAGTTCTAGATCAGGCCTCTCTGCTGGCTCAGAACGTAGAACTTCAAGATGATATATGCGAAGGATTGCGAGAAAGCTCCATTTTTCTATTGTAACCCAAGAGAACTGCTGTCTCAAATGGGACCAAGTTGCTGTCCTTTAAGAAGTGCATAGCATTTTACATAAACCATTTTCCTCTCATCTACTCACTCATATATAGAAGTTTTAGAAGTATGGACTCCCAAATTGGCTCAGGGCTATTACGCCTTTCCATTCGTTTAAAATAATACACCATAGTTTTCCTGAATTAACCCTACTGCTTCATATAACGTGGTTGCCTCTGGCACTTACCGTTAATGCGTAATGAGTGAGCACCATGAGATGGTTGGCAATTGAGCATCTCTCCTGCTATCAGAACGTCCTCCTTGGTTGATTGAAACCTTGGGACAATGTGTCTTGACTTTCCAAAACTTCTACTGCTTTCCTTCTCTTGTCCCCCCTTTTTTCTTTGCAATCCACTGAATTCAAGCAACCTTCACAGTTACATATGCATAAACGGTTTTCCCAATGTGGGTCCCTCCAAACAGGTTTGGTCTCACAAGACAGTTCCGCCTGATTGATGATGTCTGAGATTGGAAGATAAGCAAGGTCAAGTTGGGTTGGTACTTGGATGAGAGTTACCTGGGGAATCCCGGGAGACTAGGCCATGAGCCCAGAAAACATCTGGAAAGCCAACAATGACAAACCACTTCTGGGCCAGAAAAGTGCATGGTTGTGAGCACATAGTCGCCAAGAGTTACACTGAACTTGAGGATCTTTTTCCTTACTTTTAAATGAGTTAGATTTCAGCCTCTCCCCAAACCATGTGTGTATGTATGTATGTATATGTGTGTGTGTATGTACGCATATATACATACACACACGTATACGATAGATAGATAGATAGATAGATAGATAGATAGCTGTAGCATAAGCAATAAGCAAGTCAACAACTGTTTATTTCCCTATTCATCCCTGCCTCCATTCCCCTTGCCTTTACTTGACTGATCATTCTTAGACTACAAGTTCCCTAGGGAGATAGTTTGCATTGGTGTTCCACTTTCTAACTGCTCATTCCCACACTCCACAACTCAGCAACCAGGTTCTAGGATCTAGGATCCTTACTCCTCTTTTAATTCCTTTCTGTTCAAGTCAAATGCATGTATTTGTGCACCCCCCCCCCCCCACCTCCTCTATTAGAGTTATTCTTGGTTTCGCTCAGGGCATGTTATTAGTCAGAGGACAGTTGCTCTGCAGTCCATCTGTTTGCCCATCTGATTTGGTGCGGTCTGTTCTCACTGCCAATCATGATGGCATCTCTCCCAAGACTTGAACTGGTGATGACCCAGAATGAACTTGACATCTTCTGCATGGGAGTGGGGGTTCTCCTCATTGACATCAGGATCAATGTGCAGCCCACCCAATGTTGCTGAAATGCATCTCCTATCATCCTGAGCACTGGCAATGCTGGCTAAAGCTGATGGGAGATGGACTTCAACACACCTGAAGGAATCAAGCCCCTTTCTGGTCAGGCTGGACTCCTGGTGACTTCACATTATATTTTTTTGCTTTGCTTTTTAGCAACAGCCTAGGAGCTGTGTGCCATTGTCTTCTTCTGGGAGATTTTCTGTCTTCACAGACTAACATTTCACCTGGGATTCTCCGGATATTAACCAGGTTAAAACCTGGTCTGCTTCCAAACCCAAACAAGGCAAGTCAGGTCCTATCACCTGCCGAATTATCATTTACCTGGACTGGAATTCATTGATTCACTGACAATAATTCTAAGCAGATAGAAAGTGCTGCTTAGAAGTGCTCTTTTGACTTCGGATGTTTTAAAAGAAAGCTTTTCCCAAAGGAGAAAGGTATTTCTTTGGTCTTTATCCCAAATGAGTTATTCTTTGTAGGCAGTGGCTTATTCCCCACCCTTTTAGGGCATCTTGAAGAGTTTTGTTTCCTGAGCAAGTTCTCTGCCTTGTTGCCCCCCCCCGCCCCGTCCCTAAAGCAAAGGTTACCCATAATGTTTCACTCAAAAGCTCATCCACAACCATTCCCCCCCCCCCCCACAGAGCCCCAACCTTTTGCGGCTTGCTTGCATTCTGGGCCGTAAATATTTCACTAAACTAACTAAATGGCTGAACGGCTTTGCAAGGCGAGTCGGAGAACGTGTGCAGAACAGGCCCCGGCTGTTGGTCTGTGTCTTGGGGAAATCTCTGCTGGTTGGCATGTGTTCCGTTATTGACATGGAAAGCAGCAGAGTGGTAGAACAGAGTGTACTGCTTGGAGGAACACATAGCAAATCTACGTTAAAAATAAATAAATGTCCTTCTTGCAGTACTGCAAGGAAGGAAGAGGAGAGAACGCAGTCCTTATAGGTCCTTTGAGTCGATACAGGGTCTGTCTGTGGTCAAAGAGAAACATCTTCAGAGAACAAATGGGATATTGCATCCAGCTCATGCACTGGGTTCACTTGGAACGGGAGGAGAAAAGGAAGCAAGGAGCAAAGAAACCTTTTCGCTGGCTGTCCTCAGAGATTTGAAATCAGTATTATCAAGTCAACAAGAATCCAACTCCCGTAAAACTCTACAGACATTTGTACTTTTCAAGGCTTTAATCCAATCACGCTCTTCAATATATACCGCACAAAGGGGGATGGGGGAAAACCTGCAGGAAGACTGTTTTCCACTTTGGCAAAAATAACATGGATCAGCAATGATCAGAATTAAGGTAGTCCTCACTGAACAATGGTAATTGAGACTAGCAAGTTCGTTGCTAAGTGAGCCGGTTGTAAAGCGTGACATCATGTGACCATGCTGGCTTATGGTAGCTGTTGCGGCAGTTCCAGTTGCCGTTGTTAGGCAAATCCCACATGGTCTTTATGCACAATGTAATCGTCACTTGCAACCTCCTGCCGGCTTCCCCATGGAGTTTGCTTGTTGGAAGCCGGCAGGGAAGGTCACAAATGGTGGTCACGTGACTGCAGAATGCTGAGACCGCTGTAATTGTGAGCCAGTTGCCAAGTGCCCAAATTGCGATCACATGACTGTAGGGATGCTGCGATGGCCACATCTATGAGGCCTGGTTGTAAGTCCCCTCGTTCAGCATCGTCATAACTTTGAACAGTCCCTGAATGAGTGGTGGCTGAATGAGGACTACCTGTACTTTATACCCCAAAAAACATAAATACCCTAACCACTACAGTCCATTCCTTGCTTCACTCCCTCTATACTAACGGCCAGATGTTGGCCAAACTAGCCTAACCAACACTCGAGACAGGGGTGGCAACCCTGTTTAAAGTTTGTTTTAAAATTTGCAAAAGCACAAATGAATAAGAAAACTTTAGAAAAGAGGGGGAGGGAACAGCCTAATGGAGACATGGCTACATTTCCAAGGAAGATTTATAGAGTACCTTTCTGTCTCGGCTCCTCTCCCTCTTCTAATTTGAGGCAATTTATAGCTCAAAAGCATTTTGTACTTCCATACCTATGGGGAGAAGCTGGTATCTAAAAAAAAATGCCAAAAGGAGGCTGGGAACTTGGGGGAATTGGAAGACCAATGAATCTGAAAGGAACCAAGTTAGGGCAGCGTGGGTGGGGGCTAATTCGCAGTTGTCCATCACTCAGGGAGTGCAACACTTGATGACTTGGTGGCCCAATGACCTTTGGTTGAAAAACATCATTTGAAGACATGGCAGGTTGACACACCCGCCCTGTGTCAGCTACCTTTTGCACCAAGTAAACACTTGATATTGCGGCCACTGAGCGAAGGATGCTTTTGTCAAAGTGGCTGAAAACAGCTGAATATCATCAACAGGTAAGATGGAATGGGAGGGTGGGAGGGAGGGACCATCAACACACACACACATCCAAGCCCCTGGCATCATTTAAGCCTTGCAGCAGGAACCTAAACCTCAAGACAATATTCAATATAAAATGTATTAGCTGCTTCCCTCAACCACCAAAGGTTACTTAAAATGTTTGTCTTTGTTCTTTTATGACAGATGAGAATTTACTTTCCAGCTTTTAGCTGGGTCAGGAAGCAAAGAGGCCTATGGTTGGAGAAAATAAAGTCCTTGGGCAAGTGACACTGAAATAGTTCAGAGACCCTTTTCCCAGCCAAATCATGTGATCTGCCTGAAAAGTGTTCAAAAGAATCTAGGGGCAGTTGCAAATGACGACTTTATAAATCTAAGACGGGCAGATGATACACATCACGGTTCACACACATTCCCTGAATGACAAGCCAGCACTGGAAGCAAAATGTTCCAAGAAAAGTTTCAGCAACTTACTTTTCTAGGGAGAATGTTTGTTTTACGCGGCTTTAGTGGGAAAAATCCAAACCAGGGAGATCACATTACTAGAAGAAAGGACTGACGCTGAATATCTGGAAGAACTATCTCCCTAAAGGGTTTGAAAACTTGAATAAAGGGTTTATTCAAAATGTGGGCTCTCCTTTTTCAGGTTAAGCACCAGCTTGATAGCTATTACTTAGGAATGATGCAATACTGCCTTTGGGATATTACAACAAGGTTGGATCAAAGAAGACATGAACTCCTGTTCAGTCTATGTCAGCCTCACGAAGTAAACCAGACCATGAAATCAACTCCACAGGAAGGTAAAACTACTTTAACTGAGATGGGCTACAATCTTGCAAGCCTTATTGTTCTGTACCTTCCCCCCCCCCCCCACTACTTCTCATACTTCAGTGAATTAGGGAGGTGTCTGCCTGAGCCATATCCGAATGTTATCTGGAGGTTCTGGACTTCAAAAGGGCTTTTGCCTGGGTAACAGCTCCTCCATATCTCCATCAAGGTCATCTTCCTTACTTTCTATACTCTTACTAGAATTCTACGCCAGCCACGTCTGCTTTTAGCATATGCCATTCCCTCCCTATGCATGTAAATGCTCACAAAATGGCAGCCACAATGGACAAACCATAAAGCAGGTCTTCAACAGAGGGCAGGCCACTGCGATTGCTCCCTGCTACTAATCTCTGCAATGATTTCTTCAAACCAGCTTACCATGGTCCTTTTCGATTTTCTAAGAAAGCCTAGGAAGACTTTCGCGAGATCCAGAGTCAATCATGGAAAGAAAGACTGTGTTAGAAACAGTACTTAGCAGCAAGCTGGCCTCCTGTTTTGGGGGCTGATTTAATTAAAATAATATTTTTAAAAATTAAAATTAGATGAGGCGGAGAGATTAGGAGCCAGCAAGGGAAAGGACTGTGGGTACTACATTACTTAAATTGACTGGATGTCTCCAAGAATGGCTGGGGTTCCAGGTTTCAGGGGGAGTTGGAAGGTGTTCCGGGCTGATTCACAGCTGTCCATCATTCAAGGGATGTATCTTTTGATGTCTTGGCAGTTCAGCTGCCTTCTGTTGAAAAGCATCATTTGAAGACATGGCAGGCTGATGCAGATGTCCTCTCTGATGTCTGATCTGTGACAGCTGCCTTCCCCACCATGTCAGTGCTTGACACTGTGGCCACCGAGTAATGAACACTTTTGTTAAAGTGGCTGAAAAAATAACTGAATGTCATTGAAAATGTGGCATGGAAGAAGGTGGAAGGGGGTGAGGAGAGGAAGGCAGATCCACAGCGGCATGCAAACACATCCAACACGTGATGGTACTGAAGGACCAGGACGTTACCACACAACCTTTAGCAGCTTTAAAGCTTAAGACATATCATGTTGCTATCTATCTATTTATCTGTCTATTAATGTGAAATAGGAAGATAAAATGAAAACCTACAGGGAGTGGGTTGGGACAAAGAAGAGAAGCCGTGGTTCACATGAAGCAACAGGTATCCAAATGAGCGTCCAAATTTCAAAGTGGGACCTGCGTTATAGATAGCTCCTGGAATCACGAAAGATGCTTAAGACACTCTCGGGCGGAAAAAATCAGGGAACCAATTCTTCCCCAGCTGCACTCATGACCTGTTTGTGGCTTCTTCGAAAGTGTCTGGGTGGCCACTGTGGGAAGAAATGGAAGAAAACTTTGCCACATGTACTGGAATTGGCCAGGAACGATCAGAGCGCCTGCCCCTTGCAAATACGCACAGAGGCTGGCTTTTCTCTCCAGGCATGTTCTCCACCATGAACCAGCAATTGAGCTGTGTGAGAAACTCTTCTTCTTGTAGCTTCTGCAATCTGCTGCCTTAAAAAAAATGTGAACGCCCTGATCCAAGGCAGAGTTGAGAAGCAATTGCCCTGGGTTTACTGTTGATGGGCAGCCCCTCCCAGTTTCAGCCCACCTGCTCAACTGGAGGCTCTGCCAAGCCCTTATAGCCCTTCCCCCAATCTTGTGCAACGTTTATGATAGTTTGCCGCCCAGAGTCACTGGTTTGAGATGGGCGGCCATAGAAATTGAATGAATGAATGAATGAATTAATTAATTAATTAAGAAAATGTGAGACTGCAGAACTCTTGTTCTGCTGGTAGAGCTTTATTGCTCCTCCCCATGTCATTCATTGAACTGGTCCACTATGACGTGGCTTGGGACTCAGAGCAATGGTGGCTTGGCATTAGGTACAAACCCACCCACTGTGGCTTGTCTAAAAAAACCCCCATGATTTAGAAAGTCTGACGTGGCACAAGGTGGGAAGCTCAGCTCCTGTCCTCCCTGTCTCCATTTTAAAGAACGAGCCATCTTTGGGGAAACAAAAAGCGTATGGATATCTCCAGTTACAAAGAACAGAGCGCCTTTCCACTCCTCTGGGACAAAACGATTGGCAAAATGCCCAACCTTGCATGTGTGCTTCTGGCAGGCACCAGCCACCCTTCCTGCTCCTGACTCGACGCAATTCACAATCTTCTTAACCTTCGGGCTTGGTGTAAAAAAGGTTTCCTAGCCTTCCAGCTAGAATAATTTGCCAAGACGACCTCAATGTTCTCTGGCCTCTTCACTCAATAAACAATCTGAGCCGGTAACTTGGTCAAAAAAAAGAAAGAAAAATTCAAGTACGAGTTCTCCGAAGTTGTCTGACTTTGTGTGGCCCAAAAAATCCCCCACCACCTTATTTTTCCAGGTCAGCAGACAGTAATTTGAGTTCCTCGTGATAAAATCAGCCACACAACATGTTCCTTTTCTTTCCTTAGGACAATGCAGAGTCTTTATTAGATTTGCTATTACAACGTGCCTATAATACATTCTCTAACCGGCAGCTCTCAGGTCAAATGAGTCTCTTGATCAATTTACTAAAGGTCCCTGGCTGCTGCTGCTGCTGCTGAGGACTCTCTGAATAGTATCTTTTATTCACCCTGCTAGGCTGGAACAATCGACTGTCAGGGTGACCGTGTTGTCATCTCTTGCTCCCCTTTCTGCTGTCTCATTTGGGCAAACAGGGAGCTGGTGGTGCGCTTCAAGAGAATACACCAATGCGACTTGCATTTGCCAAGAAGCTTGGCAGACCTTGCTCGGGACTGAGAAGGGGGAGGGTTGGTACTCCAGCTTGCTAAAAACAGCTGCAGGCTGCACGAAAAGGAAGGCAGGGATCCGACTTGCCAAATTAGCATCAGGTGACCTTGGTGGGGGGAAAAACAGCCTTGCTATATTAGCAGAGGCGGGAGTCTACCATTTGGGGCCCATGTTCTAGCTAAAGTTCAGAGCTGAATAAAAACCCCTAATCAAGGACCTACCACGGAGAAAACCACACTCCCACCAAAACCGGCAGGACAAGCTACTGTAGATAAACAGGGAGAAAACCCCGCCTTCCCTCGCACTGATGATGTTACCTAGTTGGGTCATGAAATCTGTGCAAGTGAACCACCAAGCTCAGAAAGCACCAAGGACTTCACAGAAACCACATGTAAACCATGGTTTCTTTTCAAGAGAGGAGTCCATAAATCTGTCGGATTTCTCACAAGACCACTGAAAGGCCTGGTTCAGGCTCAGTCTAAGTTATAGTTTAAGGATGTTTTCTGGAAGAAACTACAAATGTTGACCTGTAATACCCTTAATCAAAACCAAGGAGATCACTGTAGGCTAACACTTGCACATCATGCTTAACCATAAACTGTGAGGCTTCCAAACCATTTGTTCATGGTTTGGATGTGGGGAAAGGTGACATTTGAAATTCATGATGCCTTCTACTTCTGGTGCAATACTGCAGAGTAGGCCTAGAGGTTGCAGTAGATTTACTTAAACAACTCCGCTTCGTTGGGACGGGCTGTTCCAAAGGAAAGTAAGGGCCGCTTCAGAGATTTTTAGGACTGTGTGGGGCCAGCCCCATCCATCTCATCGCTTCCTTCTCAGTTCACTGAGTGACACAATTCCAACCAACCAGCAACGAATTGCAATTCAATCTGCAGAAATCGCTAACTTGGTGTCCTGATTCCAGAGCATGAATGCAAAATAAAACACAGCTCCAGACACAGAGGCACCAAGCAACTAACCTTCTTTTGATCCTCTTCTCCTGTCCAGAATTCCCATAAGACAATGAGAAAAAGGCAAAATTAGCAAAAAAGATCTTCGCCTTCCTAATCTTCTCTCGGAGCTCCACTTACACCCAAATAAGTCAGAAATTATTTTGAACCTTTTCTACTATTAACGCAGAGGTCTTGCCCAAGTAAGACAGCTTAATATTTAGCTAACGTTACAGTATATTTTAGACTGAACCAATGGCAAGTATCCCTGAAAATGTGCAATGCCTTATTTTCATTCATACGATTTATACTATTAATTTGCATTATTTTATTAATGTATCTGTTCCACTTTAACGTATGGATCTCCATCATTATTATCATTTTGCATTGCTCTTTTTCTTTGTATTTAATTAAAAAGCAATAAAAGTAAATATTTTTTAAAAAGTACCTGTTCATTTTTTAGAAATATTATTACCAACACTAGACTTCATATATGCTGCTCTATGACCATAATGAAGATCTGATTTGATTTAGATTTCATATAGTTTCCATAAAAGCAAACCACTAGGCAGTATTTCTTCCAGCCTATTTTATCTGCCTGGATATTTCACATCTATTTTAGCAAGAGGCAGTCTCTTACCTAAAAGCTGTTATGGATGCGAACGTGTCTTTATTTCCAGTATTTATATGTCCAAAGATAACGGCTTTAATTTATTGCTTTGTCCCTGGGGGAATGTTGTGTAACTCAAATCTTTACCAGCAAAGCCTGTGTGTAATCTAATTAACACAGTGTCTGCATTAATTAACCTTCTGTCTAACTTGTAAGACCACAGACATGACGTAGATAATCTTCAGTCCAGCAATTGACATGGATGTTTCCTTTGAGTTTTTTGCTCTGAAAATCTAGAACTTTAGAAAATACAAGACGGCTTCCCCATTTTTAAACACTAGAATGCCCAGGTAAACTACTTTGAGAACTCGCTTGGTAAAATGATGGGGTAGAAATCAAGCAGTAAGTAAATAAGAAAGTACGTAAAAAAACAAATGCCCAGGTCCATCCACACTGCTTAAATGTACTTCTCACCTTGATTTTACCTCTCTTCCTCTTATGGTGCAGAAGGGAGCTCCCACAATGATTGTGACTTTATAATCTGGGCTTCTTCACGTATGCCAATAGGGAGAAGATTGTGAACAGCCTGAAAATGAAGCCTTAATGACTCAAGACAACTAGAAGTTGAGAATTCGTCATGCCTTGCTGCATGTTACTCAAGACATGAGACCTAAGAATACTAGACTATTGTTATTCAGCATCAGAGAAAACCAAGGTAGACCTTTAAAGAAGTGCCCAATCACTTCTGTGAGGGGAATATTTTAGTAGCTTTTTATACGTTTTAAGGTTGGTTTTGATTGCATTTAATAAAGCCACGTTAGCTGAAAAATGACCTGTAGGGCAATGACAGGAAATGTCAGATGCAAGACTAAGCAACCTTGTTGAGGGGAAAAGACGTGACAAGGGAAGTATGGTAACATTTGGTAAAGTCTGATAAAATTCGTACCAAGGAAGTTATGATCCAGTTGCTAAACCTAGGAGTCATGTCTGTGGTTTATGGTTTTAAGGGATAAAAAGGATTGCATCTGAGGTGGTCGGTACCATTTTAACCAAGCTGTCTACCTGACGGCTCGGTTGGAATGGTCATGACATTGCAATGTGAATCTAAGTAGGTACCTTGTATGTTAATGGCTGAATTTTACTTGCTTGTTGAACTAACATTTAATAAAGCTTTTAGAACTTTGAAGTGACTTGTTTTATGGTGTGTCTGCCTCCCGTGTTTAACGTGGTTTTTCCCCTGACAGTTTGGTGCATTGGCCGGGAAGGGACAAGCTGAACATTTCCTCTCAGCTGCTCCTTCCAGGTATTACCCACACCATTGCTTCAAAGGTCTAAGGTAAGAAGGTACTCTTTTTCTGGGAAAGTCCCATTGGGGATTTTTGGTTTCTTTGAAATTTCTGATATGTATTTTATTATGTAAGAAGTAGTCCGGCTATGGACTTGAAGTATTCCGGCTGTGGAATAATAGCTGCGCTCGAGAGTGAAACAGTCCAGGTGGCTGGGAACTTGTCAAGTCGGCATTGAAGTTGAGTTGTGGTCAGGGTCGCTCCCTGCAGATTCTTTACCTATTCTTTCATTTCAGTGATTTATAACTTTACTTTGATGACTATTTTTTCATTACTTTGGTTTCCGTTTTCTACTTGATGGGGTGGTTTGGGTTTTGTTATGAGGTTTTGAGAGTCACTGGGTGACTCTCTTGTTGCTCATTTATTTTGTCCATGTTGTTTGTTTCATCTTTGTTGAGGGTATTCAAAGTTGTTCCTGTTTTATGTTTGTCTGTTATGCTGTTTGTCTTGTTGCTCTTTTGTATCTCACATTGGGGCATAACCTTACAGCTTTTAGTTTATATTTTGTCCTTTAAGGATTCCCCCACCTTTCTCGTAGATAAGGGTCGGCTACTTTGTCGAGGTGTGGTTTCCCTTGTACAAGCGGACCGGCTCTTTTCCGTAGATAAGGATTGTCTTGTTGACAAGGGCTAGTTTCCACTAAACCCAGGGTTGCGCAACAACAAGGAAAAGGAAAAAAGAAAGGTGTGTGTGTATTAGTTCCCTTATATATCCCCCTCTGTGGACCAGGGCTGCGCGAGAAATCAATTGCAGCTGCACCCAGCTTCCTGCAAGACCAGTGGTCAATGACCAGGGTGTCTGGAACGCAAGGGCGTTTGATGGACCTCTCGTGCCTCCACAGATTCAGTGAAAGAGGGTATGTCTGACAATGTACGAATGTGGAGCCTGTCCCTCTTTTGGATGTGTTGGTTTTGTCAGTGCCAGTGTTGGTGTGATTGCTGGTGAGTGAGAGGGCTTCAAAGAGAAAGAAACAAAACAATGAAGGAGTTAAACGTTCCCTTTTTAAAAGTTTGTGTATGTGTGGACGATGCGATTGTTGGGAGAAGTGACTGAGAAAAACGGAATTGAAAAAAAATAATAACGTAACCACAAGCATCTGAACTGTTAAAGTAACCACAAGCGTCTATGCCTGGCTATGAAATTTTGTAGTCTGTTTGTCTGTGCTATGGTAATTATGCTTGGCTTTGCTAACCTTTTGAATTAGGCTGATTTTTATATTGACACCTTGTGATTACTATTGTGGGTCATGGGAAATGCAAAGTCTACATTGGAGGACGCTCCAGACAAAAAGTCTTTGCCTTCCTTTGTGCCTATGCTTTTCTCCCCCCTACTGACTTTTGCATGGTTATCCAGGAGGTACAAAAAGAACCTGCAAGCTGCAGACAGCTTGCTCATAAGCCCTCAGTAAATTTCTTAAAGCTGAAATAGACAAAGTTAGTCAGACTCTGGGTCTTGAAACGGGGTTTGATTTTATTACCTGTGTCTACCCAGCAACTTTCTCCTACATGGTATCTATTCTTTCTGATTTACAAACTCTCAAGTAACTCTCTGTACTTGTAGTGCTGTTCCCTTTTCTTCTACCCCAAAGGGGGCAGATTTGGTTTTCCCTCCCCATATAAAACAGACTCTTGACTTCTCTGAACGGATCCTCAGAGAATGTTAACGGCCAGCTAGTTTCTAAAGTGATGTATGTTCATGTTTTGTGGTCTCAAACTGAAATTTGCAACATAACCAACTTGTTTCCTAAATATCTGAAATGAACCAGCAAAATTTAAGGACGCACTGGAAACTCAACTATCATTGAGGCTTGTAATACTAATTGGGCTGACCTTAACCAATTTATGTGCAATTGGTCCCAAAGGGGTTTGGACTGTTTGAAGGAAAAGTTGCTTGGCACCCGTAGCCGCCTGTACCTGAGGAACTTTCCAATGTTTGATTGCTTACCACCCGAAAGCGTTAGAAAAAGTGGAATGTGTTAACTCCACCTTGAAAAACAAGATTGCTAAGCTTTGCGATGAAACCAATTTCAAACGACCTGATTGTTTACTGCATTTAAACAAACTGAACTGTCGCCATACGAAATTCCCCCCACCTTTTTTTCTTCATTTATGAAACATTCATATGTTGGACTTCGTTAAGATCTTATTCTTACCCTCAGGAACTGCCATTCACAAGTTACAGCTGCTTTGCCTAGAGAACCTTTGCATCCGTGTCATTCCTTGGATGTGGGCAATTGGATTTTGAAAAAAAAGTGTTTCAAAGGAAAAAAAATTGCTTAGCTCCTCGTTGGAAGGGACCGTTCCAGATCTTGCTGACTACAAACGCTGCCGTGAACTGTCAAGGTCTAGATACCTGGGTGCACGCCTTGCACTGTAAGAATGTACAACCCCAGATGAGGAGACTAGGAAGCCTAAACTGAGAAAGCCCACAAAGGAAATTGGCAAAGCTAAGAAGAATAAAAGTCTCTTTTTACGATTGTTGAGGAAACAGCTGCAGAAGCCTTATCTGATGGGGAAGTAAGTGCTGGTAACCCCTGCTCCCCTTGCCTTGCCTGCAGCCAACATCTGCCCACTTATAACCTTTGTCCTAGAGCCAGCCATCATCGTCCTGCAGCTTTAGTTGCAACAACCCTGCAAGGATAGCCCATTTTTGCTGATTGACTTTCAATATTTTAATTGACTGTTCAGAGTTGATGCCTGCAGTATGATTAATAGTTGTATTACTGTACTCAAAATGGTTGTTGACACTTGTCTTAATTTGTATCATGTTTTACATTTTGCTGTTTTACCACCAGGAAAGGCTGAAACTGCCTTATGATGTTCCTTTTCATGATATTTTGTATTATCCTTTTGTTATATCTTGCCTTTTTAATGATTCATAACTGCTTCCTGTCAACTAAGTTAAAAAAAAATGTTCCCATAATGATGCAAATAGCCAGCAGTTTATGGTCCCATAGAGTGTCTATGCCCAGTGTTCTAACCTCTATAATTCCTTCTATACCTCCTGATTTTTTTATGCTCCTATACCTGATGTGGTCTAGATTGCCTGCAATTGTAGAACCCACTGAAGACCCTCCCGAAGATGACCTGCTTTATGTTTCCCCAAATTGATTGCTGTTTGACAGTGCCCAATGCCATATTAACAATTGTAGCACATGCTACAACAACTTAAGTAGTTTTTTCCCCTTTTGATCTTATATCACAGGTGTTAGGTTCTAAATACGTAGAATCCTCTCCTGGTCTTAAACTGGATACATAGCTTTGCATAGATTGATTCAGTACTGTGTTGTCCATAGGACAAGAAGTGGGGATTGTGAGGGGAAAATTTTAATAGCCTTGTATATGTTTTAAGGTTGGTTTTGATTGCATTTAATAAAGCCACGTTAGCTGAAAAATGACCTGTAGGGCAATGACAGGAAATGTCAGATGCAAGACTAAGCAACCTTGTTGAGGGGAAAAGACGTGACAAGGGAAGTATGGTAACGTTTGGTAAAGTCTGATAAAATTAGTACCAAGGAAGTTATGATCCAGTTGCTAAACCTAGGAGTCATGTCTGTGGTTTGTGGTTTTAAGGGATAAAAAGGATTGCATCTGAGGTGGTCGGTACCATTTTAATCAAGCTGTCTACCTGACGGCTCGGTTGGAATGGTCACGACATTGCAATGTGAATCTAAGTAGGTACCTTGTATGCTAATGGTTGAATTTTACTTGCTTGTTGAACTAACATTTAATAAAGCTTTTAGAACTTTGAAGTGACTTGTTTTATGGTGTGTCTGCCTCCCGTGTTTAACGTGGTTTTCCCCCTGACACTTCCTTTTACTGGACAGATGAATTGAACAATTCTATCCAGAAGTCAAGCTTTAATCCAACAGACTCTGTCACATCTTTCCTCAGCCCGACCCTTTTGAGTTGGACTTCAATTTAGGTTTAAGGAGGCTGAGTGCTAGACGTTACAGTAGTGGATTCTTGAATGGTGCAGAGGGTGGACTAGACCTCCAACACCACTTCCAGCCCTTACTTTCTATGATTCATCTGGCTAGCAACTATAGGAGGTGAAGCCCAACACATTTGGAGGTCAGCAGGTTGGGGAAGATTGACACAGAGTCAACTCCTGCTGACTTGACAGACTCATCCATGTAGCTTTCTTGCCAAAAATACAAAACTTTGCAATTCCTGTCTTCCTGGATCTTATTTTCAACTTCCCAGTCCAACCTACATCCTTGGAATTGCCTTCAGGGTTTCCCATCCCAGTTCTAACTACAGGCTTTCTAGGTTAAGCTAATGAGATCAGCTCAACAAGTGTTATATATTTTATGTCTATCGTTTTGTACTTTTTAAAATATACCTACTTATTCATTTATCTGTACGTTCATGGATACTTTGCTCTTGTTGTGGTTGTTTTGCACTGGTTACTGATTGTAATAAAAAGCTGGTGGTGGTTGTTCAGTGTTATCTAGTTCCAACCTTTAGTATTTTCAGATCAACCAATGTCATCTAGGCTTATTTATAGATAGAGGCAAATATTTGTATCTTACAGTCAAATATTTGCCTAATTAATTGTACCCTCTCCAAAGTCCCTCCTGTTCTTGTTTTCAGACAGCACCGTGTCAAGTTTCTCCTGCTATTCTCCCCTGGCTTCCAGGCCTTTGCCTTTCACAGAAGAGATGCCAAGCCTTGGGGTGTGTGTGTGTGTGCGTGTGACTCTGCTTCACTTAATCAACAGCCCAAATTCACACTCTCCCTCCCCACCCTGTAGTGACAAGTAACCTTGCTTGAAGGACCAAAAGAAAACAGAGTCCTCAAAAAAAAAACCACAAAGCTATCTTGAGATCAAGCGATGTGCTTACTCAAGCTGTGCGTATTCTCAACAGTTCATGTAAAACCATCAATCAGTCAGAAGTATGAAAATTGGCTCCCTGAAGGATCACGGCACAGAGAAGGTGGGGGAAGAGCAGACACCGGGGGATGCAGCAGCAATGCCTCCAGTCTACTTTCTGCAAGGCAAGCATTGCTGGGAACAAGCTTCTGTTTAATATGCTTCCCTGAGCAAACTCCGGTGAGCTGGACCCACTTCGTTAAAGGTCTTTAGATCAGAGCGGGATTTCCAAGCCTTCTTCCTTCCTCAAACCTCCCTCTCCTGTCCCTCCCATCTCCCACGATGCTAACCCATATGGCTTGTCCTTCCAGACCCGTGGGGAAATAGGAACCACGGTTCAAGATCCAGTGCAGCATTTGTTGTGATCCTGCAGGCTCTCTGGTGAGAAAGAACTGCTTTCTAAAATGGGAGGGCAGTCAGAAATTAACAGAAGTACTTCCATTTTTGCTATTTCTGTTTGAAGTGAAATCATGCACGACCAGCTTGAGTAGATGGTCTTCCCAGCCACACCAGATGGCCCCACATTAAGTTGAGCCCTTCATGGTTTTTGGTTTAAGGATACTGAGGCATTGCAAATGTGTCGTAGCTGAAAGCCTACCTCTTCTTTTCCCCTTTCCCCCCTGGAAAAACATCTGGGCCATCTACTACAAGGTTCTACTTGATATAGACCACAACTGGATTGCCCAGCCTCAGGAAGCTTGAGTGAAACTTGTGGACCTACATATTTCTATGCAATCTCACTGCAAGGCTAGCTCATTTCCATGGCTCTTCCTTCTGTCACTTCTTCTAGAGCAATCTATTAATCTCAATCAGATGTCCTTTAGGTGCTGGACCAGAAACACTTTGACTCTCCAGACAGAATGGCCATGGGATATTGGTGGTCCAACACATCTGAAGGAAGCAGGTTGTGGAACTGAGCAGAGGAAATACCTATTCAGAGATATTGACTAGGTTTGCACTTTATGCTAGGTCATGATGGCCTTAACCATGGTTTGTTGACAAAGCCAGCATACAGGTTGTGGATATAATATATATTTATCCCTGGTTGATGATCTAAATACAGTAACCAAGGTCAATTCCAGAGGATATTCCTCCCAAACAACCAGACTCAAAGCTTTCCCCAACATATTCTGTTCCCCAGGACATTATGCTTTCAGGTCTGGGGACATAACATAGTTATTAGATTATTTTTTCCAGCTACAGAAGCTGCTCCCTGATTCCTGAAATTTCTATTAAAAATGGTATATGTTTATAATGCAATTACATTGTTTAACACATTTCACAGTACTTACATGCCAACAGGCAGGAACCCACTGATGTGGGACTTCCTAGGGTATCAAGAATTTTAAGGAGGAGGCCCTATTCCCATGCTACAACAACAGCTGGTTGGACATGCAATCAGCCTGGCATCGCCTCCAAGAAACAGAATGGGATGCTTGAAGGACATCACCCTGTTATCTGGTGCCATAAATATGTCTTTAAAAAGCCAGAGAGAAGAATTGCATTATCTAGATAGTCTGTTTCTTTGTTCCTGTAGAGGAACAACTGCTCACCAAGAAATGCATGCAGGGCCTGTAACATGGCCAAGTATATTCCAGGTTTCCAATTAATTTTTTAAAGTACAGATTTAGCTACTTTCTAAGCATAGAACAGACCCTTCTCTCCACAGGCCTGGTTTATGGAAGGAGGAGAAAGCTAACAAAGCCCAACAGCACAACAAAACTAGAAACAACCATAACAATAAAAGTAAAGACTAAGATGCTATTTCAAAGGCATCATAAAAACAGATTCAGCAACATCAGACTTAAGGATTGAAAGACATATGCAAAAACAGTATTCAATAGTAGAGAATATGTGTGACTTAGGGTGAACTGTTGGGTTCTTGACGTTCTTTGGTTGTTTTCCTGCATACATTTCACACCGATGAGGTGACCTAGCCTGGTAACAAAACATCTTCAGGAAAACCACCAAGCTCAGAAGACCTGCAAAACCCAACTAAAAGAATATGCCATGTATCAATGGGTAGAATCCATCTTTGCAGCTCTGTTTGAATCTGGACCCGTCAAACTTCTGGTGGGAAGGGATTCCATCTGCAGAAACCGGGAGATGGCTTCTGCGAAGCTTGATAGGCAAGCCATCCAGAAGAGATGGAAAACCTCAGCACTCCAGAGACCTGTAAGCCATGCCCTGCCCTTTTCTTCAAGAACTCATTTTAATCCACTCTGAACCAGAGGAGCTTGTAATGCAAGCCTCCTTCTTAAAGGTTTCTATGGATGACTGCTCCACAATTTAATGGTGAAAGAATTAAGCCAACGCTCTGCTTGGAGCCACGGCCTTGCTGAATGCAAGTGAAAAGGCTCAGAAAGCAGAAGGATAAAAGGAGAAGAAGGGGGAGGAAGAGGGAAAAGAAATCTCAAAGTATTATTCTCTCTAACCCTAAACACTATCATTATTTTTAATCCCATCCCATAATTTGTGGTTGCAGTTGACATAGTGCTTCTGAATGCTTGAGGTTAATCATACTGCCAGGGCAGAGAGTTCTGGCTTGTTCCCAATAGCTTCCTGTCCTCAAAACAGCATTTTCAATGATTTCTGCTCCTTAATGTACAACTGAGCAAGACAGTAATTCCATGGTCTGGTTCCTTAAAGTTCACCAGGAAGCAGAAGACACAGAAGAGCTTTCTTTATGATTTATCTCTTTCATTTCTGCTGGGTTTGCTGTCCAAGAATCACAGGGTGCTGGAGTCGATCAAAATTTCATCTGGTCTGGCCCCCATTTCCAAGAGTGGTTTTTGAACTCTACACAGACTTTGAACTGGGCAATACAAAGTTAACCTGCAGGGTGAAAGCAATTGACTTTGTATTGCTCAGTACAAAGACCACGTGGAGTTTGAAAGCTCTGGAGTTCAAATCTTAGCTTGGCAATCCACCTTGTTAGATGCCTGTAGTCAAGGCTTGTTCTCCAACTGGCTGCCAATCTTTGTTGCAAGGCAGGGGCTATCTACCAAAAAGTGCCACTGAAATCTTGAGCAACAGAGGTCATACATTTTTCTTCCAGCATTTCTGTGCAAAAGAACATCTGCTAAACCATGGATTTAACCAGGAGGAAGGTGCCTTTATGAACTTTTGAGACTGTGCTAGACAAGTTTCATCAAAGGACTTGGACAGCTCTTTTATTTTCCTTAAAATGTCAGCTTCTCAGGTCATCCCCATCAGGGATAATACCACAAGCTCTGATTGCTTCAGCAAGCCAAATTCAGAAACCTTGCTCTGATGTTGGCTTATTCTGAAGCTAAACCACAATCCTAGTATGGATGACTTAACAAAACTCATGGAAAACAGAGAGAGGAAAAAAAACTATGGAAATTCTCTTCTTGGCTAAGGTGTGTGTATGGACGATGGGGTGGAGAAGCAGAACAGTATGGAAACCAAAATCACAGTGCTGCATTTCTGATTGTACTCATCTCTTCAAACCATAATTTAACTTATCCCCTTCTGATCTGGAAATGACTAAATGTGCTGGATTACAAAATCAATAATCCAATAGAAGCGAGTATGTGTAGCTCAGGGCTGAACTGTGGAGTCCTTGGTGTCCTATGTACGGAAGATGTCACCTAGCCGGATAACGAAACGTTTGCAAGAAAACAACCAAGCTCAGAGAACCCCAAGGACGCCACAAAACGAATAATCCCCATCTGCACTGACTGCATGTGCTGCCAGGGAATTATTGGGAGGGCTTGTAGTGCTATCCATTTGGAGGAACCCAAGTTGGCGAAGGGAGATGTGACAAGCAAACTGGTCTCTAATGTGTTACTAAAAAACCAACAGCATTTGCACAATTTTTAAAATTGGCCAGAACTTGTTCACCAGCTTTGAAGTTTGAATATTCATGCTAAGTTAATCTTCCTTCTTGTTCTGCTTTGCAGGCCCTGGCAATTTTTCCCTTCTGAATCATCATAGCAATTAATCCAAAGCAGGTAGGGAGGCTGGGAAAGCCATTATCATGGAAGGCCTTGACTTCAGTGTCTACTGAGTTTCACAACATCTATCCTCTGCATGTCAATGAACCACCACTGGCCAGTTGTGAAGGAGGTTGGAAGATGTAGTTCAGGAACATCTCAAGGTCCACATATTGCACACTCAATGACTTAAAAGGAATAGACAGCAGCTGATGGAAGAGGTCTCCACCTTCCTGTGCTGTTTTCCAAACATTTTGAGATGATGACTATATGTTCCCAGATAGCTGCCCTAGAGAGCTCTGTCATAAAAAGTAGACAATACTAAGCTGGATGGAGTAATATTCTTGCAAGTAGCTATGTATTCAATTACTCTTAGTAACTACTGGCTGCTGGGAGGTTTGTCAAGCTACGTTGCAGGTCCTACACAAATAACTGCCAAATTAGATATCTTGCCAGCAGATTGTTGCCAAGTTCAAAGGGAAGAGCTGCTCTGTAGAAGGTTTTCCACCTTCTAATGAACCAAAAAAAGCTGTTTATTGATGGGAATGAAAAAGGCCCTCTGTTTATCAGCAAACTTCCCCTGACCCCCAGTTCAAGAGCTGGACAGAAAGAGAAGTTAGCATTTTCCCCACCAAACAATTGTGCTTTGTTAGATCTTAACTTCTTCTTTATTTTGTGTTTCCTTATTATCTGAGGCCAACGTGACACACCGCTCAAACAATAAAAAAGCCTGCCCCTTTTCCAAGTAAAGAAAAGATTTTGCATACAACAAAGGAGATGGCTATTAAACAAAAAAACAAAACAAAAAAAACAAAAAAAGAGAGAGAAAAAGTGTATAACTGAGCCTGCCAATTAAATCTAAGAGGAGACAGAGAGAGTGAGAGATACAATTACAGCTTTCTGTAAATTACTTCATGTAATTAAATCTGCTTCCCTAAATTACAAACCATTTAGCTCTTCTTTTATAACAATGTAAGCAATGACCACCAGCAACCTTTTTATGGGAGCTGAATGCCATAAAAGTGGTTAAACAACAACCACTTTTCTGCCTCTCGTCTTCAGAAGCAGACGTCGGAATGGGATCTGCTCCCTTCTGTCTTGAAAGCTCCTGTTCCAGGAGACAGGGGAAGGACAGAGTGGCCTCTTCCTCCAAATTCTGAGCTCTGGGACTAGACTCACACCCAAGGAAGTCCAAGCGGCTTATTAAAAAGCTTTCGAAGCAGAGCATAGGTTAGTGGGCCGCTTTAGTAGATCCCCAAACCCAGGCATTTGGGTTAGATGACCCTTGCAATACCTACATTCTATGATTCTAGGAAGTGTCCATGTATAGAAAAAAAGAGCAGCTTAATACGACTCTCCTGTCCCTCAGACATGAAGGTCTGATTGCACTAAATTAAGCCAAGATACGTAACAAGGTGTATTCAAGCCATTTGCGTTAAGACCCCACTTGTTTATGGGGCTGAACTGAATTTTGTTTCTTTCAATGCCTTCAAGTCAGTTTTTGACTCCTGGCAACTGCCTGGACGAGATCCTGCAGTTTTCTCAGCAAGGTTTTTTGGAAGTGGTTTGCCACTGCCTGCTTCCTAGGGCTGAGAGAGAGGGACTGGCCCAAGGTGACCCAGCTGGCTTTTTGCCCAAGGCAGGGCTAGAAGTTTTAGTCTCCCAGTTTCTAGCCTGATGTCTTAACCACTCCACCAAACTGGCTCTCCTGACTGCCTGGACAAGTCTCTGCAGTTTTCTTGGCAAGATTTCAGAAGTGGTTTGCCGCCACCTGCTTCTTAGGACTGAGAGAGAGGGACTGGCCCAGGATCACCCAGACCTTTGTGCCTAAGGTGGGACTCAAACTCCTGGTTTTCCAGTCCCTGGATTACTGCCTCTTTTTAAAAATGGGTCTTCCCCAACTTGGTTTCTATAATGGTATGTGGGAAAGACCTTGGGAAAAGAGGCAAAGAGACACTGCCAAGGGAATGGTCAGATAAAAGACAGCATAGCCTTCAGCAGGATAGTGGGTGGGGCAAGAGAATCAGAAGGGACCTTCCCTAATTTCTCAGGCTGTAAAGGAGACGGAGGGAGAATTGTACTTTCAGACTTGCAAGATTCTGTCCATGTAGCTTTACAATAAAGTGGAATTAGCTCATCTGGCTGTGATTCCTATCTGGTTTACCCCATGAGGCCAATCTCACCCTCAGGCTGCAGCCCCCACAATACATTCCACATACAGGGGGAATTGGAGCAGATGTCGTCCCAACCTTTCTGGCGTTGGAATGCATCAAGTTCAGGAAGGCTGGCCGAAATTTTGGTATCCCTCCTCCTTGCAGCCAGGCAGTGAAAATATTTAGCAAGCCAAGTGCAATTCAGTTCTCTTTCCTGTCCACCCCCCGCCCCCCGCTCTTCTGGGCCCTGTGTGTGTGCGAGATAAGAAGGATTAACACCACCGAGCAAGCTGTGTTAAAATAATAGGTCTTCCCCTACTCGGTGGCTTCCTTCCGCCATTCCCGCTGCTGCCATCACGCTATGCCCAACGATTCCCCTGCACTTTGCATTCTGCTTTCGGCATCAAAATGCCTAGCCGGGACTTAAAGCAGATTTTTAAATTAGTTCCTGACAGTGCAAACAGATTGCTATTGATTGAAATGAGCCTTATTTTAGTTCTTTAGATGAGCAGTCCTAATGACTAAATACTGTATTGCCCATTTCGACACTTTGTGCTGAGACTCCCCAGTGGTTTCTTTGGCAGCTGTGAATTTTCCACACTTGCAGATTACTAGGGGAGGATGGAAGCAGGCCATCTGTGGCTTCCAAATGCGTGGCAGCTTTTCAGGCTGAGCTGAAGGCAGAACAATGGAAGAAGGCGATGGCAAGCCACTTCCGTAGCGTTGCCAAGAACACAACCCGGACACGGGCCCGGACGTGGATGTGGAATCACGAGGAGCCAAGCTTGACTTGAGGAGGCTTTAATCTTCTAGCTGCCCCTTCATCCCCGTTCTGAAGGACCACAGTTCTTCTGCCCACCCACCTGCCTAGAAGAAACAAGAAAGGAAGGCTATTCTCCGCTTCTTGCCTTTTAAGTCCTTTCCCTCGTGATTCTGATTTCCTGGATATAATCCAGAATTCATCTGCATTTCTCTTCTGCATTTTCTTTCTCCCTCTCCCCCTGGGGAATACAATCTCCTGTTGGTGCCCAGTGATTCACACAAAGGTTGTTTTAACAAGGGACGGACATATTCTCCAAAAGGTTCCCATGGCTTAATGCAGAATTAATCTAGCCCTTCCCCTTTCAAAATTAAGGGGGAGGGGTTGAATTATTAGAGTGAATTGATCAAGAGAAGGAGTTAGAATTTGGAAAATACTCAGTCCCTTATTCCTGCCACCTCAGTGCTCCCCCTCACTCAACTTCCTAAGTTTTGTACCAGGGCATAGGCTCTCACATTCAACAATCTGCTTGAAAGAATTTCCATGGACTTTGAGATCCTATCTTATCTTAGATATATGTTTGTTTACTGGTTGGGATATACTAGCTGATCATTCTGTAGAGGCTAGACTATCACAAAAAGTATGGTGCGTAGGGAGAGACTTTGGCATCCTGCATGCAGAGGTTTTGAAAAGGGAATAAGTCACATCAAGTAAAATCTCCTTGGAATTCAGCTTAATCGCTGATGACTTCATGAAGACATCCATGTGGTTTCCTTGGCAAAAACAGAAATGGTTTCCCTTCACTTCTTTCAGGATGCTGTTTGACTTCCCAGCTTAAACAACATTTCTGGAATTCCCTAAGGCCTCCCATACAAGTAGTAATAAGACCCAAAGCTTCTTAGCTTCCAAGCCCAGACAAGGATCACCAGATTGCATCACAGCCCAGCTGATGCAAACATATTGGCATGTGTATAATATGTACTGGCTGCAGAATACCACTTTTTAACTCTAGCTTTGCAGCACAGTTGTTTCTTTAGCAAAAAAGGGACTATTCCCAGAATACGAATCAGTGTAAGGGTCTCTCTTTCTCATCCTTTCTGCTCTTTGAAGCATGGATCGAGGGACTCCTGGTGTGCCATTTTTAAAGTTGCATATGGGCTGTTTTACAGGACATGGGCACTGGCTTTTGGCTGAGAAGAGTCCGTTTGGTAGTAGAGCACTGGCATTGCCTGCAAGAATGTCCAGTGTTCAATTCCCATTGTTTCCAACTAGAAGTGAAAGGAAATACGTTTTTTGCTAAGGACTGAAGAAAGCCAGTTAGTGTACAAAATACTGGGCAAGATGAAATATCAGCATAACCTGTGCTAAAGCGGATTTGTTAATGTTCTTTTTCATTCCTTCCTACATTTCTTTTTCCTTCTAGGAACTTGGCCAGCATTTCAGAGTTTGGGTTGAGTCGGCTGTTCTGTGTCTGACAGGAAGAGTAGTCCAGAAGTTAAAATGTGCCGGGAACAAAAAGAACAACTTCCTTCCCAAAACAGGAGCTGACCCTGAATTCAAAGGGAGAATTCTTGCTTTGCCATTTTTAAAGAAATGCTTCTGGCATACAGGAACACGAGTCCAATTTGATGGTGGGGAAATAAACAGCAAGGTGGAAACCTTAGGCAAGTTCCTAGCAGTTTTACACAGAGTGCAAACAACTTTCCCTCCCAGAGAACTAAATCCTTCTTGAAATTCAGCCACCTGCCATCAGGGGTTCCCTCACCTGCCCACCAGCCTAATTTCAATGCGCCCCTCCTGATATTAAATCGTAAACTGCCCTGCCACCTAAGAGAGATTTTCTCAGATTTTCCCCCAGAAATCCTAAACACCTCCTTGTTCTCCACCCTCCCTCAAAAAAGAGGGTGCCTCTAAAGTCACTCTTTCTCAGTGTGCCCGCTGTTTGGGGGGGTTGATGTTCCTCTTCCCACAATGGAAAGAGGCTAGAAGGAAGATGACAAATCTTGGTTAGGCGGCCAACCTTGTTGCAGCAACAAGGGGGGGTGGAATTAAACAAACCCTGGGGGGGGGAGGAGGAGGAGGAGGAGGAGGAGAAGAAGAAGAAGAAGAGGAGGAGGAGGAGGAGCAGGAGGAGCAGGAGGAGCAGGAGGAGGAGCAGGAGCAGCAGGAGCAGGAGCAGGAGCAGGAGCAGGAGCAGGAGCAGGAGCAGGAGGAGCCGTGCAACTCAGTTTCATCCCCAGGACATGGTTCCTTTGCCTCCCCACCAAAATTCTGCAACGGTCCCTCTCTTTGTAATCCCACCACCTGCAAACGCAATGAGAATTTAGGGAGGCCTTTTCTGCTCAGCTCTTATTAGGATAAGCCACCTCTGCTAGCTGTACAAATGATGTTATGCCCCTGGAACGACTGAGCTAATGACTGAGCACCAGATTGCTCCCCCCACCCCCGCCCCACTTCCCCTCAAAATATCCCAGATGAGTGACTCAGAGTGATAAATAGCCTGCCAACCAGCATCATAACCCCGCCTCTCCCTTTTCACCTCCTTAGCTTTGAACAAACATGTTAGTGCAAGCAAAGGCTGGTGGAGCTGACTCCACTGGGTCAGACGGGCAGGCTAGACTGTGAGCTCTTGCTCGACTCTGTTAGATGCATTATCAAGTTTTGAATGCATGGGGGAAATGGCTGGAAGAGAGTCGAGCAGAGAGGAAGGAAAGAGCTTCCATCTTTATGCTTCTCACACGCTCCAAATTCCCTGCCTCACCTTCCCTCGTAGCATTAAATTCAGCACCAGGAACCACCCGTAGCACTCAGATCACAGGAAGCATACTAAGATCATGTTCCTCAACCGTGCACCCACCAGCGCACATATGGGGGCACTCACAGCCTCCTCCCACTCTATCTGCAGCAAAAGCACTCAACAGATTAAGCTCATAGCCTGCGAAGGGACATTTGCCAAGGGAAAAAAGGGGGGAAACTGTTTTTTCCAGAGCTGCTCAATTTTCAGAGGGTGTACCTAAATTTTAAAAGTAGGGGGTAGGGGGTCAGGGAAGCCTCTTAAATCTCATCGGGCCCTCTGCAAAGTTTGATAGTTCACAAACACATGGTGACATAAATTCCCCCAAGAACATAATGTGTTGTGGGCAGTGCTATAGTTTGCAAGACTATCAGGTTCAATTTACATCACCTATTTCAGAGGCAATTTGGTATTATGAGGATCATTAAATATGTTCCTAATGCCCGGGTGCTTTCCCAAACCTTTCCCTTATCATCCATCATCCTAAAGTCCTTTTGTTGCCACGGAACAAAGGACGGGATCTTGGGGGATTCCCAATTTGGGTATTTCAAAGCCAGAAACTTCACCCAGAGAAGATTCGCCATCCATGATCCTCAACCTAAGGAGTTTCTACTAGAATCGGGTACATTCAACCAGCAGCCTGAGCATGGCATTACCACGGTCTTGTTTCTCCAGCCGTACTTCTTAAAAGCAAACCTTTTTCTTAAGAGCGTTCCTCCACACATAAATATAAATTCAACAGCATCCCTTGCTTATGTAATATCTGGACCAATCTGGGTTCTTTTTCCTCTTAGCCCGATCTAACCTAATCAAAGCAAAGCAAAACTTCCCAAAGAACAGCTCCATGATTAAAGTCAGATGCAACCATTCCATCCTACCTGCTTCTGGACTTTCAAGGGGATTTTCTTTTTCTTTTTCTCCTTGCCTCGATCCGTTTCTCTCCCCGAACTTCCGGCATCGTTACTGTGGCCGTTTTCGCTGGGTTCGGCTGACACGCAATGTTCGCTTTCCCGAAGTTTCTTTCCTGGGTGTCTCTCCCATTTTTCCTTTCTCTCCTGAGGCTTCAGTGACATGTCCTTCTGTACAAGGGGCAAAATCAGAGAGAAAAAGATGTTAATATTTACCAATTCACCTAGCAGCCCTCGGCGTTCAGGTATTCCGTGCAGGTGAGTGAGCTGGTTGGCAAAGAGGACTAATTACTCAATCTTTCTCTGTTAGGCCTCAAGGTCATTTATTGCATATTTATTCATTGCATGTTTATACTCTCTTCTCTTTGAGAAGTCAAGGTGGCTCATAAAGTGACAGAGAACACTCTCTTGAATCTAGTATGACTTTTGGTGGCTACTTGGATCAATGTCCTTCAAATCCCTAAACGGCCATCACTTCGAAGAAGTTGCCTTAGAGGACAAGAAACATTCTAATGGCCTTCCTTCACAAGGCAGCAGATTGCAGTTCAACGTGCTTCCAAGCTTCTTGACAGTAAGAGAAGCTTGACAAATAAAGCAAGTTTTCTGGAGGACAGTGGTTTTTCTGCTCTGGAGTCTTCAGGCAGAGGCTGGAGAACCTTCTGTCCGAAAGGTTTCAGCTCCAGACTTCTTGTTTCTAGAAAGCAGATGAATTAAATGGACAATAGGGACTTCTCCTTTGATTCTATGATCTTGGCAATATGCAATGGTGTCATACAAGGAAGAAACTCCCCTCCCCCCATTGCACAACTGAGGCTGGAGAAGTGGGAAGGGGTAAAGGTAGAAGCAAATAATGTCTCTTCTTCCTCCACCCTAATTTAGTTCATGGAGAAATATACATTCATCTATGTTGAGTTTGGTTCCCATGTCCAGATGTGGTCAATCAGGAGGAAAAAGCATATGGATGGAAACCACAGAGACGTGGTAATTGCCCCACTATTTAGGATTTCACATCAACGTACAAACTCATGCTAAATACTAGATGACAGTGATATATATTACGATCTCTTACCCCCTGAGCAATTATTTGTCTATCTAACCCCCTCTTGACGATTTTGATCTCAGAGAGTTTCTCCAACGCTGACCAGCTGTTCCTCTTAGGAAGTGAAGATGGGCTGTTTTGAATGACCTGCAATCTTCCTTAACTTGCACAAGGTCATCCAAAAACAGTCACTGCAATTCAAACCTGTCTCTGAACTAAACCCAGCACTCTGTCTGCTATTCCACATTTACCCGCTTTGGTTATTCCCCCCCGCAAAACACGCCCCCCCCCCCAAATCATACACAGATACAACACCAGTTTTCTCATCTATAAAACAGGAGAAATGCTTTTAGCCATACAGTCTTCCCTAGGGAGAAGACAGCAATGGCAGTAAGTGTAAAATGCTGTAGGCATTTTTTAAAAAATCAGTGCATTATATGTTCAGCGATGCCTTTTTAGCTTGGTCACAACAGTGACATCTCTATTCAGCCTCTGTACAAACTGGAGGGTGCAACAGAAACCCAGCTGCACTGGCTTGGCAAGAGTCGGGCTGCGCAAAGCAAAACCAACAGCTGAATAAACGGCCTGTTGACTACAGCACGCTAGGTTTCTCTCTCATTCTTTCTCTAATTTTAAGTAGCAGATTATTCCATGTAGAGAAAGCGGCACAAGATCGACATCAGAGGACTGGTTAATGTTCTTTGTACAGCAAAGTTCTATGTCCGTGATCAGTGACATTTGATTTTCTTGCAAGCTGCTAATTTGCTCAACAGCCAATATAAAACATCTGCCTACCTAGTAACATGATTGCTTTTTTAAAACAAGTCCCATCTGAGCAAAACAAGGAAACTACCACTGCAGCAAGAATGGCAATGCCATAAACTTGGGGGCAACAGGGCTTGATGAGTTTACCGCCTAGAGTCACTCCGCAGTGAAATGGGCGGTGGCAAATTAGAAACATAAATAAATAAATACATAAATAAGCCTATCTACCTACCAAATAGCACAGTATAGTGGCTAGGGAGTCTGAATGAAGAGATCCGGATCAAAATCCACCCCTGGAATGCCATCTACTGTTATTTTCCCAGTGACTTAGATCAACGGGAAAAGCTATTCTGAAGAGCCCCTTTGCTGTCAAACCCTGGATGGGGCATCTCCTGGGTGGCTTCTAGCTGTGGAAGACACTTCTCAAGAAGGTGTGTTTGGTCTTCCACTCTCCTTCTAATCAGGGAGATGGAAGGTACTCATATCTCCCACCAAACTTTTAATTGATAACAGAATTGATCTGAATGATACTGATTTGAATTTTACCTCTGATATCAACTGTACCATTTGGGAGGAGTTCTGAAGGCCACAACAGAGGCTACTTGAAGGACTCCTACAGGCCTGGGCCCTCTGGTTGTACTTCTGTCCTAGGGGACCACTTTTAAGCACCCTGGAGAGCAGCCAAGGGACTGGTGCATAAAAGCCCCCACTCTTTTTCTCCCTAATTTGTTATTTTGACTGCCAGTGGGAGGAACAGGTGCATTAAGGACGTGCTGCTTGGGTGCTTCCTCATTCCCCTGCCCCGTCCCCAGAAATGATGAATATCCAAACCCACATCTGGAAATGTACCAACACATCTTCTACAACATCATTTCAGGCTTGGCTCCAAGACGAACAGTTTCTAGAAAGAAACCTCCTGGAGTGTGACCTATGTGACTTCAGGTTTCAGTCCTGACTCCCCCATGAAGCTGAGAAGCAATTCAAATCCAAAAAACAAAATCACTGCTCTGGCCCTAAATCGAAGCTCTGTAATCGATCTCAATTAGGGTGACTGCAAGGGAAATCTTTCCTTTTCCTAACCTCAACCTTACCATCCCTCCCTAAGCTGGCCACATGTTTTCTTTCTTCTTTTTTTTTAGCTTTAGCTTCAACATTTCCCATAACATTTGCTGATGTAGTCCAGATGCACCTGGGCTGTGTTCTCTGAGAAGACCTGTCAAAATACTAGCCTAAGAGTCAGATGCTTCTTGTCCGATAAACCAGGGAACATTAGACGCTTGGAAGCTGCAAGCAGTTCGCAGGTGTGCGATACAAAACTAGACCTGGAAATCCTTCTTAAACCAAAGGTTTCTGTTCATCTGGGACAATCTGAATCTCAGTTTGCAGGCGGTTGCAATTTTTTTTTCTTTTTTGCTTTGTTTTATAAGGCCTCTTAACTAGTTGACTTTGATGGGAGGTGGGGGGGAAAAAAGCAGCAGAATTGCCAATCTCAGTTCAGGCTTCTGCACCATTAAGAGGAGAGTCTTCCCTTATCATTAAGCGACCCAAAAGCATTAACTGCCCTTGGGGGAAAAGAAAGCTCTTGTTTTAGACAGCTCCTGCTCAGATTTGAATCTGCAAGTCCTTTAAATCTACATACTTGTCTGACTTAAGCTGTCCAATTTTGTTTATAACCACAGTACCTTGAACACAGATCAGGAATATACAGAAAAAATAACCTGACTTGTAGCCAACAGAGAAGAAAAGAAATAAATCCATACAGCTGAATGCCTAAATTCGTGCCAACTATTTATTTTTCCTGCAACATGCAACGATTGAAAGGATGCTGGTATCTGGCTCCCTTGGAAACAACTTCTAGTTTGCATCTGTAATATAAGATGATATTTACATTCACAGGCTTCTGTGCCAACTTATATATATAACTCACAGGCTGAACCCAACCAGCTTCACTTCCCTTTCATTTCAGGCAGGGGTAATAGCCCTGTTAGAGGCCAAAGGAAACCTTTGGGGCCAAGCTGTGGGATTTGTTGGAGTTGAAAGTGGTAGCATTTCCCTCTGCGTCCTCAACCCCAAATGGTCTTTGCTTCCCTCAGGAATTAAGCTGACCGAATGACCTTTATTTTTTAAATGTATTTACTGGATTTATACAGCTGTCCAACTCGCAAAAATGCAAACTCCAGGCAGCGTTTATAAAAGGAATATAATAAACCCCACGAAAACAGCCCAAAATCACAACAACAAAATACACGATCGAGGCACTCCACCCTATATCACACTTTGCAGGGCAAGTTCATCGTCCTAGCCCCAGTGCCTGAGAAAACATCCAGGTCTTCTTAAAGACTAACAGGGTTGGAGCTAGTAGAATCTGGGGGGTGGGGGGTGGAGGTGGGGGAGGAGATAATTCCACAGGATGGTCCCATTCAATGACACTGTTCCAAGGAAGGGACCTTGACCATGCCCTCTCTGTTCTGGGATGGGCAGAAATAGCAGGAGACAGGTGGTCCCACAAATAACCTGGTCCTGCACCAGATAGAGCTTTATAGGTGATAACCAGATGGTGGATAGCCACTTTCACTCAAACTAACTCCCTTGTAGGGCTCTTGTGAGAATGAAATTCCTTCAGAGGAACATCAGGATGTAAGTGGAAAACATATCAAAGTGGTACTCCCTTCCCAAAGAATAAGCAACAAGGAAGGAGGGTAGAGACTAATGCTTTTTAAGAATAAAGGAAATACAGGTAGTCCTTGACTTACGACCACAATTGGAACAAGAACTTATGTCACTAAGAGATGCAGTTGTTAAGTGAGTTGTGCCTGATTTTACTACCTTTTTGTCGCAGTCGTTAAACAAATCACACAGTCATCAAGCGAATCCAGGTTCCCCCACTGACTTTGCATATTGGAAGCAAATGGCAATCATGTGACCCCGGGACACTGCAACAGCCATAAATACATGCTGGTTGCCAAGTGCCCAAATTTTGATCACTTGACGTGGGGACACTGCAACAGTCGTAAGTGCGAGGATCATTCATAAGTCACTTTTTTCAGCTTCAAATGGATGTTAAACAAATGGTCTTAAGTTGAGGACTATCTGTAATTCAAAGCCCATTTGATAGCCATGCTGTCACAGATCGTAGAATCTTAGGGCTGGAAGAAAAATTGGAGATTTTCTAATTCAACTCCAGCCCAGGGTAGGAATCCTCCTACCAACCCAGACAAATGGCTGTCCAGGCTTTGTTTGAAAGCCTCCAGTGATGGAGCACCATGACCCCAGGAGGCCAGCAACACCACTGCTTAATAGCCCTTACAATTAGGAAATTCTTACTTATTTCAAGTTTGGCACAGTTGCTTTCTCTTTTTCCAGGGAAGATGACCAGACCTGTAAGAATGGAGCCTCCCTAATTAACTTTTCTTGGCAGTAGAAACTGTGTAACTTTGGAACACACTGCCTCGGAAGGTGATGGCCTCTCCTGAGTTAAAGGTCTTTATGCGAAGACTGGATAACTATCTGTCAGGAATGGGACACCAGTGGATTTTCAACATAAGTGGGGAAGGAACTAAATGAGCTCTGAGGCACCTTCCAAATGAACGATTCTAAAGTTTTTTGGATGAACAGAGCAGGACACAAGCTGCATCATCCACACAGAAAGGAAAAGACCAACAATATTGTACATAGACAGCTCTTGAAACCAACTGGCAAAAAAAAAAAAAGTAATTTAATTATTCCATATTAGCAGTCTAGCACGTTTCAATAACAAACCCTTCCAAGGGATCTAGAAAGTGAACAGAACATCTATGAAATAGGTGTTAAATTGAATGCAAAACGCTAACATAAATCAATAACTGTCTACCTTCAATTAGAAGATACTCATGAGATGGCACTACATCAATCAGTCAAAATTGCCAATAACTCATGTATTTCTATCCAAGCCTTTGGGAAGGGAAATGACAGCTGGGATGATCACCCAGAGCATTGCGCCTTGGGGATAGAAGCACCAGTGATTCAATTCGAAGGCAAAAAGGTGATTCGCACCAAAAGAACATCTTTGCAACAACCTTCTCAAAAGGATCTGGAGCACTTCCTCTTCCGACTCCAAAGGACACCCAGAAGTCGTGGCTGTGATTATCCCCATATTTCTATTCAGGCTCATCCCCTCCACCCATCCTTTATCTTTTAAAGAAAAGATGTTTTAAGCACTGCTTCCAAATTGCTCTCTTGCTCCACCTTAAAGCATTCTGATCATTTTCAAAGCCACTTGTGATTTCCCATTAGGAAATGGGATGGAGTTTTCACGGATGTTCCTTTGGGCGTGCCAGGACGGCAATATTTTGTTTGTTAGAAATCACCCTCTTTCTAAGAATATCACCATGCCTCATTCGTGCCCCTCAACTTTATTCCAGGCAAGTGAGAGAGCTAAGAAAACTTTTTCTAGAGGGTAGAATTAAAAAATAAGATAAAATTGGAAAGTATATATTCTGGAGAAGCTTGACAGCCACGGTGGAGGGAAGTGCTATATTTCTCCAGCTACTCTCGCTAGACCCCTCCAGGGAGAAATTTTCTGTAATGTCTCTGCTGCAATCCTTTTGGTTGCTCTCTTCCCTATTCACTGATCTCCCAACAGACTTTTCTCACTTGCAAGTGCCTCAGTTGGGGGGCAGTTGCTCACATCTCCTGCTGTACCTTTTGACAGGCGCTTGGCAAGGCTATTAAAACTCCCACAGGTGCCGGTTGTCCGTCAAAAAGGAAATGATCCTACTTTAAGCCATCAGTATTTCCTCCGGGGATGGTGGTAAATGCCCAGAGACCAAGGGGTGCCGAATTACTGTCAGCAGAAGGCATGTCAGGGAGCAAGGGAGCTTAAATGATTGAAGAGAAGCGGGGCCCTGTTTGTGGGCAGATGAAAAAAAGTACACTGCCAGGACCAACCCAACCTGTCCGGCATTTAAGGATGCTGAGAAAGAGAGATCTTCATTCGCTAGATGGCCCAAGGTTGCCTGTCTTTTGACAACTTATTTATATGCTTTGGGATTAAGTCTTTTCAGATCAGCCCGCTTGGTTTGCACAAGAGTATAACAACATAATTGAAAGCAGCCAATTCTAGTAGGGTGGCCACCAAGTCAGAGCTAGACAACCCATCCAGGTGATATAGTTGAAGGGAACAAGTTTCATAATCCCTGGTCATCTTCAGCTAGGCGTCCTTCAAACATCTTGGGATTTTCAACTCTAGATTTCTGAGCACTGCAGTCCAGCATATCCTGGTGTTCACAATGAGCATTAATTTTAGATGTATGGAATGTAAAAGCAGAAGAATCAGCCTTTAAGGGTTGCATACTTCTCCCTATGTTATTTGGTTACTCCCTGCCACTGCAATATTTCTTAGCATTCTTCAGCGGATGGGTAAACTACAATATTTAATACTGCATTGTTTTTAAGCTGCCCAAAGTACAGCTTAAAAGTATTTTACAGTACTTTAGTCTACTTTTACTTGCAGGAGCTTTCACACAGAGCTACGGCTTTTTAAAAAACAAACACACAGAATTCAAAATCTGAATTAAGCCAGTAATAAAAATAGCCAACACAATAGCAGAAATACCATCTGTTTACAGCAGTGAAATACCATTGAAAAGACAGGAATCAAATCTATCAAACTCAAAGGCCAGAGAGTCAGGGGCATGCAAACATACATGCATACATGCGTGTGGGTCTTTCACAGTGTGTTATAAGGCTAATTTGGGGGACCACATGAGTCTCAAAGAGTTCCACCGTCTAAGGGCCGCTACTGCCAAAATCCCACTGCTCTCTACCACCAGCTGCACATAGCAAGATTTCAGATGAGCATCAAGCCTGGGTTAGGGAAGGTGATCCTTGAAATCACTCGGGCCTCCTCTTGGAATTAGCAGAAGCAGCCATAACTAACGTCCTTTGGATTAAAATGGAAACTAACTCAGCCTTTTTTTCTTTTCTTTCTTCACCCAAGTGGCTAAAAACTTATTTTCCAGGCTTAATATCCCGATACAACTAGCGACTGCAAAAAAAGAGAGAGAGAGAGACAGCCCATTTCATTGCTCGATGCATATTACAGGAAGTTACTTATTCAGTATGAATTCTGAACTTTACTGTTATATCCCCTTGCGTACTTCTTTAAACAGCGCCATGCCTTCCAACTAAAAGACACAAGTTGCGCAGCAATTTATTAATGTGCTACATTACGCCATCAGGAGGGCTGCTGTGTTTCCATTTATTTGTTTGTTTGTTTTTCCCAGGGTTTAGCTTCTAAAATACATCCATGAATTACATTAATTCCCCAAAGAACGCATCATAGATGGACTGAAAGTCAAACCTTCCACAATGAAAGCTATTTTACTTTTCCAGCAGTTCCCTGCACTGTAAGAAGAAACCATATACCTTGACAGCATGATCACAATGTCAATGTCAATGCCGAAAGGGAGAAAATAAAAACAGACAGAAGAGGAAAACTAAAATCTTGAGTTTCAGCATCGTATTTGCACGAGCCTTTTTAAGGCTCTGTTTGTGCCACCTTAGATCAAATGCCTAATAAGTTCAAAAATCGGCCAAGGGAAAATAAGTTCAAAAATCATAATGTAAGGCGCAAGATATGCAGCATCTTGGGGGGAAAAAATCATCTCCGACTGGAACATATTTAAGGAAAAGCTGGGCAGATATGCATCGTACTCCTAAATATGCAGGGTTATTACCCCGTTATGACCAACACAGTCTTCAAGTTTTCCGCTTCTCTGCAATGCTTCCTCCTTGGGATAAATCTGATGATGGTGTAGCCCTGCCACCGTTCATTCATTCACCCGCCTGCCCCCTTTCTGCTCTTTTCGGACACCACCATTTCACCGAGTTAAGGTGACAATGACAGCAGTGATACACAGGAACTCCCCCCCCCCCCAAATCACCTTACACTCACCTTACACACCATTGATCCATTCACCTCAGAATTCCCTACAATAACCAGCAGAAGCTTTTCTGGGTGGCAGAAATCTTTCCAGCCCTACCCAGCCTTGAACGGAGGACCGCACCATGGAGTCAACAGTCCAAAGCAGAAGATCCCTTGTTTGCCAGATGTTTACGTCAAGCCAGGCACTTTTTAGAACAGCAAACCCATCCCAAAGCTTCCAGACCCTCTCGGTCAAAGACGCTCAGAAAACAAGGCCTGACTCTCGGCTTTAAGACTGTGCGACGCTCTCTTAAAACTATTTGCATTTGTCCTGTTGCTAAAACCAGTTTATCAGGCTACCCAGAAGGGCAAGGCCAAAATCTTCCTTGATGAAGGAGGCTGCCAGTTTCAAGGGGAAAACCACAGTTTAAAGTGGCAATTCGGCTGTGCTACTGTTCCAGCAGCTGTTTGCCTGCCCCTTTCAGGACAAGCTTCATCTCGAATCAGTGATGATTTACAAGAGTGTGTCTCAAGAAGAACCACGTCTCATTAGCAGCGCACCAGCTGGCGCCATGTCGAGCTTTCGGTCCCAATTTTGCTTAAGTGCTTCACAGATACTTAACATTTCAGCAAAGTCTGGCCAAAATCACAATCTTTAATTAGGGACCACAATTGCAGTCTCTATTCAATTTTTGGGGTGGGGGGTGAAAGAGAAAGAAAATTCTAATCACAAGGGAGCTACCTCTTGCATCACAAATCCGCAGGGCCAATTCACACGTGCAACATCAGAACACTATACTGGATGTGCCCCACGAATGTTCAGCTGAAATTCCTATGACCATAGGAAGACTTCTTCAAACCATACCAGACTCCACAAATTAGTAACTTTAAGGAGTCTCCATGCGATTAAGAGGGAGCAGAGCTGCCCAACGCACCTGCCAACAGTGCTCTGTACAATGAGAATATCAACGTGCATAGAGTGGGGTGCAGAACCTATCGTTCTTCACAAACTCCCACCACTGGCTGATGAAAGTTGGAGTCCAACATCACCTGTAGAGCCCAAGATCTTGTACAAACAGGCTTCCAGCCACATGCCTGACTAAGTTCCTTGTTTCACACCATACATGGTCAACCAGCATGATGCTAAACAGGACCAGTGGTAGAAATCAACTGCCCACTTATTTACTATTTACTTATTGTGTGTACTGTACATCTTGCCGTTTTTATGAGAGCTGAAAGAGAGGTCAGGGAAATTCTCCTTCATTTTATCTGCACACAGACAATTCTGCAAGTGTCAGGTTTAGCCCAGGAAACTCCAGGAGACAATACAGATTCAATCCAGCAAGGTTTATTTGGCTTCACCCCATTTACAGAATCTTCTCAGACTGAGAGCAGTTCCCAGGGTCAAACTACAAACATCACTAGCATTCCTCAGGGAGGGGCCAGTCTCATCCTCTTATCTCTTCTTTGCTCATCTGGGGATGAGAGTCCATGTTTCACACCCCTGCTCCACACTCCCACAGCAAGGCAGGTGGGGCTGAGAGCGCTCTGTTCACCCACTGGACTCCACAGTCAAGCAGAAACGTGAACCTGGATTTCCCCATGATCAAGATCTTAATTGCAACCCTACCCTGGCCCCCTTCATAGCATGCATGAAGGAAGTCTCTGTCCATGATCACAAAGGGGGAAGGCTTCTCTTTGCTCCCTTCTACGCTGACAGCAACCACTGGCAGCTCGCCAATTCCCTCCAGAGGGTATTAGCTTTCTGAAGCTCTTCTGGAGATGAAGAACCAGACGCTTCCCTCTCTTTATCCTACTTGAGGAAAAGGCAAAATGTTCACCTCCAGGAGGGTTGGCGTAGGGACACATACACAACTGATTTGCCCCTGATTTTACCTCTCTAGATTGACAAGCCAAGGAGAAGCCTGAGAAGGAAGCTTCTCTTCTCCTATCTCCATCTTGGCAGAGCTGGTTGCTAAGCAACTAAGTGGGCCTTATCTGGGAACAGCTTCCCTCCCTTCCCCAACAGGCTGGCTGGAGTGTTTCAAAGCACCGGTATGGGGCTTCTAATATTTTGCAAAGCTTAATCACTTGATGCTTGCAAGGAGTCCAAGTGGAAACTGGGGAGGTGCTGTTGGATGGTTATAATAGCAAGCTGGAGGGAGAACTCCCCTCCCAAAACAATTAAAAAAAAATCCTCTGCAAACAAAGGAAAGGGGAAGGAAAGAGGTTCCATGCCAGGATCAAATATGGCGAGATAAAAGGATGCCTTTGAACAGGGGAAGTTGACAGAGGCCCTTTAAATGGAGAGAGAAGCACCAGGGAGAAAAATCAGAGGCAATCAGTAGCATAAGAGCCATGTAAACACACACACACACACACACAAAGGAGGCTTGGAAGTACAAATGCCACATTCCTCTGTGAAGTTCAAAGAAGGCCTCTCCTTTACCAGCAGCCAAAGACTCTGCACTTAAAGGCTTCCCCTTCTTCTTCCTGAAATACACCACACACACAGTGGGCCAACTTTTATTTCTGAAGTCGTCTGTTCTTCACAGCCAGGCATTGGATCAATGGTTCTCAACCTTGGCATCTCAAGATGTGTGGACTTCAACTCCCAGAATTCCCCAAACAGCCATGCTGGCTGGGGAATTCTGGGAGTTGAAGTCCACACATCTTGAAGTTGCCAAGGTTGAGAAACACTGCATTGGATGGATCTTGGAAGCAGCACGTCAAATGTTAAATCCCTAATTTATTTTTTTTAAAAGCACTTCCTTCTTTTTAAGAGAATCCCTGACAGGGGGCAACTGTCTGTGAGCCTTACTGGGGAGGAGGGAGGTCACTGTTTTACGAGGGAAACCCAACAGGTCTCACCAAGGAATGGAATGACATGGTTAGGGAAGCACATACTACACAACATCAGTTTGAGGGCCTCATAGGCAGAGGTTAGTCTTTAAGAGATAAACTACCATGACCCGCGACGCAGTCCATTGTGAGAACAGAAAAGAGACACTTGACTTTATCGGGGCAGACCCATTTGTATTATCATTTACTTGGAAAATACACCTAGACACCAATTTTACACATCGATATATAAAAAGGACGCTCAACTACGTTTTGCAATGGAAGAGCATTCGATCGCATTATTTCTGAGTTGCAGGCTGAGTCCGTACAGGAGCAAAGGACACATTTATGTCATCAGTAGGCATTAGGTCTTGGTCAAAGGTGGCATAAACAGAGTTTCATGAACTCTGTCCCTTCCAGCCAGACACTACTTGAGTGTGTGTGCGTGTGTGTAACCTAAAGCTATCCTGTCACCCGATTCAGCACACCACTGTAGGAAACCCTAGATAAAAAGCTACATATTACTTCCTGACAAGAACTTTACCAGGAAAAGACCAGATCTGGGACTTTTACTGCACACCAGAGAAAATCCTCCCAGTTAGCTTTATTTTGATTTCAGCTGTGGGGTTTCCCCTTGACAAGCAGCTGTAGCAACATTTTCAGAATTAAAAAAAGAGGGTTGGTGGATGCAAGACGCAGCTGAGAACTGATAAGGAAGGCTGCTATTTTTTCAAAACATGGGAGAAATACCATCCTGTTTAAAGACTAAATGAACAAAAACAGTTCCACGTCAGGACACAAACCCTTGAGAAGCTGCAAAACTTAGCCGAGATACCAGGCCTTACCTCTCCTTTAATTTTTTTTCCCCCCAAACACAAAAGTACTTGTCATTTTTTCTTTCACTAACCCCGCGGACCCACGCTCATCAGGAACATTGTGGGAAATCGCTCAATACTGTTTATTTGTTGCTAAAACTTTTACAAAGAAGAGCAACCCACAGACCATGGCTGCCGACCCTGTTTCGAAAGCAGGCAACTGAGACGAAGAAAGGGATTCCATTTCCCAGGACTTCTTCAAACCAAAAGCTGGGCTGACTATATTCCACCACATTGAAACAATTTATGCAAGCGGTGGGACATGCTGAGATCATACGCAGCCTTTTCTCTGGAGCATTCTGTCTGTAGTCTGATAGCCCTGGTTGCTGTGCTATTTACTGCTTTGAATGTAATATCTGAGTAACGTGCCCCAGAGCAAAGTTTTCACATGGGCTGGAAAGGAGCTTTCAGTTCAGCAAATCTTCCGTCAAAGGGCTGAAGTGGGGCCCTCCAATCAGCGAGATCAGGCTTTTTGCTAAGGTCTCCGCTTTCATGAATCTCTTGCAGCTTCCCCTCCTCTTTGATTCCCTTGCCTACTTCCTTGCCTTACCCAAAGACCAAGCAAAGAGATGTGTAGGAGTCAGTATTGACCTCTGCATACCTTGCCTTCTTCTCCTTCGATTGGCAGTGCTAATTGAATGCTGTGGGAGGGACACGTGGAAGGAACAGAAAAATAAGGTGATGGGTACACCAAGTGAACTGACTCCGATCGTTCCAGCAAGATGAAAAAAGGAGGAAAATTGTGCCAGATCTTACACGTGGTGAGCGATTCACTTCAAAGATTTTGGACCTTGCGTTGCATAAATCACCAGAGCAGGAGGCAGCCATCTTTCCTTGGTAAGATAAAGTCTCCTTCTAGTCAAGCTTGAATCCTGGTGACATCTTGGACACATTCAAGCTGTTTTCTTGGCAACAACAGGGAAATAGTTCACTACTGCCTTCTCCTACGAGGTACAGACAGTCCTTGCTTACCGACTGCCTTGTTTAGTGACTGTTCAAAGTTACAATGGTGTAAAAAAAACAGCTTTGCAACCAATCCTCGCATTTACAATGTCACAGTGTCTCATAGTCACATGATCACCATTTGTGTGCTTCCCCACCAGCTTGTGACAAGCAGAGTTAATGGTGAATGTGGAAGTAAAATTGCAAGTTGTGGCCATGTGATGTTTCGATTAACGACCTTGGTGACTCGCTTAATGATCAAATGGGTAGTGATGTTGTACGTCCATCACAGTAACATGATTTTTCACTTAGTGACCATGGGGCTTAGTGACAGAGTTGCCGGTCCCAAATGTGGTCGCTAAGTGAGGACCACCTGTAATTTTCAACTTCCCAGTCTAATCCACAACTCCAATATTTTCCAATGGTCCTTTATTCGGGTCTGACCTTGCTTAGTCTTTTGAAATCAGCCCAGCTTGACTGAGGGCCTCCATGAAACTAGATACCCCAGGCACCAGCCCTTCCCCCCAAATCTTGCATAATACCAAATCTCATGATCTTTCAGCAACCTCAGCTTCCAAAATCTTGCATGATATTTCATCCCCTTTTCGATCATTGAAGGTTGGAGGGCGCTGGGAATGACGTTGCTGAGATATGAACAGGAGCTTATCCCAGGAAGGCCGTGGAACAAGAAGAGCCATCCAGCAGCACAGCCCCTGGGACGCTTTACGAGAGCACAGAAACCAGGAGGGGAAGGCAGCAGCGTTTCCCAGCTGCCAGTAATAAGACTTTTCCTGTCCCTTTGCACTCCTTCCCTGTCAAACACTGATAAACGCTCCATCACTGCCGGAGCAAAGCCAGAGTTGGCGGTGACAAATTGCAGAGAGCCCGAAGACAGACAGCGGGAGCTTGAGATTTCACGAGCAGCAAAAGAACCTTAACCCCCCGCTTCCCCAAATATCCAAATCATTTGCAGGGGCAGTGACCTCTTGGCAGTCAGCGCCGAAAAGCTAAATATACCCTACTCTGAAACCTTGCTCAGGCATCAGTAAACCTGCTCAGCAAACTGAAAACTGCAGCCTATTTGCTGTCACCAAGGGGGGAAAAATAGAAGGGGGACCAATAATGAAATCTAGGTGGATGGAATGCATCTTCTCATGGCGTTTTTTGGCACTGGGGCCACCACTGCCTTTGGGTCGACAACCCCTTCATCTCACGGTGCTAAACGACCCCTTCCTGCCTGCCTGGCACAGGAGGGCAGAGCCTGTTTGGAGAAGACGGTTCCTGAGGTAGTCTGAGGCTTTATCAATTCAATCCAGCACCTTGAATTGGCCCCGGAAAATGATATCCAGTGCAGTGGAATGAAATACCGGTGACGTCTAGCGATAGCAGGGAGCGCCTGTTTGGGGTAGTGGTGGGTTAAAAACTGGGAGACTGTGAGCTCTAGTCCTGCCTTGGGCACAAAGCCAGCTGGGTGACCTTGGGCCAGTCCCTCTCTCTCTGCCCTAGGAAGGAGGCGGCCAGGGCAAACCACTTCTGAAAGTCAACTGCAGAAATTCGTGTAAGCAGTCCCCAGGAGTCAAAACTGCCTTGAAGGCACCCCAAAAAGCTCAGAGCCAGTTTGGTGTAGTGGTTTTAAGGCACCAGGCTAGAAACCAGGAGATCATGAGTTCTAATCCTGCCTTAGGCACAAAACCAGCTGGGTGACTATAGATCAGTCCCTCTCTCTCAGCCCTGGGAAGGAGGAGGCCAGGGCAAACCACTTCTGAAACCTGGTCAAAAAACCTGTGTGGATTTGTCCATGTAGTCACAAGGCATCAAAACTGACTTGAAGGCATCCAAAAAAGAAACAAAAAAAGGATCCAGATGGGCGTAGTGATTAAAGACACTGGACTAGAAGCCGGGAGACCATCCTGCCTCGGGCACAAAGCCAGTTGGGTGACTCTGGGCCAGTCCCTCTCTCTCCGCCCTAGGAAGGAGGAGGCCAGGGCAAACCGTTTCTGAAAATGTGCCAAGAAAGCTGAATGGGCCTCTCCAGGCAGTCGCCAGGAGTCAAGACTGACTTGCTGGCCAGCCAGCAAACTGAGAAATGCAACAGAAACTCCCACCTGCCAAAGAGCTGGTTTTGTCTCAACGGAAGCCAACAGGGCTGCACATTCTAAGAAACACATCGAGGGGCAGGAGGACTCGAAACAAACAAACGAAATAGCGGGTATGCCTGGCGAAAACTGAACCCTGACTACCAGGAGATGGGGGATGGAAAGGCCGCGGAGGAGGGCAAACCAAATGGGGCTGCCCCATTGTGCCTCCCATCCTGTTTGTACTTCTAACAATGCTCCTGGTGCTGGAGGTAACAGCGACACGATTGGATACACAAGCGTGCGTCAAGGAAGAAGCTCAGAAGTCCCGTGCAATTATCCAGGGCAGCTTCTCATAAATAGTAGCTGATAGGAAAGCTTATTTTTCTCAAGACTCTGCCTTGCTTCCCTGCCACCCCTTAATCCCTTCCCTCTCTCTTTCCTGTCTTGTAACGTGCTAAGAACTCTGAGGGGGTTGCATTCAATTCTTCTTATACAAGCCCCCGGGCGCAAAAGCTTTGTAAAGATATAAAAATAAAGTAAGTGCATTCAGCTAACAGGAAGGTAACTAGCCCCTTTTTCCATCTGAGTGAATCTTGGTGCCTGAAAGCCAAGGTAAGGAATTAACAGAGGAGCAAGACCAAAGCGTTTCCCTGTTCGTCAAACATTAACCGTTTGGGGACAGAACTTTCCAGCGTCGGTGTCTGAAATGTGGCTCTTAGGGGTATTTGCAGCTGCATATACTTGGCTGCATCTCTCTCAGCCTACAGCCTTCCCTTGCTTGAATGTAAAGAAGGAAAACCAACCATGGTTCGCCAAGGATCCTTTACTTATTGCTCCCGTTCTAAATCATCCATTTACCAAAAGGGAAATAGGCAAGGTCGCTCCCGTTCCTTCCTTTCACTCCCCCAGGTTGTTTTCAAACACCAGGTGACCTCTGCCCTTTTTCTGGGCAGGTGGGCATGCTTCCGAGCAAATGCTCCACTACTGACCACTTTTACTTTCTAAGCAAACTTATGGGGCCCAGAGGCATTCTTGGAAATCAGCAACGGTTGTTTGCTGGGCAGCAAGCCAGCATCCATTTATTTTTAATTAGAAGAAGCTTTAAAACAAACCTAAATCGAGCGGGGGGGGGGGGGGAGAGAAGACAGGCTGGCAGACTGCAAGGCAGCAGTCCATGGATGCACTGGTGCCCACAGACAACATACTGCTCACCATGACGTAAAGCAGTGGGGCTGGGAGTGAATTTTCTGCAGTCCATTATTTCAAGGCAAGGATGGTAAAGCAGGAATATTGATTCGCCGGTGCTTACATGCTGTCCCAACTCAGGGAGACTTTCAGCAGCTGACATTCCCTTCTTTCAGTAAGATGATTAAAACAGCAAGATGGTACAGGTAGTCCCCAGCTTAGGAACGAGTTCCGTCCAAGGTCTGTCCTTAAGTCGAATTTGTATGGAAGCCAGAACGGTATTATTGTTTAATACTGTACCAGTAGTATTGTGTAATGAACTCGAACCATTGTTGATTTAACTCAAATCATGGTGTATTTAACTCAAATTGTGCTACAATAGGCTCCTTTCTTAACTACGGGTCGTCCTTAAACCAGGTAATCTTAACCCGGGGACTACCTGTATCAAAAAAATCAACCAACAAAAGTAAGTCAAATTGCAAAGGAAACAATGGCCATCAAGGAACAATAAACATCCAGATCTAACCCAGAATGGGGCTCCCAACAGATACCAAGTGGCCTCCCTAGATCCCCTTCAAAAGCCAATTTGCTACAACTCCACAAAGGGGTGTCTTCGGTTGGTGATGAGGTGACTAAACTTTGCAGGCTTCTACTCCAGGTCCTGAATGCTTCTTTTCACCATGCCTGGAAGTCCATTTCACTACATTTCTCTTAACTGGGCTAGCTAGCTTGCAGAGAACAGAATGACTCAAAGAAAAGATACAAACTCTGGATGGTGGCCCCCAATTTGCTGAGCAGCAAGAGAAGGAGAGGCAAACCCATTGTTTCGTCCTGTGTATCAGGCAGGGACAAAGAGTGAGAAAAGAGGAGCTGCTTGTTTTCATTTCAGAAATCTTGGGAGATGAAATGAAAATGTAGACCTGGAGATGAGGAGTAGGAAGAAACTAGAGAACACATCATCTCCTTGCTCAAGTGGAAACACCCAAGGCACTCAGGACAAGCTCCCAAAACTGGGATCTTCCAAGCAAAGGTGGACTGTGCAGAAGATGGAAAACTAAGCTGTTGTAGGGCGATGCATCCTGATCTCACTACTCTCCCATATTTCTCAAAAGAGTTAACTGCTTTGTCAACCCAAATGCTACTTTGCCACTTGGGACTTTGCCCACCCCACTTGCACATACAATGCATATAGCTCTGAAGAGCTGCAAAACCCTTAGAGCAAGATTTTTTACTATATAGGTAGTCCTTGACTTACGACAATTTGTTTAATGACTGTTCGAAGTTATGAGGGTGCTGAAAAAGTGACTTACAACCATCGCAGCATCCCCACGGTCACATGATCAAAATTCAGGTGCTTGGCAACCAGCATGTATTTACAACGGTTGCAGTGTCCTGGGGTCACATGATCGCCATTTGTGACCTTCCCAAGGGGCTTCCAACAAACAAAGTCAATGGGGGAAGCCGGATTTCCTTGACGCCTGCAGCAAAAAAGGTTATAAAATTGGGCGCGACTCACTTAACAACCTCGTTGCTTAGCGATGGAAGTTCCAGTCCCAATTGCGGTCATAAGTCAAGGACCACCTGTAGAGGAAAAACATATCCTGCAACGAATAGATTGGGTTGTACTGCTTCAAGCATTACATTTGGGTGGGGGGAACAAGCCAGCAAGAATGCTAAGTATGCAGGTTTTGAAAAGCAAAACATAAAAATGTGCTTGGAACCCCTGCCTTTTTCAAAGGAGAAAGCTTCATGAAGCTAACATTTTTTAAACAAGTATCCACCCCTCCTAATAGAGACAGGCGCCTGTATTTGCACCTGCCGAAGCTTCCACAATCGCGGATATGCTTCATTCGGTAAACAGGTTCTATAGGCCAGTTGTGGCAAGCTTTTGTTTCAAATAAACACAACACAACCCTTCACCTCATTTGCAGGTACTCGAGAATTCAAGCTTTGGGGCTGTATTAGTTTTCCTAAAAAGGACAATTCAGTTCCTCTTCTGTAATCCAATCGCTTTCCCCCACCACAAATCCTTTATCCTCAAACACAATCAAATTTTTATATTGCTCTCAGACTGTGGAGGTAACACAAATGCTCAACAGCAGAGTAATCTACAGATTTAAGTATCCCTAAATACACAGTGAAAAAGATGAATTGCCCATTAAGAAAAACATGCAGAACTCCCTAAATACATATGTTCAGTCTAATGCACATTCTAAGTAGTCTTGGAGTGTGAATTTAAAGGAAGCTAACAAAGTTGGAGGGGAGGGAGGGGGGAGAAGACATACTGGCAAAGGAGTCATTACGCAATGGATAAATAATATATCATTCAGAACAAACTCTCCGGACTGTTGTGAACAGCTGCTTTGTCACTGTTAAAAGAATAAAGCAACACGTAGATGCAATTTTTAAATTGTGCTAATATTCCAGGGGAGAGAGGTGAAATCATGGAAGGAACCCCCCCACCCCCCAAAAAGACAAAAAGCTTCTTTTACCTCATTGCAACATGTTGACAAGCAAGACTGGCCAGAAACCATCACTGTCTTTGGTGCGTTCACTGCGTTCAGCCAGCCATGTTCAGTTTCAGAATAGGCCATTCCATCTCCTTCCCAATCTGATTTTCCCTTCTAATTCTGGGTCCTTCTGGGGCTGTCCCACCCACAAAGAGTTTTCCCCCTACAACTATTTTATATTTCTGCCAATGTTAAGTTTCCCCAGCCTGTATAGTTTGCCTGTGCTGACTTTCTCTCTATTTATTATTTTGCATTTTAGATGTAGATCCCACCTTTCATTTCGAAGCTCAAAGCAACAGAACCTAAATCTTAACAAATGTACGACTGCTCTGAACAGAGCATGAAGAATATTATTTAGGTTTAAAAATTCTGACATGTGAGGGCACAGCTTGCCCATCCAAAAACACATTTTTGCTCTTCGGTGCCCTGCTGAAATCAAAGCAGGAAAATGACAGGAACCATTCAAAGGTTGCCTGTGTGTATGTGCGTGTTTATATGTGGGGGGGGAGGGGCAGGGATAGTTAGCTCAAACTTTGGAGGCTGGTGGTTTTCAAAGAAAACTCTTCAGCCAGCAACAAGTTTAGGCAAAATGAAGACAGAGGCGTTTAAAAGGATTCTGCTCCACTTAGCAGTCTCCATCCCCCAATCAGAATTCCCACCATAATGACACCTGAATATCATCTGGGACGTATCTGGTGATGAACCACCATACCCAACATACTGCAGCTCACCGTGAAGTTGAAAAGGACCCAGAGCATTGTTTGCAAATCTTCAGAGTTAATCCTCATCCTCAGGCTTGCCATGAAAGGCATGGAAAAACAGATCGTTAAGCAAAGCAATCCAGGCATCCACGTTTAACATCGTCTTTATGGACCGACCAAGCTAGGATGGATAGAATCGGCCTGTTCAAGTTCACAAGCATGCCCCTGTAGGGTGGGCCTCCGAGGAAGCATCTTGTATCTCAATTTTCCTAGAAGTGGCTGAACTGCAGCCAAGAGGTGTCCGCCTGCCAAAAGTGGAGCATTCTGGGGACTCGGTGGAATGTGCGGCTTCTTGTTACGCTTGCTGCACCAGATAAGGATCAAGGGAGACTCAGATGACATTGCCTACTTTATGCCTCCGCCAAAATCGAGCCATCCTGTTGCCCTTGCACAGAGGGGGCTTGGTTCCAAAGCTCCCTGCAAGGGGGAGGAAAGGATCCACCAAGACGGTGAAGGCAGAAATGGCCCAGATCCACCCACTGTTGCTTCTGCTGAACTGTAGGGAGCGACTGGTTCTAAAACCATCCATTATTTTAAAGTGATTTTACCCCAACATGGAGCCTTCCAAATCTGCCAAGAGAAAGAGATGGAAAGGTCTGTAACATTACTATTTCGATTTGAGGGCAACTTGGTTTCCCCCCCCCCCCCCCCCCCCCGTTTTTAAGGCTGCCTTCAAAAACATCTACAGTTCAAGAACTCTCCCTGAGTCCTAAAATTTGCAAAAATAAAATTGCTTTCAAAGCAGCTAAAAGGGCCAAAAGCAAGGAGGCTCAGCTATCGTTTCCTTGCCAGACCCCACTCGCTCATTTAAAACTTTGATTCCTAGCCTTTTAACAAAACTGCTCTGAAGTGATTAACAAAGATGATCAAAGTGTGCTAACATGTTCAGCAGGACCAAAAATACAGACTCAGAAGCAGCAGATAAAAGAAAGCAGGGATTACAAGAGAATAGTCCTGCGGAACCAGAGAATCTGAGTCAAAGAAGAAAAAAGATTCAGTGCCATGAAAGGCCCCTGAAGGCAGCACCCCCCAAAAAAGCACAGACTTTGTCCAGTGCCAATGAAGGAACCCAGAAACAAGACCAAGGAGGTAGTAATTTGATGGAAATTCTGGCTGAAGTACCAGACGGCTAATGTTCATGTTAGCAGCCTGTGGGGCTTCAACTTCCTGAACTCCTACAGCTAATATTATAAAATAGAAACCTTCTGCGGGCAATGTAGCTATTACTTCATTCCCTCCCGATAAGGAAAAAGCATATATTATGGTGTAAGGAGCATGGCATTTTTTTTTAAAAAAAAGAGCCAGGACAGGAGGAATGATGGCCCCACACCATCAAACCAGAATCTGCAGGTGGAATTATAGCAGACTCACAGGACCTCTCTGTAGCAGGAAGGAAGAAAACGCCACAACATTCAGAGGGCATCACACGAGAGCGTGTACTCTGATATGAGCATAATAAAAAAGAGACACCAGATAATACTCTGATGTGAACCATGGATGTAGTCTCCTTCCATGCACAAGGGATCTTCTGCCCTCCTTCTGCAAAAAAAAAAAAAATTTTTAATCCCACTTGTTTCAGCCTCCAGCAGGCAGATCAAGAGGGTTGCTCCAAAGCATCTGGTGTGCAGAATATAACAACTTGCCACTAACACTGTAACTATGCTGTCATCCAACGCCAGTTCCTTCCAAGAGACGGGGGTGGGTGGGGTGGGGAGGAGGCATTTTGTAGCCAAGCTTCTTATGTAAGCGAGCCTTCAGGGTAGGTGTGGAGGCGTCCTCTGGAAATGCAGGAAGCTCTTTGGCAGAGGATAGTTACATCTTTCTCTGGTAGGAGTGGGCTGGGGGGACATGAATTATATTGGCAGCAGTTGTGGGGTGACCTGAGGCAAACTGGAACTCGAGGGAAGGAACTGCAAGAGGAGCTTCTTCATCTTTTGGGGGGGGGGTCAGAGGTCTTTGGCAGAACACAACCCAACCAGCGCCTATGATGACGTGTGGGGCAAATCCAACTTTTGCACCGGGGTAGAGCAGAAAGCTGGAGGTCGTTTCACAGCTGCCCATAGATTGCACAATGTCATACTCCTGAACAGGGCCCAATCGTGCCCAAGTGAATGGTGTGAACTGCATTCTGCTTGTGGGGGGTGGGTGGGGGTGGGGTTCTCCCTACCAAATATAGCCTGGCTCTAATTTTCCCCCAGACAAATAGCTTGGGGGCCATCTTCTTTCCGCGCCAACCCGCCAATTCATAGTCATCTGCCACGGTGGCTTTCCTCCACTGCAGTTACATCACGGAAGCTAGAAGACCACAGCTGCCACCCAGAACTTCAGCTTCTCACAAGTGCTTTCGTTTCTTGCACGCTCTTTAACGCTGAAGAATTCCCAGCCCCCCCCCACCTCCAAAGGTCACACATACGGCTTGCTTTATTGCTAACCATTTCTTCTGCTTTTCTGTTGATCTATGATGTAACCCACAGGACACCGCTCTGGAATTCTGGTTGAGTGAAGGGCAGTATATAAATATTTTAGGGGAAATGAAGGTGACAGAGACAAAGAACAAAGAGAGAGGCAGGACGAGAATATAAAATAGGTATCGGAACACGCTGAAACTTCAAGAGACTCAGTTATTCAGGTTCTCTCACGCTGCCGTCTTCAAACTTTCCATCGGCCAAGGAGTTCCAAGGTTTCTATTTTTCTCAGCCCTTTGAGGTAGGCCTGGTCAGGAAACTGACACTACAAGGATTCCAGAAATGTTACTTTAATGTTATAGGGTATAATCTTGGAAGCCTGTCCGTTTCCCTCTGCCCTGTCTTTTACCAAAGATGGATTTATTTTTAGCTTCTTTCTCACCTTGCACCTTCCCATTTCCCAGGACTGAGTTTTCTTTTATTTTCCCTGACTTGCATACCTTCTTTGGGGTTAGTTCCACATTCCTTTACAAATTTTAATTAAGTATGGTTGGCTGTCTGGCCTGAACCCAATAAGTTGTACTTAGTTGCAGCCCATATGTATTGAAACAACCAACTTAAAAATATGGACTGAGAAACCAGCATATTTCAGGAAAACACAAGTTTAGATTAATTGGAGTTTAGAGTTTGGGGTTAACGCTAAACTCAGTTAATCTCCTTCTGGAGGCTGCACCAGAAGAGAAAGGAAGGAAGGAAGAAGTTTGTGAGCTTGAAGTTCATTACAACTTAGGTACATTATTCTAAACCATGGTTTAGCATTATATGGACAAATGTAACCCTAACACAGATCCATGGATTAACATTCTATAGAAACCTTTCTTTTGGGCTTAATTTTGCCCTTAATCTAATGACCTAAAGTCAGGTTGGGGTCTAATTGGGCAAAACTGAATTCTTCTCCTTGAATGAATCTTTGGGGGAAAGGTTGCAGAGTGGAACATATTCGATCCATCGAAATGTAACCAAAGGATTTTGCAAACCTGTAACACGCTCTGTGGACCGGAGGAATGCTAAAGCATTGGTGTTATCAGTCCCTCTCTTACAAAAGTGAAAAAGATAAAACTAAATTTACCGAAGCTAAAAATCAGACACCACCACAAATTTAGTTAAATGAACCAAAGAGTGACTGACAGAAGCAGCTGTAAATTCCTGTTTAATGAAGGCTGATGCACTGGGTTAGAGTTACTGAAAGGCACTGGAGGAAGAGTATATAGATTATCACACATGCGTGCACGCGCGCACACACACACATTTAAGACCACGGTAGGTTCTTCTCTCTTGTTGCAAAATGTTTCTCAGAAAATTGCGAATGCTGAAATTGCTGCTAATTTAACCAAGTTAACATTGCAGATGAACAATCCTTACCCCCCTATTAATGGCTCATGAATATTGAGCTGATTTCCCCCTCCCTGCCTCCAACCTCTTTACCATGTATTTTTATTTCCTGTTAACAATAGCCTGCACCTTTGAGAACAAGCTAAGAAGAAAAGAAGAACAAGAACTCAATCAGCATAATCAAGTTTGTACTTAAGCAAAGACATGCAAAGCCCTATTTGTACTTAACCGGTTCTCATCATGCAAATAATTTTTCTTCCTTTGCATTCAGCAGCTAGACAGCCAAACCCTGTGGGATTTCACTGGGTAAAATCTAACATCTGCTCTCTCTGGTGATGCGCAAAACACAGTGAGCCATTTTTATTTAAGAGCAGGCCAATCCAAAAGTTCTGGGGATGAGCTGAGCATTTGTGAAAGTATATTGCCTGAAGTAGAAAGTAATTCACGTTCCAGATACATTCTGTTTTGTACATTTCTAGTTTTTTTACATTTTCATTCTCTTTTCCGCAGTGAGATCTGAGTTCCTCTGCTTTTTAACCTCACAACAGCCTTTTCAGGTAGGCTAGGCTAAACAATGGAGAACTGTCTAAATTTGCCCTTGATTGAACAGGATTTAATTCCTTTAAACCATTTTTACCCAGTTCTTCAACCCAAAAAGGTTCCTTGAGCAGGTTCCATGAGCAATGAGGGAGACATGGAGTAACTTACACATACTTTATATTCTCATGACATAGGTGCAAAATGAAACGCCGCTAGGTATCAAAATATGCGCTTCTACAGATCTTCCCACACAGTTCACAACTCTGAACATGGACAGGTTAGGGAGGAATGCACCCAGGAGTCAACGAGAAATGGTTTGTTGAAAATGTATGCATGAGAAAAACCATGGACAAACAAAAAATTAAAGCACGTTAAAAGCAATACATAGAACGTGTGAATTTTCACTGACAAAATGAATGAAACTGATCTACCCTAATCAATCAATACTACACTTTATCTATGGTACACAGGTAGTCCCTGCGTTAAGAATGCCCGGCTTAAGGATGACCCATAGTTAAGAATGGAGCCTATGGTAGCAAAATTCAAGTTAAATACACCATGATTTGAATTCAATACACAATGGTTCGAGTTAAATACATAATACTACTTATACAGTATTGTGCAATAACACTGTTCTGGCTTCCATACAAATTTGACTTAAGGGCAGACCTTGGGAATGGAACTCGTTCTTAAACTGGGGACTACAACACAAAAATTTGCTACAATGGCTTCCTTATTCCATTGCTAATTCATACTCTAAACCTACGTTTCCCTACCTTGACAACTTCTGGATGGATGGACTTCAACTTCCAGAATTCTCCACAATAGCCATGCAGGCATGGGAATTTTGGAATAGGTCCACACATTTGGAAGTTGTCTAGGGTGGGACACGCTGCTCCCCAGCATCCTACAGCCTTAGAAGTTCCTGTAACCCTCACGTTAATTTTAAAAGCTCTTTGCATCAATTCATTTTGACTATTAGCAGAAGGGCCGTTTGATACACCTGGGGAAGAGGGGGCTGATAGAATGAATAGAAATGGAAATGATTATTTATCATGATTTAGGTAGATGTCAAGTCTCTATCTGGGATAAAGAAGGGAAGAACAGCCTTACTGGATCACAACACTGACTCAGCTTCCAGTCTCTCGGATGGGACAACCAGACGTATTTACTTACTTACTTACTTACTTACTTATCAATCATATTTATATAGCCATATAATATTTAATATTTATATGTTCCTTGGAAGCCTATAAAATGACAGATTCCTACTACACAAAGCCACTTCAGAAGAACCAGCTTTGGGAGAATTAAGGTGTGACTTCTTCACGGTCTGATTTCAGCTCTGTTACTTCATTCCCAGCTTGCTTATGATACCTCTGAGTTTTGAAATGCCTCGTATTTGAGAGTTTAGCGCCTACAGGTGAATTTATTTTAAATTTTGCTGTTGCTGCACTGCTAGCAAGTGTATGAAAAGGAACATTCACAGAAAGCAAATAAATAACTTTGCTGCCAAACTCTGCCCACTTCGTTAAGCAAACACAGTACAATTTTTGACAGTTTTTTTTTTTAATCTGCAGGGCTCAAAACCTGTAATTATATCATAGGGATGTATTTGTTGAGTTTTTTTAAAAAAGAAGAGGTTCAATAAAAATCAGCAAGGATTTACTGCCTTCTCTTCCTTATTCCTTCCTGCTCCAAACCTCATGCTTTATTCAGAGGTAGCCAGAAAGTGAGCTGTCTTTGTTTCCTTAACCAAAAATATTCCAGCAATGGGATATACTATTCCATTGCACCCCCTCCCATGCCCTGAGACTATATTGTCATGCAGCTTCATTCCAAACCCACTCTTTCGCTCCCCCTCTGTTGTCAGTTGACAGCAAGCACGCACTTGTTGAAAAGGCTCACACTGTTCCTGGCTTAAAGGCCTACTAAGTTCATTTATTCTCCCAAGAAGTTCTTGGCACGAGTCAACTGAGAGATAACTCCCATAAGCAGAGAACTTGGAAACTCAGCTGTCAGCAGACCAAGCCTGACCAAAACCTGGTGACTTGGTTCTTCTTGGCTGAAGTCTACACAATGCATATTTTGAGGGTTGCAATTAAGTGGTAAAACATACTCCGAAACTTCAAAGCCAACTAATCATGAAGGCTAAACCCAATCAACGTTTCAAGAGAAATGTTGCCTTGGGCTGCTGTGGATAGTGAGATCCCCTTTCAGGCAATGCTCTGGAAGATTGTTTTCTTACCCTGCTGCCATTCCTAAATTTGGAAAGTTATCCAAGCCTCACTTTATTTTTTTTTTCCCTCAAAGCAGGCCCCCACCTTTCTTCCTTGCATCCACATTCCTGCTTTTCTGCCCCTCTAGCTTAAATGCAAGGATGGCAAACTGGACATTTTTCCAAAGTACACTGCTGTTCCCCCAATGTAAGGGAGAAAGGTAACTGCTACAGGGATCCCAACAGCACAGCTCAACTCCCATGGTCCACACACAAATTCAACCTCTTCTTGAACTGGAGAATTTTCTGGAAGTCAGACTGAAAGCCTGCCCACCCAAGCCCCCATAGCCCCTGCCCACAAGAACAGCTCACGTGATACATACAAGTGTGTGATTAATAACTTCTTTTGGACTCTGCAAATCCAGGGAATAGGAGAAAGTGCATTTTCCTATACTCCTTTTCACCATCAGAGCTTTCTCCCCTTAGGACATCATCATTACTACTGCAAGGCCGAAGCTGCTGCTTCTATCTTTACAACCCTATGTTTCTTTGCTGCTGCTTTCAGTTGAGAAAGGGCCAAGCTCAATAGCTATGGCTATGTGATCAGGCCTGGGGTTCCCAGGGGATCAGGGAGATTTTACAATGGCTCCCTTATTAACTTTATCCCCTCCTGTTTTGTGTGTTTTTACTGTTTTTTATACGTAGTTGTTTTTGTGTATTTATTTTTTTAATTGTTGTGCGTCACCCAGAGTCACCTCGTGTGAGATGGGCGGCTATATAAATATGATAAATAAATAAAATAAATACATAGCAAAGTGCATCTTTTGGATGCAGACAAGTTGATCCAGGAGAACTTCTGAGTTAGACACATGCAAAGAACAAGTCTGCATTAAGGGCAGTGTCCTCACCCAAATTTTCCTTCTTGTCCTCTTGTTGCAAACTTAAGATTCAGTACAGGATACAACAAACCAATTGCAATGACCTAGACCTAGTGGCAACCCCGTTCCTCCCTTCACAACACGGAAACAGGCACCCTGAAAGTGAGGAACGTGGCTCAAACTCCAGATGGAAAAGTTGTCCTTCTCATGAAGAAACTGAGCTCCAAACTCATAACCTTGATGGTAAATATTGTTGAGAAAAGATTCCAACACATATGCGGTGTAGACATATGTAAATCTAACTCGAAATCAAGTTGGCACTTCGTCCTGTATATAAGGGTAGTTATGATTTCCTATTGTAAATTGCTAACACTTCTTCTGAACTGCAGCATCGGGAAATCCTCTCAGGCCAACAGACTACCTATATGAATCACGATTACTTCCATTACATCAAGTATGTACTTTTTCTGTGTGAGATGAACTACATAGTATCCCAGAATTCAGACGCACGCAGAAATAGTAAACAGCTTACCATATTCTTTTCTGGGAAGGTTTAGCAATCAAGAAACTAGAGTAGTGTTCTCTCTTCAGTGAGAACAGAAAGAACTGGAAATTCTGGTTTTCACCAGACCCATCTAAGACTGGAATCACCTAGTGAGTAAACTATATTATGAGACTGTGTGCCAGTACTCATACTGCCCTCAGCTTACATTGCCCAAACCCGCCACTCCATTTTCAGTATGCTGTCAATTTAACTTACATTTACTTATCTCTCTGCAGTTTAAAAGCCAAAGAGACATTTATTTTTTCACTTAAAGATCTACTGGGGGAGGGGGGAATCCTCACACCATTGTCCTAATATTCGCCAACAGGCAAATTGCATGTCACAGTTCAAGGGGATGGGGTGTCTTGCACATATATCTAGATTTGTATCAGAGGCTTAGGACAGCAAAATATTGTAGAGGGTAAGGAAGATAACTTTGAGGAGCTAGCTGAGATCCATTACCATAGCGATGAGGGGAAAATATACCTTAAGAGCAAAAGAAAGTATTCAGAAGTGGATGAGTCTCCTTAATTCACATGGGTATAAGTAGGGGAGGAGGTACAGCACAATCAATGTAAATCAGTCAATCAGTCAATCAATCTGGCATTTTTATCACAGCACCCAAAAATCAGATGTGGAGAACAGGACACAGGTTCTCCAGACTCCAGTATTTAATTTCTACCATGACTGAGCAAGTCAGCGCTGCATTCAAATGCAACTTCGTGCTGTATTTCTTTCACCAGCTTTGATCTCTTCAAGCAATTGAGATGAAGAAAACACTAACTCTTCTGCAAGGCAGAGCCTAAAAGACATTGTTGGTGAAAATATTCACCATTTGGCTGATGACAGTAAACTTTAGAGCAACAAGGCTAGACATTCAAAACAAAACTGAGCATAGAGGCAGGGAGGATTTGTGGGAAAGATAAACAGTCCCCCCCCCCACCGCCAAATTAATGATTGTGAAACTTCGTAGAAGGCCTTGGCTAATGACAGCACATTATGATACAGGTTAACGGAAACCATATACCAATGTAACGTTGCCCCAACCTTAAGGAAATTGAGTTCAGCTCATCAAAACATGTACAGAATCATTTACAATAGATGGCAGAAGAAAATGGCTTGCAATCCCTTCTTGAGGGGAGAATTTGGAGGCTAAATATTGGTAGAATTCCACACATTCCCAGAGATGCTGAGGGAAAAATATCTCTGCCTCCACCAAGACATCTCTGAACAGACATCTTCTGTGCAGCCAACAGGCTCCAATATACCTTGCCCTGTCTTGACTAAGAACTCTAAAGAAACCAGCTAGGAATTAGTTAATCATGAACAATGAAAGACCCAAACAGATCTGGACTTTAACAATATCAGGACCTTGGAGAGTTCAATCCAGAAGATTTATACTCAGAAAGAAGGTGGTTGTTGCAGGACACCCCTGTGGCCTTGTGAAGCCTCAAGAAGGCCAGAAGAGCCGTGTGTTTTCATACCTCCAATTCTGCTTGTTTCCATTTAAGACAGAAAGCCCTTGGCCTTTTCCAGGGTCAGATTCTTAAACGGCTGGGAAATTCCACCTCAGGTTGTTGCTCTCAAATAATAGGAGTGCTACAGCCTCAGACTGACAAGACACAAAAAGGATGGTAAAGACTTGCCCTGAATTGGGTGGCCTGCGATTCACTGCACTTTAAATCTCTGCAGGATGTTGCTGCATTCGTGACCTAGAAATACGGCACACTCTGTAGACGGAAGCTGAGAACAATTTTGCCTATCAGTATGAAGCCCTATATAATTGCTTCTTGGCCTTTTGGATAAGATTAAGACCTATCTAATCCCCCATTCTGTTTCCTCTGTCCAACCAGATGCCTCCTGAGAAACCCTGAAGAATCCTCTAGCTCATGTTCTCCAATATTAGGGGTGGGAAGCAGAGCACTTTTTTGCAGCCCCACCTCATTTTTGGAGCTGGCATTGAATTTTTCTCCAGAAGTTAAGACAGTGTAGTAAGAACCTGGAGATCTTTATGAATTCCGAGGAGAATCTGGAGGTCCACAAGAAGAACAACTGAGCAAAGCAATCAAGCTGCAGTTCACCTCTCATCTCTCTTGCTGTAAGATCCTGCAGCGGACAGTGAGCTTCTCAACCTGAATTTTATCCTATAGGGCTGCAATCTGTGTGGGTGGATTAAGTGCTCTTTTGTCTTATCCTCCAGTCTTCAAAATTCAAGCTGTACATTTTTATATGTTAATATCTGGTGCCACAATAAACTGAAGACAATCTTAGTGAAGAATTGAAGAATATATTAACTCCCCATCATTGCATGTAAAGATGCTATCCTGTTCCTGCTTTGTATCTAACCGGGTTAAATTCTTTGATGCCTTCTTGAATAACTCCCAGGACTTAGAATAAGATGGGTTGGCAATGTAGTGGAATCTCATTCACTGAATCCTGCAAGGTGTTGGCATTCTCACGTGAAAAACTGTGATAACTGGATAACCTGACATGATATGAGAGAGAGAGAGGGAGGGAGGGAGGGAGGGAGATTTGTCTCAAGATATCCAAAAGAAACCCCCCGTATGACTCTTGGCTTTACCAATTTCAACCTGAAGCAAGTCCAAATGCGTTAGGAAGGAACACAAACTGCAACAGCCAAACTGATACAACAGCAGTGTTTGCTGGGGCAGCCTGTTAACAGGCCCAGATTAGACAAATAACATCTTCAAGACCAGCTATTTTGGATTTTAAAAAGTCAACAACATTTGGATGACTGCAATGATGCATTAAGCACACAACAAACACATTTTATCAGTCAGGAAATTCAGGGCTGAATTAAAAGGCTTAGCTTGAGCCCAACCATTTCACCCCCAGTTCAACGTATAACAGAAGCTGGTTCTTAACTTTCCAACAACTGATAAAACCAAAGGATATTAAAGGGGGAAGGGGGGAACCTCCTGAAGCATTAGCAAGCTCTGCAAATGATTAACTTTATTGAAATAATATACTGAAGCCTCTCTGAAAAGTGCTGGGTTTGTATATCAGGTTGTTTTCCTTTTTAATTCAATTAAAAACCTCAGAGATCATCTTGACCTACTGGGGAATGCAAGGCTGAACCTGCCCTGGTGCATCTCCACTGGAACTCCACCATTTACTATGGTCTCCTGATTCCAGAAGATTTCTCTGAATCTCTAACCAAAACCCTTCTCTGTTTCATCCCACATTTTCCAGACTTGCCTTCGAGAGCCACATGCTTTGACCCTTTAGTGAAAACCTTTTCTCCCCCAGAAAGGACCAGCTTAACCAAGGAATTCCTCAGCAGGTAGCAGTGCCTGGCTGTGCTAACTGGGGCTCAAAGCTAAGCAGGATCAGTCCTCGTTAGGATTTAGAAGGAGACCCTCCAGGGAACACCAGCAGCGTAGGCTAGACTCACAAGTGAAAACAATTCCCTAGAAGGAGGCACCTACAAACTACTTCTGTACCGCTGCCAGGAAAACTGTACAAGCCCGTCTGTGCAGTCACCCGCAGTCAAGCCTGAACTGAAGGAGACTTTACCTAAAACCAAGGGAGACAGGAAACCAGAGCAGCACTTGGTTTTATATTAGCACAGCTTCTACAGATTTATGCGACAGTTTCTCAGAGTCTCAACAGTCTGCTTAAGCCAAACTGCTCTTTGGAAACCTCAGCTTGCAACTCCTCTGGTTCAAAGCCAGCGTTTTCAAAAGGTAAAGTACCAGCAAGAACAGCGGTCGTGTGTGCGCGTATAGATCTTTCTTCTTTTTAATAGGAACTTCATTAAGTTATAAACAGCATAAAGAGAAAAGCAAACAAGAAGTAATAATCAAAGAGAGGAGCAGAGAACAGGAGAGTTAAAGAAAGAATACAAAAGTGATGGAAAGAAAAGGAAAGGAAAGGAAAGGGAAGAAAGGGAAAATTACAAAAAGAATGACTTCCAACTTCTTATACAGCAGATATAGATAAATCATAGAGTAACCTCTTACTCTAAAACTTGTTGTTCAGTCGTTAAGTCGTGTCCGACTCTTCGTGACCCCATGAACCATATTGCGCCAGGCCTTCCTATCTTTCACTGCCTCTCTGAGTTTGCTCAATTTCATGCTCATTGCTTCAGTGATGCTATCTAGCCATCTCATCCTCTGCCGTCCTCTTCTCCTTTTGCCTCCCATCTTTCCCAGCATCAGGGTCTTTTCCAAAGAGTCCTCTCTTCGCATTAGGTGACCAAAGTATCTGAGCTTGAGCTTCATTATCAATCCTTCCAATGAGCAATCAGAGTTGATTTCCTTTAAGACTGACTGGTTTGACCTCCTAGCAGTCCAGGGGACTCTAAAACTACATCTTAACATACATATTTTGTATAACCTATTATTTTAACTAATCATCACATCCATAAAGCATAATTTCATTTTTTTCCTGTCTCTTACAAAAAGTCCAAAAGGGTCGTATGGATTTTCTAAATACAGATTAGAAAGGTGTTTTTTTTTAGAAAGTTAAGAAATATATTACGCTACGCCAAGTTTTTATTTCCTTGGTTGTATTTTTGTCACATTTTTGGTAACAGCACTTTTTAATGGTTCTTTTTTCCTTCTTGACAGCATATTATTATTATTTTTAATATTTTTAAATTTATTGTTTTAATATGCCATAAGCCGCCCAGAGTCCCCCATTGGGGGGAGATGGGTGGGGATGAGTTTGATAGATAGATAGATAGATAGATAGATAGATAGATAGATAGATAGATAGACAGGCAGACAGACAGACAGATTTCTGTGTTTTTTCTTTTTTGGTTATTAATTAAAAAGCAATAAAAATTTATAAAAAAAGAAAGTTAAGGAATATAGTTAGAAAATATATTTAGAAAATCAACATTTCTAAGTTTTAGCGCGCGCACACACACACACACACACACACACACACACACAGAGGAAAGCTGAGGTCCTGATAGACAGCTAGACCTTTCAGAAGATGACAGCTGTTCAACATATTCATTCTATATCCAGAATCCTCAATCAGAAGACTCTGTAGCTCTCAGGATCTTGCTCAGCACAGCCAATGATTAAGGACCCAAGGAATTCAACTACACCTAGGGCAGCGTTCCTCAACCTCGGCAGCTTGAAGTCCACACATCTTGAAGTTGCCAAGATTGAGAAACACTGGTCTAGAGACTCTCTGTGCTCAACAAGCAAGACATCTTGCTTGTCACACTAGGATCTCTTAAAAAGAGAAGGAAATTGGAATCTGGAGCAACCATGAAAGGAGGTGAATGGAGAATTTCACTCATGCTTTTGAGGCCATCTTGATAAAAGGGTCTTTGGGGTGGAATTTCCTTTCCTTTCCTTTTCTAGGACAGTGCCAACTCCCAGGAGTAAACGACGCAAAGTTAAAAACTCTGGCAAAGAGGCAAAATTGCTCCTGCCAATATGTATGAAGTAGCGGCAGGGCACATAAGTAATCAGCATGCAGAACCCATCGTGTGTGCGTGCGTGTGTGTGTGTGTAATTTACAAGATAAAAAACCATTCCAGTAATACCATCAGTCATTCTGGGGCAACACGTTGGACTCTAAACTGTAGACTGAGGTTTAACACACACACCCTTTTGAGTTTTAAATGTTTCCCAAAGCAATCTTGGACCAGATTTGGTTGCCTGCTACAGAAAAATGCTGTTTTTCATCTGCTTTAGGGGAATTTCTAAACTGAATGGCTTTGGATGCCCAGAAGCTGAAACCAATTCCAGGTAAAAGAGGTTTTGGGCTAATTGCAATGTAAGCCCTGCAAGAAGCAAAATAAACATTACATCTGGTTTTGCACCAGTCAGACTTGCTGAAATGAAGGTATCTGTTATGCTCTGTAGTTGCCCAGAGAGGTATTTCTGGGATCTGCTAACTTGCAATTTTATTATGCAGTGCAAATAAATAAAACCACATTGCAGGCAGATAGCCAACCTGAAAGACACATCAGGGCAATGTTACAAAATCAAAACAACCCGAAGTCATCCTGGATCTCTGGCATTAGTTTAACTCCTTCTCTTCCCCCTGGTTCGAACAAAAGAAAGCTGCTGTTTGAATTTCAATGAAGTTTCACAGGAGCTGCTATTCATATACAATCTCTAAAAGAACACGTTAAATGCATCCGTGCAATTAAGTCGGTTCTTAGGTACAAAGAGCATTTTTTTTTTTTTCAAATCCAGATAAGGGAGCTGCCAAGAATAATAAAGCCACTGTTCTGAACAAGTAGAACTAATCTTTCTTTTTTCTTCTCTTTTGGAGACGGGGCAATTAGAGCAGGAACCCTACCTACTCAGAAAGGGCCCAAGCTATTAGTTGACACAACCCTACGAGTTATTTCTGCATTTGGGATTTCCCGTCTAAAACGACGATTCCGTGCAGCGATGCCATGATGCAAATCTCACGTACTTGCACCCCAACGTCCCCGTCTTTCTGGCATGATGTCATGAAGAGCATTTCATTTCGCTGTGGCCGTTCTTCCATTTGCTGGCTGTTTTCAGTGGACCAAAACAGGCAGGGAAAATGCATGTGGGCACGTGATACAGAAAAAGGAAGTGGGGAAAGGCACTTAAAGGAATATTTGTCCTGATCTCTGAAAAAGCCATTGGAGAAAGAAGAGGGACAGCAGCGTGCAGAAAGGAGGCAGCACGAGGGAACCCACCACTGTAACACAGTTTGAGCTGAAGGCCTCCCACTTAATCCTGCTGGTCACAACAGGTGCTTAATTCTGCCGCCAATATGAACCTCACGCTGGAGGAGGAGCAGGAATGCCAGTAACATGATCCACAGTACATGATACTCTTTCTAATCTAGAGATGAGGGAAAGAAAAACGAAAACAGAGCAAGCAATTTGTTCATTTAGGTTCTGGAATCCCAGATGGCAACTGGTACCCTGGAGTCGTCTTGGGGGCCTGTAGAGAAATGTCTGAAAATCCCCATGCTCCGTTCTACAAGGGGTTTCTACCTACAGGATTAAGGAGAAAGGACTGGACTGAGTGACAGGGTATAAGCTTGGAAGCTCAGCAGAGTCAGGCGTGGTTAGTTTTCGGATAGGAAATGAACAGGTAACACAAGAATTCTGGTTTAGACTTGTAAGCCAAAATAACAACAACAACAAAACCTCCCATAAGACACTGCCAAATCTACACAGGGGTGTAAATCAAGTCACCAGGAGTTCAATGTTGACTCACCGAGCTCTTTAATTGAAATATATTCCTATTTTCTATTCTGCTTTAATGTTTCTGGGCTATTTGGAATATGAGAACATATGTAGGGGGCAGTGGCCCACAAAATAGCTGCCATGAGAACTTCTGATTCACGGAACGGTTGTCACACGAGGTACAGCCAGTCACAAAACACTAGCTTTGTACAAAAGATTGTGAATACAAAATGGTTTGGCCTTGAAAGGGGTTATCTCGAAATTACTGGAAGGATTCCAGCATTGCTATGATCATTTCTGGAGATGTTCTGGGGTGGAAACAGGGCTTTTGGAGCATGGAACACTTTGGGGCTGGACAGAACAGCTGTTCTGAACTTGAAGTATTTGACGCGCTACTATAAAACGGCCATTTATCAGTAATAGATTGACAAGGATGCTCCTAAACATCTTTTCTAGGCCTTCCAAATCCTCTTTCCTTTCTAGCTTAACTCCTTTTTCAAGACAGGAAGGCACGCCTCCAAGCAAAACCATGGGTTGCAGACTTAGTTTATTCCCTACAAATGCCTGGGGGGGCTTTGAAATAAAAATGACGCTAGCAGATTTCCAGCCAAGGGCCCGGAAGTCAAAGGGCAAGAGAACACAATCTCCCCAAGGCAATTTTCCTCAACCAAATGTCCGCCAGATGTTTTGGAACAGTATAAGAGCTAAGGTCCCATACAGCATGCATGGAAACGATGCTGTTAATTGTGTTGCATATCTTATCGTATGCATGTCCGTGTGCGTGCGCCACTGGCCATCACAACGTTGAAGTAGCATTTTTACAACGTTTGTCTATTTTAATTTTAATTTTTTTATTTTAATTTTCTCTCTTTTAAAAACTTTTTTTGCATTCCTGTAGCATCGGCATGCATGGATGTGTCAGCAGACTTGATAGTTCTAGGAATGGAAGCAAGGGACACATCACCAAAGGATCTACAAGTAAACCCCACAAGGGAAATGGAGGGATATTTTGACTTTTTTTTAAATAAAAGGAATGGAAATGATTGGAGGGGAGAACCTGGTCCTCTGGGGTTATTATTCTGAAGAATTACCAACTAACAGGTTGGAGGAAAAACTGGCGTCAAGGCAGTCCACAGACTGTGAACCGATTCGGGCGATTCCCAAGCCATCTCTTTCTTGATTAATGCGCTGCACTGAGCAGCCCTTTAAAGACCTAATAAAAATGGTAACTGAGTGCAGAAATATCTCATAATTATCCTTCTGAGCTGAGCCAGAATCTTATGCTTTTATTCTTCGGGGGTTTTTTTTCCAAGAGAAGAGAAAGCATCAACCTTATGCAGCAAAGAATGATGATCGTATTTCTCACACTTTAGTTACTTGTGAACAAAAACCTAATTATTACCAATTAAGATGGGAGAAGCCTTTTTATTTATTACCACTTCACCTTCTTCTATGGTTCTGCCTAATTCCTTAATTGATTCCCCTCCTCCACCAGGCAATGAATGAGTAATGAGGCTATTTCAGAAAGTGTGCGGCTTTCACCCTGGCCGATTCTGTGGATGAACACCAAGGTGGCAACCGAGGCTTAAACCGGGGTGGGGTGGGGTGGGGTGGGGGAGTGGGGGTTCAGGAGAATACAGCCAGGGTTCCTGATTCAGTGAAGACACCAGAGATCATGACTTTTTACTTTAGAGGGGCAATTTTGCATCCGAGATGCCCAGCTCTTCCCTAGACAAAACAGATTGATTTCCAATCAGACGTAAGTATGCCCTCCCACAGCCCCCCCCCCCACACACACGCAAACACACTTATTGAAGCAAAATAAAACTGCAGAAAGAAGGAACTGCAGGGAACACCCAACAGAATCTGTGGCTGTTCACACATCACCGGTGGGTTTCGCTTTCAGTGAGGTGCAATTTAGAAGTCACACCGGGAGTGAAAGCCACAGATATGCCTCCTTCCGTGATGACGGTACGTGTGTGCTGCAGTCAACCCCTCCCTCTCCCCTCAGCATCCTGCTAATCCATCAGTTACATTTTTATCTGGATCAATGAACTGTTTTTCCTTCCACTCTGTCCCCAGCTTTCCAATCTCCTGGTAGTTCTAGCTACTGCTGGCCTCGGTCCCCTTTCTAGTAATCAGCATCCAAAGTGGTACGCCGTAATTCTCTATATAACCCCATCAAATCAATCTGGTATTTATAGTCCATCCTTCCAACCATAGGAACCACCTCTAAGGGGTTCCATGCATCACAGTGCAAAAAATACCCCTTAAGGGCTAACTGATGAATGATGATCCGTGTTTTTATGGAGAAAGAGCTACTGACAGGGCACTTTATGCAACATAAAAGGAAGGCAGAACTGAAACACTCAAGCCTTTATGTACAAACAGCAAGCAAGTTATTTATACATTGTTTTATCTTGCTTCCCTCTGCTGGCATTCTAAACGAGATGCTCCACTTTGGAAAGGACACAGATATTGTTTGTAAGGTTTAACTAACGCAGATCCAAAATCTGCCTTGCAATTTCTCAGACGCTTTCATCTCCTTCCAAAAAGGCTTCTGTTCTTTCCAGATAGCTCTCAGATCATTCAAGAACTTATTTCAGATTTCTCTTGGTGGCATTTTTGAGATGATTTTGTTGTAAGAGATCACAGTGAGTGCAGGTGCTGAAATAGCTGCTTTTCTTATACATTTTTCTTGGTCTCTCTGCAGCTCCTTTGGCTGGTCACCAATCCCACTCTGAGAATGCCTCAAGAAGATAGACCGAATGGGATTTAATGAAATCCTGGAAAATTGTACTATGGAAACCTAGTCAGCTCATTCTCTCTCATGGACATACTCCTTAATCACCTCATTAAAAAAAACCCGTCCAGGAGCATGTTGTTGCCCCAATTCTCCTTTAAAATAAAATTTGAAAACCAATTCTATTCCATCAAACTGAATGAAGACGGGTAGAAAAAATGCACAACTCTTTTTCTCCGAGGCACTAGTTTTAATTAAGGTTTTTATCAATTTTTCAATCTAAGCTAACAAATAGACGGGCATGATGACGTTATTGGTGCCAAAGGTTTGTTCTTTCATATTGATAATCAATTAATTAAGGAATGAACCTTCAGCCCAACAATGCCCTACCCTATTTTAGCAAAATCCCTACCCTGAGAACTTTCTTTGCTGCTTAAGCGGACATAAGCTTTAAGGAACTTTACAACAAGCTTCCTGTTAGAACATGCTAGATTCTGACATCGAATGCCTCAGATGTGGTGATCCATTCAGCTCCCAACCAGCAATAATGCAGTTTTGACCTTGTATCGTGCATAACATATTATAAACCAAGCAGCACTGACAATTCATGATAGATATTTTACTCAACGTCATCTTCAAAACCCGGCAATACGAATGTGATGTAATGGTGGCAAAATCCAATTCAGTATCAGCAGAGAACGGACATGTGTGCCTTAAGTGTTCTGAATGGTTAATTAGAATTATTTCTGTCTCTGCTGCCCCCAGACCTGTTCCTCAAGCATATCACTTTCCAGATTTGCCATTGGAAAAAGAAAGCTGAGGAAAGCATCAACAGAATTTTACAAGGTCAGGGGGATCTTTAAACATTTTTTTTTAAAAATGCAATGGCAGTTTTATTCCACTGAGTCACTAAATTGCTCAAGCAATTTGGGAGCAATGTAACAACACTGTTTACAAGAGGCACTGTTCAAAGCAGTACTTTGCAGCCCCATAAAGCTGTGAATAAAAGGGAGGGGGAACATAAGCTTGCAAACACCAGGAAGCAAAAAATATCTGAACTTCGTGGGACATCGTCTCACCAAAACCTCCAGATATAGGAAGATGATCCAGGACAAAGATGACAGAAGAGGGGAGTTTAAGAAAGAAGAGGAGGAGACACAGGATTCAAGCACCCAAGTCTAGCATTCAATATTCCAGACCCACTTTGAGGGCTCGGTCAGGCTGTTCACGGGGAAATTATTATTTGATTTATACCTTGCCTTTCTATTCCAGCTAATACTCAACGGAGCTTACAAGAATCTTAAAACGAAATGAAAAAAATTAACGCGTAAATACAATTAAAACTAAAATGAAGTAACAAGAGTCTGGAGAAAGGGGGGGGGGCATCTTGACCAGTCTTCTGAACACCAAGAAAATGGGAGTAAAATGCAACCAGCAATGAATTTTTCCACTGGTCGAAAGGGGCCCTTTGACAGCAGGGGCCTGTCCTTTCAAAGAAGGGGAGGAAGGGGAGGAAGCTTACTCCTGAGCATGGCAAAGGATGCAGAAACCAAGCACAGTAAGGAGTTACCGAGGAGGAAAACTCTCCCTCAAGGATCAAGAATTTCCCACCATCCTTCCATGAGATCCAAATGAACCATAAGATGAAACAGCCAGTGCAATGGAAAAGTCCTAAGAAATGCAGTCTTAGGCCTCATCTTTGGTTAGATATTCAAGCATAGCCGTTAACCAAGCACTTCTTTCCAGCTGAGGACTGCAACTCTCACTCTCTCTAGCCAGAAACTGTTACACATTCTCTAGATCAAGGATCTGAAGGCATTCTGGTTTCAGCATAAAAGGTGGGTCTACTTCTGTCTAGCCATGCAGCAGTTCAGATATTCTGGAAAAAAGCTGCTTGAACCCTGTACCATCTTTCCTACAACAGAATGCTGGGAAAGGCCATAGCTCAGGCTGGATACACCAGTTTTGCATCTCAAAGGTCCCAGTTTCATCTTCAGCATCTCCAACTGTAGAGGGGAAGACCATTATTTCTCTACCACTGCAATTCACAGAAAACAACATACAAAGCCAAAGGAACTAATGATTCCACTTGGCGTCCTTGTTTCCATCCCTTACTGAAAAACCATAAAAAGGCAACCTTCCACAAGTTCTACACAGCTACGTAGTACAATGGAATGATCATAGATACTCCATCTTCTGAAAGAAAAGCATACTTACAGTAGAACACAGAGATGGAGGACCTGGTATGTTCTTCAGGCCACAAGAACAGGAAGAGAATGTACTGAATAGATTTGCTTAGATCTACTCTTCATAATTACACAAAATCCTCAAGAAGGACACCTCTTCTGGTATATGAAAGCTCGTACGTTTCAAGTTCAGGGCAGGGGGAGGAGGAAGCCAATAAAAACCAAGGAACTGAGTTAAGGCAATAGATTTTATGTGAAATAGTGTATGGGTCATAAAAATATGATTTAAAAACTGCAAGGCTTGACAAGTTGGAGAGTAAAGGTGCCACACAAAGTATGCTGGATGAAAGGTAATTGAATGCAGTGAGACAAGAATGTAAGTGTTTCTTTTTTGGGATTTAATACAAGGGTATTACAGTGGAATCTGTTTCTGGAATATCAGTCAAGGAGATTAAATTAGTCTGGAAATGAAAGGGCTAACACATGCCAACTCAAGGAAGGCTCTTCCACTCTAAAACATTTGGGAAATTTCAGACTCTTTCTGGCATGGTCCCTATTTCAACATTCTTCCCTGGGAACGTGAGCATCGAAGTCAGAAGTTCAAAACAAGGTGTCAGCCTATGTCCACATTGATTCTGATGGACAGGTATGCTGGAACTGCCCATCTTCTGCTTGAAAGGCACGCGTCTGCTGTTATATAGACTTTGCTGTTGTTTTACTGGCCTGTTGGCTCATCTGAACATCACAGAGGGCCCCTCTTCTGTTTTGGTTTTTCCTTCTTTCTGAGAAAATTCTTGCTCGCAGGAAACATTTGAATGACGAATGTAACATTCATAAATATCCTCAACCTCACCACTGGGAGTCCACACGAATCTTCAGGAATAAAAGGGCTATTCAGATACATCACTGTTTTAGTGGAAAAGAGGGGAGAAATGAAAGAAAAACAGAAGCAGGGCTGAACTGTACCCACCTGATGTGTTAAGGCTACAAATTCCCAAAGATCCACCCTTTGTCCTGTTTAGTCAAAACCATGACCCCTCTGTCTCCAAGTAGCTGTCAACTTTTGACAAGCAGACAGCTGGTCTCTCTAATGTTTAGGCCATTTTTACTTTTCCAAGGAAGAGTTTGTTTAGAAGGAGTTTGTTTATGAATGTTACACCACACAGCTTTCCTCTAACGTAACATAAGCAGCATTATCCAATTTTATCCTCACAGCAACCCAAAGAGCTAAGTAAGGCTGATTGTCTAATTCAGGGACTTCAAATACTTGGGACTTTAGTTCGGACCAGGGAAAAATCCATCCCTATCTTCCCTCTTTAACATGGGCATTTTGGGGTAAACACTTCCCCTTCATTGTCCACGTCAGCAATGATACAGTCCGGCAGCAGATGGGCATTGCACCAATAACAGAGAAAATGTGGGGAAAACACCTACAATGGTATGGCCACATTCTATGAGCACCCCACACCATTGCCAGCACCACCTACCACTTTAACACTGAGGGCAAACGTGAAAGACCAAAGGAAAGATGGCAGGACGTAACACAGACATGAAAACCATCCAGTTGGACCTGGTTGTTGTGTTTGATCACGTGAAATGGCGTTCATTGACCTGAAAAGCAGACCCTGCCCCTGCAGGAAAATGCTAGGATGAAGAAGATGATTTCCCTTTCAGTACAATGCGGTTTTCTACCCCATTCTTGCAAACACAAGAACTGGGATTTGGCACTCAGCTCTCTCCTGTCCTAGTCCCAAACCCTGTAACTACTATATTGCGGTGGTCCTGTGGACAGACCATACCTATGCAGATCAGAGCTTTAAAAGCAAAAACACTCCAGCTTTCTCCAGTCACTCCCAAAGAGGAAAGCAAAGACTGCAGGGATGAATGAAAAATTAGGATATACTACATGCTGTGAATCTTAAAGACTGCTTAGATCCTAAAAATAGCTTACCACCCTCTTATCCTTCCCAGTGACCCATCCCTCCTTCACAAGCACATATATACTACCCAGCATGCAAAAGGTTTCACCTGGGGCAACCAACAACAGTTGCCATCTCTTGCAGGTGTGTGTCTGTGTTCATACAATAACCACTTGCAGCAACGGAGACAATCCAGGCTCTGTTGAGCGATGGCAAGAAAAGCTGATTTGGAAGCCACGGACTGTAATGTGCCACTAAACAAATGAATGTCTGCAATATCAAGCAGACTGAGGGATCTGAAGGGGTCCTGGATCCTCACAAGATGCCAGAAGAACCTGAACCTTTTTGTTCTAATGCAGATTTCAAACCAGAGGCTCTGCCTTCGACCCAGTGCTTATAAGAACTTCAAAGTCACACACGGGAACACTCCCCCACACACATATGTGTATTTTGCTTCTCCTACCATTTTTACTCCTCGGGCACATAGATATCCAGGATGAAGAGAGCCAATGGTCAATAACATCTCACAATTAAGACATACAAGAACGCCTGCAATTTGTATTTTTATTTTTTTGCTTGATGCTCCTGATTGCTGAAGCACATCTGTCATGGCTTTAGCTCTGGCAAGCAATAATGAGGCTCCCAAGCTGGACTATTTGTAGAATGTTCTTTTGGAGAGGCTCTTCAAACCAGGAGAAAAATAGGGGGGGAAATGGATTGTGTGTGCTAAAAGGGGAAGGGGAAGCCCAGAATAGCTTTTTATTATATAAAATGCCCAGAGTTGGGTGGAGTTGGTGTTCTTTTAACCTATGTAACAGAGAAATAGATAAATACATAAATAACTACCTCGCTAGCACTAGTAGGTAGTTCCACAAACCAGGAACTTTCAGAACGGAAATCAGGAGTATCTCTACCACTCCAGTGCAGCTTAAAAACATTCAAGGACCATCATCATGCTGCTGAAGTGGGGTATGTCAAGCGGGTTGCATTTTGCATGCATCTTTCATGAACACAAATGCATTCATAAATAGCTCCAGCCCCTTCCCCAGGACGAGAGAAGCCCTGCTCAGGAGTCTTCTACGAAGCTAACCCTCCAGACGGGCACATGTAGTTTAAACCCATCTTGTTGCTGTAAATATCACAAAGCTCCCTACTCTTTGGAAATACCGTATTTTTCTGACAATAAGACACCCCCATGTACAAGACGACCCCCACTTTTCCAACCCCAAATTAAGAAATCAATATTTTAAAGATAGTGCAGAACACATTTTTATTTAGTCATTAGTTAACATTGACCTGCTACACTCGGTGGGAGGAGGTCCAAACCGTCTCTCTGCAGCTCTGTTTCCAGGCTCTTCTGCATAACTGATTACATTCAAGCACGAGTGAAACTGCCCATAGCTCGTCTCTGCAGACTTCCTCTAATTGGTTTGGTTCAGCATCAGCTGATGTCAGTTACATCAGGCTTGTGATTGGAGGAGGCCTGTTTGGGAGACAAGCTATTTCACTCATGATTGGAGGCTGGCAATAGGAGGAAGCCCATTCGCAGAGACAAAGTATGGGCAGTTTTGCCACCGCGCGGTTCTCGGCTGACTTCCATGAATAAGACGCCCTTCAATTTTTAGGGTAAGGATTTTAGAAAAAAGTATCGTCTTATAGTCGGAAAAATACGGTAACTCCATTCTCTGCGCAGCTGACATTAGAGTGACATCTAAAGAGGCATCCATTTTGCCCTGGTGCCCTCTGCGTGCCAGTTTTGTTTGAGGAACCAGAGAGAGGGGGCAAGAAATGCCTGCTTACTCAACCCTCGCTGGAGCACTGGCCCTCTGCTCCGGCAGAAATGGCCCTCTTCATGTCAAGTGCACCATGTGCTCTGCCTTGGTACTGTGACCGCATATACAGGCCAAAAGAGCAGGTTTCAACTCTAAGGCGCTGCTCATAGGAAAATAATGGCTGTTTACAAGGATTGCTTGGGATTTAGAACAGCAAAAGGTTGAAGAGAGGAGGCCAATTTGCAGGAGTGTATTCAGAGCTTATCTTAACCCTGGCTTGTTGAATAAATGACCCACTTAGTTGAACTCTGTCTTGCATCAGAAAGATGGAAATTAATGGACCATATTCCTATTTCCTCTTCTACTGCAGTATTCCCTGCCTTCTTCAAGGGAACGTAGCTTGTGGAGCAGTAAAAACATCAGAGGTATGTTTTTCAAATTGGATGCTAAATGAAGACACAACTGAACCTCTTATTTTACAACATGGAAAATCTTTTTTGGTCTGAAATTGGCTGGATGGACTCATCCTTTATTATGGGCAATAATATTAAGGTGGCAGGTGATACGATACTAGTTAATAAGTCTGTTAACACTGAATGGGATCCCTGTAGAGATGCTAGTGTGGCATGGTCTTCCAGGTTTTCGTCTTCCCTTGATAAGAAACATAGAAGCCTCTCCCTGTATCTGGCTACCTTCACTAAAACGCCACGGAGGAAAGATTTCACATCTCTCCATTTTCATACCACGCTTTCCCCATACCTTGAAAGGAGATTTTGTAGATGTCCTGTAGACCAGTGCTTCTGCTGCCCTTGTGGTGCCAGGCAAGCAGAAGACATGGTCCGTTACATCCTCTATTTCCCCTTCTATCATGAAATTTGGGGGGCAGGGATGATGAACAAACTTAAGGAGTCAGATGTTGAATGAATGAATGACTTTCTTTCAGACGTGACCAACCTTTATAAGACCAAGAAATGTTTACGCTCTTAACTGTAAGATTGGCTCTCTCTTAATTTTCCTCCATGCTGCTTCTTTGATTTTTCTTCTTATTATTGCTAATTATACTCCCTTTCATGGGATGGGATGTTGTTCCGATAAATAAATATAGTGCTGAATATGCCCACAGTCCAACTTACACATAGCCTTTTACCAAACCATAGTTCACTATGCCATGGGGAAAAAATGTTATGGAAAAGACAGCCTTCTCGGCTGGTTGATGTCATCACTTTTCCAAACCAAATGTTCTACATGGGGAAGGAGGAGTTAGAAAAGGACCAGAACTGGCACACCTCCTTGATGTCAACATCCTTTCTGCTCACACCTTTATCCTCTACTGAACTGAAATTAGAAGATGACTCCCAAAGCATGATCTTCCAAGTTATAACTTGTAGGTTCGCATTCCATAATTTATCTCTGCTTTCGTATGTTTCTCATATTCTTGCTATGGAAGCACACCTGGAAGAGGCTCCCTTAAAGGGCAAAAAAGTTACAAGGCCACTTCTTTCAAAAAAACACACACAAAAAAACCCCCCCACCTTTAGAAAACTAAACTATACCAAAGCACGACGGCAACATCTATTGAACCAAAAGGGGCAAATATATACGTTTCTGGTATTTGTTTCCCTGCCCCATCTTATACTCATCTATGCAACATGGATTGCATCATCTCAACCACCAAATACCAGATAGTCTGTGCCACTGAGCGAGAAGTCATCCACCCCTTGTCCAGTGGAAGAATCCAATCCAACACAGCTCCAGTGAATGGACTATGGCTTTAGCCTAAATACATCCGGTGAAGGGGACCCCCTAGCTCTCTCTTTATTTGACCAAATAAATATTTCCCTCTCAAGACAGTTCAGAAATGAATGAATAAGACATTCTGATACTGAACAGCAGAAGGAAGAAAGGAAAACAGGATTCCCAAGTGAAAATCTGTAGGACCTGGCAGAGTTGAGGTGCTCCAGGTCTTATCATTAAAGGGATACTATCTTATGGGACATTGAAACCAATCTTCTCTGTGGCTGTCCTCTGCAACAGCATTCCTCCTTAAGTCCATAGGGCCCAAGTCTTCTGATCTTCAGGGAAGCCCTCAAGACCCAGCTTTTTCAGCAGCCCTGGGACAGGAGGACTTCAGGAGGGAAGTTCTTATTTTCTTTTCCTCTTTTGCTTTTACAATTTACCCAATACATTATCGTACACTGCCACAGCAATTGAGACGACTCATGAATTGATTAAACAAATAAAAACAGATATACTAAAATATCTATTATGCCTTGTAACGAAGAGCGAATTCCAAGAATGACAATGGTCGTTTTCTAACCTTTTGCCAACACTCTCAATTGAATTCTATAATCTAATAATGACATTGACAATGACAAGGAAGCAATCTATGAAGTCTTCATGTCAACACATTCTTCTCTCTCTTGTTTCTACATGCAGTTCTGTGAAGCAATAAATTTCCTAGGACTTAACGATCAGCTTGCAGTATGAGAGCCAACACTGTAATTCCCAATTGATTGTAGATGTTAATCTTCCAAGACTCTTGTTCTCATGCCATGATTTATTAGCCAAATTAATGACGAATTGCTGTGCATGAAGGCAAGTTGCTGCTTTACATGAGAACTCTGGGAATGCTAGCCATAGGGTCAAGGCCCTTTCAAGTGAATCCCTGACCCACAGAAATGAAGAAAAATGCAGAAGATTTTGGAAATGTGGCTTCTGCAGAAAAGCACAAGTTACTGCATATAGAGGCAGACAGGGTTTTATCTTCCATTTAATCTGGCATAAATATGTACATTGCATATTCTGATATCAGCATTGTGCGGTTTAATAACAGTGAAAAAAAGGTTGTGGCTGGCGTGGCACTTTGCTGCATTCTACATGCAAATTTATTTAATTCAAAGAATTGTATTTATCTGCCTATCAGGATAGGGAGATGCTAAGGTGGTTGTCTGTGGGACAGATACACCATCTATCTCTAGACTTCAACAACTGGCAGTATTTCTTCTGAATCTCTCCCTATCATATTTGAAGACGCCAAGCTTGAATCTGAGAGCAAACGAACAGAGGTCTTTCAGCTAATCAGCAATGCTGGAGAGCCTAAAATCTAGCACAAATGTCAGTACCAGCTGGGCATAAAGTAAGAATATAGGCACCATGGAATTAGGAATGATGACATTATTGTAGAAGAAGCCTCTTTAGGAAAGATCATTTTCCTAACCACATTCCTCCTCTCTTCTGTGAACCTGCTCAGCAAAGGCACCCTTAGCTGAAGGCCTGTTCTGTTCAACAATGATGATGATGATGATGATGATGTTCCATCAAGTCACTGTCGACTCTTAGCAACCACACTGATAGATTTTCTCCATGATGATCTGTCCCTAACCCGATCTTCAGCTCCTCGAACAGCGCACCCATCACTACTGTAACTGCATCCATCCACCTTGCTGCTGGTCATACCTTTCTTCTCTTTCTTCCACCTTTCCTAGCATCATAGACTTCTCCAGAAAGCTGGGTCTTTGCATAATGTATTCGAAGTGGGGGCATGTCCCCATTTATAATACTATATTTATAATATAGTATACCATTTATAATAGTATAAAGATATAATACTGTATCTTTGCCCATCTTGTCTGGCTGTCTGATGTCAACCCCTTGAGATTGCCCAGGTCAAGAAACCAACTCCACAAGCTTGGATGGAACTCCACTTTATTGATATAGGTTATAACAACAGAAACTAAAAAGCGTGGCTGGGTTTTCTCTTCCCTCCCTCTTGTACTCCATTAAATTAGGATGGAGTCAGTCTGAGCTTCTTTCTAACACTTTCTCTGTTTCCAGGGCTTAATGCATGCTTTTGTTTTCGTAACCATCTCTGTGGCTCTCCACATCTGTAAATGCAAATACAACGCGCGCATGGTTGACCCCCTGTGCAAGAGTTGGGGAAAGAGAGAAGGGTACTGGCTCCAGACGCGGCAACTTCGGAGCAGGTGGAATTCACACAGGCCACCTCCAACGGACGCAAGACAACGCAACGGTTTGGCAAGTCCCACTAGATTGGCTTATTAAAAACTGGCCCCGGCCATCTGTTGGTGGTCAGGCTCTGTGAGGTGGCAATCAATTACAGCTGTTATCTCATCCGAGCTTTGACAGATGTTTCTCCCTTTCATTGTACAGTAATTACTGGTGAGCTGCCAGCAGGATCTCAGGCTTTAATTGCGGCGCTAATTTGAAACAAAAGAGCACAAGAAGGAGAAAAGAGAGAGAGAGATGAGAGGGGAAAAGAAAAAGCCTGCCTGTGATAAAAAGAGAACCATATCACAAGACTACATGGACTTAAACTTGACTTTGCCGATAGAAAAATTTATATCTTCAATTGGGGTGACCGTATTTCACAACCCTCCCTAAAGTACATCCAAAAGTTGCTGTTGCGTTTTCACGTAGCAGAAGGCAACGGTTATTAAACAAAGTTCAGTAATTTTTAACCAAGTTCTTCTTCGTATGAAGCAATTGTATGAATTGCATTGAATTATGCCATTAAGCTCTCCGTAAATCAAATTCAGTAAAATCTACTTTTCCCCCTGACCCTACCCATGTTTTTGCCTTAGGCCTAACCCCTTTGGGCAACAGGCTGAAGGTGATCCACCAAAAGACTGCACAGTTCTATCCTGGTGATTCCAAGGCTAGAAGCCTAAATTAACTCCGGAAGTTGAGTGGATTATATCAAGATGCTGGTTAAAGATGCCTGGTGGCTTCGGAGGATACTTGGTCATTTCTAGCTTTGCCAATATGTGCGCTCCTGTTCCTTATTTCCACTTCCCACTGAATTCCGTGTTCAAGATGTAAATGTCTTACTTGCGTCTTTCCCATCACTAACTTATTTATTGGGTTACTGAAGGAGGCCATGTACAAACAAACTTTGCCACAGGCTTATGTTTAACATAACTGCTTCCTCCTCTTTCCCCCCAACCCATCTTAAAAGCTCGAAGTGGGAGGGAAAGATAAAATAAGTCAGGCACAATATTAGTTTTCCACATAAAGGGATTCTTCCCTCTGCGCATCAGCCTGAGGATAGTAATTTGACATGGAGCAACAGACTACCGCAGTTTAAGAAATAAAGATGGGATAAATATGAAATAAAGCTGCAAGATCCAGACTCGGTGCTAAGGAAGCAGCCAAAAATGCAGACCAGCTTCAAAAAGCTAATATCCAACCACAGATTTTGGTGCTCAGATACCCAGACCATTCACCTGATGCTAATCTTATTGTATGGGTGCATTCTCCCCTCTGACAGATGTGACTTTTTGAAGATGAAAATACACATTTAAAGTCAGCAGTTCAGAAAATTACTCAGCGGGAAATGCCGCACACCACTATTATAGCTGTATCATTCAGCCTTTCACAGAGAAAGGAAGTGATGTGCAGAGATATGGTGATAGAGGGGGGAGAAAGTGAGGGTGGGGAGATGCATACTGAAACCAGCCTGAACCTCACGCACGGGGTGATACAGGGCCATTTTCTCACTGCTGACCACACAAGGTTGTGGGGAAGATAAAATAGGTGGGAACCATCCAGCCAAGATTTAGCTTTGCTACTCATTAATATTCATTCACTATAGAACCCACATACAGACTCTCTAGGTACATCCACCACACTAATATATATCCTGGGCAAATCCAATGACATAATGACATAATCTAATGAATGATGCCAGTCCCTTACTTGAATCTTCTTCCAAGATTCAAACTTGTAATGAAGAGGAACAGCCTGACCTTGAGAGCTATTAAGCTGGGGAACAGCCTGCCTGTAGAAGTCATGGAGGCTCCATCACTGAGGGCTTCCAAGCAAAGGTTGGACAGCCATTGGTCTGGGATGGTGTGAAGATTCCTGCCCTGGGCAGGAGGGTAGACTAGAAGACCTCAAAGGTTTTGTTCCAACCCTAAGATTCTAGGATAATACATTATACGTGTTCTATTTCCTCTGTTTTTAATTTCTGTTGTCAGCTCCTGTACAACCCAGGAGATAAAACACCCAAGATGAATAAATTGCACTTTGTACATTCCAACACTGAGCCTCCCCTCTGTTTAAATACCAACAGATGCTTGGAAAGCATGCCATGATCTTTTAGCTCTATAAATTAATAAATATGCAGCAGGTATGCAACAACAAGGGCATTTAAAAAATTTAACTGTCTACATCACTCAAAGGAGGAATGAATCATTTCATTATTTTTTGTCCGATTGCCAGGACCCTATTAGGAGACTACATTCAGACATTCAGACACATTTCTGGAATGCACCTAAAATAGGGTGTGTATCACCGCCATCATATATACAAACAGATGTGTCAATAACAAAGATACACCTCACTCCTGAGGTAACACAACTCACACATGCTAAACACATGCAGGAGAGCACAGATACCTGAGAATGATTAGCACAGTTCTTAAAAACAGAGCCGAAAACTTCACCACTAGGCAACAGTCTCCTTTGACTGTAGACCCAACTCATAATCGGACATAAGCTGTATAGTGCCCAACTCCCCTCCCCTGACACCTCATTAGCAATTAGCCCTTGCCAACTGCTTTCCAAAAAACAAAGCTTCCAGACAAACTGGTTTGGCTTTTGAACCATCTCCCTCAACAAGAATGACCTTCACTTCTAATTAAAAACTCCTTCAGTCACACCAGAGAAAGTCTATTACAGAAGCTTTGTCACAGAACATTATCAGTTCCACTTACTTAACACATCACTCAACAAGCAGGGGAAAGGAGGGGGAACAGGGAGTCCAGCATGCTCCTCCTGAGGAGGCCCCAGGCCGTAGAAAGTAATTAATGTGAGGTTCATGGGCAGAATGGGAGGGTGCTGAGCAGAGGCAGAGCCCAGCTGCCCAAACTTTAATCCCTCCCCAAAGGATTAGAGTTGAAAGGTTGGAAATGGTTCCCTAAACTCAACAAAAGAGGCTGCTGAATGGAGTAACATTATGACAGAGAGAGTCAAGCATGGGTGGAAACAGGAGCCCACAATGAACAGCTTCTCACCTTCAAATATCTACAAAAGGAGGCCAGTCCTCGTCCAGGTCAGGGAAGAGTCTTATTTCCCTCTGGTTCATCTGCATCTTCTTCTCCTCTTCTCCCACGTTTAAGGTTTTGATTTATCCACCAGACCAAAGGGATAAAGGTGTCCCAAATCCAGAAACTAAATACTTGGGTGTTCTTACGGGGAATATTTGCTTCAATAGCAACCTTTAATCACCACGTTATGCTCAGATTAAAGGTTCTGAAAGAGTGAAATGCATATTCTCCCCCCTCCCCCATTCACCTACCTTCTAAAGAACAACTTGGGTCAAAAATGAGTAATACGATTCCAGTTCATGAGAATAGGAACAACAGCAGCAACAAAAATGTAGATAGATAGAAATCTTTGGGCTGTCTCCCCCCAGTAGACAAACCATCAAAATTGGATTATGAGTGTCTATTGCCCCTGATGGTATTATTCCTGAAAATTCAAAAAATGATGGATCACACAGAACTTTAAGGATTAAATCCCATCGTAACTACTACATGTTTCCTTTCCCAGCAAGCTTTGGCAGAATCTTTGGTGCAGTCCAAAACCACTTCTCTATCTGGTAGAACATGATTGGTAAAATGCGAGGCCTTCCGCATTTTTTCTGGAAAAGACATGATCTAAACCCCAGCCATATTGCTTCCTTCCACACCACTTTTCCCCACCCTAGATTTCCAACCCTCTTGCCAAATGAAATCACTCAGCATAGCCCAGTATTGCCTAAATACAGATTTGGAAGGTCTTCGATCTCATGAGCAACACAGTAGGCTTTTCTTTTGCTCTTGTTTGGATTGCACATACACAAAAGCTAAGGGAGATTAGAATCCCCTCCTTTGAAGTGGATATTAAGCAACTTCCTTAAAGCTCTTCCTCCATGTATTGGAACAGTTTTCTACAACCGACTACACATTTTAGGAGAGATTTAGGCTAGATTTTCAAACTCAAGGGCAGTATCTTCAATCTACTTTTCCTAATTCTGCACAAAACTGGAGCAATATCCAATCTCCAAGGATCTGCATTAGTGTTAAAGACAAAGAGCTTCTATAGAGTTATATTTATCTGTATAACTAGATTAAATTATGTGCATTTAATTAGGGATTGTATATATCTGCAAAAATATTTTAAGAACCAGATCTGTGCAACGCCTTTGAACATTACATCATGCTGGTGATCAATAAAACTTTTTTAAGTAAAGCAGAACATTCGTTGGAGATAGCAAGAGATTGTTCCTCTTTTTCTCCCTCCCCCCCCCGCCCACCTTGTGTCAGTTACTTGATTTACAGCATATGAACACAAAGCACTGAGAAGAGTGCTGTAGAGAAGTCTGTATGTGTGTGTGCATGAGAGAGAGAGAAATGAAATAACAGACTTGAAACTCAAGAGTGGATAATGTGAATGAAATATCTTTCATGAAAATAGTTCTGTTCCTGTCAAACTATCTAAAAATGTGATAAGGAAATAATAAAGAATTCATTCTAAAAACACGATGTCACAGAATGTGCAACACACATGGATTCCCTCTTAAATGTTGAGGCAACGTACCCAACAAGAGAGGTGATTTGTGATTAACTCACACCACCTAATTCCACAAACATCCAAGACAACAACCAAAGTTAACAAGAATTCAAGCAAACGGACCTAGCAGATGGACATACTGCATATACTTCAGAAGTCAACATTTCAGGCAGTGGGAAGGGTAAGAGACAGGAGTCAACTAGCCCACCAAGAAGGAGCTGTGGTCATATTTGTGCTCCGTATCTGACCCCAATAATTGCGAACCACAGAATGAGGGGATTGTGAACATCTGTTTCTAATACCAGAAAGAGAGAAGAGGAAGATCCTGAGAGAATGACCACACTTGAACCTTTCTCTCCCCCCCCCCCCCCCAAAACCAAACTGCAGGGGACATGTTAAACAGCCCATTCTGAAGGAGGGAAATGGAAGACTTTGAACTTCTGATGTCTAGACTTCACAGCAGGCTAACAGAAGGAGCCAGTGCCTGCGGGAACGAGGGTGGGGAGGAAATAGACAACTAAACCACACGGTCTGTAACCCATTACTTTACAAGCCAGTTTCTATGGCTCATTGCTCAGGACCGAACAGGTTAGCGGTCAGGCTTTGAAAAACCACACACCAATTTTCAGTGGTGGGATGCCAAGAAGGCGGCAAAGTGTGGTTTGGAGAAGCGAATGAGGAAAACAGGGCAATGGGGTTTCTTGGTGTGAACAAAGGAAGAGAATGAAAATGGTATTATGAAGTTGGGGGTCATCCAGAATTAACAGCCTACAAAAAGGACTTCTCTTCTTGTCCTCCCTTGACATATTGATGTATAATCGCAAGTAATAACAGACGTTCAAAACAGAGGTGAGATGTGTCCTTGGGCTGAATGCCAGTCCAGTTTTCTGCGGCTGCCTTGAAAAAGCTTAAAGAGCAAAGGGAAAAAAAACCCTGATGCAAAATCCTATGCAAACATAGATCTACTAGAGCAGAAAGTATGTCATGAATAGTTCTGGGGGACAATGCTATTATTGTTTGCTTGCAACATTCTCTTTTTCAAACTCAGTTTATCAAGGATTGGGGAGGCCAAGCCTACGAGCAAAGGGCAGAGCCTAGAGTGGAACCTTACCTACTTCATTCATTCATTCATTCATTCAATGTCTACAGCCACCCATCTCAACCAAGTGACTGGGCGTTGAACAGAAGAGAAAAGGTGACATCAGCTGGATTCTTGTTCTCTTGGTTGTGGTCACTCATCCTGAAATAGAACCCACATGCCTGAAATTTGGAAAATCTAAATATAAAGGCAGTTATCCCACATGTCTAGGCAAAATTTTAATTTGAAACATGATGCAGCTTCTCCTTTCCTTCCCCAAGATAGACACATTAAGTTCTTCTGCAATGCTTAGGGTTAAGCAAGACTAGCTCGAACCCGATCATAAACCACCAGGGTTGTCTTGTATGTGGCAGATAAAAATTGAAGCAACCCCTTGAGCATTTACATCCATCTCTTCCAAGATCTCCCTTACAAAACTGAAGACTTACAAAGGGGTTGGGGAAAAGAGGATTGGTCACTGCCCACAAAGAAGAAAGTTCACTAAATAAAACCAAAGAAGGAGTAATGCTACACTAGCTGAGAAGGACATCTATCTTTATGGTTTTAGAAAGGAGCAATGCTCAAATTCACACTCAGCCATGGTTGTTCCTCAGTGGGTGACTTTGGGCCAGCTACCAACCTATCTCAAAGGACTGTTGTTGCAAGGAGAATTTAGAATGGGTACATATGCTGCCTTGAACTTCTGTAGGAAAGGCAGTATATAACTCAAGGAACTAAATGCATGCCAATTCATCCTTGTTATTAATGCAAGGGACATCCGGAAATGTAACATTTCTGCCCTTAAAAATTTACAGTCTAGAAATGTGTACTTGACCCGATTCTCAAGCATCCATTTTCGTCTATCCATGTTTGGTAACCTCCACCAGGTCAGAGGTGGATATCTGGACCACACCTCCCACCAGCTCACCCAATACGATGCTTAGACAACAAATTCATTGTCCTAATTTGTGACATTGCACAAGTTGTCATTTTTATTATTTTTTAAATTGCATGCTGTTTCCCTTTAACCAAGCAAAACTGGTCAGATTGATTAGAATAATTGGCCTGCAATTTGTTGACAGTAAACCCAGATGAGATCCACGTATATCAAAGATGACAGTCATGGAATAATTGTGTTACCTCCAATTAACCAGAATGGGGTGTTGTTACAATGTGGCAACCAGCCTCAATTACATTTCTTACGTTAAAAAAATATGTTTATCTTTATGATCTATCTTGTAATGTAAAAAACAATCAACAGCAATTCAGACCATTGGCACTCCATTTCTGGTAGCTTTGCTTTGTGTTTTCAAATCAATTTGCAAATTTTTCCGGAAATTTCAGCTGAGGGATGTCATGACAATAAGAGCTTAACTAGGTGGTTTGAATCTGTTACAACAGTCCTATTTTGCTTATACTGGTTGATAGTATAAGCAACCCCAGCTGATTATAAATCCAGATTAAACTGTTTTGTTTTACATTTAATGCAAATCACAGCTCAGGAATTGTATTTGATACAATTCATCCCTCTCTACTCTAAGGTCATTTCTGGAGACTTAACTCCAGAACTCCTCCGCCTTATTCAAGTTTGAGGACAGACTTTGCAATGGTTCTGACCCCCCCCCTTCCCCCAATTATGAAATGTTTTTCAAGGAAACTCCCCGGTAATATTGTTTCCTTGTCTATCGGGCCTCTTAACTCATTATCTTGTTTCCCATTCTGGATATATTTTTCTCTATTTCTTGTTTAATTTTAGCTCACTGTACTGACTGTATGTTACCTGATTCTCCCCGTATTAGCTTTTATTTATAGATTTAAAAATCATACTGGTTTTAAACGTAGTGCTTTTAGATTTTTCATTACTGTTGTTATTGTTGCATTTCATTTTAATTGTAGGATATCTAGAGGATTTGTTTCGTGGACTCTTGGAAAGCTATTCACTCTCCTTTTATTCTTTCCACCATTTCTTATTTTACTCACAACACTGTTTCAGGAAGAGAGTATTGTTCCCACTGACGTGGGCATACATTAAATATGTGAAAAACGGGGATCAATGACAATGAAATGTAAAGAGTACAGCTTGTGACTTTAGACATTTGATGAATGCCATCTGGCCCCACAAAACCTTGAGAGGGTCCCAAGAAGACGGCAATATCCCTTGCTTTTAAATCAAATCTTCCAGGATGCAAATCAGGGGAATGCAGGAAAGAAAATAACAGAATACCAGCCTGATTCTCAAACTCTTTCCCCAACACATAAACACTGCTATCTCCAATCTCCCTGCTCTTAACCGTCCCTTTATTCATATTTAAGGACTTCCTTCCTTCATAATACTTACAACAACAGCAACTCTGCCGAGAGCTCCAAGCAGAGCTTAGGAGAGAAAGTGAAAAAAGGGCAGACCAGCTGTTAGTGAATAATAAATACCACTAATAACCATGGTGAGATTATAATCATTAATAATTAATACTAATATATGTTTCCACTCCGCTTTCAGGGTGTGCTCAGACCATGCCGTGCAAGATAGAAAACATCTGCTAAACAGCTCTTGCTCTCTCTATCTGAGAGGCAATGCAGGGAAATATATTTAGGAGACAGTGTGGCATCAAAAGCTTGGCTTGTTTATGGTACATTCGTTGCAGGGCTCTGGAATGAGCAAACGAACAAAATCAGATTTCAATGCAACCAGGATTAATTCAACAGTCATAGCATTAGAGCCCCAAGATTTAATTGGCTTCATCTATGGAAAAGCCAGCTAGAAAGCTAGACTTACGCTGGGACACATGATAGCTAGGCTGCTACAGTTTGTTTAAACAATGGTTTAGTTACATGGGAGGAGAAAACCAACCAAGATGATAAGGAGGCTGGAAGGAAAACTTAAGAGGAATGGTTGGAGGCACTGGTATGTTTAACCTGGAGAAGGGAAGATTGCAAGGAGACGCGATAGCATCTTGAAGTATCTGAAGGACCGTCATGTGGAAGACACAGCAGAATTGTTCAGAGTTGTTCCATAACAGGACAAGAAACAAGGGGTTTAAATTATAAGGAACTAGACTTTGGTTGGCAAAAAATGCCTAACCTTAAGAGCTGATCAACAATGCAATAAACTCTTCAGAAAGTAGCAGATTTTCTTGGATTGGAGGTATTTAATCTGAGGTTGGACAGCCCAGTATCAAGGATGCTGTACTAGAGGACTCTTGTACCAAACAGGGAATTGGACTGCCTGGTCTCCAAGTTTCCATCCCACCCATATATTCTATGATCAAGCCTATGGCCAGAAAGAAATGCAAAGTTTCCAGGATTTAGAGAATAAAATGCAGACCTGATTCTGCCACAATATTTTTTCTACTGCTCAGCGCCCCTACGTGAAAGCTGATCAAGTGATGCTCAATCTGAAAAGCAGACAAGGAGAATGCCTACTTCCAAATCCAATATGGTAGGAATTATAATTGCAAATGACCAGCTGGTTAAGTGCCATCTTCCATGAAACTCAACCACTTGGGAGTTCCATACGTTTAAGGCAGGTGAGCCCCACTGACTGACCAGTTTCTTTGATCTATTTTGCATTTCCTGAACAAACCACGATTCACTTTCTTTCAGGGCTGTTTTCAAGGGGAGGCTTGAGAGACACAACAAACAACTCAGGCTGCAATTTTATTTGACAGTACAGCCATGGTAGTTTAAAGCTCGTACAAGACACGGTTCTATATTCCAAGTTTGAATCAAGCTTCTACCACCATCCTTCTCAAAGGAACAGAAACACTTTCGAGTCATCCCCAGCCCTTACTGGATTCATTGCCCATGTAAACTTTTAAGACTTGTTTCCCTACTTGGTGACCCTCACAAGGCTAACATCAAATTATTTAACCCTCCTAAGAATTATGGCTGAGTTAGTAGCCATCTTAACCTTTGAGGAGAAAACGTATTTCTGAAACTAAACCACTTTTCCCTTTTGCAAATGCAAAACATGTTGTTTTGTTCACCCCATTTTCAAGATTTTGATGGAAACAAGGAGGAACAAGACAGCGCAGTCAAAATGCAAGACAGATGTTCCAGTGTGTCTGATGTCTAATGACATTCAGGCTTTTACTACTCTGTAATTTTAAAAGCTAATTATGAAATTATTGGCTGCACTGAAGAAAGAATTCCCTTCCAAACCAGAGCTTAAATTCTGTATAAACATCTTAAACCATAGCCACTTGTCTGGAAAGAGAAAGGGCCTTTATGTTAAAAGGAGGTAATTACCATAGCTGACCATTTCCTGAGGTTATCTGGCAAAGCACCAATAATGCATTTAGTTTATGAACACTCTCAGCAACCAGAGGTTAAACAAAACACAGATGCTGTGTTAATATTCAAGCAAGCTTTGACAACTCCAAACACAACATATAGAAGTGCGCAACAAGTTTGCCATTGCCCACGTTTTCTGAGGGTGGCATTTGAAATAACCTGGTTCATTTTTTTGAAAAGCTTCTTCTTCTACATCAGAACCAGCAACAGGCATCTGTCACCTGGTCTAAGCATGTATTTTGGGGAGACTCTGACTCTGAAGTTCACGCCAAGAAAATTGGCAGGCAGGCAGGCAGGATGGACGAGAAGGGAGGTGCTAAGAAGGCACTTGGAGAGCCTAGAAATCTCATTCAGTTCTACAGCCAAAGAAATGTGCAGAAAACCAGAATTGGTAGGCCTCAGAGGTTGCCAGGGGCAACCATGAAATTCATTTTGAAAGGGGAAGCCTGTGAACGGCTAGAAAGAAAAAGCAAGCTGTATACTGAGACGAGTTAAAGGGGAAAAAAAAATAACCTTCTGTAACCAGACTTCATTAGTTGCTCAGAGGCAGCAATATTTTCAAGGGCACTAGAGTGACTGTCAAAAATACACACACACACAGAGACAGACAGAGACAGACACACACTCACACATATACAAATAAAAATAAAAATGAAAATGAAGGGATGCTAGATCAAAATAGCACAGACTGATATGGAAAACTTCACGTGGATGAGATCTTTTGTAGAAATTGGCAGAGAAAAGGCCCTGTTTACTATTTAGTGGAACTCAAGTTGCAACGTTTGTTGCAGATATACTCGCTGAAATATTATTACACCAACTACGTGCATACACTTTGTGGTAGAACGTAACAACTAGAAGAAAACAGCAAAACATTCAATTCCATGCCATGTTGGATGGCACACAATGAAAGACTACTTATATGTAAGATGGTCCTATACGGTATAACTACAGTGCTGGGATGTTTGACAGCTCCTGTCCATTGGGGGGGGGGGGATGAAGCCTTCCAGATGTGTTGAATTACAACTCCCAGAAGGATGCACCGACCTGTGGCTCAGCAACATCTGGGTGGAAAGGGCTACAGGCTTTGCCTTCCTGTCATTTTCCAATCCAAACCATTTCTGCAATGCACTCAAACAGAAAAAAAATATCCACGACGACACCTATTTGGTATCCTATTTCTTCTCCTGCCGCTAGCATACTTTATCAACTTTGTGTTTCAAATTAATATTTTTCGCAAATATTATGCTAGAATAATATAACTCTCGTGATGTGTAGGAGAACGTCCCCAAAATTCAGGATATGTGTAACAGCCTGATATAGGTACTACAGAAAGACTGAAAAATCTTTCCATTCTTCTCTCTGGCACTAGACATTTTGGTGAACAGGTGCTACTTACACTGATCCTTTCATGATTCATCCTTGGTGACCCCTACCCACCATCGCCACCACAAGCTTCTGATTACTTGACACACAAAGCGTACCTGGGAGCCCAACAGATCTAGTTCTGAAATCCCATCCATAAATCAATGGCTTACTTCATGTCTTAGTTGATTTCAACTATAGTTTGCTCTGTAAGCCACCACTGGATGAGTCAGCGCATGACCCTAAGCTGTAAGCCCTGGTTTTTGAACCACAATGGCTGCACAGAGACAACATTCTGAACACAAACCAAGCAAATGCATTATGGCTTAGCGCAGTAGGTGACCCTACAAGACAGTATTTCCCTTATGTTGACAAGATATAGCTTCCTTCCCTTTTTCTGGCTTGGTTCCTGTTTCTCACTGCCTGCTCTTTGTTAATTCCTAGATATGGAGTCTGGCTTGAACCAAATCTCCAACATCATTGCTCTTAACCCATGAAGCAATGCCAGAATGAAACCACCAGCCCTTCTGAATTGCCTACAGCTCGCCACACAGTCCAGGAAGAAACCCCCATTATAGCTTAGGACAAAGGATAAACATAATCAGAATAAGGCAGAGCACAGAATGGAGGCGACCCCAGAAGATGGGAGTCCCACAGATATCCCGTGCAACTTCTTGGCTGTCTCTGAAAACAAGATTCAAGGCTGGTTGAATGGATTCCTATTCTGGATTCCTGGTTGAATCAGGTCCTGTTCCTGGTTTCTTGGGACTTGAATTTCAGACTTAAAACAGGATTGTGTGACTTCCACTTGCATTTTTCTTGCAACCTGCAATGGACATCTTTCCAGGGCTCCTGGGGTACAAAATTGGCATAGTCAGGTCCCGGTACTCTCTGGAGATCAGCCTCACGCTCTTTTCCTCTGCTATTACTCTCTGATGATGTAATGAGTATGTCACATACTAACAGGCACTCCATTCTGAGAACCACCAGCTATGACAGCCTGCAGCCTAAGGCAACTTTCACTGAAATTAAATCAAGGGAAGCACAACCCAAGTCAGGGTAAAAAAACAACAACAACAATCCCAAAACTCTCATGATTTAGTTCATCTGCTTGGCACCAGTTGTCAAAACCTCAGTGAGATTTTCCAGTCTTGAATTAATGCTTCAAAGTAATTCCCATACACAGCAGTCATCCTTCATATGAAAAGATACTAATCCCTTCTCATTTCATGGGACAGATGAGATTTATATCTGGAGCTGGTATCTTAACTAGGTTTGCATTTCCCAAGGTCTAGGCGCTCTTACATTCAAGCACATGAATTTTCCCCAGACAAGCAGCAGGAATACTGATGTAGATCACAAAACTCTTGCTCTCAAAGCGTAATGTATTAATGATGGGAGATAATCTTATTTAACAGATTTATCAGCATTACCGCCTTCCTTTGACACACGGAGACTGACTTCTGGTGAGCTGAAGAAAAGAGAATCCATTTATCCAGATCTGTTTCCTTATTAAGCCTCTGCTACATGTTCAATATGCAGCAAAGCTAGGCTTCCTGCGTGTGAATGTAACACACGAAGCAGGCGCACAGGTGGAATCAGTAACAGGTTGTAGGGTTCATTGTTGTAACCAATCACACCTTTTCCCACAACACTCCATCCCATTTCCTCTCATTTTGTGCTCCTTTCGAGATACTCAGTTCACGTAATCAATAATAAATCTGTCTGTCTGTTTGTTTAAGAAAGTTATACTTCTACGGCTCCCCAACTCAGACAAACGCAGCTCTGGGTGGAGAGTCTATAAGATCTTCGATTTTCGCCTGTTTAATAGCCAATTGAATCTCAGTTTGGAAGTGAAATGAGGCCTCCTCGAAGTGGGAGACTTGCCAAGTTAGAACACTTGTAAAAAGCTGCTCCAGGAAGCATCCACGTCATACAGTCTTGTCTTGGGTGGGTGGCAATAGTCCTATTCCCTTGAGTTTTTATTTTTACTAATTTACATGCAGAAAACCAAAAGGAAAGATGAAAAATAGGACAGGGCATTGTAAAAGCTTATTAGTCTCATGCACAAATTCAAACTAAACTAAACTTATATATTCGTAGCATGCTTCCTATAAGATATTCATGGCCCACCTTTTTCCCCCCCAGCGGTTTGCCAGCAGATTTAACTGACAGCTAACTAACCTGTCCAGTTTTCCTTTCTGTGTTTTGGAGGGCATTCAAATCTCTCTGCATCAGCAGCTTATACTTTCAATGTTTGCTTCCTCTCTATCACTTATTATTTCCCATTAGCAGAAAATGTATTCCCAGGCAGACATTGAAGCTTCTTCTAGGAGCAAAAGAAACATTTGTTCCATCAAAGGCTAATTTAATTCTGCTCCTGTCCTTCTCTGACCCAGTGATATCACTCAGCAGGGAGTTTGGGATTTTAAAAGCAAGAAAAATGCATTATATCTGCAAGCAATGGAGACTTTTTCAGGAGCGGGGGCGGGGAAAGAATTTATTGTAAGATCTTACTTCTTCTTTCAGTGCCCAGAGGAAAGTGTGCATGTTTACAAACTTCAAAAGCTAAGCCTTTCTTCAGTTATCATATTAAGCCATGACTTGTTCCCATCATGGTTTAAAACATCCATAGCTTCAGCATCTTAATATATAAGCAAATCTTTATTAAGGCTGTTTTTTGTTAGTTTGTTTTTTGTTTAGCCTTCAAAAGCCTTGTCTTAGATTCTTCAGGTCTGCTAGGAGAACAAAGATGAACCAGACATGTAACGTGACACCAGTCTCTTCCAACGTTTGGACTGTAGCTTCCATAAACCTTCACTATTAGCACCTTTGGCCAGGGGTTGTCATCTAAGTTTTCTTCTCCTGACTCATATCCTTCCAAAAACCATGTATGTACATTTTCTGCAGACTTGAATTCACCAATCAAAGAGCAGACGCTAAGCGACACTTGTAACTGGATTTATTTTAACAATATTTGTTGAAAAAGCCATAATATCTTGATTCCATACAGCACGCTAAGAAATATACCATCATTTGCAAAACAAAATGGCAGGTTTATACCTCATACTAAACCAAAACTAAACAATCCACATTATAACTTTGGTGTGATATGTAAACCTAGCATTCTATCTGTGATTTGGAGTGGATACTGGGCCTCAAAGAAAGACTCAACATTTTACCCTTCTCCAGTCCAAGATGAGCCAATTAAGGCACATGATTTTTTCAACTGGAGACGAACAAAACCAACAGTATCCTAAGTTATGAGCTCTTTCTTGGATAAAAGGTTATTTTAAGAAAGAGGTCAAATCTTCCAGCATTAAGAGCTCAGTATCTTCATGGCAGTAGAGTGTGCCAATTCTAGCAAAGTCCAACCATCATCTAAAATAGGCATGCCGGGTGTGGGACCCCACAAAGCTGAAAGAAAATGGCTTGTCAGATGTTTGGACAAGCTCTTTCAGCAGTCTTAAGAAAGTGGGAAAAATGATGTGAATTGTAATTCTGTATGGTTGATCACATACCCAACAAGGTTTTCACAGATGAAAATAGACTTGTAGTGTCCCTATTCTCTCTCACAGAGAATTCTGTAAGAACCCACCATTGTATCAGACCAAGATGTTCCACCATGGCTAACCAGATGCATTCAAGAAGAAGATCGCACACATCCTCTTCCACTGCCACTCTCCAACAGCTGTTTGCTGGCTATGATTCAGGAGGCAGCAAACAGCTATCAAGATGAGTAGTCAAGGATACCCTTATTCTCCATACAGTTGACCTGCCCCAAGAACAGCCCATCTCAATTAGTTCAAAGCACAGAAAAAGTCTCTGGTACAAACATATTGCATTCGTATGTCTCTAACTTCCTAAACCACCAGGCTACGCTTTATCTGTTCTGTGCACCAAGCCAATCTGTACGCAATCTCATTCCAACCCTTCATGCTTGGGCCCCCACCCACCCTTTCCACCCACAGAGAAGGCGCCAAGGTAAAGCAATAAGTTGATTTCAGTTTGAAACCACCTGTGTGTGCTAAGTGGAAGCAAATCTTGTAACAAGCAATTTTAAGTACAGACAGGAAGGTGAAGAAAGAGGGGGAGGCAGAAACACAACAAAAGCCAAGAAGATCCTCGTTAAATATTTCAGCACTTTCATCCAACATCTGTCTTCTGCTTTACACTTGATAAAGCCAGCAAGGTACAGACAAGTCGCTCAATTACTGTCAAAGAGTGGGGTTCAAAGCTAACAAAACAAAGACTGCAATTGCACTGAAGACATCCAGCAGGTTCTGCTGTGAGCTTGCAAAACGAAATAATAGAAATCACCCTGATGGTCACCTGAGTCAAAACAAATTTGTTCTTTTCCCTTTGCTGTCTCTGCTACAAGAGCAGGGCTCCCTTTTTTCCCCCCACGCTGGCAGAAAACAATTGGTGCCACACGTGGAAATTATGCCACCCATCCATGTCCCTGAGACAAGAGGGAGCACGGGAGGGCAAAGCCAACCAACTGGTGCAGCTAATGAAATGTTTCAACACTCTGCTTGCCTAGATGAACAGCTATTTATGCAAACAAGAACAGAAGCCATTCAAAAGCAGAGCATCGGCAAATGAGCTCGGTCAAATGTTAACCCTCAAATGTTAACACAACAGCAGCAGCTTCAGTCCAGCGTGAAAACAGAAGAGTGAAATAAACCTTATAGAGCATATCCTTCTTGTCCCGAGAAGTTCTGGGATGTATTGAACATGTCCAGCGCTAAACCAGTTCCAAAAGGAAAATATGCACAGGGAGAAGGGAAGCTTTGATCCAGGTTTCCTTGTCTTTTCATGTCTTTCTCCCAGGCACTACTCAAAAATGTCCAGTTGTTAGCAATGCCTCTACGGGAAGTGAGAAGTCATAGTCAATCACTCTCGCCAGGCTGATGCACCCAGAATTGTTGATGAGTGGGTGGCCTTCTAATCAATGATTATAAAAATAAATCTCAGATTCATCCCAGATACTCGGCATAAAGTATCTTATTTCTAAAGGTCACAATTAAGATCTCAGTTTATACAGCACTGCCATGAGATCTTATCAGTTATTTTCCCCTGGGTTGGCGAAGATTAAGAAGCAGGCTTAGTCCTCAACCAGGGTTTCCAGACCCTTTTCATATATGTTATCAAGTGTGGATCTCCTCTATCATCTCCTGAAGCTGACATGGAAATAAAGGATGGAGAAGTTGCCACACGCTTGTAAGAACTATTGGTGATAGCTATTTTAGCCTCTTCCTCTCAGCTCACCAAAGCTTTTTAAGGTCAAAGGTGTCACTGCATTTGCTGGTGTACGTTTCAACTGTTTATTATATTCTTAATTGTGCTTCTTGAATCTTCTTGATACAGGGGTACTTACAGCTCTAGGAATGCAACAAGCTAAGTGACAAGCTGAGTGTCAATGAGTTTCAAAAAAGATGGGAGCAGTGGATGACTGTTGCAACAAGTATACACTCCAGATTAGAGGGGCCTTCCCATGGTCTTCAGTTTGACATCAAGACTCAAAACAAGGACAAAGTAATAGCACAGCATTTCAACTTCCTAGGACACTCCACTGCAGATCTAAAAGTGAACATTAGGGGAAAAAGAGACTTTTGCGGCCCCATTGAACAAGAGACTGCTGAACTCACGTACATCAAACTGTTTCAGGCTATTGTAGAAGGCCTAAATAAGCACAATGGGTTTTTAGCAAATACAGTTGTTAGTTGATAATCTGTCCCTGTGAAAACTTGACCTGTATTACTTCCCTGACCTCCCCTTCCTCCCCCAGCTCATCCCAAAATATTTAAATCTTACTCAAGTTCAGCTGCTCCATGACTTTTATCAGACTCCTGATTTTTGGCTACCACAGATTAACATGGCTTTCCTCCTACAATGACTACAAGCAGAGGAAAGTTAAGAGGGAAAAGGGTGGAGAAAGGAAACATGCTCTCTTTTAGTGTGGACGCACCTACTGGCGTCTCTAACACACTTCGCAAGACCCACTTGCTGGTCTCAAACCTAAAAAAGGTTGCACATCCATAGTCTCCATCGCCCCATATTCCTTCATGGTTTCAGGCATTAAAGCACATGAAAGAACAATTACAGCTTTTCCCCATAAAGACCAAGGGCATCACTGGAATTCAGAGATGTATGACATCTAAAATGCCCATTGGCAAACCTTTGATAGTACAATTGGTCAATGAAACCAGGATTGGTGTGTACGTTTCCTTTGGAGTGGTGATACAGTCTGGTCTGCCTCATCAGACTGCCACGTTCTGATTACTTCAGTTCCAAAGTGTGGAGACTAGTTCTGTGCTTGTTCTTCCTCTTGGGAACCTTTAATTTATGCTAGAATCAAGAAAGGATTTCAGGGTGTCCTTTCTACTCAACTAATTATCCATTTAAGTCATGCATTCATTAAATACTTCCCATGTTATGTTTTGAAGACACAGCTGTACCTTGTAATGCAGACATGCTTCAAAAGGAAGGCGTAAAAGGCAAACATTCTCCACAATCATAGTTTTCAAAAATGTATCAAAGGAAATTCAAATGCATATCTATCTATCTATCTATCTATCTATCTATCTATCTATCTATCTGGCAAAGATAAACCTACTATCTTTTGCTTCTGAATTACTTATATTTAAGCAAGGAGCAAAATGACTTCATTTCCTTCGTTCCCTTTCTTTCTTAAAGACTTACAAGGAAGTATTGAATCTTCTTGTTTAACAAATCAATGCATCCAGTGAGGAAGATGCAAAGGAGGCAAGAGGTTGGAGAATTCTGAAAGTGGCAAGGACTGAAAAGGGGCTGTTGGAAACTGAAAGCAATGGAAAACCTGTTGCCCCCCCCGCCCCTTTTTGATTGGTTGTAAAAAGGTCTGACATTTTGCAGCTATGACACACAGCGAAACAATCCAACACCTGAAAATGCCATGCCATTTAGATTGAGATCACAGCTACAGACATCAAAAGATAAACCAGGTCACCATCACAATCAATGAAGAAAGGAAAGGAATGACCAATAGAAGAAATTAAGCAAATGAGACAACAGAGGGAGGACAAAATGAAAAAAGTTGCCAGAAAACTCCACGCATAAAATGAGACAACCCCCATCTCTTTACATATAGTTATGCAACTTCAAGCATACATCACCGTATTTATGAGCCCCTTCCCACATTGCAAATCAAATTTTAAAACAATCAGAACACCATAGTTAAAGAAGATGGGAAGAGGGAAAAACAGCCTGGTTTGACCATTCTTACAGGGGAAACCTGTGAAAAGTTGGTCTTCCATAAGTGCCTAAAACAAACAAACTAACAATTAAGATATTCAGAAGTAAATCATTCTAGAGTTGACTGTAAAAGAGATTTGATTTGATTCTAAAGAGCAAGCTTGAAGAATAAGGGGTCCCAATCTTTCCTCCATGAGATCATTTTAATCCTTTTTGCCAAACTCTCAGCTATGGTTTCCCTAACATTTTTTTCACAACTCATTGCATTCAGAAGAGTGTACACAGGGTTAAAGCATTTTATCCACTGAACAACCCAAGGTCTCCCTAGTCAAAGTCTAAAATTCCACCATATCACACTCTCTCGGAAACAACTCCATCTGTATCATACTCATTCAAAGCAGAGATACAAAAAAGCATGTTCTGTTTTTTTCCTATTTTATCAACTCTCCACTTTTACAACCATGCGGATGTGGACAGAAGCACTGGGTTCACATTTTTGACAAGCTGCACTTGCCACCGGTGCTTACTGAAAGTTTGGAGAATGGGTCATGATCAAACTGTGCCTTCTGATTCTTGTTTCTTGACTTGAAACAAGAATTTGAATTTGAACCAAACAGACCCCCAAGTGCAGATATAACAGCCCTATGGTTTTCTTTCGATCCAGAGTTCTCACTTGAGACACAAATGACCAGGCTCAGATTATCCTACTTTGGATACATCATGTGAACACCCAGCTCTCTGTAAAAGGCTCTGATGCTGGGAAAGGTGGAAGGGAAGAGAAGAAGAGGACAACCAGCAGCAGGGTGGATGGACTCAGTTACAGTGGTGATGGGCGCACCATTGGGAGACCTGAAGGACCAGGTTAGGGACAGATCATCTTGGAGAAGGTCTACCTATGTAGTCATTAAGAGTCAACTTGACTGGATGGCAGATTATCAATCAATGTACAGACCGAGCTCTTTGGGGAAAGTTGGAAGGAAAGAGGAGGAGGACAACCAGCAGCAAGGTGGATGGACTGTTACAGTGGCAATGAGTACACTGTTGGGAGACTTAAAAGTACAGGTTAGGAACAGATTGTCATGTAGGAGATGTGCTCGCTAGGAGTTGAAAGTGACTTGATGGCACATAATTAATCCATCAATGGTTTTCTTAATACTGGAACCACAGAGAGAAGAACCATTCATGGAGTGATTAATAAAGGAAAACAAAGCATGTTTGCTGCTACAGCCAAATAGGACTTCTGTAAGGTCTTTAGCACCTCAAAATCTACAGCACACAATCCTGCTTCTAACTAAGTCCTTGCTCCATCCATTAGGAAACAGATCTGTATGCACTGATCTTTTAAAAAGAGATGGTGAGCTAATGAATCATATTCCCTCAAGAAGGGGCAGTGTTGAGAAAGATTCCCAGCTCCCAAAAATAAAGACAGACTTAAAAAAAAAAAAAACACGGTTGGAATTCAAAAGCAAACTGATTTTAAGCTGCTTAAAGACATCTTCAGGAGTAATGTCCAGTCAGGGGAAATACTTAATTAAAAACAACAACCACAGACCACCTTAAGAGCAGGGGTGGGAAATATCTGTGATCAGTTGCCTATGCGAGTTCCAAGGGAGGAGAATCACGTCATGATGGATGTGGAAAGAAAGTGCATTAGAAGGAAACTGGAAGAGAGGAGATTGTCACTCATATTCTCACATTGCTGTGGCTTAGTCCAAAGCCTGTGACATTCACATTTTGAAGCCTTTTCCTTGGCTGAGAGAGAGATTCAAAGCCGAGAAAGATTCTGTGTCAGTGAGTCATCACCTCCACCAGGAGCCTATTATGAAGTGGAGCTAATTAGGGATTCCACAGAGACTAGGAACACAAGGCAAGGGTGTAGTTACCTTAATAATAGCTTTCTGTAGAGGGATAAAAAAAGAATATCCTTTTTTCCCTTGGAGAACAGGTGAGAATGGAGAGCCACAGGCCAGGAAAGCATTTTTAGGAACGGCAAAAGGCTCTTTAAGGTTAGAATAGGAAAGGCAATCAAGGCAAAGAGGAAGAGAAGTAGTAAATGCCTGCATGTTCCTGCTAATAACTTTGAGCATCCTTGATTGGAATCAATACCAACAACAACATCGCCATCTCGACTTGCAGGTCTTCAGTGTTCTTAGATCTGTAGACAACCATTAGCCCCAATTTTCAATGTTTTATACCAGTAATACTCATTTATTTTGCCTTCAGATGTAAGATGTGAATGCTTCCAGATTAGGGTGGGGAGGGAAGAGAGAAAAGATAATTTAACTTGCTTGTCATTTAAGGGCATAAGGATCATCAGCCAGAAATCATCTTGGCTATGTTTGCTCCCCAATTCTGCCCTGTTTTGCAAAGAAAGGATAACAAGAACAATTACAAGAATGTGTGATTGCGCACAGTGACACATTAACACTCCACTCACACCTTCTCTCTCTACAAGTCTTTATCTTCAAGATTAACAACAACTAGAAAGGGTGACCAACCAGTCACCCTTTACACCATTATAATCAACAATCACACAGAATCTTTATGGTGCCTTAAAAACTATCCTATCCAATTTATTACACAACGTCTTGATGCTTTGTCTGTAATCACTGACATTTCTGCACCCTATTAACTCAAACTTTGCTGAATAAAGTTAGGTCTAACTTGATTAACCCTAATCTATTGTATATTAGCTTGTTTCATAAATATAACTTTGGTTCTGCTAGGGAGTGGAGAGGAAAGAGACAAGGCTTTATTCCTGTCATATTGCTATAACTGTGTCATTCATACTGTCTCAAAGTCAAGAAAGGGAAGAATCTCATCTATTGCTGCAAAATCTTCACACAGCTCTTGAAATCCTGCTCAGAAGTCCCTAAGCTCATATTTTGCTTATGAGGGCTAGATGTCAATTAAAATACAAATTAAACATGGGCACAACTTTGCACGTGTTTATAGTTACAACAGTGAAATAGGAATTGCACAACATGTGATCATTACAGATACTCCACCCTTGGATTCAAACACAATGCATTCCATTATGAATGATATCCTACCTTGCTTCCTAAGAAACCTGAGGCAACACCAGCGAGCCCCACCAACGTGGATTTCCTGGAAAAATTTAGACCGTTTTGCACAGGGAGGAAAAATGTAGGCTTACATGCAGATGTTTTCTCATCCATAGTGCCTAGACTACTGCTTCATAATTGTTAAAGATAATCATCTGGAAAGTAGTAAGCTCTGAAACTAAAACGGCATTTGCAGTTGACATCCATTCACGGTGAACTTCTGAAAGGGGGAAGTGGGGGGAGGAAAGCCATGGAAAATTAATCACTGAGAAATGCCCCTTTTGCATCTTCACAACCGTTTGGAAAGAATGGGCTGCGAAAGTGCAGAAGTGCTGATTTTTTCCCAGCTTTCTGGGGGACATGAACCCAGGGAGAATCCAACATTCGAATCTTTAGGCTACTGTGATCTTCCAGACCGCCCAAACAATTTCCAGCGGCAATCCAAAACCTCATGCCTTCAACACGAGAGGACAAAAAGGTCAGAAGTAAGAAAGTTCAGACCGAGCAATGAAGTCTTTTCAAAACGGCAAAGCCCAGCAAAAGATCAGCCAGGGTATATAGGCCAACTCACTTTGCCAAGGGATACCAGCACACAAACATCTACGTGGGTTTCAGAGCAATCCTATCACCTGGTGGGCACAGAAATTCAGGACTGGAACTCAGTCTGAAGCTGGATCTCCGTCAAGGTCAGTATACTGTATACTTCTGATGCTTTCATGGGATTTTAGGCTAAGTTCAGAGCCACGGTATTCCCTGTGACATTCTATGGAAGCAAAAGTTGGACTTTAAAGAAGCAGGATAGGAGGAGTATTGATGTCTTTGAACTCTGGCGTTGAAGACTCCTGAGGATATTGTGGACAGCCAGGAAAATAAACCAATGGATCATTGAACAAATCAACCCAGAGTTCTCATTTGGAGGTACAGATAACCGGGCTCAAATTATGCTACTTTGGACACATGATGGGAAGAGCCAGCTCTCTGGAAAAGGCTCTAGTGATGGGAAAGGTGGAAGAGAGGAAGAGGGTAACCAACAGCAAAGTGGAGGGACTCAGTTACAGTGGTGAAGGGCACACTGTTGGGAGACCTGAAAGAACAGGTTAGGGATAGGTCGTCATGGAGAAAATCTATCTATGTGGCTGTTGGAGTCGAAAACAACTTGAAGGCACATATCAATCAATCAAAGATGGACTGACTGACAAGGAAGCACGCCAGTCCTTTGCACACATTCCTTATGGGCAGCCTCAGGGATAATACAGCAAAATTAAGTAGCCTTAAATAAACAGTTGTCACTCACTCCAACCTTTTCTGTTTGTTTTACTCTTCTAGATAAATACACATGTTATTTATTTACAGACTTGCATAAGACCTCTGAAAGGGAGCATACAATAAGGACGAGTGCAAAATCCTTGATTCACAAGGCTCAAGGGGTAAATTCAAGGCCACAAACATTTGTCACCATCCATCTTTCCAAAGAAAGGGAAATTGGGGAGCCCTACAGATCCATGAACATTCATTGGGAAGAAAAAAATAAATCCACTCTTAACCACTAAGGCCTGTTAATGAGAAGCTAATGAGAGCTCAGCACGCGCCTGAAGAATTGTTAGCTGAAAATACAGCTAATAAAGACCTGACATCGCATACGTATCTTACCCTCATGCTTAAAAGAGCACCTTAAAATTAGCAAGACTGGCAACTTTACCATTCAAACTCTGTTTGGCTCTGCTGGATAATTTCATGGAATCTCTTCTATATTAACTTGCCTCTCCAGCTGAAAACCTCCTTTGACGACCCCAACATCTGAAATGAAACTGTTGCAGGGTGCTTTTCAGCTCTGGTTCTTCCTTCAGCTCTCTCCAAAAAGGCTGACCAAAATCTTTTCAGCATTGGGTTAAATCTACAACACATTCTTCTCCCCTAGGCAAGTCTCTTTTCCTAACATCCATCTTTTGCAGTTTCACAGAGCACTGATCTGGAATCCGCTCTAGAAATCTTGAATTGCAGCACGGTTTTGGGATTACAATACAGTGTGTGTGTGTGCGTGCGTGTCTATATAAATATAAATAAAAAATCAATGGCTACTTTAGAACTTCCATACAAAGTGGGACTTCTCAGCAGCCTTATGAACTTCTCCAACTCCTTCAAGGGAGGCTAATTTTACATCTCCAAAGGACAGGTGGTGGTGTTGCAACTCTGGAATGCTGTCCCAAAAGAATTGCATGGGGCATTATGATCTTTTCAACAAGTAAAAAGAAACACAAGCCAAAAAAAAAACGTGCCAGGGCATTTTAGAAAGCCATGTTGCTACTATGTTTGTGGGGCAAGAAGAGAACAAAGAAGCAAAGGAAAGAAAAATGTGCAGAACAAGAGAATCAGCTACTAAGGCTTCCTTTCAAGGTTTCCGTACTTTGCACCAATGTCTCTTCGTAACAGAATAAAGTCACCTTAACAGTTTGAGGTCTGAATGACCTTCAAACATGGCTGTGTTTGTTTTCCTGATTAAGGCGATCTCTCTGCTGGCTGAAGAAAAGGAGGACTGCGTTCTTCTTCCTGTCCTTGCATCTTTAATTGCTTGGGCACGCTCAGATTCTCTCGTCAGCTCCAGTTGCAAAGGTTCCCCAGCAGCCCAGCAAAGCTAAAATTCTGTGGTTTACCACAAAGAGTATTTAACAAGGCTCCCTGATGGAGGGACAATTACACAGAGAAAACACCAAGGCAGAGGGGAAGAGAGAGAGAGAGGGCGAAACAGCGAAGAGGTTGTTTTACCTTTTCGTTGTGAGCCGCCCAGAGTTTGATACAAGATGGGTGGCTATATAAATGTTTTAAATAAAATAAATAAAAGGGAAAGAGGCACAATGAATGATTCACATGTAACCCTAAATGCAACTAACGTGAACTCATGTGGAGGCTGACTGTTCCTTTCTATTCACAATCCTGAAGTCATCTTCGCCACAGCAAGTTTACTATGTGCAATCAAGAATCATGGTTTGGAAAAACCTTGCAATAATGCATTCATTGTTTAATGAAACACAGAATCCGCCTTTTTAGAGAGAAAAAAAAACATTTCCCATACTATCCATTCATACAGTGTTATCAGGTTTAACAAGATCTCTGAAATGCCTCCTGAGATACCGCACACACATCCATTTTTTGATTTTCCCGTTTCCAGCCCCCACCAATCCACAGCTTGGGGTCACTGATAAATTCTGTCCTTGTTGGGTTGTCTTGGGGTTGTTTTCCAGCTCCTCCCCTAAATGTTTTATTATACGGCTGCAAATCTTGAAGTTCAGCTGCTGTTGAACATGAATGGTTTCCTTTTAGCTAGGTAGACCACAGCACTCATATTCAAGGTTTGGAAGGAGGAGTGGTATAAACCAGAGGGGACGTTATATAGATGAAGCCAAGGAACCAATGCTGAATTATGTAAATATCCACCTGGAAAAAAAAAGATGATCTCTTCCTCTGAAAATGTACTGGGAGGGTCTGCCAGAGAAATATATATGTTGCAGGATACTCAAACTTGCACCCTTAAAGGCCTCCCTGCTTTTCATCCTCCAATCACACATTTCCTTCATAATGCAAATATTTCTCCATCCCTCACGTCTTCCCAGTGCCCAAAATCCAAGCATGTGTTTGCAATTGAAGAATTGGCCTCTTCTACACTATTTTCCCCCAAAGCCCATCTAAATGGGAGTTTGGCAGAAGATGACTCTATTTCACAGCAACGGAATGGGGGGTGGGGGGTGGGATAAGAGAAGGAGAGAAAGAAAGATTTGTAATTGCTGGCAGGTCTTCAGCATCCAATATGCTTTAGCAACATATAGATTTGATTAAAAACATTTGCTCCCTGTCCAAAATTGAGCAGGAAAAAAGAATGAAAACAGTTCTCTGCAAAGCCATCACTCTTTGCCCATCTTGTCAGTTTGCCAGATGGTGCCCTGCTCCATCTGCGGGGGTCTTGCGGGGAGGGGGGCCCAACTGAACGACTGCCGAGTCAGTCATCCCAGCAAACTAGCTTTCAATCATTTCCTTGGCCTGCAGAGAGGGTGGAAGAGTGAAGGAAGTCTTGCTGGAGAACGGATCACTTGTCGCAAACCCTTACAGGAAGCCGGGGGAGAAAGGGAAGGATGGGAGACACAACGTCCCCATTCCAATGTACAAATGCCAGGGGAGAGGGTGTGTGTCTGTGTGTGTGTGTGTACCTTCTATTCAGTCAGAGTTCTGAGAATTTCAGCAGGATTTGAAGAGTCACTGAGGCTGGGGAGGCCACCCCTAGCTCAGGGCAAGAATCCAAATAGACAGGATTTCTCCCCCCCCGCCCATGGTCAATGAATTTTTAATTTATTTAATGGATGCACAGTTAACAAAACAATCTTTATCTTAAAAAAAAACTTCAGGAAAAAAATAGAAAAAAAGGTGAGAGAGTGAGAGAGCGAGAGAGCGAGAGAAAGAAAGAAAGAAAGAAAGAGAGAGAGAGAAAGAGAGAGAGAGAGAGAGAGAGAGAGAGAGAAAGAAAGAAAGAAAGAAAGAAAGAAAGAAAGAAAGAAAGAAAGAAAGAAAGAAAGAAAGAATCAGTCAATCAATCAATCAACCAATCTACCTTATATTTTATACTTGTCAATAGTCACTGGTTTACTATACTACTATACTATAATCAGTACAGAATATTATGGTAAAATATCACAAAATCTCTGCCGTAGTAACACATATTGCTGCATCCTTTGATTAGCAGAAAATATTGCTTTTTCCAAAACAGGTTAATCACACCTTTCTGACAACCTTGACAATATCACATGTCCAGTTTCTCAGATAGACAGACCCAGGGCATTGATTTTGCACACAAAATCTGTCCTCCTGAGGCTCCTACAGCTTGACCCTCCAGGAAAACTACTGAACAATAGCCTCAAATCATGTTGCTCCGGATGCTAAACTCTTCAAGCAAGCAGCAAACCAAAAAGTGGTTTTCGGAAGCCCGTATTTGGCCCTGGAGGCTCCCAACAGCTGACTGGTGATTTTTTATTTTATTTTATTTTATTTTATTTGCCCCTGACTGCCACAAGATTTTGGAATCTTTGTTTCATATACTATAAACATATAAATGAATAACAGCAGCATCTTTTACACACGGACCACACAGAACGAACGGAGCCGTGAATGTGTGTGTGTACAAAACAAAACTAAATATAACCATAATAGTAATCATCATCATCATCATACAGAACTGAAAAATATCTCGAGACAAAACCAAGAGCAAAAAAGAAGAAATACTAATGTTTTTTGCATATGTATATGAACAGTCATCTACCTTGAGAAAAATAAGCATTTTAAGCATTTATTTATTGATACATGCAGGGGTGTGAAAGGTTCTCTCAACTTCCGTACAGTATTCAGTCATTCTGCCAAGCTCTCATTTGTTTAGATGACAGTAACCCATTAGGAAAAACTGGCTATTAACATAGCTAAGAAATGGTTGGACATTGGACTACATTTGCTTTTCCCTTTTGAACTCTTCATTGGGTTGGCGCTTTTCAGCCCAAGCAATTTCCCCCGCTTTTCAGTACCACTGACCCAATGAAAGATGCATTTGAATTTCCCACAGTTTTGCCACTACAGACCTAGCAGCCCACCAGGTATGTTATTTTTGAGCAAACCAACTAACCAAGAGGAGCCATCCCTTAGTAGTCCCTGCTAGGCAGTATTTCCATTCCATTTGATCCGTTCCTTTCACTTCCTGATTAGCCAGTCTGGTCTAGTGGTGAAGGCACCAGGCTAGAAATCAGAAGATGGTGAGTTCTTGCCCCGCCTTAGCCGTGAAAGCCGGCTGGGTGACTTTGGGCCAATCCCTCCCTCTCAGCCCAACTCAACTCCCAGGGTTGTTGTGGTGGGGAGAATAGGAGGAGGAAGGAGTAAGAGGCACGCTCCCCGCCTTGAGTGATTTATAAAAAATAATAAAGGCAGGATTGAAAAAAAAATCTAAAACAACAACAACTGCAGCGAGATTATGGTAGGCAAAAAGATGGGAAAGTACTAGGGTACCTACAGTGGAAGACTGGATGATAAAATTAACTGAGCTTTCAGAAATGGTGGAGCTCAGCAACATCACCCGCCAGAGTCACCCTCTGGGCGAGAGGGGCGGCATATAAATTTAATAACCAATAAATAATAAAAATAAAATAGGGTCAGTGAGGAAAATGACAAAGGCTCCCCCCCCCCCGAAAGACTGGAAACCTTATATGGACACTTTTGTTGAAAAAAAAAGGAAAAGACGGAAGTGATGATTTCTGGATTTGGGGATTTAAAAGGGCCAAAGAGGATGGGGACAAGAATAAGATGATAATTACCCGATGGAAAGAAGGGCGGAATATGTTTTCTTCCCTTTGCATTCCTTTTCTTCTTACTTTCTATCTTTTTGTTTTGTTTTGTCTACTTTTACTGTGCCGGAAACATTTAATAAAAAAATATAACAGCCACCACAGCAAACCCTGGAGCCTCAGCTTTTATCAAAGGCATAAAGCAGCAGCTAAGAGTGAGGCTGGAAAAGATGCCCAAACTAACCCAATCCAAGATCAGAACTCAAAGAGAAAAAAAGAAGGGATTCAGAAGTGAACTCCTGGTTTAGGAACTGCCTTGACAAGACACAGTCGTTAAAGACCAGCTTCTCAGCTGCCCCCCACCCAAATGAGAGACAGACCCCCTCTCCTTCAACACACCTATTCCTTCCAGCTGGGTCATTCTCTGCTGTTATTGTAACATTTCAGCCTCAGCCAAAGAGATGACAATTACTTTTCTAGCTAACTTTATTTTTAATGAGCTCTGAGTCCACTTCCATTGGAAGGACTCCAAGCTGCTGCAGAAACCATTCACAAATGTGTACACACACACACACACACACCCCACACACACACGCAATGCCTCATTTGCAAAGGCGTGTTATTATTACACCGACTGCAAAGAGGAGTCTTCTATTAAAAAAGAAAGAAAAAAAACACCGTGTAAAAACGTTTCGCAGCAGATGGATAGAAAACTTCACACAATAGAAATGCCTGAGGACCTTTCATTGTTACATGGAAGAGGCTCCCCCCCCCCCCCCACCACCACCATCCCTTATTAAGAATGAAAAAGCAGCGAGGCAGGAAGGGGGGAATTGGTTCTTAGCCGAAAAGAAAAGGCAGAATGAATAAAGGCAGGCAAAGACGTATCAGATTGTCAGCCTGGCAATAAATCCTGATGCTCTTTTAATACCGTTTGTCCCTTGCCATATCAGGGTGTTTAAAAACACTGCGATGTGGACTCTGAAGGATCCAGGAAGGTAAAGCCGAGCAGAGTAGGTTTTGCATTTTGGCCGTTTAAAAAAAAAAAGTGGGGGGGGGGGCAAGAAAAAACAGCAAAGGCAAATGACCAAGCCGTAAGGATTTAAGAGACCTCAGCACCAACGCACACCTGCAGTCCTTCCAATTTATTATAGTGCCTCCATAATTTATGGATGGCACTTTGCATTAGTAATCCGGCCCTGGTGGGTATATATATCTGCAGCCCAGACGTGACATCCAGCCCCAGAACCAAAACCAGCCTAGCTTCACGGGAGAATCCTCGCGACGTACTCCTCTTCCGAGATTTCGGCTTCTTTCCTCCCAAAACAAGACCGTGGGTGGAAATCCTCGAGAAGGGTCTCTGTCTCCTTTGTCTCCAGTTCCCTTCGCTTCAGAAAACTGAAATCATTTTTTTCCCCTCTGTTTCACAGCTGGCTAAAAACCTAGCAGCGTCTCATTCACATTAAACGAATACTTATCAGCCTGAAGTGCTTTAGAAACGGAAATCTAAAGGATGAAATGAATCCCGCTGCAGCATACAAAAGGGGATGGAAACTAGCTTTCTGCTAGCTCAAGTGTTGGAAGATTGGGGGGGGGGGATTGCTTGCTACTGGTGGCATTGAGGATGCCCAAATGCATTCCAGCTGCACAGGTCATGAAGGGGAACTAGGCTACAGTCCAGCACTTGGACAGCCCAGAAATTCTGAATTCTGTTTTTGTTTTACCATGCCCTCTTAATTCTGTTTTGTAACTCCCCTAGCCTCATATGCAAAATATCCAAATGTCCATTTTTATCTTCTTCTGATTCTATATGTCAGGACAGGGTGCAAATGCATTTATCCAAGACACCTGGAAGACCAGGGTTATACAGCCTGTCCTTATGTATATCTTGAAGGCACACAGTGTTGACCTGGAACACATCTGGATCTGGTCAGTGCTGAAATGGAAGACAACTTCTCTTCTGTCATGCAAGAAAGGACCCTAACTTATGTTGGTACCACTGTTACATTTTGGATATTTTCGATCTCCAAAATGACACGCGCAAGCAACTGCAAGTGGCATCATTTGCAGCTTTTGCACCCAAAACCTTTCTGCTTTGGAAGAACCTCCTTGCTGCTCTTGCTGACCACAGAAGATTTCATCTTCCATCTTTGTTCGTGGAGGGTGCTTGTTTCACCTCCTTATGACATCAGACACAGGCAAGATGTCACGTTTTGTGCTCCCCAGGGATTATAGGAGCTGAAGTTAAGATGACTAAATTATGCACGCCTGTGCTTGGACAGTCCTAGAATCAGAGAAGCTGAAGCAATCTGATAGCCTCACCCACGTTCATGCAAGTTCCACAGTGGATGAAAGGTGAGATACCACTTTACCAGCAAGGGTGTGGATTCTCCTCCACCATGGCAGAGTGGTTTAATTTCCATACTGCAAATGTACCTGAATCACCAAGGGCTGTGGTCAATTGACTGACCATGTGCCATCAAGTTGTTTTCGACTCCTAGCAACCACACAGATAGATTTAGCTGTTGTCAAAGATACAGTCAAAAGAATGCTAGGTGGTTTAGTCACAAAGCATGTTCCTCTTCTGAAACCATGTCATTTGCCACCAAGTCAATTCTAACCAATTTGACCTACTGGATCCCAGCGTTACACGCCTCTAATTAAAATTCATATTCACTGGAAGAACCCTTGTAAATAAGGCCACAAAGGCTGAGAAATCCCCAAGTACTATCTTACCAGCCTGACATGACACAACTATTATTTATTTTTTGTTATATTTATATCCCCTCCTTCCTCCAAGACTCATGATAGCTCGCCTGGGGCTCTTCCTTCATTTTAACCTCTGTCAACAAGAATCCAGTGAAATAGTTTGGGCTAACAGAGGGTACAACTGTTATGTTTGCAGACCACAATGGCTAGATTCACACAGCACACTATGCCCAAACCAACTATATGATGACTAAAAGGTTGTATGAACTCGGCCAAAATGTGTCTATCAATTCTCACCACTGGGAACGATCAGTTCTCACCACTGCTTCCCTTATCTTTCTGAAAGGATTACAAATTTGCCAACGCACACTTTTTTTAATAGAGGGTTTCGATTTGTTGGAGAAAACTGTTTCTCCATTTGCAGTAGTGTTTGTTTTGCACGTTACAGCCTTGAATATCACAATGACACAGAGCCAAGATCTAGGATAGGCAACCACATATCTTACAGATGTTTTAGCGTTCAATTCCCACCACCCAGCAAGGCCAACGCGAAGAGTTTGTGGGATGACACCAGAATACAATTGTAGGGGAGATGGGCGGGAGAGAAATCTAATTAATAAATAAAATAAAATAAAATAAAATAAAATAAAATAAAATAAAATAAAATAAAATAAAATAAAATAAAATAAAATAAAATAAAATAAAATAAAATAAAATAAAATACAATTCCTAACTAAGCCACTTTATTTATTTTTTTTTTTAAACATTTAGAAATAAGATCTTCTTTACACAATTGCTTTGAAAAACTACACAAAAAGTTTTGTTCTCTTAAAATTCACTTAGCTTCTTTTATGGGGTGCCTCAGTATAATAATGCATTATGGTAAGTTCTCAAGTCCAGCTTATTTCCAGATGAGATCATTTTTCATCACTTTTAAGAGGAAGTGAGGGGTTGGAACTTGCCAAAAAACTCAATTTTCGTTCAGGAAATGGAGGGAATATAACCCTACCTCTGATCTAAAGCAGCAAAACATCTGCAGTTTGATCCCAGCTAAAGCAATCTGATAGCAGATGGTGGGAAAGGTCTTGGCCAGAGAAATAAATAAATAAATAAAAAGTTAGCTAAATAAATTTGGATTAAGGAACCTTTCTGTACCCCAAAATTAACCTGTCATTTTGCATACCAATACAATGCCCTCTCAGTGTTTTTAACCAGCCTATTACAAACTGAGGCTCCTACTTATACATGGAGTTTAATACCCAGAATTCCCTGGGCAGTATACCCATTGCAGAGAATTCAGGAAAGGTTACTCAAGTTGTAGAACATTTTCTTGGATGATGAAAAGGATACTAGAACGGGGAAGGTTGCTTTAGAATACAACAGTGATTTTGTTACCAAAATCTGTCATTAAGCATTACTTATAATACTTGCGTTTTTAAGTTAATGCACAGAAATATTTGGATTGTGCTGGTTTAATAATAGGCTATTATTCCTGTTTTACTTTCATACCGGTTCCAAGGAAAGTAATGACAAAAATAACTTATTTTAGCACTGAAATTCTTTAAGATTTTTTTTTTACCTTAAACATTACAATTACTTACAAATTTCTTCTTGTATTGATGTGATGTATGAACTATTATAGAGTGCATTGGCTTCGCATCCAAGTTACTTTAAGAGAAACATTATTCTACAAATCCTGCTTATTAGTGGGTGAATCAGTTAAATTCAGTTTCAACCACTGAATTTTGCTCAGGTGAAATCCACACCATTTAGAATTATTACTTATCTATAAATATTAGGCCTTTATGCCATGTTTTAAAAACGTCAGTGATGCTAGATCGGAACTAACATATTTTTTGTCTCGGTGGTATCTTTTTCTATCTCCCTCACAGTACCTTATTCTTTTGCCACCATAATTATGTTTTTTGCCTGCTGGAATTAGATCTATCCATCAATGTCAGGAAGTCCAACATGGATTCAGAAACTCTAAGACTCTACTGAGAAGGAAGGGAGGGAGGGAGGGAGGGAGGACTAGTTAAGAAGATATAAACCATCCCAGATTCCCCTTTTTAAATTTACTTATTTACTAGTCGGTATAATTTATATGTGTTTCCTGCCTTAAGGAACAGCTGGAAACTGCTGCTGATTTTTGGCAGATCTGGTTGGAGGGGGCTCTAAAGGGTCATCTGTTGTTTCAGAGGCTGAGATCCTTAGCCTAAAACATAAGAACATAAGCTGTGCTCTGCTGGATCGGACCTCTGGCCCATCCAGCAGTCTGTTCTCCCAGTGGCCAACCAGCTGCCCAAGGAAACTCACTAGTGTCCTAGCAGATGGCCTTCAGAAGCAGTCCCATCAAGGCTAAGAGCCACTGCTAGAAAAAACATCAATACAACTCTATGTGCTCTGCCTCTTCATTGAACTGTCTCCCAGAGGAAGAGTTTTAAGTAAACTCCACAGAGGAAATTTTGTCGTAAGGGTCCTCAATGTAATGTAGTCATGGAGTAGACCAGGATGAAGTCCACCTTCAGCCATGGAAACTCACTGGGTGACTTTGGCTCAGTCTAACCTACTTCACAGGGTGTTGGCTGTGACAATAAAGAAAGATCCCGATGGAAGCCACCTTTTGCTCCTGGGAAAAAGATGGCATATAAATCTAACATTTATTTGTTGAATAACTAAAACCTGGAAGCTTTTTTGAAACACATTCTGTGGTTTCTCTAACCACTTCTTTTATCTATGCTTTGTCTTAACTGCCGTTCTTCTGGGACATTGGTCAGGGCACCTCTGGGAAGGAGGGATTAGAAAACAAATAAATAATAGTACTATTAACCTGGTCTTAATGTAGGCATGAAGAATACTAAGGTTGTATTACAACACAGATAGCAGCTTCCGCCCCTCTGGAGACCGAACATCCCAGCTGCTGACTGATGTTTCATCTCAGCCAGTTTTCCCATTTACAGCAGGGCTGTATCTTTAACCTTTCTTAAATAATTAACCTGCATACAGAAAGAGAGATGAATCTGTTCAACCTGCAGCAAACTTGGGCACTGCTATTTCTAAAAGAGATTTGCATCTGCTGGAGAAGTAGTTAAGGGGGCAGGAAAGAAAAGCTGGCTTGTTTTGCTAAATGCTCACGCGAGAGGCCAAACCAGCATCTCTCTCTCTCTCTCTCTCTCTCTCTCTCTGAGGCCTGAAAGATCCTCCCCACCACAGCGCTGCAGGAAGACACTTACTGTTTTCCATGTTTACAAACAGCCCTTTCAGATCTCTGTCCCCCGAGGAGGCGTGCATTATAATAAATTCACAGTTCGCATGATGATGATTTAAACAGCTTCGGAGTGGCGGGTTTTAATGACTTTGTTCCCAATTTGTCAGCCTGTCCTACCTGTCAACTTCCCATGCTGGCAGAAGGCATTTGTCAACAAGCTAAAGGAGAAGTACTTTTTTCACTCTTGTTACTGGTGGGTGGGCATGGAGGATTTTCTTGGATGGGGGGACAAGCCCCATAAACACATTTGTCTTTCGAGTTTTTAGGACAGCTCCTTCTCTTCAATGCCAATATTCCAAAGAAAGCTGATTTACACTAAAATACTCACTCCCATTATAACTTTAAACTACATCATTGTCACACAATGATTTCGGGGGGGGGAACTGAGGGAGGGAGATCAACTTTTCTTAACCTGGGGATCCATGAATAGAGGTCAGGAGATCTGTGAACTTGGATGGGAAAAAAATTATAACAGTTTTTTGACCCTTGCAACCATCAAAACAAAACCTCGAAATCGATTGTCCAACAACCTATTGGTTATTTTTTTTAATATGTTGGTAATAATACTGGTTTCCATTGCAATATAATCTACATCTCTGTATTATTTTTTTTTTTTAAGCACTGAAATATGTGTTTCTGAGAAGCAGGCCACAGATTCTCAAGGATCCTCAAAGAAGCCTACGGAACACAAAGGTTAGGAAACTCTGCCTTGGTCAGCCCTTCACGGCAATCCAGACAGGACCCAAAGCCATGAGTACTAATACTTATTTTATTTATTTGTCATTTTATTTATTTATTTATTTGATTTGTCCCCGCCCATCTCCCCTACAATGGGGGACTCTGGGTGGCTTACAGTCAGTAAAATCACACTACATAGTTAAATTATAAAAAGTTTAAAAATTATAAAAGGTATAAAACTAGAAATTTACAAAACTAGAATAGAATAAAAAGCTAAAAACTCCAAGAGGCCAATAGGCCCCCACCAAGCCGCTAAGGGGCCAGCCAACCCCATTTCTGGTATCCTCCCTCCCCGCCCCAGGCCAGATGGCAGAGCCAGGTCTTCAACTCCCTCTGAAAGGCCTGGAGTGAGGGGGCCTGTCTCACCCCCGGGGGCAAGATGTTCCAAAGGGACATATATATAATAAATAAATAAATTTTATTTATTTACTTATATGTCACACTTAATACTACCTTTATTGTAACAGAATCTTATGAGTCTGAAAGCACTTCTCCCCTCCCCTGCCTTTACTTTCCAGAGAACCAGGGAAGGTCCCTTCTGAAAGGCTTTCTCTACCCCGTCTCTTGTTCGGGCTCCAATTTCTCTTATCAGATCATTGTCTAGGCTGCGGCTCTTCCTCCTGTCTCCCAAGGTTATTCTCACAGCCCATCACAGCCTTAAAGAGATCAACGCAATGGAGCTTGCCAAGCCTGAAGAAACTAACATTCATGGCACATGCTCTAGTCTCGATCTGGCTTACTGGATTAGAAACTCCAAGTTTGTTGTATGAGCAGAGCAGAGGGACCCCGTTTGATTCAGAATTTAGGTTCACCCGTTGGACTAACGCATGGATTGTTTACACATAATAGGCTGGGTATGTACTATCAAGTCTGCCGTGAATATTTACAAACTACAACAGCCAGGTTCTTGCAACACACATCCACAGAAATGATGGTTCACCAGACGAAATGGCTGGATGCTCCTCTTGTCCTGTGCCCAAACCATGAAAGTTGCAAACTCAGCCCAAATGTCCTCAAGTTGTGATGGAATGCCAGCTTGACTTGGAAAAGGGGGAAGAGAATGCCGTGCAATTGCAAAGCGAGTTGACCCTGAATGATTCAAAGGAAGTGGGGTATTTAGGTATTCTTGCCCAACTTCAACCCCAATTAAAGCATTTGTTTTATTCAGGGTGTGTGTGTGTGTGCACCAATTCATGTATCATTTGAAGAGCACACTGCAAAGTTTGAAATCCTCTGCCTTAAGCATCAGTAGATGATAGGGAGTAGGACTGAGCATGCTATGGGTTTTAGAAAGATATATTAACACACACACACACACACAGACACACACAGAGCTTCAATGCCCCCAGGTTTACCTCCCTCCCTGGCCTTGCAGTCCTTCACCCACATCACAACATAATTCTAGAGCCAAGGCACCCACCACCGCAGAATTTTTTTATATTGCTCACTAAATGTTATTGCTACGTGATACCAATAAAATGACTAACTGTACTGCAGTAAACCGAGCATGGAAAGATAAAAGTAATTATAACTTGGCAAACATGAATCCTTTAACTAGATTACTAATGAAGGCTCCATCGCTGAGGTTCCATCAGCTTCTGCACCACCCACAGGGAAAAAGTGCGCCGTGGCAATACATTTTGTTCTGCCACTGTCTCCCTGCATACCCATTTAGTAGGGCACCAGCTACTGTTGGATGAATAATCGGTAGCTAGCCTGCAGACACAAGATTATATATTATAGATCCAGTTCACACAAAGGAGGGGAAACAAGCTTTTTCTTTGAGATTTACCCCTGCAGCTCTTCCCACTGTTGAAGAAGCTAATCACCTTAGCCAATCTTGATTTATCCTGAAAGGATTAAGCAGGGCTTGACACAATTAGTACTTGGACAGGACACCACAAGGAAATTCCAAAGTGGAGAGGTCTTCCTAGTTCAGCGCTGTAATGAGTACCCCACCTTGACTCAGCTGTAATTCAATTTGCCTTCTTTTCACATTGAAAAATACCAGAGAAAGGTTTTTTCTCCACTACAGAATAAAAGAAATACAAGTAGTCCTTGCTTATTGACCACAACAGAGACTGGAAAATTCATTGTTAAATGGGGCGATCATTAAGTGAAGCATCATGTGACCACACCTGATTTTACGACATTTTTTGCGGCAGTCATTAAGTGAATCACAAAGACATTAAGCGAATTACGCAGTTCCCCATTGATTTTGCATGCCAGAAGCCAGCTGGGAAGGTCACAAATGGTGATCTCATGACCATGGGATGCTGCCATTGTGAGATGGGCAGGGTCTAAATTTGAAATATAAATTAAAAATAAATAAATACATAAGTGCCTGGATTGCGATCATGGAGATGTGGGAACACCATGACAGTCGTAAATGTGAGGACCGGTCATAAGTAGCTTAGTGTCGTCGTAACTTTGAACAGTCACTAAATGAATGTTCGTTAAGCGAGGACTAACTACATTCATTTGGAAAGGGATGAGAGGAAAATTCTCAAGAGAGAAAGGACGGAGAAGAAATATATAAAAATACCATGCAGATACAAGCACGCATTCTACAAGGTTCCATCTCTCACTGCAGGAAGCCACCAACAGGAAACACTCACTCACACTTACACACACACACACCGCCCCTGCTTTGAGAGTCTCGAATCAGGGCAAAGTGCCAAAGTATGAGATTGTCACAATGAACAGTGCAAAATGCAGGTGCTTAAACAGAGAAGGCACTTCATTGTCAAAACTGGGAAACACCCGCTTTGATAATTATCTCTCTCCATTAAGGGCAATGGGTGAAGGTCACAGATGGAGAAGTGGAAAGTTTTTCAAAAGGCTACTTAGATCCAAAGGGCTCCTCAGGTTTAAACAGGGAAATTAACACTGTTGAGTAAAATGCTAAAATGCTGCAGCTCCTGAACAGCTGTTTCCGTTTGTTTTGGCGATAATATTTTATTCATTTGACCAAACCTGGGCACTCATCCTTCACCTTTGCGTGAAGACATTTCTGCAACAAGAGACCTTCCTTGTTCTGGAAGTGGTGGCTGTTCATCTTCACAATTAGGGAGGTGGTGGGGGAGTGAACGAGAGATCAAGAAAGCAAGATATTGTAAAAAAAATAATTAGGCATATGGAGGGAATGCATCTCCAACACACTTACGCTAGCTTCTCGGCACACAGTTAGATTAGCTTTTTCCTTTGGCTGTAACTTCCTTCTGGAAATATGTACAGAACTGGTTTCTGACGTTCGAGAACGGCAAGTGATAGCCAGAAACTGTTTAATGAAGACTCAGATAATGACACAATGAGAGTACGTTTAGGATGATCAGTAAAAGCATTTCAGTCTGGCAAAGTCAGTCGTGGAAAAGAGTGAAAGTCGGAAGGACGTGAAGCAGCTGGTTTTGCAGAAGAGGGGCAATACCGGTCTGGTGGTATTCCCACAATCTATCCATCCAACGGACTTCAAGTAAGGTCTAGAAATACAGATACAAGTCCTCAAAAGTGGGGAGCTGCATTTGGGCCAAAGAGGGTAGGTCCTTAGAGGGATGCCCTCCAGATGTTCTGGATTTCTAATGTGAACCAGCCTCAGCTGGTGAAGGAACTGCAACCATTGTCCAAGATATCCAAAAGAATTCAACCAAGGTACTCCAGAGTGTTGCAATGTTTACAGAGATATAATCCCTCAAAAGTGTGTGAATGCAGAAAACACTGCTTTTAAAGTCACCACGATCACCGCAACCCTTCTTAAAACACTGCTCTGAGTTGTAGCATCCAGACAGAGAAAAAACATCTAGCAGGTGAACATCCATTTGAACGTTATGAACGGAACTAATGCAGGTTTGAAAATTTTTTGAAGGTAACAGAAATTTACAACCACCACTCCTGGAATTCTCCTACCCATTGCCACAACTTTTATGTCCAGAGGATCACAAAAGCTGGAGAACCTACTGCTCTTTCAGTGCAAGAAATGCCAATCACCTGTAATATCAAAAAAAAATTATTTTTTTTTTAAAAAAGCACCAACACTAAGTTTATAAGGCGCGAGGTAGGGGGAAAAAAATTAGAGGCAGAGAAGGCAGCATTTCTAATTCTGGCACAGAGCAAAAGCAGGTTTTTAATGTGCCAACAAGCCAGTTATTTTCTTTCCTCCTCCACCCCCCACCCCAAGCAAGGAAGTTCGGAAAAAGCATTTTATTTTTAGCAAGGCAACGTGTTCCTTTGTTCGCTCCAGTAAATGCCATTGCATCACAGTAAGTGATCCGTTGCAGACGCAGCATGAACTACAAACTGGAATATGGAAGGTCCGAGTCAATAAAAAAAGCATTTACTGCACTATAAAGTACCTTAAAAAGCGGAAGGAAGGAAGGGAAGCACACCAGGATGTAACATGACTTGAGTTTTCCACTGAAGACCGAGATAAGTAACCCAATCCATATTTGCAGTCAGAAGCCAGGAAACGATAAACACACCATGGTTACGAGGGTCAACTTAGCTTTCTCTGACGCTAAGTCTGCCTTTCCCTACCTGTTCTGTCCAGATGTGTCGGGCACAGTTCCTACCACCCCTGGCCAATAATGCGATTTGCAGAATGCCAACTTCAACAATCCTTCCTCCGCATTTTTTTAAACAATGGGTGGCTCCTCATTATGAACACAGGGTTCAAAAGAGGGTGCACTGTCCTCAGACCCATGCACTCTCACACCCCCACGCTCAACTGCACGCCAACACCAACTTGTTCAATTCAGCGGCATTCTCAAAACGGGCCAGCGATGGCCAAGGCATGCCATCCCCTACAGCAGTGTTTCTCAACCTTGACAACTGTAAAGATGCTTGGGCTTGCTGGCTGGGGAATTCCGAGAAGCTGAAGTCTACACGTCTTACGGTTGTCAAGGTCGAGAAACGCTGCCCCAGAATCGTCACCGGAATGTGTTAATGTTCCTGATGGTGCTTTCGCACTCTGCATAGAAGGAACTTGTGAAACTCAGCAGTGTCAGGGAACAGATGGACCACCCTGGATTTCTACGTTTTAGCTTTCGCTGGTGGAGCATTCCATCTGGAGCACTTCCAGCATACTTCCCCATATCCCAACTGTCCTCTGCTTCCTTCTATTCACCGGCCAACACAGGACTTGCTATGTTGGTAGGATCACACCCAATCACTGAAGCGCTTTACAGCCTCCTCAAAAATAGGACAAGCCATCAGAGAAACCCTGCCTTATGTTTCTGCCCAAAGTGAGCTCCCGAACATTCATTTCCTTTTCTACCCATTGCAACTTTCCACGGGCTAATTCCTCTCTTCAAAATCCCACAAGCCAGTTTTAATCCTTTTAAAGGGCTTGAGATTTTGGTCCCATCCTCCAAATCTAGACAGCAAAATAAATGTGTTTGGAGGCAGAAAGGGGAAATCAGGCCCTTCTAATTTGTAATTTGAGACACCAGGGCATTTTTCCCTCCAAGGTCGTGAAACTGGCATGCAGAGCATCCAGGATGGTTGCAGAAGAGCTGAGACCACAGTTGGGACTTTTCAAAAATCAAATATGATAATATCTGTGATGGGCTGCTACAAACAGCTATATTAAAATATGTATGTGTGTTGGTTGTAGTGACAAATAGTCACTATCTTTTTGCGGGGGGCAGGGACCTAAAGCTCTTGAAAATAAAGCTTTTTTAAAAAAAAATTGGAACTGTCTTAAAATTATGGCCAGTTAAAGCTTTCTTATGAGAAGGGTCTCCCTTTCATAAGCTGTACTGCTTTATCTCCTTGCTCATTAGGCACAAGTTAGCTTGCCAATAAAGCTGCATTAGTCACTAATGCCAAATATGTTAATTGTGGACATCTCTCTCTGTTTCTCTCTCCCTCTTAAGTGGAAACCTATTAGCAGTAGTATCTAAAATGAGGGCCAGCCAATTTGCTATAATAGTTATGCTTTTAAAGGTTATCAAAACCCCAAGGCTAATAGTAACGCTGCTCCCTTTGCACAAGATAAGGGAATGGGCTCTTTAAATCTGAATCATTCTGTTAAATATATCATTAATTCAAAGAATTTAACAATGGGACATTATGCCCACGATCTTGCCCTTTCAAATGCTCGTGCCCAGAATGGCTTCATTTTAGATATCATATGGTGATTCATATACTGGCAGAAACAGATTTTTTTTTTTTAAAGTTATACTTGCCGAAGAATTTTTCTAGTAAAAATGCAGGTGGGTTGCCTGAAAGAGTAAGAAACTGTAATTGGCCAATTCACCTCCAACATACCAAATGGAACTTTGCTCTCCACCAGTTTTCACAGTTCCTGAACGTCTGACACAATTCAGCACCTGCAGAGTATCGTCCATTTTCCCTTTCCCCCCCCCCATGTGCTTGCTGGTTGAAGTGGATAGCAAGGTCCACCCAACCAGGCTGGGCTCAGAAGCTAAGCAGGGGTTAGACCTGGGTATTATTTGAACGGGAGATTAGCAGAAAATCCCAGGACTGTAGGCTAACAGCAGAAGTTGTGGGGAGGCTGGGGAAGAAATGCAAGAGACAGTAGCAGGTGACAGCTTATCTCATAAATGGCAACTCAGCCCAGATGGCGAGAAACCTGGAAAAACACATCTCCAAATATTCAGACTCTGCCTTAATTAATTCACTGCAAATGAGGTTGGAAAATTCCTATTACAGTCCTCAAAATTCTGTATTTACTTATTCAGTTACTTACAGAACTTATATGACTGCCTATTGGATATCATGATTCTAGGCGGTTTACAACAATCCATAAACACGAAGATAAAAACTTGCCCCTCAGGAGCATTTAAGAGACCTTATTGAAATCTATACGCCTCGTTTCCTTGGTCTTGCTTAGTTGCGATGGGAAAGTAATAGCTGAGCCTTTCTATACTATTATAAAGAAAACTGCATGGATATGTCCATATTATCTGTAGGAGTCTAGCCTGACTAGGAGATTTAACCTACATTGATTGACAAGCCAAACAGCTTGTCAACTAGGCATGATGGTGATGCGCCCATTGAGAGAAAGAATATACTATGGAATACACAAACGAACATTTTCATGCAGAACCAGAATGAAATGATTTGTGGGCCAAATCAACCTTCAATCATTCTGGCGGCCAGCGGCTTTGGGTAAAGTTAACAGCAGAACTCTGGACAGGGCCACCCAGATTCCTGGAAGCCAACATCCTTTGCAAAACAGAAACAAACAAAAAAAACAGAGCTACGTTTGCAGGCTTGCTGACTTGTACTATTCTCCGAGGAGTTTTTAAAGGCAACTTCCCAGCCGTGCAGAAAGAAGGAGGCTCCACACGCAGGGCGTTAAAGTCATCCAGTTTGGAGGCAAAGCTGTAAGTGGCAAACCGAAACCCAGTTCCAAAGGAATCCCAGGTCTTCCACAAACGGGAGCTTGTAACAACACTCAATGCAACAAGATGGCACATGATGGGTTCCCAGGAACCCCAACACACTTGTCAGAATGGAGCCTAACAAGAAGGCTAGGAATAAAGAAAAGCAGCTAACAGAACAACGCTAACCAACCGCTGAAGGCACCACCGTAGCTTAGGAAAAGGCACAATTGCGCTTTCATGGCTTTCATTCTGTTGCCAGGCAAACTTAGGGAGGCATCTTGTCTGAAAGCAGCAAGCTTGGCCAAGTACTCTGCAATGGTTTCAAGAATAGTTGGTCCAGTTTACCCTGTACTTCAGCCATGCCCTTATATTCTGCTGTTCAAGTTCCCCGCTGTTGTTGTCTGAATGCTCCCTCTTTTGGGGGACAAGGGTTATTTGGGGAACAATACAAATGTGGTTTTGTCCCCCCACCTCCCCGCTCTTCAGATGACACCCAGGATGTACTCCAACCCCTTTTTCCCACCCTGCTGCAAATTACACCCAGCTACATTTCCTAGCAAAAGCCTAGGAGCTTTCAAACGTCTTCCGGCTCCTCCCTCCACAAGGAAGGGAACGTGAGCAAACAAGATGGGGCTTCAGCACAGCAGGTAAGCAGCCTCCTGTTTTGGGGAACCCTGCAGGAACCCTACAGGAACAGAAAATGCTCTAGCAGCAAGACTCAGTTAAAGATTGCAGGCAGTTTATCCCGTTTAAACATCCCTGCCCTCCAGAGAAGCTGACCACCGAGCATCTTGAAAGCAGAAGATCTCACCCAGCTGGACTCAGAAGGAGAGCTGACCAATCAGCATTGCTGGCTGCTATGAGGTCACAACAGCCCAGGGTGGAGAGCAGCTAGAACTGCAGCTCTGACAACACTGGATGCAACCGTCTCGAACCGTCTGCCAGAGACAATGAAAAGGACAGATTTGTGAGCATTTAGTAAGCAGCCCAGACTTATTTGACCCAGCAATCAACTGACTGCTCCTGGGCTTGCACTGCGTCATTCCTGCTACACCCCACCTACTGTCCAGGGAATCCAGGCAGAGATTGTTGCTGTTTTTAATTCTTAGAACATCATTGACAGGTGGGTTCAGCCAAGGGAAGGAGAGAATCAAATAGTTCATGGATGAGTCAAGGTTTCATAACGGGCCTCCCCAGGCTGGGTGACAGGATATGAGTGACCTTGGCTGATCTTAGAAAGCTATGCAGAATCAGACCTGATGATTCCTTGAATGGAAAACCTACTGGGACTCCTAGAACTGTAGGCTAGACTGGAAAGGCTACGATGAACCATTGCCAAGAAATTTAGAGGGACGTGTCAAAGCTTGACTCAAGAGAGGCTTTGCTTTATGTCATACCCAAGAGTAGACAAGCTTCGATGGCCAACATCCACAACATGGGTGAGGCCGCATCATCTTTGTAGGAGTAAGACTTAGTTCTGGATACAGTTTTTGTTTTTAATAGCAATGCATCTATTTCAGGACTTAACATTGCTATGTTCTCCTCTGCTTTCCAACCCCCAAGTGACAGCAAACGTTCACCAACCACAGAGGGTTCTGAGATCCAAAGAAATGGGACTTGGAGACCCCAGAGAGGCCTGCTGTGGAGAGCCACAGAGATGACATTGGAGAATCTATGTGGCGACGGTTGCAAAACATGTTTTAAGCCCCAGAAAACATTAGAAGGAAACTCAAACTGGCTTTGTCTTAACTCCTTGGGTTATAAGAGAAAGGGAAGGGAAAACACAGTTAAGCTTTTTAAGATGATAGCCTATATCAATAAAGTAGAGATCCAGTCTTTCTGGTTGAATCAGTTTTTTGAGCTGGCCTACTTGCGGTGGGCTGACTGCTGCAAACAGTCCGTTCCTGGTTTAACGGCAACACCACACCGATTCTCACCTCCGGTTGACTTATTGCTTTAATGTATGTTTTCATTCTTTATCAGAAGAGCTTACTGACTTCCTGTTTTTAGGTTCTGAATTTTGTTCTCCACAGTAAGCAATGGAAAGGCTGTTTGGCTCTAGGATGAAACAAGAAACCAGCTAACAAAGCTTTTCAACAACAGACGATGGGGCTGGGGAATTTCATTAAAAGCTGCTGGTCTTGTGGCGTCTGTTTGGGAATGCCAGATCTGCTTGAAAAGCTGGCTTGATTAGATGTTTATAGATGCAGAATGTTTCAGAAGCAGGAATGGCAGGGAAGGGAGAAAATGCGCATTGGTAGCCAGGCACCCAGTTTCCCCATGTGAACTGCTTTAAAGAGATATCCCTGGATAAAATCTGGCTTTTGCAGAAGTTCCTACATTATACATCTTTCGCCTTTACTCCTGCTTGGGAGGGAACAAAGTCAGCAAGCACACTTTATCTATTTTTCACAAAATGAATTATGTTCCCAGATCAGTCACTGTAAAATTACTAGAATTTGTAAGGGGAACAGTGCATATGTTCAAGCTCTAGCCCACTGCAAGAAACATACCTAGCCAAATGTGAAAAATTACCCTGATCACAATAAAAACACAGAGAGACTAATATAGATTAGACCAGACCACTACGAGGAGCTCCCAGACTCTGCGGTTAGTGTCCGGAAACTTAGCTAGTATTTACTTTGAGAAGTCTGGATTAAGAACAGGAAAAGCAAAAACTTACGCATTCTTTCTTTCCCTGCTGATAGTTTGAATCCCAATCCCCATTCTTGCACTGAGCAGAATGCTTTTTTGCAAAAATTAGGCTCTGTAGGTATTCCAGCACCTATCAAAGTTGGGGAGAAGGAAGGAAAACCACCCATTTTCATGCCAGGTCTGCTGATAATCTGGCTGTTCTTTAAAGGCATGCTAATATTATCTGAGAAGTAATTATGCAAGGGAAAAAAAGCATTCTTGCGGTTCATGTTGGAAAGTTTCTAGTAGCATAACCAAGAAGTACCTAAGCGTGGGAAATTCAGTTGGTTATTAGCAATTGCTGCTAACTGAAAACATGCACAGCATTAATCTGAGGTGCAAAGGAGGAACTCAAAAACCAAGAGATAGATAAAACATGTGCTTTCCTGCAGAACTAAAGTACAGCTCTCCATCCACCACACTGAAAGAATGTAAATAATTCCCCCATCCCCATCCCCTTCTTACGCCAATCACAAGTTGGGGAGTGTCCTTTTGCACAGCCCTCGGAACTTAAGGCAGGTAAGCATGTGAATTTGCCCCATTCTTTTGGAAGAACACTCAATCAGCCATTGATAGTGCCAGGAAACCCATCTTGATGTTATCTTGGGAGTACTGTACTGCATTTCCTCTGCTCTGGTAGTTTCATTCCACTCCTTAATCAGATGTTTCCCCAGAAGCTTACCTTCAGACATTTAAATTCTGCTTTGGAACGGGCTCTTTCCCTTCCATCGTTGGAATCAAGAAGCAGGGCATCTCACGTGCTTCCCCCACTTGTGCCAGCTGAAATGATGCCGGAGAAGCTATAGCCAGCTTTCTCCTCTCTTTGGGATTATTTTGCAGCTCAAGCAATAAGGCTGCAAAACAATTTCCTGACAAAGTAGGAAATGAGCTTTGGAATGAGTTCAGGAACTTTCAGAACAGAGATTTAATTGCTTGGAACTCAGAAACCTCACCAACCAAGCAAGCGTGCTGGTTCTAAAACCATCAATGCACAATCACAGGCTGGTCCAATGCTCTGATGACGTTGTTATTATTGCAAGGTTTCAAAACGATATTACAAATTTCTATCGGAAGGCACAGAGAGCCCCTCTCCCATTTTTTGAATCGGCTCTTCTGTGGCTAACCTGCATGGAAAGCCTTTGGATCTGGAACTTCGAAAGAGCTCTGGGTTCACATTAATACTGATCAGTAGAGCATTCACCCACAAGCATTAATGTAGAAGGAAACAGAAGATCAAGCAACAATGATATGCCTTCCTGCACTTATTCCACCAGTTTTGAAATATGATTGTTATTTCTTTTTGTCTGAAGAGGGAGGAAGGTGAATCCAGAGAAGGGACATGCAAGTACAATGTATAAAAGTCACTGATTTCCGTAATAGCTTACATGTACATGATGGGAAAGACCTATTTCCCATCGCTATCTTAGATTAAACCAGAAGATTAATATTTTTTTTTTTAAATCTTGCTTTTTTGCCCACAGACCCCCCAAGAGCCACGTACAAGACAAATACGATTAAAAACCAAAAAGGATCCTTGTCAGAACAGAAATGCACGTTTCAGTGCCACCGAAAAGCAGTGGTCCAAAATAACAATACTGTAGCTTTGACCCAACAAGAGGAAGCTGCATATTAAAAGCCTAACAATGTTTCTTTTTAAAAAAAAAAAAAAGTTCTCAGATCATGTAAGATGGGCAGCTCTAGGAGCCATTCAAATAAATAAATAAATAAATAAAGCAAGCAAGCAAACAAGCCTGACAAATGTATAAAACAAAAATACTTTAAACTCATCCTATCAAGAATACCAATTTTGCTCACAGTTTGGGATAAGAGCACAGAGAACACACGTTCTGATAGAGCTGGCATAAATCCAGATCTTTGCAGCATGCATGCATTTATTCCACGTGAATACTTGCGCTGGGATAACATGCCACGGCATGGTTTAACCTGTGATTCTAAGCCATCACATGGTTTGTTTCTGGCTTTCTCTGAAGTATAAACCCTTTCCAAGCAAGAAATCTCATTTTGGCAGGGCGGGGGTCAATAAAGTCTGATTCAAGACTCAAGTTAACAAATCCTAGTGTGTCTAGGCCATGGTGAGTTGTCAAAGCTGAACCCAGATTCCTTGCTAATTCCTTATTTTGGGCTCCGTCCTCTAGTGATTTGGAAAGAACAAATCCCAAACAAGTCAAAACTGTTCATCTGAAAGATTAATTCTGGCTTACAAAGCAATAGATAAAACCAATCTTGACTTAATGCTGCATCTAATTACAGCTTCCATCAATAAGAGTTGAGACAAATACGCACCCAATCAGTCTCCAACACAAGTGGCTGAATATAATTCTTCAGTTATTTAGTTATGGATTTCTTGTTTAGAATTATTGTGGCTGTTTTATGCTATGTATAGTTGTTTATTAACTGCCAAGGGTTTTAGCGGATTACAGTGGATTACAAGTCAAGTAACTACAAACATACATAAATATATACACACATTCCAGTAGTGTCAGCTAAATGGATTAGTAGTAGCATTAGGATGTTTCCAAGCAGCGCTAAAAATATATATTATATATAGATCAAAATGATATCTGGCTCTCTTACATCAATCAATTAGACTTGGGAACAGCGCTGGTAAGGAAAGAGAAATGACTGATAATGCCAAGCTGCTAAAAAGCTCCTTTTTAATTTTCAGCATTTGAAAAATAGCTATCTGTTTCAAACTGTTGCTTGGACAAATTAATATTTTGGCTTGCAGGAATCCTCTCGAATTCCATGGGCAGCTAAGGTAATCTTTCACTCTAAGCAAAGCCGTCAAAAGCTGTAGAGATTATTGGTGGGACGGAAAGAGACAGGGAAGCTTAGTCCATAGACAGCTCTAGGTTCTTAACATTTGTGATTTCTTTGTTGGGAATAGGAAGAAGTGGGTTTGACTGAATTGCAGATACTGTGATATGATGCAAGGAGGAAAAAGTCCCTCATTCTCCTAACAGGAATTTTTATATACCCTACTTTGGACATATGATGCAAAGACCCAGCTTTCTGGAAAAGGCTCTAATGCTGGGAAAGGTAGAAGGAAAGAGAAGAAGAGGATGACCAACAGCAAGGTGGATGGACTCAGTTACAGTGATGGGGGCACTGTTGGAAGACCTGGAAGAACAGGTTAGGGATAGATCACCATGGAGAAAATCTATGTGGCCGATAAGAGTCGACAACCACTTAATGGCACATAATTTATCAATCAAATACACACACAGCTTGGCTTCTGTGCTATGGAGTAGGCAGATCAGCATCTATGATTTCTTTTCTGTCTGCAAAAGGCCTCACTGTGTCATGTCTGTGAATTTCCATGGTAAGCAAGTTTATCAGAATGGGGCTAAGTATCTGGAGAGTCAAGATTTATTGCCACACCTGGCACTGTTCTGGCCACCGTTAAATAACTGATCTCACTACATCTCAGTAGTTGCAAGTTCCTAACAGATCCTGACTAATCTCAGAAGATAAACCAGGTCAGCCGTGGTTCTTACATAAATGGAGGAGCATCTGGAAATGTAAACAGATGACTAGGAAATTTAAAAAAAAACCTATATCCCAGAAGTGGCCCCTTCCCAACACTTCTGTTGTACGGCCACAAAAACTGCATGGTTGCAGTCACCAAAAGTACTTGCTATCATCAGACTCAACTCTTCCACTTACATATACAGAAAGTCCCCTAGATATTAACTTTTAAGTTGGGAACTTCCGCTGATACAAACAAGATAGATCCAGACGTTGGAACCGGAAGTTGGGCTGGAAGTCGGGATGAAGCGCACCGCAAACTCACTCTTTCCCACCATCTTCTGACTTCCGGTTCCAACTCCGGTCCTGACTTCTCACATGGTCAGTTGTGTTTGGGGTGTGGCGACTACAAATTGCAGACTGCAAATGTCTGCAATTAAGCACAAGTACCTACGCCATCGCTGCCACTTATGTAAGATGCGAACTGAACATTTTTTTTGCAAAGCCCAATCTGTTCTCCGTTTCACCAGTAGAGGAATGGAGTGTTCAACGTAATGTTACTTGCAAACCCAGGTGTCTTTAAGCCTCAACAGCTGATGGATGTACCAAAGATCTTTTCGTAGAGTAATATTTCTACATCTTGTAAGATTTATGGAACTCAGGGCTGTTAAACAGTGGCCCTGATAATGTTCAACTACAGTCAGAAAATCCTTGGTTAGGTAGACCATCCCTGCTCAGGTGACATGTGCCTCAACAAAGCCTCCTACTTTAAAAGCAGTGCACAGGGGTGAGAAAGGTCTCTTCTAAGACCCTGGGGGGGAAAAGGGGGGTGATAACCTTGTGCTTCTTCTGGTTCAGCAGAGCACATTTTAAGTTGTGAACTAGAAGGTGAAAAATGTACACCAAAGCAAGACTTTTGGAATCATTTACACAACACCTGAAGATCCAAGGGGTCTCGTTCACCAAGCCAAAAAGCAACACCTGACATTATGGTTTAGGGTTGTATGTGCACCAGTCCACAAGTTAGTCTGTGGAAAAAATTAAGGACATCTTGGTTCCAGTTCCTCCAAAGATGCAGAAATTTAAACACACAAAATTAGCACTCTAGCTCTGGTTTTCCTTTCAAGGAATCAAACAAAACCTTAACAGCGTTGCTAGCTTTCAAGCTCCAATACAATTCTTCAAGGCATAAAGCATCCTAAAACCATATTTGTACAACCCCTTTGTTTATGCTTCGAAACTCCCCAGTGTGCTTTAATGTCTGTCCTGGGAGGGAGGAGAAAGTGAAGAGGGAGCAGGAAAAATAACTTTTTAAAAACAGAGTTCACAGTATCAGCCTCAAGCTACTTATTCATGGTTCTTTTGAACACCGCCAGGGTAAGTTCAGCTCCAGTAATTCCCAAATGCTTTTGACAACACTCCTTTGTAGAGGGGGGGGGGGGAATTGGAGAACTTGAGATACTCTTTCGGGAGCTCCTGATCAACCAGAAATTATTCTGACCTGGTCAAAAGTTTAAATCTCCTGATCTGTTCATCTCCATTCTGCCAAGCCACAGAGATATCTGGACGAGAGCAAAACCTCTCAGATCTTTCCAGAATAAAACACTGTCAGAAGTCCCCTCCTTTTCTGCAGGCGTAGAAAAAAGTGCAGAAATTCTAAACAAGGCACTCGTTGTGCGAAGGAGATGGATTAACCGAAGGCGAGGCTAACTGTGGATCCCTATCAACAGTGAACTTGCTCTTCAGGACATTACAGAGGTTGATACGACAAAGGCTACGCTCGGGTTTGCACGTCCCCGACACGCAACAATTCAACAGCACACCCCTGCTGCCTTTATGAGCAAGACAGAAGTTGAAACAAAACTCAGAAAGACTCCACTAATCATCTTGATAAATTCCCCGTCATCATCCCACTCCCACAAAGACTGAGTATTTTCTTAACAAGCCTTATCATTCTTTTCCACAGAAGCTTCTCATTTGCCCCTTCTTTTTTTTTAATCTTTTGATTAGGCAAGGAGTATTTTTAGCAACTCTCTTGAGTTGCTGCAGCAGGGTGCTTCTATCTCCCCTCCTCCATCTCTAACACACACACACACACGCACACACAAAAACACAGAGCTGGGCTTTTGCTTCCCTCTAAGTGGGAATGTGAAAAATGTTGCCGTGCTTTCTGGCAGGAGACCCGATGCATCTCAATTTGGTGCTTTCATGAAGCAATGCAAATGTTGTTATATTTCATACTTCAGCTTTTAGGCAGCTTCTAGCAAAAAGATCATAAAAAGAACAAGCTGTATTGGGGGAAAGAAGAAAAATGGAACATGCTGAGAATTTCCTTGAAAAATGCACAGGTGGATTTCCACTCTTCACCAGCCGTGGTAAGCTGGCTCTCCCAAGATCCAGAGAAACTACTATTGTGAGAAAATTAGGGCAAGAAAAAAATACCCTAGGCAGGGTCCTCTCGTGGGGGCCACAAACTGCTTGCCCCATGCTCAGGGTGGGATTCATATTTGTTGGGGCCCATTCCCAGGCCTCTCTCAGCTGGCAGAAAGAAAGAAAGAAAGAAAGAAAGAAAGAAAGAAAGAAAGAAAGAAAGAAAGAAAGAAAGAAAGAAAGAAAGAAAGAAAGAAAGAAAGAAAGAAAGAAAGAAAGAAAGAAAGAAAGAAAGAAAGAAAGAAAGAAAGAAAGAAAGAAAGAAAGAAAGAAAGAAAGAAAGAAAGAAAGAAAGAAAGAAAGAAAGAAAGAAAGAAAGAAAGAAAGAAAGAAAGAACATCCTTGGAGAATATGTTTTCAAGGCGCAAAAAGATCAGAAAAGTAGGATATTGTAGGGGGAAAAAATATGTACTTGTTATGGAGGAATTTCAGCCACTACAGTGCCTCAAACACAAGTCCTATCAAAGTTCAAATCTTTGTGCCTCCTCCTACCTTCTGAACTATGCGGTGGGCTGGACGTTTTTTGAGAGGATGCCCAGTTTCCACCTGTCTTCTGTTTTGGCAATACACAGACCTGATATCAGCTTGTTTACTTTTGACTGCATGAGAATTCGCTCTCACACCCATCCAGGAACATTTGAGTAACTGTGTTGGAAGGAGCTGCTGAAATCTTTGAAACCCAGGTTGGCTGTAAGGTGTGAAAGCAAATCCACTCCCATTCATCTCTTCCTGGTTCTAAAAATCTCAAGCAAGCCTGAAGCGAGATCTAGCCAACATTTTACCATTCTGGGTCTCGCAGTGGCCCTTCAGATGTATTTAGGAAGTTCACAGACTGGAAAATTATTGTTTTCTTCTACGTTGTTTCCTAGCCCCCACTTCAGTGATGCTACTTGGATATAGTAAACAACCATCAAGAACTGTAGCCACAGAGAGTCTGATTCTCTATAAATTTCTCTAGGTGAAGCCTCCTTAGATTCAAACTTAATGTCTGGAGACTATAAACAAAAATGTGTCTAGTCTACATCCCTAGGTTATCATTGGTTATCATCAAACACTAACCCAATACAAAACCATTTAGTTTCCTCAAGGTCAACTGGTCCAGCCAGCTGCAGTGACTTAGTCCCTTCATCTCCTTTTAAAACCACATGAATTGGTGATCACCACGGTTGAAAGCAGTGAATGCCAAAGATAAGCTATGCATTTCATAAAGATGCTGTTGCCTCTATTTCCAAGGAAGTCCCCTTTTTTTTTTATAAAGAGTGTAAAACTATGCTCTTTGCACTAACCTTCTGCAACCTGGCACCCCTCAATGTATTAGGAATATAATGTTTTATATTGTGCATCTTTGAGGGCGTGCTTGCCTGCTTTCCAGGAAACCAGCAGAGGAAACTTTGCCTGCTCAGCCATCCATAGAGCAAACATGTGGAGATCCAATACTTCAGGACAACCATGCGAATGCTTGCAGGTCTCTCCCAACAACTGTGCATGACTAACAGGTCCATGGATTGCTTTTTAAGAACCTTTGCTAGGTATTAATAGGATGCACCTTCAAGGGAACTTCCTTTCCAAAATAGCACCCGAAGTGAAAACCATCCCTGGCCTTAGATTCTCTGACCGAGCTTCTCATCTTATCCTCAAGCCTGTTTCTGCAACATTTGGAAGCACTACTGTGGTGATCACCATGGAAACCTTTAACCAAGGAGACGATGCACAGGACATCAATTCCAATAACCCCCTTACAAGACGTTGGAGCACAAGCTGTGTGAAATATAATTAAGCGGTAATTAACAGAACATCACAGGTATAGACGACTTCTTTGTCCCTAAGCTGCCCTCTGGACAAATATCAACATGATGGGTTATTAAGAAATACACAAAGTAAAGAGATTGATAAAGATTTCTCTTCTTTCGTTATCGTTGTAATCTGTGTACCGCTTGCATAAATGTTCTGTCTCCCAAAGGCACGGCTTTCAAAAATAAAAGCAACATTTGTTCAAACAGTCCCTAGGTTGGCCTTTGTGTTTTGTTTCTTAAATACAGTTTCAGCTAGTTTAAACTGACCTAAACATACAGGGATTTATCCTGTATCATACGCAGAAAGAATCCCGACTGCAGGATTTTATTCCTTTCGAGGATTAACAATGGCCATTTGACAAACCAAGGATGGAACAGAGTTTCCCGAACATCTGGAAACAAGCTAAATTCAATGGAAAGTTTAGTAGCACCTTTTTTCCTGATTACTACCATTAGCTTCACAAAAGGGGGCTACATACACATACATTGACCCTCGGCATGCTGTCACGGGAACACGCATCCAGTAAATTCCTACTTTCAAACAATTTGCATCACTTGGGACTCAAATGATTTTGAAAATGCCAGAACCCAAATCTTCAACATTTTACAAAGCGTATTGAATAGATGCTCTCTCTCCGTTTACAAGGACGGGGAGAGCTCTGGCTAAGCTACCTGAAACGCATCCATTTCATCATATCTGCAGTCATTTCAAAACGGTGCATACCTTAAACATACAAACACCTACCAAGCGGAATGCGAACAGACATCTAAAAATTGAGAAGGATTGAAGGATTCCGAAAGTCAACTTCAATGCTTCTTTCATATTTTCAGAGAAAATTAATTAAAAAAGAACTCTGTTTTCTCTTTGGGGGCACTATTCCACAAGCCGGCTTGGCAGAGCAATGAAGCTTCATCTGCTTTCGTCTGGCACTTGCTAGGTTAAGGAGAATGAAATGCAAATTACAGCGACACGGGATACAGGTGCAATTAACTTCAGTCCTGAAGCTCACGACTGATTTCCCATGTGGCTCTAATGCCAAGCACATTGTCTGCTCCTGTTCCACAGTTTACACTTCCAAAAACTCCTTTGGGACAGAGAGCTGATGTTTTCGTATCTCAGACTTGTGGGGAGGGAAAGAAAATGAAACAGCGCATAAAAAACACACCCAAGTAATAAGTTCCCATGCAGGACTGTACCACTTCCAAGCACTGATAGGGAAGATAGGAGAGATCCAAATTCTTAGGTATTCCTTCCTGTTAAAAAGCTCTCCTCTAACCCCTTGCTGGCTGGGGAATTCTGGGAGTTGAAGTCCACACATCTTCAAGCTGGCAAGGTTAAGAAACACTGGCTTAGACTACTGACTAAGACTAGAGAGAACCAGGTTGAAATACTTACAAGGACACTAGGCTGTTGAGGATAAAATGAGCTTGAGGGGGAGAAGAAAAGCAGCACACAATGAAAATAAATCAAGCTAACTTCTCTACCATGTATAGGGTAAGCTATAAAATATCCTTCCACACGAAATCTGGAATCTGCACCAAAAGGCATTTTCCACAGCCTGCCTCCAATTTCTTCCATACCAGCCATCACTATTCCTGTTACTCTGGGGTCAAAGCAACCAACAACGTCTTCTCCAATCCTCTGGCCCAAAATGAAAAGGACCTCCCTAACCCGAGATGCAAAGATGAACATTTTACATCCCTCCAAAGCTGGGGAAGGATCTTGAATCCTAGGAGAACCTTTTAACCTGTGGGAATCTACTGCTCCACAGAGCAGAGAATGCCCATAAAATAGCGCCAGGATACATTCTACCTCTTTGTGGGCTATGATAACCCTGAGCATTAGAAACCCAACTGGAGAACAGATGAGAAAAATGTTTTCAACATACAGTGAACGTGAGACGAGGAAGCAAACCTGTTTGAGAAACCCGGTGCTTAAGAATAAGTCTCTATAAACGTATGAGCACATTTATCCATGGATCTGGGTTGCAACATTGGACACCGTGCCCTACAACACTGGTCCAGTGTCTGGCTTTAGGCGAGTTCATTTTACGAAAGGCTTTTGGGGGACGTCACTCTAGGATGAAGTGAGGGAAGGCTGTATTTTAGCCATGCTTTTCCCAACCTCCCTTGGAAGGCACAGAATTTAGAAGGCACTGCCACTGAAGAAGCCTCAGATCAGTCCGGCCGATGCCTTCCTTGACCACCAGAGCTGCATTTCAAGGGTGCAGAAGCTCTGGCTCCATTTCTAGCCAGGAGCCCCACCCACTGGCAGGGGACCATCCTGTCCTGTCTGCTGCCAGAATTGCATGATTGGAAGACCAGGAGAAGCAGCTAAGCGCAGGCATTAATCATGCCCTGACACACCTAGGAAAGTGCAAGCTGGACATGCAGTGTGCCATCGTGTCACCTCCCAATTTGTCACTTTGCTTTCAGCGGTGGAACAAAATCCTAGGATCCAAGTCAGAAGCAACCTTTGTGATCCTGGGAAGGAGCAGAGCAGTCAAGGTGGGGAACGCAAACAACAATCTCTTCTGCAGAGGAAAAACAGCCCTACTTCTTACAGGGTTATTCAACACCATGGGGTTTTTTTTTCTTTCCTTGGAGCAAAATATTTTAATGCCAGGTCTTAAAGGTAGGCCAGGCCAGAAAACAAGAGTGCACAAGAAATGCTGAAACTCTACTGTGCAGGTGGTCCTCATTTAGTGAACAAAATGGGGACCAGCAACTTGGCCTTTAAGTGAAGCAGTCACTAAGTGGAACTGCAGCTGCGCTTATGATCTTCCTTCAGCTTTCCTTTGCTTTCCAGACCTGTGAAGGTTGTAAATGCGAGAACTGGTCTCAAAGTTCATCACCGTCGAAACTGCAAATGATTGCTGTACGAGGCAGTCGCTAAACGAGGACTACCCATATTCCTTTCGGTGACAGCAACAGAATCTTGAAAGCCTGAGGGTGTTTTCCCTGCTTCCCTCTTATGCAAAAAAAAAAAAGTTAAAATCAGCTGAAGATTCTTTCTCATCTTTTCTCCCTCTCCTGAGCTTAAATCATGTTTTGCTAAGTTTCAAATGTTACGCACCATCCAGGGTGGGGCTGCCAATGGATTCGGCCCATGCGCTGCTAGTTACTGACCAGCGTGGTTGATGATGGTCAAAGAGCTAAGAGACATGGGGCAGCACTTCCCAATATTATCTTTCCAGCTCCTCTCTCTTCCCCCTCCCACAATTCAACAAGTTTGAAAAGCAGCGACTGGCATATGCACGTCTGCTCTTCAGGCCATGCTTTCCCTAACGTGTTCTAGAATTAATTCTGTCTCCTGGAATCCGGTTTAGTTTTCTACAGTCCAATACTCTAAACCAACAGGTGGAGCTTCCATCGTACCATCTTGACTTTTCAGACCACCCACTGGTGACACCCCTGGAAATCACTCCAAACCCTTGGAAGGAGCGCAGTAGATAAACAGATGTATAAATAAGGGAGTAAATACCCAGCTTTATCCTTATCTGTAAGCAAGATCCCCAGCTCTGTCCTGAGCGTGCCAAGCATGGAAAGAGGCAAGCGTTCTCACATTTCCGCGGGCTAAATGTGCACATCTTGCACCACCGAATAAGCCAAGTTTGCACTGCCCGGGCTTCCTCTCTGTAGCTCTCAGCAATCCTATCGTGTCACAAACCAGTTGTCATCTCCCTCCCAAGTTTCGGCGCAGTGCAGAAGAGAAGTCTGCCAAAGGCCTAACACAGGAGGAAAAAAGCGGAGGCAGAATAGGACGCCAAAGAACTATTTACACCCAGTGACTGACTCAGCTGTAACATGACCTTGGTTGTGTTTTGCTATGAAGAGCATTAACTGCCAATAGCTTCTATTCAGCACCTTCTGCCAAAAAAGAAGCAGGTCCTTTTTCCTCGGCTGTTTTCGGTGTTCTGCTTCACTCATTCCTTCCTCTCCTCCTGTGCGCTGCTATTTTTTCCTCCCTTTCTTTCTCAGCTGATTCCAAAGGCTGTCTGTAAGAGAAGCTGAAAACATTTCCTGCACCCATCAAATCCCTTCCTTCTTTCTCACCGGGTTTGACTCAGGAAATGTTTAGACCATCGTCAAAGGGAAAAATAGATCCAGATCTTCCATAACGGGAAGTGGGAGAAGAGGGCAAGGATGAGAAGGATGCAATGTCAGTATGCCGAACGGACATCCATCCTGCAACCAAATAAATTATTGAACTACCTGCAAGGTGGTGCGCACTTCAGTGCTACTAAAAAAGAACAATTCAGCACGATGGGTTGAAGATCTCCACTTGGGAGCTTATGAGTAAGAGTGGAAAAATAAAGTTTATGGCTTAGTGTTGTGCACAAACTCAGGCATCTCTGGCTTACTCAATTAACCACAGTTAACCATTTTTGTTAGATATATACCCTAACACCCCTCTAAGCTTGGCAGCTACATTGCACTTCTTCCTCTGGCTTTTTTCCCCACAACAACCCAGTGAGGGAGGCTGGATTGCAAGAGAATGTGATTAGCCCAGAGACACCCAGAAGTTTGCACACCTTAGGGTGGACTCAGTCCCTGGGTCTCCTTGCTCCTAGTCCAGCACCTTAACCACTGCACTACCCTGTCCCTTGGACTGAGAGGAAGGGGCTGGCCCAAAGTCCCCCAGGGACCTTCTTTGGTTGAAGGGGGAGTAGAACCTGGGTCTTCTCACTCCTAGGTGAGCATCTTCCCCACTACACCACATTGGATCTTGGACTGAGAAAAAGGACTTGCCCAAAGTCCCCCAGGGAGTCTCTGTGGCTGAGTGGGGACTGGAAGCGGGATCTCCCCACTCCTAGTCCAACATTTTAACCATTGCGCCACACTGGCTTAGTTTACGATCAATGATCAACCCAAGTAGTATAGATATGTCTTTATTCTTTTCAGATTGGCATCAAGGCAGAATTGCACAAACCTCACTCCTGCTTCTCATCTAAGCAAGATATATCTCCAACCAAACCAAACCAAACTCGGAACAAAAAATGAGAATCCGGAAGGTGAACATAAATCAAAAATATCCTATGATTTTTCTCCCAGCAATTCTTCAGAAACTCATGGTTTCCCGTGTGCTTCTGCTCTCCAAATATTTTGAGGACCTTATGGAGTCTTGCAAAGGGTTGATAGCTGAGATTTTTATTTGAATAGCATTCCATCTGTTTGAAGGGTTATATTTGAAAAGCAGAAAGGGGAAAAGGGAAGACTAAGTGCCCTAGCTTTAAAAGAAATGAAAGGAGGGAAAAGTAGAAAAAATATTAATGTTTGTGCAGTACATTCTACAGGGTTGGACCAAGATAGCAAGAATTGGCTTTTTAATGTTGGGGGGGAATAATCTAGCCTACAGCGCTCTTGAGTTCAACATTTCAAACTAAACTCAACATTTAGCCACGATCTATTCTCCCTCCTCCCCAAAGGAATGTTGAAAATGCTCCAATGAGTGAATTCACACGTGTCAATAAGCTACTAACCCTAATCTACAAACTATAGTGGTTGGGTTCACACAACACACCAAGCCACCTTTCAACTGGACAAAACATTGTATTTCTGGGGGAAAACGTCTAGTTTGCACAAATGCAGGGCAGAGACAGTACGGTGCTTCTGAAAAGCAAGTTGCCCTACCCATCTTGAGAACAACTGGTACCTTAGAGTCAACTAAGAAAACCAAAACGAACATCTATATCACTAGACTTTATGCTTCCTGTTTGTGAACTAAATGTCAGGATTGTTCCAGAAAAAACAGAAGTCCAGTAGCAGCCCCCACGTTCTGCAGGCAAGGAGCTTTCAGACGGCACCTTCTTCCTTTTGGACAAGACAGTGACTGCAGAGATAATAAGAATGCCGTTTACAATGGTGGAGGATCACTGGCACTCAAGAACAGGATATACAAAGCTATGTGGATTAGCCATCTGACCTTGTTCCTTTGAGAAACATACAAGCAAGACAGGAGGAGAAAAAAGCAGTACTTTCCTGACTTCAGAAATTCAGGGTCACTCTGCCTGTGACAGGAGAGCTAAGTTTATAAACATAACAAGCAGTAGCTACTGATAGCTTTTACCATCCATAAATAGAAGGTCCCAGCTGCTTTATCTTCCTCACCTATGTCCAAATAAAGAATGCTAAGTCTGGCTTCAAAACAGGAATGTTTGTAGAAGACATTAATTACACAGTGCAATAGAAAACCCTTTGCACCTTTGCATACTGGATCTCAAAAGATGTAGAAACTCCACCTGGCTAGAGATTCTGGGAACTGAAGGCCCACATCTCTGGAAGGCATCAGGGTCATCATTAACTAACTTGCTTTGTTCTTTTAGGCGCATTTTTGCCATATCTAAAAGCCGCTGGAAGTCACAAGCTCAGTTAAATTATCCAAAGATGAAACGGGTAGAAGAATACTTAAAAAGGGGGTGGGGGGGGCATTACAACATTCTCATGAATGATTCATCATCCAAGATGGTGTCCACAAGCAGGGTGGATAAAGGAAACAATGTCCTTAACGCCAATGTATTTGTTACAAACAGTGTCACACTTACAGTAAGACACGACAATTTGTATTTGGAGAAGTAAGTCTCATGCTCAACCATTTGACACATAAGATACACATCAAGAGGGGGATTTTGTTCGTGCTCTACTGCATTTCTAGTTATTTATCTACTCGGCTGAGTTGCTTCACAAATATAATATCAGAAGAATAAATCAGATAGCACTCTAGGGGCAAATATCAATAAAGATACCCGTGCCCTGTGGGAAAAGACAAAGATCTGATGCTTTGAATGCTGAGATAGTGTGTCAGTTTAACTATGTAAATTGCTCTGTTTTGACACACTGCTAGTCCAAAAAAGAGCAGTAATGTTTTCCCTCGTCCCTCCAAAGCTTATGGTCTGCAATAATACCTGGACAGCTAATGTGATTGAGTTATTAAACTCCATAGGGTCCCCATAGGGGGAAACACCTCATAGCGGATGGATGTTAACAATACAGATTTGCAAAGCAGAAGCGCACACTTTCTTTAAAATCTTAGACAACTGTAAATAGGATTCTAAGTTTTCAATTTCCACACACCAGCAACCTTGTGGGATAGCAGGTCACATCAATTTCAAAACCAACAACACTAACGTTGATATTTTAATTGCCTTTCGCCCTTCGGCTCGCAACCAAGAGGTAGCTATAGTCAAATTCTTTTGGCTCTCCTTAATCATTCATCCCTACTTGGCTCACTCTGCAATGGATCGTAAGCAGTCCAAAGAAGGAAAGAACTGAACAGGGGGGAAAAATGTTCTTTACACCACCAACTGATCGATACAGAAGCATTTTTTTTTAACCAGCAAAGAAACAAAACTTTAAAAAAAAACATGGAAAGAAAAATGAAATGAACAAAGTCCACAGAATATGAAGATAAAGCAGGAGTACATGTTTAATTTTAATGAGAACAACAGAGACTGTTTTCATCCTCATTTTTCATACATTCAGAAGTGATAAATAAAAGCCAGAACAAGAGGGCTTTTTTGGGGGAGAACACCTGCTACCCAAATGGACACATGGTTTGCTTTTAGCTTGGTGTGCAATTATAATACACATACATGTTTGCACGTGTAGGTTGCCACTCAAAAGCTATTGCAATTGTTTAATTAAAGCCATTTTTGCTTTTACACGGGCACAATCACCCAACATTGTCTTCCCTGACAGTGCCGGAGGAGCTGAAGAACATGCTTTTGCAGACAATTAGTACAAATCTGCCTGGTGCCATCAGCTCTTAAAATAAACCGTGCATGCTAAGTAGCATCGGAACAAGTTCAAAAACCCAAGAGGGAGGGGGAGCAAGGAGAAGAATCCAAGAAAAAAATTACCGAAGGATGCAAACAAGAATTAAGAACGAAGTGATGGGCGCACCCGCGTTCAAGCAGACACCAGCCGCCAACTCTCCAACTCACTGAATAAATGCATTGTTCCTTTTGCATTTTAACCACTCTGAAACTGATGTCCTGTAAAGCAGTGGGGGTGAAAAGCCCAGCATGTTCTAGAACGGTTTTGGAAACGGTCCTGTTTTCCAAATGAATGGCAGCCAGAGACCGAAAGATGGGCAGCAACTTTCTAGGAGAAACTGCCGCGTTACAGACTGTCGCTCTGGCACCCATCAGAATCCCTGCCCCCTTGATCTTTTCTTTAAAAAATGGTTTTAATTAAGGGGGGGGGAGAAGCTGGCATGTTGTAAAGATGCTGTAAAGCCTCTCGCACTATCTTTATTTACAAGAAGGCCTCTTGGCCCCTGAGTGTTCTCCAGACATAAATACGGCACCGCACAAACGTGAAGGGCGAGTAGTAACTCCTGCTCCTTGGAGCAGATGTTAAGAGCAGTAGCGATAGCTAATAATTATCATTATTAGTCTTCCTTATTAAGCATTATGAGTTCCCGTTATTAGTCATTAGTGTAATCTATTATTACCGTCTCAAAAATAAAAAAGAAAAAAGAAAAGGAACCGGAGGGAGATGACCAGAAAAACCTATGCAAAGTAGTTGCAGTTTGACTCACGGAACAGAAATCAGCCGATTATTTTGAGCCGATGAGGCAGAGCAGAGGGAAAGAGGGGCCCTGAGCTGGGAGAAAAATGTAGCAAACCACAGAGGAACAGGAGGGAGCCAGATGGTCTTTAGAGTACAAAGGTCTGTGGCTTAGTTTCACAGCCATCCTGTTTTCTTTAGATTTTTTTTTTCCATTGAGGGCACCAGCAGAGTGCATTTATGAACAACAGGGCTACCTTCTGGGCCAGGGAAAAAGCCATCTTGAAGGGGAACCCCTTTCCTGGCTGGCGCAACATTCCTCCAGGGAGACCTCTGATTTTGCACAGACAAGTTGCAATCTTGAAAGACTTCCTGTCCATGCATGTGCAGAAAACAAACACACACAGCCTCTGAGTGACGGCCTCTCCATCCCCATTCCTCAGTGATGTGAACATTCTCTGGCTGCCGCAATGCAGAAAGTCTGTCATTGGAGTGGAAGGGTGAGGAGGTCGTGGCTGGCTGAATTCTCCACAGGTGCGACAACTGTGAACATTGCATGGAAAGGACCCACGGCTCAGGGGGAAAACTGATCTGGCATTATCCAGTTAAAATGGATTCTCGGCAGACAACTAACCTGAGATCTTGAAGAATCCCAGCCATTTGGGATAGATGAGCTGCAAAATATGTTGAGGAGCACAAATTGCTGCAGGCACTTCACTGTTTTCCAACCCACTGTTTTTGCCCTACGGCTTTTGCTTCTCCACCAGCACCACATCAGAAAAACTTAAAAGTTAAGTATCCCATTCTCACATTCTGCAAAACTGAAAAAGTGGTGGGTGAAGAGTGTTCAACGGTTTTTGGGAAGTATGCACATCTCCCTAGAAAAGAAAGGTAAGCTGTCTTGCAGAAACTATCTCAAGGGACTTTAAATATCTGAATGGTGTTCACATAGAAGAGGGAGTGGACTGACTGTCTGCTGTCCCAGAAGGAAGGAGCAGAACCAATGAGCTAAAACACAAGGATACAGATTCAGGCTAGACCTCTGAAGGAACTTCCTGACTGTAGAAGCTATCAACCAGTGGAACAGCCCACTACATAAAGCACTCAGTTCCCCTTGGCTGGAGGTCTTCAGGTAGAAGCTGAATGATCATTTATTAAATATGTTGTAATGGATCCTGCACTGAGCAGGGGGTTAGTCTACATAACCTATGTGGTCATTTCCAACTCTATGATTCTATGACTAGAAATTATGGACAGCAACCTCACAAGTTTGTTTTCTCGTAAATATGTATTTTGTGGCGGGCCGCTTACACCATAACTCTCATTTTGTGTATCAACAAAACTTCCTCACAGCCATCATTCTGGGAGAAAACCCACAACATTCCAAATGTTCTCTTCGAGAAGCTCTCTTAACTCTTTGGCGAAAGACCCTTTCTTTTTCATTCAGTTCATGACTAAGCTAGATGATGACGACAATGTGCCATCAGGTTGGTGTTGACTGTCAATGACCACAGATTTTCTCCAGGTCAGCCTGTCCTGGTCCTTCAGCTCTTCCAATGGTGAACCTACTGCTGCTGTAATTGAATCTACCCACCTTGCTGCTTATCCTCCTCTTCTTCTCTTTCCTTCCACTTTTCCCAGCATTACAGACTTTCACATTCACCTACACCCCACTATTCTGGAAGCATAAAAGGCTATAGCGCTCCCCATACTGGCACATTTCTACCTCTGGTCCAACTCTGAAAGTCTTGAGAAAACCTGCTGTGTTCCCAACTGCTTAGTCAATAAACTGTGTATCCAGATGGCACTATACGAGTTTAAAACACACACACACACACACACATACACACACACATCCATCAGATCAATAATTCTGGCAGGAGATAAACACAAACATCTACATGGCTAGCAATATGACAAACTGCCAGAACAACAACATGCTCACCTAAGAGTCAGCTGGATTGGGCAACTACACAACAGGAGTTTCGAAATGCTCACGGTATTGGCTTAGTGTGGGTGTTGTGGCTGCAACAGCAGCTAGGTTTTGATTTAATGCCTGAGTTTTCTTACTGTCCCTCAAGGCACAAAAGTTAAGTTCTCTGGAGAATCATACTCCATTCTGAGTTCTTTTCCTGGATGACATAAATACTAAGCCAAACCTACATTTCGAGGGAAAGGAAAGGAAAAAGAATAGCGAGGCTACATCTAGGTAGTTTAGCGAAACAATCACACTAATGGATTTTCCTTCCACCCTGCAACTCCCAAATGCTGTATCTGTGGATTTGTGCTTTTTAAAAAATCACATTCCTCTCCTGAATGCAAAACCCTGAATTGTAGTCATTGGAAGCAATCTATTTCTAGTGTTGCTAGCAAAAGCAGACTTAGACAGACAGGCTAACTCATGGGGGAAGGAAGAGGGCTCCCTAACCCACCCACCCACCTCCAGCAAAGCTGTCACCTCCTGTGAAGCAACTGATTCAAGTTTTTGAATAATTAAATCAAATTTAACAATGGGTCTGACAGAGCAAAGGGCCCAAATAAAGCTCAACTCAAACAGCCAGGTTTAAAACAGCCACAGCAATGCAATAAGATCAGCCAACATTACATTGGCAGATCTCCCCTTGGCCCCAAAACACGTTGTAATATAGTATTTCCAAAGTTATGGATATTTGTTAATACGTGTTTATCCTATTATATTCCAAAGCACCAGTGAAACTACCTCATTAATATCTATCTTGGTTGACAGCATAAGAATGCAATTTTAGTTGGTAAGCTGGTCAATTAATGGGTCATAGATTGTTGATGGACTGCTTGTTTAACTGTGGTCAAATGTTGGCCGGCATTTCGTAAAGCCAACAGAGCAGATTAACAACTGAAGAGCTACATGGAAGTTTGTTGTCTTAAGTTACTTTGTTTCGAAACAATTATTGCTTTGTTTCTTCCTTGTTTTTAAATGTAATGAATTTAGCATTGTAACCATAAAATGTTCCAGGATAGGGAGAGAAAATTGTTTTACAGAGTTGTCAAAAACCCAAATTTTACACCATTGTCAAAAACTCACTACAGTTACAGCAAATCACTTCATTTTTACGTAAGAAAGTGCCATCCGTGGGCGACAACTGATTTTGGCAACCTGTATCAGTTGTCCAAAATACTAAATATTTACTAACCAAAACACGCTTAATAAAAATAGAAACGTTAGCTGCTAAAATACATTTTGTATTATTATTCAAGTTAGTTCAGTGAACTGCAAAAATGGCATGTTAACGTTAAAAGTCGTAAAAGGTTTAGCAATGCAACCTTACCTCTCTTTTTTGTTATTGAGGTTACCACTTTAAAAATACCCGAATGCTATTTGGCCAATGTATTTGAAGAGTCAGCCAGCCAAATCTTTGATCAGCTGATCTGCGTAGATCTCCAACTTTCATTAGCTTCACCTTAGGATGGAAATAAATGGACCCCATTGGCCTCTGGAAGGCCACAAATTTGATTCTCCCGTTCTGATATCTGACTGACTTTGCTTCCAAATATAATGGAAAGTTTACCATGGGAGAAGTAGCAATTAAGTCTAAGTTTTCAGTCCTCCATTATTTTTTTCTGGCAGACAATAAGCACCGGCTTTCTTCGATCAGGCAATTAGTTTGGAAACGAGCCTTTCCACATTTGTAATTGGAACCTCTTGGTTACTAGCAATATATGTCTAATAAACCCCCACCCCCCCAAAAAACCCTCTGCTCAACCGTTGACATATAAGCCCCAGGATCCTGCATGGTGTCAATACATTTTCAAATATATTTTCAATTTCAGCAGAATCAGTAAAACCCAGAGAGCACCGGGTTCAAATTTTCAGAGTAAAGCTCACTAAAAATAAGTAAATATTTCTATACTATGAAGTCCAAGAAAAGTATTGTAGCAGAAGCCCAAGGCAGCTGTCCAGATATTTTGAACTCTAACACCCAACAGCTTCAGGAAATATGGTCACAATCAGGATTTATGGGAGTAGTCTATGAATTATAATCTGTTTCAGGAAGCAAGCCAAGTGTTACCTTGAGTTAGAAATTATATATACAGTCAAAGTTGTGCATGTCAAGGGGTGTAACTATAAACAGAATTAATCCATTGCAGGAAATACAGCTTTTAATAACTGCTTTATTAACAGTGGCCATTCACAAAACAGTTGGATGATAATACAAATGTTGATATGAGGCTGAGCTGACTAAACCCTGCAATGCAATCAAAAAGACTTCAAGCTTACTCAAATCGTAAGACTTGAACCTTCAGTTGTAGCCTGCTGGAACCCTTCTTTTCTTGAAGGTTAATGTTAAGGTGAGGTGTCTGGCCTACGGATGGCCTGACCCCGTTAGCCTTCTGGAAAGTCTTCCAGACTAGGCTTTTCCTTAAGGCATTGGGGCCAGGTTGTTAACTGAGCCCAGCATGAATGGGGTTGTAGTTGTGATTGCTTATAGGAGCCTCAGGGACAACATAATATTGCCTTTTCCATGTACTATTGTGGTTTTACGTTTTATTGTGAGCTGCTCAGAGTCACTAGATGAGTTGGGGGGCTATATAAATTTTATAAATGAACATAGCAAAGGATCCTGGGAGACAGGAAGGGTCCTCCACCAGTTTCAGAACATTGCCATTGCTAACGTCACAATTCTGGCTTAACCTGTCCGTTGTGGATCTGGATGTAAACCCTCTTTTGTGTCATGCAATGCCTAGGTTCATTCCTTAAAGAAATCCCGACTTAGTGCAATTGCAGTTTCCTGAATAAACCACAGTCACTGGGCTTGTACAGTCTGTGAACTATGGTTTCCAAGTGGCAATGGCTAAACTCAAATGGGAAGCTATGCCAAAGCCAATTAACCACATTCTGATTTAGCCCAATGTGTGAACCCAGCCACCTTGTTGGATAGGTGGATCATAAAAGCCAGGCAAGAGAAAAGGCCTGGAGGACCCCCACTTTAATCAACAAGAAATGGTTGTAAAACACACATGGGTTCAGACATGGACGTGCCTTTGGCTTTCCAAACTCACAGCCAATCAGCTGAGTGGAATTTGCTCTGTTGCATTTGTGGAACAATGTTCCTCAAGCGTGGTCTCCATTGTCACTCAACTCTTGCTCAAATTCCCCTCCTCCAAAAGTGACCTCCCTCTCCTTTGCCCTTGAAGCCAAAGAACATCCCCGTCACTCACCCACTCAGTAGAATGCCATACCACTTTCCCAAAGTCTCAAATGATTACTTAAACTAAATACACCCAGCTGCTTCCACTTAGAACATCTTGAGTGTGAAAAAACCCTTCTTACCAGAGCAAAAAGGGGAGGGCAGAGGATTAGAGAAGATCCCCAGCGATCAGCTTTTCCATCTAGAAACGTTTCAAGAGAAGAAAATGCCACCAGGAGTCATTCTAATTTATTTTTCCAAGGCGCTTCTGGCAGGGAGCAGGGTGGGGAGGAAGTGTGTCTGTGAAGCAACCCTCTCATAGGAAATGCTTGGCCTCATGCAAGGCTTGTGCTTGGAAGAACAATGCTCTCATTCTCTGGACTCATTCGGAGCAACCCTGCGCACAGAGCATGCCCTGCTGAAATCAGCTGGTGCATAATGTTCAGCTGATATAATGTTACCCCCTTGAATGGCAGACTGCGCCAAGCCCAGACAGTGCCAGGTTCATTATTTACATACACCCTTCCCAAAGGAACAAAGCAGCAGAACTAGTTTACTCTGAGCTGGATGGATATGAGTGGAGTTGGCACGTGAGGGAGGCAGAGGGAGGAGGATAATGGAGAGGGGATGGGAATTGAGATCCAACCAAGAGGGAGAGAATCAACTTGGGCAAGGACCTCTGGAGGACTCAAAACATACCTTGCTAAGGCTGATCCTTCCAAAGCAAAAGGTGCAGTGATATTCAAGGTCTTCTCCACTGCTGGTTTCTGGGCCTAGTTCAAGGTGAGGGTTGGCAGTGCTAAGTCAGGGGTGGGAAGCCTGTGGCCCTTCATAAAGAGCTGAACAAGAAAGCACCCAGTCTGCCTCCCTGCTGAGGGATGCTGAGTTCAGCAAACTCTGCACACCTCCCACCTCAAGTGATGAGGAACCAAGTTTGCTGGAAGGTTGGCCCAAACCTGTAATGAGCAGAAGAAATCATCTTGAGGAACAGGAGGAAGAGCCTCAACCAAGACAATGGTCAGATCAAAGAAATCTGAGTCTGGGGCAGTACTGTAATTTGAGATAGTGTCTCAGACACGACCCTCTCTAGTTCTCATGAAGATAAAGGGAGGGAACGGGGAAGCGCCTTCAGATTTGCAAGATTCTGTTCCTATAACCTTATACTAAAAGTAGTATGAGTTTGCTTTCCAGGTTTGGTCTACTTTGGAGGGCTGACAACACCTGGATGAACTGCCCAAGCCTTAAAAGTGACATTGGAGACCCTTGTCCCCTGCTCTACCAGATGAACCTGACTGCTATTAGAGCAAAGAGCTTTCTGAAGGTTTAGGGGAAGAATCTGTGGCACTCCAGATGTTCATTAAGTCCCCAAATATCTGATATGGGGACTACAAATCGCCTCTATCCCCAGCTCCTGCGACTCTTTTTGTAAAAAGCGATTTCAATCCCATTAGCCCACGAGAACAAGATGAATAACGTGTAGACTGTAAAAGAACATTCCATGAAGAGTACAGCTGAGAGACAAAGGATCTAGCCTGACACTGCATCCTTTTCCCACTCCAACTGTTTTGCTTCATGACTTTAAAGAAAAAGAAAAAAGATTGCAATCCAGGAGGGCAGGTCTGCCCCTTTGTACTCATCTAGAAGCTACTCTGAGGGCCCTTCTGGCTGAAATGCAAGCTATAAAAGCTTTGACAAACAAACCTTGGCTACTGGCCATGCTGGCTCCCCCACACAGCTGCTGAGACTTATGAGGGCACAGGCCGTGAACGGATAAAAATAATTTAAAATATAAATCTTCTCCCCCCCCCCCCCCCCAGCATCTCTGGTAAAACAAGAGGAAAGAAACTAGCTCTCTGCCACGTGGAGAAATCTTTATATTGTGTTGTTTACGTTAGAGGATGCATGTTGCATATTGCACATGAAATATCCATTCTCTTTGCAAAACACCCATTCTACCCCAACTCACCCTTCTCATGCCCATGTAACTTTTTCAACAGCTAGCAAACACCCAGGCTGACAGGCAATGGGAATCCCTTCCCATCTTCTGATTCGCTTTGCCCGCCCTGTTCTCCTCCCCGTCCCCTTCCCACCAACTCAGAGCTTGTGCAACATGGCAGATCCGTCGCTCCATTGACGCTCTTTCTCCTCTCAATTGCCACCAAGCGACGCTGGCTTGATTGTGACGGTGCAGAGAACCTGAAAGAGGAAACCACCGCCTTCCCTTTTCCTCTCGTCGGAAAGTCTTCTCTCTGTCATCTCTGCTCAAATCCCTTGTGACAAGAGAGGCAGCTTCGTGAAGCTCCCTTGCATCACCAAGCACATGAAGAGCAGAGTGGCAGGGAGAATTACTCACACAGCGCTCCAAGAAAGGGGGCGGAAGCTGGAAGGGGAGGGAAGGACCAGGAGCAACTCAAGATAAGATCAAGCCACTTAATAAACAGAAGCTATGCACCCGGAGTTGGTGAGGGAACACAGTCCTAGGGAGAAGCTCTTCTTTTTCCAGGGCTGGAATATGGATGAGATAAAGTCCTCTAAGTAGCACCTTAAGCATGCAGTAGAGTCTACAAAGTGAAGAGCACTTGGTTGAATAGAAGGAAGTTCATAAAGACCCTTCTCTGAGACCCTTCTCTGAAAAGGCCAAACAAAAGGCTTTTATGCTTAAAGAAAGACACCCTGCAGATCTCAAATTTGATTTAGACTGTGTAGTCTTGGAGCCTCAGCCCAAGAGACCAGAATAACTGAACTCATTAAAATTCTAAATGTTCTGTCTGACTTCAAGCAAACATATTTTCAGGGCTGCAGGGTTTGATCAGGACACAATAATGCTGGGTCAAATTCTGTTCTTCTCTCCCCCACCCCCTTCCCTTGCTTCTGTTTTTCAACCTTATTCTCAGGAGGCTGGTGAATTTCCTTTGGTGATATTTTTTTAATTATTATTAGTTTTAGATCCCATTTTTCCCCCCTCAGGAGCTCAAGATGGTGTACACAGCATCCCCTCCTCCTATTTTCACCCCCATAACAACTCTGCGAGGTAGGTTGGGTTGAGAAAAAGTGACTGACCCACGGTCCCCCAGGGAGCTTCTATGGCTGAGGATGACCTTGAACTCTACTAGTCCAAGACCTTCACCACCTTCACCCTCTCTCGGGCTGAGAGAGGGGGACTGTTCCCCAAGTCACTCAGGTGGCTTCCATGGTTGGGGGGGGGGAGACAGAACTTGGGTCTCTTCATTCCTAGTCCATGGTCTTCATCTCTCCCCACAGTGGCTCTTGGGATGAGACGGAGGGACTAGCTCAAAGTCCCTCAGGGAAGTTCTTTGGCTAAAGGGGGACTAGAAGCTGGGCCTCCCTGCTCCTAGTCCAAAGCCTTCACCCCTGAGCCATTCTGGCTTTTGGGCCAAGAGCGAGGGGACAGCCCAAAGACTCCCAGGGAGTTTCTGTGGCTGAAGGGGGAGTACAACCTGGGTCTCTTCTCTTCTAGCCCAACACCTTCACCAATACACCACAATGACACTCTACATTTTAAAGACAACTTTACGGTCAGAGGTGGCAGAGGTACTACTACTGGCATTTTCTGTTAAGCCTTTTTCCCACACTCCCTGGCTGTTCGTACTTCCTAGTCTGAAAAAGCCTATGGAAGTCATTTCCTCCCGTCTTCCTTTGGAACTGAGTGACGGGGCAGAAAGCTACAGGTGGCTAGATGTGATGGAATGGAATTATGAAGGCCACACTCAGGGAGGCAAGCATCCTCTTTCATCTCCAGAGGGACGAGGAAGAGATAAGAGGATGAGGCTGGCACCTCCCTGAGGAATTCACTCTGTTTTCATAGCTACTGTGGGAACAGAGTTTTCAGTCTGGGAAGATTCTTGATAGAGGTTGTAGCTAATAAACGTTGCTGAACAGAACTTGCATGGTCTCCTGGAGTTCCTCGGGCTAGGCCTGACACTAGAAGACACAGCTCCCCCCCCCACCAATTTCACCCCTAAATTAGCACAAGGATGATGCACACCACCCAAAATCTTTTCCAGGCTAAAAAAAAAATGTCAAAAGCACATTCTCTTCCATCATGTGGGATGAGAGGAGCAGGAAAGAAACGCAGAAACGTCTCCCCAGCATGGCATTCCTATTCAAGGATCAAGAGAAAAAATATAGGGTGCAATTCTCGTAATTCCTTCAAAACTGAATGCAAGGATAGTTTTAAAGTCAGGCTAGGTAATGTAACCAGACTGCTTTTACAGATGTGTGTTTCTCTCTCTCTCTTTCTCTCTCTCTAGCAGACAAAGTTGTCACTGTACATCAAGCTTTTGTCAAAGGCAAAATACTGCTTTGTTCTAATGCTGTCTTCACTTTCTTACTGATGAATTAATGAGGACGTTTTTCTTTTTTATCCTCATCTGGTGCAAGACAGCAGATCACAGGGGGAAGGAGCCTTGAGAAAGAAACAAGCATTGAAAGGAAACAAGTTTTGTCACTTGCAATGCACACTCAGAGAAAGAAAAAAAAAGACACGGAGCTGGGATCGTAGCCACAAACAGTGCTTGCCTGCTTTGTTAAAAATGCCGGATTATCTTATTAATGTAAGCGAAAGGACAGCCTTGTGCAAACTGCCTGTGACTCAACCACTTGAAAGCTTCCCTTGGCTAGTTAAACACCCTTTCCATCCCTTATTTCTGCCAGTCGAAACCTGTTTATCTTTCAAACGGCAGAACAATTCATTCATCATATCTCCCCCCCAAAAACTCCCCCAAACAACTGGAAACGAAGCTCAGGGGCAGAGGAAGATCACTACGGTGGGAAATGGTGTTTTTCAAGGTTTCTTTCTTTTTTTTTTCTTTCTTTTTTTTTTCTTTCTGTTTCTGAACAGCTTTGCTGAAAGGGCAGCTGCGTTCTGAAAAGAATTCAGCACCTGTTCCTTTTCTGTATGGGGTGGAGTGAATGGAAATAGGCTTCACCATCGTACCCAAACAACAAAAAAAAATTTTTTTTTAATGGTGGAATGTGCAGAGAAATGGCAACGTTTGTTTTTTATACCTTTCATTCCAATTAGAGAATGTGACACTTAGGGATGCATGGAAAAAGTTCAACCATCCAGTTATGGGCTCAGGATTTTTAAAGAAACTGATTGGAAGAACAACAAAGCAGTGATGGGAGATGAAGGAAATCGGGCAGGCTGAACCTGAAAAAGACATTTTTAAAAAAGCAGTTATCTAGAAGAGGGTAAACTCAATCTCTACAGCCTATGATGTTACATCTAATGGGTTTATTTTATACGTACAGTGGTACCTCGGGTTACGAACTTAATCTGTTCCGTGACTCTGATAGCAACTCGAGTTGGTCGCAACGCGAGGTAAATTTCCCCATAAGGTTCAATGTAAATACGGTTAATCCGTTCCGCCCTCCTAATTTGGTCGCACCACGAGGCAAATTTCCCCATAAGGTTCAATGTAAATATGGCTAATCCGCCCTCCGAATTTGGTTGCACCACGAGGCAAATTTCCCCATAAGGTTCAATGTAAATACATACGGTTAAACAGTTCTGAAACGTTTTCTTCAGAGCCATGCTGACAAGCACACCAAAAACCTTCCAAACGCCACAAAACACACCACAAGCCTCACCGAACGTCTCCTTACTACCGTGATCTCGCCCATAGGAAGCCGCGACCGCGCGGCAGCAGGGCAAATGGCCGCGGATCCGGTTCGTGGCTCGAGGCGGAGTTCGCATGTCGAGGTAAATTTTTGGGGCCGGAGCTGGTCGTATCTCGAAAAATTCGTAAGGAGGGGCGTTCGTAACCCGAGGTACCACTGTAGTTAATGACTGAATATTTCAAGAGTAAGGGCAGATCGTGTGTGCATATTGGGGGGGCTCCCATTGATTCCACCTTCATTGGCCACCTTTCTGTTGGACAAAACCTAGCCCTGAATGGTTGAAACCAGAATGGAAGGACTGGAAAGGAGCTTGGGGTCTTGGATGCTATGAATAGCATGTGTAAGACAAGAAAAAGATATTTCAAGCATCGGGGGGGAAAACAAACTGAGCAAAGGGATAATTTCTTATCTTGCAAAACCCACCGTAGAAAGGATTCCTGGTGCAAAAGAAACAGAAAAGACTTCTCAACAAGCCCTCTGAAGGCCACCAGAAATGTGGCGACAAGCTCACCACACAAACCCAACACTTCCACCGGCCAGCCATGAGCAGCTGATCACAGCCAACCCAACCCAAGATGCCAATCAATCAATCAAATAAATAAGGTGCCTCGGCTGGGCTGTCTCGGCTGGGCTAAGCTGGATTCAGTTCTGATAGTCCGAGAGCAGGTGCATCAGGCAGAGAAGATATATGAGAACTCTACGGGAGCATTTCAAAACGTGGTAAACAAAGACCAGATGGATATCTCAGTCTTATCTGGGAAAAGAGCTGTTAGCCCTTCAGGGAAACAAACCAGGAGAAACAAGTTCAAATGATTCACAGAGACTCAGAAAATGTACGAATAAGAAGGCTGGAGTTTTGTTTGTTCAGTTTCCAGGATTCTGTATCTTTTCCCCTGGCATTAAAACCGGTCACTGGAACTCTGTGTGAATCCCGATTCCCTGGTTGGGTGCTGCTCTTGATAGGCACATCCAACACATACTTGGGGAAATGCCCTAAGTTGATCAAAGTAGGGTTAGGGTAAATGCCTGTAGTAATAAACAAACAAGCAAATTGTTCTATCAGGGTTAAAAAGGAGCTCCTTGTCCTGGCTATATATGATTTTATATAGCTTTCCTAAGCTAAAAAGCCCTACTACAGGTATTTCTCCAGCTACCAAATCATCTTGGTTGCCCTTTTAGTAGTTCTAAAAGCTTCTGATTTATGGATCAATTAACTGATTTACTTAGACAGCTGACTAATTGTGCCAATCTAGTTTGCCATGGCCACCTTCCAACTTTTCTGTGGAGAGAAAGAGAAAGAGCTCTGTAGTATCTTCTAGGTCCACCTTCCCTAAAACTGGCATTCTCCAAATCCCACAATCCCCAGCCCACAAGCCTCTGTGTTGGCGACCTAGTCCATTGACAGATCTCATTTGCCGGACATAACAAACTCTCCAATCTCATCTGTGCTACATCAAGTCTTCTTCTATGTTCTGAGAGCTGGTAGATGTAATTCCTGCCCATTTATTTCCATTAATCTACTGACACTGTACTTCACAAAATCTCTCCTCAATTTCCTTCTATTTATCATTTCAAACCATCAATCAAGATACATTTTTTCTTAAGAGAGACATCAGCAAGATTTAGCAGCTGAGCCACCAACCTTCAAAGTCTTTGGATATCATATTTCTCATCTGCAAATATTGGAAGAGGAGAAGACACACACCATTGCATTTTACTCTTCACTTCAGCATGTCATAAATCTGTTCCCAATACGTAAATCAATAATTTGCTGGAGTGGCCTTGTCCCTGTCAGTGAATTACTTAGTTTTCTGGCAACCGGGGAAAAAAACCTTTAAACCTCTGTAGTGCATTACAGAAACCAGAAGCTATAGATACTGCAAAGAAGGACAGACTACCACAACTCAGATCTGCAACAAGATGTAGGAGCATGCTCTCTTTCCCCAACAGGAATGTTACTAGCCAGGTTTCCAAACATACACTTCTCTAAAACACTCATTCTACCTCCTCCTAGTCCAAATCACTTTTATAATTTTCAAAATCACCCTGAGACTGGACCTTCCTAGTTGTTTTTATGAGTCATGTCTTGACTCCACATCTCTCCCCATTCTAAGATCTTACCTACATTCTTCAGAGGTAGGTAAAAGGCACTCTGTACATTCTCACAAGCACTAGTACTATACAGCCTGCAGGAGATCAACATGTCGCAATTCCTTGGATGTTGAGCAAGCATGAACCTATGCCTGGACCAATGGGAGATCTGTGCAAACCTGCACTGTCTTTTGCCATATTTATATCAAGAGACCCTAGAGCGGTCTCAAGCAAGGTCAAATCCCCTTGTGGGGTTCCCCCACCCATGAAACCTTAGCTAGCCTCCAGCTGTTTGCCTGCCTCTGTTTCTCAATGAATGCAACTAACATTACAAGATCTAGAATTTGGCACCACAGCACTTAGATTAAACACGCCCACTCCCCTCAGGTGAGGAAATGGGTCCAAACGCTCAGCTTTAACCTGCACCACATCCAGCAGCAAATTCCAGCAAGGTTGACATCTGAGATACCTGTACAGCTCATGAATTCACCTGAAATTCTTCTAATGCGTAGACAAGTGCAGAAAGCACAATTTTTCCCCAAACCCAGCCTCACCTACACAGGCAAGGTGATCCCATCTCTTTACAGTCCTTCTCTCCTCTGCACCAGCCTACCGGTACAGAACATCTGCAGCCTTTTACAAGGAAGCATTTGAGGATAAAAACACGAACCGCTTGAACAATGGCACAGGGCTGAACAATATTCCTATTACAAATCAAAAGATATCTCCCCCCCCCCCCCAATTTTACTTTACTTGTTGATTTCTTAGATTTATATCCTATCTTAGCTGAAGGTGGCGTGTACAGGGCGTCTTCTTCCAATTTCTTTTTCCAACAATCACCTTGAGAAATAGACTTGATGGACACAATAGTGATTGCCCTCAAATCATCCCCTGAGCTTCCATGACTGAGCATTGGCTTTACCCTGGATCCCTCAGTCTTCATCCAATGCCTTTAACCCAGGACTCCCAGCCAAAAAGATCCAGGGGAGTGGGGAACCCCACTTCCAATCTCCTTAAAGCTTTGCTTTGGATCTTGTTCTTGCCATCCCCTTCCTTTACTCAGTTTCTCCAAAGAAACAATTGAGGAATGAGCCCCGTTAGCAGCACAAAAGGTTAATTACAGTGCTGTTGTCAGATCAAGAGAGAAGATGCCATAAGGACCAGCGCACCTCCAAGGTTAGCAGCTATTGACCCAAATATAACATGGGAAGGGACCAAAATAATTGCACCTACTCCTCTATAAGCATAGCTTGCTCCTGAAATTAGGAAATTACTGGGCAGGTCCGAATAATTCCTGAACTCCTGCAGATACTACCTGACTCGTGCATGGCTGTTCCTTTCAGCACACGCCTTCCCCACCTTTCCTTACAAATAAGTCTGTGTGGGAGAATTCAGTGGCTGAAAGCCGACAGATCATTTGGATAAGAGTTACTGGGCATTATGGTATTATGAGCAGCCTACCCAAGGGATTAAAAATCTACAAGAGCAGATTTGCTCCTGGAATAGGAAGAATTCCTTTCCATCCTTGATGCTTCTTCAGGAGTGCCATTCAGCGCCTGGTTCTTACATTGCACGGAGCCAAAATGTGGTTTTGTTTGGCTCTCAGTTCAGCGTTTTGCGTAAAGCCAGTCACCGTAGCTTGGTCAGACCATCACGGCTTCATCAATGTGTGAACAAAACTTGGATTTCCTCCCAATTCTTGTTACGGTTGGTTATAAGATCAGGAAATAGATCTGCACTTGGCACCACCACCACACTTGGCAAATCAGCTGGATTCAGTTTTGCTAACTTTCTCATTTTTCTAGTCTTAAGCTCATTCAGTCCTGCTCTTGCACTGGTTTGTGATTTAAGGAAGGACTTTTTGTGCCATTTCCCCCCCAAGGTATTGTTACGCACATATATGCAAACCAATTCACCAATTTGGGAGAGAAATAGATCTCACGCTTGGATGTCGATCTGGAATTGCAAATTAAGAAAATCTGCTTTAAAATGTAAACTGAATCAGTCTCTGCAGTAAAAGCAGTATTGTCTAACAAGCCATCCAGGTTTGCAGAAACCATTTCTGGAATTCTTATCATTAATTACACAGTCTTCATTGTTTCACAACAGTTAGATGTACTTTTGTAAGGAACCACAATATGAATTGTGGTCAGATATCTTTTCTTTTTTTTTTTTTTTTGCTGTTCTGTTAAGATTAATACTTGTCCAATCCTTTTAACTACCCAAGGCCTAGCACCTGCTCACGGTACCAGGGCTTGGAATAATTTTGTAAAGCATATTAACTCCTAGGGCAAGCTTGGCCCAACTTGCAAAAGCCAAACCAGAATATGATTTGATGGGTTTCTGGCTTAGAACAGTGCATACACCAGTCATGATGGCTTACTAAACCATAGGTTTCAGCTTAATTAATTCCATGAACCCAGCCTATTACAGCTTATTCAAGAAAGCACAGTCAAATAAAATACGGCTTAGCTATGTATAAACTTGGTTGCACACTCCTAATAATTTAAAGCATCTACACAACCAATATCAATCAACAATGTATGACACAACCCACAGTCATCAACACAACCAACAGCAATCAACAAAATGTATGATATGACCAACAGCAACCAATAAAATATCACAAGAGGGACTGACACTCTGCTGCCAGTAAGCAGAAATTCTACAGATTGACAAAATGGCTTTGCCCATCACAATAGCTATGTTTTAAAAAAAGTTACTTGCAACAATATGCAAAAGCAGAACTACTGCATTCAGTTTCAGCCGCTACCAATAGTAAATGCCTCCAACTTGCTCCAAAAATAGCTCTGATCATTGGCAACCATCAACACTCCACTGGAGAAAAAGTTAAGAACATTTTGTTGAGGGACTGGCTCTTCCTTTTACAGGGAAAGATAAAAAGCTTAGCCGAAAAAGTGACAGGACCCATTAAATGTTTTCATATACACCTGGATCTCCAGAACAATTCCAGCTTCCAACCCAAATTCCAGCCCCAGGTTTGCCACCCTTCCCTTTCAGCAGGATGCCACTATGAAAGGGGCATTCCTGTGACCTTACTGGTTAGCCCACACATGAGCATAATCTGGTCAGGGACCAGCAGCTGACCACTTAGGGCTCCATCAAAAAAGGTAAGTCAGACTTCCCTAACCTGGGCAGACCCCAGATTGTTAGAACTGAACTCTAATTCATGATGGTTGAGAACTGAAGTCTGCAGAACTCAAAAAATTAGGTCTAGGTAGTGTGTTTTATCAGCAACTGGATTTTTACCAGCTTGGGACTCCCATCTGCTATTGCATTCCTGGGCAGTTGCCTTTTTATAGAAATGAACCATTCCAGGCACGTTCTCAATCGACACTCAGTAAGGAGCGTAAACAACACCCTTCCATTAGAGTAAAACTAGCAGGCCACTGAGTTATTAAGAACAAAGCAGCCAAAAACTTCCCTGCATTTATCCCCCCCACCCCAAAACGAATCTTGATAAAAAGCAATTACTTAAAAGCCAAGAGCAATTTGACAATAAATAAATATTCTTTTGTTATTAGACACGCTGCAGTGTAATTGAAAAATACAAATTCCTGAGTCTTTTATACCAATGTATTTGAACTTGTGATCCAACGTCTGGGGGGAAGGGGGGGGGACAGCAGGGGGCCCTTCTGTCTCTTTCAATAATCGTATAATTATACAATCCCTAAAGTACATACTGGCTGGCAACATTTCAGGGGATTTTAATCATTACAGGTGACAGGATTCTCCTTTCATTCAATTCACTAGAAGATGAATGTCCACTTTATTTCTATACTGAGTCTTCAACTCCATCTTCATAGAAGCCCTCGGATTTCCAAAGGACAGATTTAATGGCCTAGCTGGTCAAAGCAGCATCAACAAGGAATGCGGTGAACTTAATGCGACTGAAACTGTTTTTATTATTTTTATTTTAATGAAACAACCTATCATCTCTGAGCTCCGTTATCCCAACTATTTTTAATGGATTTCACATCCTTTATTAAATTTTACAAATCTTGACAGAAATGCCAGGGAACTTGCAATGCTATAATTATATTTCTTCCAATGGTTGTGAGTTATTAACAAGGCTGTCAAAACACCATAATTATTTTATACCAAGTTTGACTGATTCCTTAAGCTGCCTCTAGAACATCCCTCCATCTCCCCCCTTCAATTAACAATGGCTGTGGGCATATATTCTGGCAAACAGGAGATCTTGAAACTACTGAAAATTTGAAAATTACACCCAAACTAGAGCTTACAACCCAGCGAAAGAGATCGTATGAGCCACTACCCTGCCACCTTCCAGAGCCAAAGAAATGAAAGGATCCAATTTTAGCTTCATAGTAAAAACTGCAAGGATAAAAAAATGCTCAAACAATTAGGTAATAAGTATTTTTTTTCCTTAAGCTCTCCAACATACGAATGCAATGAGAAGCAGCGGGTCTGTTTTGTATTAAAGCGTCTGGTGACAAGAATCAAGTCAACAAAACAATCCTGAACAATGCCCATTTTAGGAACAAGGGCAGGAGTGAGATTATCTGATATAAACACTCCCAGATCTTTCAAACTCCAATAACCCATGAACATTAATATGAAATGGAAACAGGGAAGTGCTGACTGGGAAAAAAAAACATTAACAACAATAAAGTCAAACCCTGTTGATAAGGATTGTAAAAACCTGCTGCTGCATTTGTATCACACCAGCTGCATACAAACACTGGTGTTTCCAGGATTAAACTGGAGAGCCTCACTAGGAAAAGGGGGGGGGGGGGAGTCAAGAATCTACTCAGGGACATAGAAGAAAATACTGTAAAAGTACCACCCTCTAATTGCTTCCATGCTGCCGCATGGAAGTCTATTTTAGAGGCCAAGATCTGTGGCAGAATTGGTGGGAGATGGGACATCAAAGGGTCATCAAACTGGACTGTCAAGAGGACTGCTGAGGAGCTTCTGAAGAAGGACACCCCTGTTCAAAAACGCGTGTGCTTTGGACAGATGAGCGATGAGAAGGCCGCCTCTGACTGTCAGCGAAGGAGAATAGGAGATTAGAGCGGATTGTTAGCCGCAGACGTACGGTAGCATTGAGGGCATCAGAAAAAGACTCCAGATCTTTCCCTGGCACCTGCTCCTTGTGTCTTTTCTTCAAAAAGAAATACACACAAGTTCTGCACAGACACTCCTTCGACGGTTCATGCCATTTGGTTCTGGCGCAGCACATTGTGAATCTCAACGTGATGGCCGGTAAGCCATGGTTCATGGCTTCGTGCGGGAATCTATAATCCACTATGCGCAACCAAACAAAGGGCGTAGAATTGCTGCTGCCCATTACACAGGAGAAAGGCACATTGGGAAAAGAGGAACGGAGCCATGACCTGTTCAAACCCAACCATTAAGGCAGCAAGTGGAAATTCACTCCAGGACAGGGGGAATATGCTCTATTATACTGGTTCTCTTCTGGCTTCCCTAAAAATGGATCCCAGACAGCTCGCCATTCTGGGATATAACTTATCTAAGCAGTCATGGTTAAATGCATTCTTTTAAAAACCATCTCAAGGTGCAAACTGCAAAACTCGTGTCTAAGGTACTTGGTCCAACTTCTGAACTTTCCGCTTCTTCCTCCAATCCCTGTGTTTTTGCAAGAGCTTGCCTGATGACAAGTTCTGAAAAACTAAATTAAATTCCTGCAGGCTTTTCAGAGCCAGTTTAGCTGGGCCTAACGTTGTGCCCTCCTATAGAAAGTCTGTCTGCAAACTCCTCTCTGGGTGAAGTATCACTAAGTAAAAACCACATACCATAGGATGACAATTTCAGTAAAAGAAAAAAGAAAAAATGAAGGTGAGCAGATTTTAGTCTCCTATCCCTCCCCCACTCCCCCCAACCCCTGCCTTTGCTGGCTGCTTTTCTTAAACAAGGCAGAGTATTTAGCTGGAGACATTAACCCAATTATCTCTCCAGGAAGACTCATCAAGTTTTCAACTGTCAAATCCATCACAAGAACGAGAACCCAACAGAACGCCTGTTCGCTTGCAGGGCAGGGCATGTTGGAGGCACAAAAGTAGAGTCACTACATGTTTATGCGGTCTGAGCACAGTGAGAACCGCAGAATTAGCCTCAAAAATGTAGCTACCCTCACTGACATGGATATCTTTAAAAGAGGGACTGGGCCAATCTGCAGAAAATAAGACATTAACTGCTAAGTACAACGTCTCTGTGCTGCCTCTGAAACCAGAGACAGCGTGCATTTCAACAGCTGCTGGAAACAAGAGCAAGATAAAAATTCTTCCTCTGCATTCTCCTTAAACACTTCCTGAATAAACCTATTTGCCTGTCATAGAAAACAGGATGTTCATTTAAAAGGGCTTTTAACTTGGATCCAGCAATGGCATACAGAACACACTTTAACACCCACACTCTTAGTCCTAGGGAGTCGGGAATAGGGGCAATGTTCTGTTAGGGTTGAGTATGAAGTCAGGGTCCCCAATGTTAGATGCTAGAAGGCAGCTGTGCCTATTATTCAGCTCTTCCTACTGAGATCCCAGGATATTCTCCTTAACTGGGAGGACAAGAGATGTTCTTCAGAACATAACTGAATAGTAAACCTGCATCCTGCTCCATTTTCGTTTCAGTCCCAATGCTCCACCGTTCCTAGGACAATACAAAATGCAGGAGGCCACATGGCCTCAGATCACCCTTCTCCAGCTCCGTACACTCTCCAGATGGTTGAGCCCGTAGCACCCAGAATTCCCAGTTATGGATCTAACACATCTGAAGGGCACCAGATTGGGGAAGGTGGCCTCGATCCACTCAAGCCATACCTAAACACCCTGAAATCACCAAAGGATAAATTAATTTGTAAAATTTGCAACTAAGAAATCAGCTAGCTTTTTATTTAGGCTATATTTCTGTCCGTATCAAGTGATGCTGCAACTTTACCTTGCCAGTTCTTTCAGCGAACTGGCCAAGCAAAGAAACGTGTCCAACTGCACTTTAAAGCAGGCGCTGACTCAGCTTGGGTATACGTACCCTTCTATTTCAAGAACTGCAAGAAATGCAATGCTTGTGGACCAACTTGGCAACCTCCCTGTCCACTAAGAAGGACAAGGGGTATTTAACACACACACTCTTATACAGTCTCTAGAAAGGAAGCGCTTCATCTTAGGGGGCTTGTTACACTTCACTCCTGTTCATTGGCTTACTCTTCTGTACCAACATCTGTTGATATTTGCTGAGGATGAGCAAGAAGAAGAAGCCGGGCTGATGTGCTATAGATTCCCAATAGAGGCAGCTGGCCTTGAACTTTATTCATGAACAAGTTTGGTCTAATCAGATTTGCGCTTAGCTTGTTTTCCATCACTGGAGTTTTAAAACAAACTGGAGTGGTTAACCATAGTCAAGGGTCCAACTCTAAGACTAGCAGTTTGTCTAGTGTTGGTGTTATCTAGGTTGGGAGGCAACATCTTTTCAGAATTTCATAAAAGGAGGCTTCTCTAGTTTCATTTGAAGATACCAGGGACTGAACCAGTGACCTTCTGCAAAACAGGCACATGTTTTAGAATGGATTTGGGATTTGGATTTCAGGACAAAAAACATATCATCTAAAAGCCAATTGCAAAATCCTGCTATCTTTTTCACTGGTAACTGGAACAGGTAGATGACCCCTCAAAAACATTTTTGTTTTCTGATGGTGTATTAACTGCATGGGTGCAGAGGGCACTTCCACCTGATCACTCTTTCCATGCCTCAAGTCCTTCTGATACCAGCAGAACGTTCCCCTGAGTTTGATCCAGGCTGTTTTACTATAGCTTATCTTCCTTTCTTGCAACAGGGCTACAGCAGCCTAATTGAAGAGACCAAGAATGAAATTGACCAGACATAATTAGACACAGGGTAGCTAAAATTGTCAGTTTCCTGGCTTGTCAGTTTCAGAAAGAGCCATTCTCAGCCACATCCAAAGCAAGGTGGATATTGCACAATTCCACATAGACACAAACCCCCAACCGTAACATGTGATCACCGGGAAGCAGGACACCTTCTTCTAATAACCGATCCACCATGAGGACTACATTCACGTATCACGCTAAACCAGGTATTTTTAAGAAACACCACTTCTTAAAGAAATCAGAGTGACCTGATTCACAACATCCCCTCCGTGAAAGCTTTCTAGCTCTATGATTCCATGGCTTAACATAATTTGTGGACCCAACCAGAGACCTATAGGAAAAAAATCCTCTCCTTGACTTTGCAGTCAGATTAAAGTCAGCACAGAAGCTTCATCATAAAGCACATGTTTTCCATATAAAACAGAGTCTGGGAAACATATCCACAATTTGAAAATATAGTGGGCTGCTGCTAGAAAACACAGGCCAAATACACCTTCCCAGACCAGATGTCCAACTGGTGACCAGATGAATTCTGTGAATTGCAATCACTCTTGGGGTAGACACCAATTCAGGAAAGGCCAGTACAGACCTACCCATTCACAGCCATTTACTTATTCAATGGTACTGATAAGTTACCTGAACCCTGAAGGACTCTGGGTGATTAAAATAGGAAACCCAAAAACAAACAAAAGGGAAAAAAACAACACAATATGACAATAAAACCCAATCCAAAACCCAGGGAAGATTCAATTCTGGCGAGGCGTTGCACGGCGCGTCTTACGGCTGGAAGGATATTTTTCATCCTTGCATTTTCCAAGCCTTGGAGTCTCTCGATGAAGTTGTTTTTCAGGAGTGAAAATATATTTCATGCTAATGGATTGCCTGCTACAAGTTGTGGTTGCTCTGACTAGATTACATGGCTTTCAAGGAAGCAGCAGGGGCAGGCAAATCCATATTAATGAGGATCCGTCATGAAACAGAGCATCCCTTGGAACTCCAGATTTGTTGTGGGGAGGGCAAAAAAAATAACAAGGAGGAAAATTTCAGGATCCCTGTAGACACAATCCTCTAACTGTTCATTTACCTGCATCATTCATACAGCATGGCTTTATATTTTTCACTTAGCGTGATTTATTTGTAATAATGAGGCTTGAAAAAAGATATTTAGACAGCTTCAGAAATGAGAATAGCGAGCTCTTTTCCCCTTCCCACCCACCCCTAGTCCTTTTACATATTAGGTTGGAACAAACTGTTCTAGGCAGATCTTTATTTGCTTAAATGCTCCTTCAAGGTCAGCGTGTCAATACCACGAAGTCATTACACCTTTTCCACTTTTAAGCATTGGTACAATACCTGTTCACCGTCATGGCCAATAAGGTAGGCTGCATCTTCCACCAGGAGGGATTTAATTTTAATTCAACACAAAAATTACAACTGGATTGGGAGGTCACCTTGAGAGAACGATATGTGAAAAACTTCAGATTGATCCTGCACTGCTCGAGAGGTTTGTCATTACAAAGGGCTGAATGGAAAATCTTGATGTTCAAACTGCTGAAACATTTATTTCCAATAACCTTCTCTCTTTGGAAAGTACAACACAAAGTTATCCAACCGTAAATGAAGTCAAGAATAAGAAAAAGGACCCTGGGATCGGACTGCACAGATTGGCGGCATGCTTGTTCACACCCTAAGAAGTTTCTACGCTACCATCCAAAAAACAGGCACTGAAATTCCAGATTAATTTATCCTGCAGCACTTGAGCTGAAGTGCATTCAACACACAATGGACTTAATTGCGGCTAGCTTAGCCCAGTCATTCAAAAACCATGTGCTATGAGAGGTCTGCTAGAATGCTACAGGCCATAAATGGTCGATCCAAGCAAAGCATTTCTGTCCACAGGAGAGGGTCTCCACAAGACCTCTGGGTAGATCACTCTCCAACCAGGAGACATACCAACTCTGCAGCTCACCCAAAGAGATGAAATAAAGACTGTAACGGGCGGGGGGAATGGTTCAGTAGTCTGGCAAACTAAGTCCAGCTAGCAGTTATTGTAAAAATACACTTTTTAAAAAATAAATGCTGATTTTATATTGATCGGCCAACTTTTCTGCCTGCCCATGTAAGATCGGTGAGAACATACTGATTTTGCTTGGACTCTCAGTGTTTTGGTTTTTTTTTAAGATACTGATTAAAGGTTTAAACTTTGTCATACCAATGCGAAGCTCTTTAGTTTATATGTTTATTAGGGCAGTTGATTTGTCTGATTTTGTTCCGTAATATAAGCCACTCTGGAGCTAGTTTTCAGGGGGGTTTTCCCCCTTAGGCACACAAAAGAACAATACTTTTGACTTGAACACCTTTATGTTTTTAGAGAGTGTTAGGTTCAAAATTTGGAAGAGGAAGGGCTTTTATACCACCTTGAGCTCTTAAGGAAAAAAAGGATGTAAATATAATTAAAAATAGCCACTCTGACCATCACACAAGACTAAGACCTATTAGAAGGGTGGTCAAGGGGACTGAAAATACTAATTCTGAGCCAGTTTAAGAAAATACTCTGCTACTGACTGCAAGTTTACATTTCTCTTTTAAAAAGCCCCAATGTGACTTGTTGTTCTTTGGGTGCCTTCAAACTCCTGGCAACTATATTAACAAGTCCATCCAGTTTTCTTGGCAAGATTTTCAGAAGTAGTTTGCCATTTGCTGCCTTCTTCCTAAAGTCACCCAACCAGCTTCTGTGCCTAAGGCAGGACTAAAACTCCCAGACTCTGGGGTTCTAACCTGGTCCCTTTAACCACTACACCAAACTGCCTCTCTGGAATATCATCACTTCTGTATAAACTAGAAAGTCTGTAACTTCATCACTTCCATATAAACCAGAAGGTCTGTAACTTCTCTCCCCAGAAGACAAAGAAACTATTTACATCTCAATGTTTCCAATTCCATTTCACTGCTTAGCTGCTAAATTCTAATATCTGATTTTCCATCAAGGTTAATCAGTAGCAAGCCTAAGGAAGAAACAAGATTTGTTAAATTTCTCAGTCCCATAGCTGACTTCTTTTTCAAGGGGAAACGCCACCTAATAGTCCCTTGCAATACTCAGAACACTATAAACTGCACTTTGTCCAACAAATTCTAAAATAATCCTTTTTCTGGGCAGACAATTACTTCCATAATGTGAATAGATGATTGATATAAAGCCAGTTCCCGTCTTGCCCTTCGCTTCTCTTAAAAACGAGATGAAAGTAAGGCTTCAAACACTAAAAAGCAGCTTTTACATTTGAACCTGTAAGATGGAAACCTGCCAACTGGTTTCACACACAAGTGGCTGAGTTCACCTATCATGCAAAGTCACAGAAAACTGTTTACAACCTTCCAATTAATTTAGACAGCCATCCAGAGTGCTTCAAAACACCACCTTAGCATAAAATGTTCTACAGGGCACTGGAGGACCTGTGTCCAAGAGTCACCCCTTCATTCTACATCTGTGCAATTTCATCATTTCAAGGGAAGAGATGGATCAACAGCATGCATGCTTGCAAAACTGAGAGCCACAGACACTTCTGAATTTCCAATGTCGCTTGGATTAATGTTAAGCGAAAGGGCCCATGTGCAAGAACCTTGCTCTTGTAACAACACCAAGCTACTGTGGTAATTTTTACAGGAAGAGGGAAATCCCCGAGCACCACAGATAAATAAAATACAACTTCCCAATTTCATCACCACAGCATTTCCTCTTAATGCAGAGCGATGGCAGTTCAAAAATTCTGCAGGAAAAAGCCCAATAGCCTGGCTTCTTCAGTTTTTCTTAATGGCTGGTTTTTATAAAGCCAACCTGTTCAATTTTATTTATCTATTTATGCAAGTGGTGTAATGCAACAACACAAGAACAGAAATGCCACATGCACAAAGCATTTGCTTTCCCAACTTGTGTTTAGGTTTCAAAGAAAGTGATGGCATAGGCTTAAAACCACCAAGGAGCCACACCCGGCAATAACTTTTTTTTTTTCCCAACAAAATTAACTGCGAAGGAAGTTCTCATGCACCAAAATAACACAACCCTTGGTCTTCATTTCCAAGGATCCATCAGCCATCCTTAATAAGGGGGAAAAAATTACAGCCACCACCCACTGCTTTGTTTAGAAAGGTGCCCACCTGTCCAGAAAAAATGGCAGACATTATTTGGGTGGTGGATCCAAGCTGATCTTCGCTAATCTCAATAAACTAGGTACGGTCAGATCTGGTTTAGCATTCCAAGTCTAAAGGCTAAATTGGGAAGATAAACATCTCAGAAAATGAAGGAACTCAATCACCTCTGTACTATTAGCCAGGGAAGGACACAGATGGACTCATAAATTCATCAAGTGTAAAGCCGGACTTGAAGGAGACTCAGCTTAAGCTGGGAGAGGGGGGGTCACAAGTGTTCCAATAGGATGGAAGAACTCAAGGGGGCAAGTTTACCACATTGCCCTCGAGTTTTTCAGTGCTGTGAACACAACAGAACATAGCTCACCATATCTCCATCCGCAGGAGACCACCCAGGACATGCTTTCAGTGCTCCAAATGTGCTCATCCCCTTCCCCGCCATGGCTACTCTTTGACTAGCAGAAGACTCAACCCCTCAGCTAAGCCACCTTTGGATGAATACAACACAACTGACTGAGCCCACCCCAAACAGCAAGCCATTTTTGCAACTCACAATGCCTGGTTTTACACAATACACCAAGGCAATACCAAGTAAATCAAGCTAGTTTCATAAGATGCATGGACTCAATCAAGACCTTGCAAAAAGAAACCGCCTGAAGTAAGGCATGCAATATTTCTCCCTATATCAATGCCTCCCTTCCAATATGATGCAAGAGAGGGATGGAAGAACTTCAAGTCCAGAGTGCAAAATTACTCAAGTAATGTGGAAAAAGCAAATGGCTCTCCTTATCCTCCCTATCCAAGTCTCTTATAACTGCAGCTACATGGCATTAAACTAGGAACCTTTGCATTGCAAAGGATATATTTTATTTAAAAAATTAGATTTCTCTCTAGTGGTCTACAACACAACTACATGTCAATTAACAAGATGCGCCTAGCATTAAAAAGAAGAAAAAAACTGCATATATCGTTAGTTGAGCATATGCCAGTTGAGAAATTTTGGCCCTGGTAATCCCCTTGACTTACAGTAACTCATTGGCAGTCCCCCCCATCCAACAATAGCAGCCACTCCTTGATGTGGGGGGGAAAAACCCCCACCAGCCTTGCCTCGGGATTCCCACCTTGCTTTGTTATTGAATGTGTAAAAGGAAACATACACCCAAATGCACACTTAGGCAAACACGACTGCCCTCCGGAGAGGCTCCTCACCTCTCTCTCTCTGGCCCTTGAAAGGAAACAAACGGATCCCACTCATGTTGTTTATTGTGATGAGTCCATTAAAACCCAAGATGCTGAAAGCAAAAGTTCTCCTTTGAATATTAATGAAGTTGAGCTGTAGGCAGCTGCTACCGTTCCCTACACAGGATAATTCTTCCAAAGATCCTGCAGGCCACCTGGCCCGTCTCCTGGGCGGTGCAGTTCACCCCTCTCTAAGCTGTGGATCACACGTGTATCAACGAACATAGCTCCATCACCCCTAAGGGCTATCTAGTAGTTTAAGGATCACAACGCACAGCCCCATCGTTCCGCCACTCGCCAGAACCTGATTTCTCCCTTCGTCCAATGACAGGGCTGTCCCCACTAGGTTCATGCTGTACCATTCACTAGAGTTCAATCATTAGTGACATTTCATCCCAAGCATCTTCAAAGAGTGGACCCCTTTATCATTACAGTAATCCTTCAAGGTAGGTCACACCCTAGGTCAAGGGCCGCAGACACTAAGCCAGAAGCACTGCTAGCTACATTCAGCTAAATCCCTCCTACGAACCTGATCTCAGCCTTTAAGTTCTGCTGGGTGCCCCTGGGCAAGTCTTTTTTTTTCAGCCTTAGCATACCCATCTTTCAAAGGGGTGTTCATGCCACGCTCATTTTCAAAGACGTTGCTATACTTGCGCTGTAGAAAACCATGATAGGAATGGTTTACCGTCTCGCCTGAAGAGGTTCTAATAAAAAGGATGGCTTTAATATGGGTTGCAAAATTACAGCCTTTTTGTTGTGCAAAAATGACATCGATGGAGTACCAAAAAAAAAAAAAAAAAAGCAGATTCTGTACAATCATTTCCACAAACCATGTCAACTGTATTGCCTGATACACACACGATTTAAGCACAGAAGGGTCTTTTTTTAATGATCTTTCACCTCCTCTCTAAACTGGTTGCTCGAGATTCAATCATCTGAGAGATAGATAAGATACCTTTCATCCTTACAGCCTTCTCCTTTATTGTTCAACCATTCCCAAGTATTAGTTCCAGGGCCTGTGGAAAAGACAGGCAGACACAGATGGATCTGTTCATTTCACTTTCTTATTTATTTGTTTGCTTACATCCTAATTTTGTTTTGCCTGGTTCCTGAATCAGTTTCAAGAATTTTGACACAAACTTTCAACAAGCAAAATTCTTAAAGAGGCTTCCTTTAGAGCGGGAGAAAACCCATTGCCAACTACATATAGAACCATTTACTCTCGCAGGCACCCCATTGTGCACCACCAAAGCCATGTTGGCACATCCCTCTGATTGCCACACTCATTTCTTGCGCACTTTTCCCTTGTATGTGAACAACCCAAAGCTCACAACAAAGGGTGAGCCTACTCATGGGGTTTACCCTCTGTGGGAATCCTCTTAAACAGGCCAAATGATACACAAAGGGGTAAGCTATTTCAGGAAGAAAGCACACACATTTCTCCAGACACTGGAGCTTTTAAAATCTCCCCAGATAGCAATGAGGGAGATTCTTCAAGCCTGACTTTATAGAGTCATACTATCAATATACACCAAGCCAGCAACTCAAATCATTATTGAAGAGTAAAGTCCCTGAAATCTTTGGGTATTCTTCACAACAGAGAGACCCCACATTGCATTCATCATCCACTTTCTCAGTAATACAGCTGTGGAGAGAAGAAGGCTGGGCAGTGTCTAACAATTTGCATCTCATTTATCGATGATCAATGAACAAACTCCCTTATTTTCCACTGCTGCCTTGTACAGTTCTTCCAAGCCACCCAGCTTTGTCAGCGATAGGACACTCTAAGGACCATAACTGACCGCAGAAAACACCAAAGGAGCTTTTAAATGATGCACCCCACCAAGGTGGATCATACAGGGTACCTAAACCCAGAGGTATTACGAACTCTCCCACAATCATTCTGGAGGCCCATCGATTTGATTAGCAATTAGTTTCAATGCCTGACAGGTAGATAGCAATAATCTGGTAGAAGAATACAAGAGAAAGAAAAGACTGTGGGAACAGCAAGAAGGGCCATGGAAAGCAAGCATCATCAGGATATTTTCTGCATCTGGACCATCACAATCAAGGCAAGAAAGCTGAAGGTTTCTTCATGTAAATCTTGGTTAAGACCAAATCAGCCACAAGAATAATCCAAAATATTTTCCAAGGACAGGGTTCACATGCGTGCAGCATCACAGCACAGAAGGAACATCCTTCTCCAAATGCCTATCTATTGCAGATTTCAAAAATAATACTGACAGTTTTCTTTTTAACCCATGCAAATGAAAGATTCCAAAGTGGCAGCTGTTCCTCGGGACAAGCAGACAAGGGCTGAGCCTTACAACCAGCAAAAGTTTGACAAGCTACAAAGTTTACGTCCTAAAGAACCATGTAAAAGCCAGTGCTGATCTTCTACAACTTCAAAGTGAATCTTCCAGGGAAATAATAATAATATTCATAGTACATTCTAGACAGACCCACTGGCCAACTTTAGAACAATTCTTTATTTGGGCAGGTAAGCGCCCACTGCAATTCCATTCCCTTGAAGGATCTCATTCTCTGAATGCAATGATCACCTGATTCTTAGGTGGCCCATTTTGGTTCATCTAAGTCAACTTACTCCGAAAAACCAATCCAGAATATAAACACTACCCAGAGATTTTTGTTCTTAATTGAAGGGAACCAAATCAGCCAGTCGAAATGTACAAAATGACTAAGAAATACAGCAGGATAAAAACAGTTACCAGAAACTCTTTATCAATTCAGACTTTCCCATCACATCATGAATAAAAACTGAACAGAAAAACAAAAAATCAGAAGCCACACAAAATCCCCTATTTGGTCCAGTCTCTCTCAAAATATCATATCCTGCTTCGCTTAACTTCTACACTCAGACAAAACAAGCCGTTCCTAATACCAAGCAAAGACAAGAAATTCCTCCAATTATTTTTAATTTCTTTTCTTCTTTAAAAACTAAAAGCATATTCAGGTCAACCCAGAACACCTCTCCATCCTGCTTCAAACATCACCCTCTCCCAACATCAGTCACGGCCTTTTCTAGTTTCCAAAGAATTACCCCGTTTGGGGCAATGCAACCTCCATACAGTAAAGCTCTGATCTTCTCATTGCAAAGATCATTCAACCCAGTTTTAGCCATTCTCCTAAAACTGTGGTGCATTTTGTGCAGTGCTGGCATTCAAAGAAAGTTTTGCATTCCCCCCTCCCCCGCCCGCAAGTCTGCCAGCCCTTTACAAAGCTAAGCCAATACACTGCTTGCCCTGAGCCGACCCCCACAGCTTTCCCAGCTGACATGGAGAACAAGGGTCACCCAAAAGGGTTGGCCTACATCAGCCCAGAAGAGCATACAAGTACACGCAAGACGGTTGCCAGATGTTTAGCATGCTTTGGACCACCGATGGACACCAACACAGACCAGCTTCCATGCCTAAGGTTCACCCTTCATTCCTCCAGATGTTGCTCCCATGCCCTCAAAAGTTCAGAGATGGACCAGCACGCGCACAGCTGCCCAAGGATGCCCAAGCTCCTTTCCCTCTGTCCCCCCATCCAGAGCCACCCCATCCAAGCAGAGCAACCTCCTACCTCCAAGGCTTCCATGGTGGTGAAGCTGGCGATGGCAAATCCATCAATTAAATCCTCTTCCTGGGAGCTGGATTCCCGCCTCCGCCGTCTCGGAGGTCTGACATTTCTGCCTGCAGAAGCCTGGATCTTGGGCAGCGGACCATTTTGGCTTGTATTCTCCTTGCCCGGACTGGGTTCCCTTTCGGACGTAGAGGAGGGGCTTTGGTTAAGTCTATCCCTGCCGTTGGGGTCTCTTCGTCTCACTCGATCCCTTTGGGATCGGGATTTCCTGCTCTGTCTGATCTTGCCATCCATTTCCAAAGCCACAATAGGATTGCCAAATAGGATTCTTGTCTTATTCGGGTTTTGTACGATCCTTCCCCGGATCCAGCCCCTTCCTCTTTCTCAAAGCAGCTCCTTTCTTCTGGCTCATGAAATCCAAAGGAACGAAGGGGGTGGCCAAGAGGGAGGGGGCGAGAAATCTAATCCGTCAGCCCTCGGAAGGAGAGCCAGGGGCGATCCAGCGGAGGGGAGGCAAAAGCAAAGGGGGTGATCCAGATCCAGACGCCAAGGGGGAGGCAAAAACCAAAAGGTAAATCCACAATGACCTTGACCAACGATGCCCCTCTCTCGGGGGAAGAAGAAGAAAAAGAAGAAGGGGGGGATACGGAAAATGAAAAGACTGGAAAAGACACCAGCCCCGCTGCAATTAATCTCGAGTTCGGGTCTGGAGAGAAAAGGGGGCGGGAGGGGGCAAGGCAGCGCCCCCCTAATCCAAATCAGAGCGCGCCGGGGCTCCTCGGAGGCAAAGAAGCGGGGGCAGAATCACGCCCCCCGCGCGCCCCAAAAACCCCAAAAAATTAACCGCAGATCCAGGAGGGCGAATCCAGACGGGAAGGGCGGGCGAGCGGAGAAGGAATCCGGGGCAGCGGGGAGGAGAAGCGGCGGCAGCGGAGGCAGCAGAGGCGGCGGCAGCGGCAGCAGCAGCGGCGGCGGGGTTGCTCTCCGCCGAAGACCCCCCTTTTTTCCCTCTCCCTCTCTCTGCCCCCCTCCCGCGCCCCGCCCCGGGTTCGAATCCGGGGGCGCCCCGAGCAGGCGAGGGCGCCAAAGAGGGGCGCCGGCCGCTTCGCGAAGGCTGGAGCTGCAACTTTGTTGCGAGGCCAAGCGCGCGCCGGGGAAGGAAGGAAGGAAGGAAGGGAGGAAGGAAGGAAGGAGCGAGCGAGCGAGCGAGCGAGCGGACTCGCCTCTGTTTCTTGCAGCAAGAGCAGCAGCAGCGCCAGCCGCCGCCTTCCTCCTCCTCCTCCTCCTCCTCCTCCTCGGCGGCTGCGGGCGGCTGGGCCCGCCGGCGGGGGCCGCCGGCCCGCTCTGCCCGTGCCCAACTTTGCCCCCTGCCCTGCCCTGCCCTGCCCTGCGGGCTCCCCTCGCGCCCCAACCCGAGGAGCTGCCCGCGCCCCCTTGGCCGCTCGCGCGCCGCCCACCCGCGGCTCGGGGCGCGCCTCAGGAGGCGCCGCGCCGGCTTCGCCCCATGCCGCCGCCCGCCCGGCCGCCCCGCCGCCGCCCAGCCCTCCGCTAGCCGCCCCCGGTCGCCCTCCTCCGACCTGGGACTCGCTCGCTCGGGGCTTTAGCACCGCCCGGCCGGCTGCGCATGAGCAGGGGCGGCCAGCTGCGCGTCACTCGCCGGCGCAGGCCCGGAGCTCCGGCGGCCCCTCTCGCTCGCTCGCCCGCCCGCGCGCGCCTCCGAGCCACCTGGCGCGCGCGCGCGCGCTCTCCCCCCCCCCCGTCCCTCGCGCGCCGCCGCGTGACTGGCTGGCTGGCTGGCTGGCTGGCGGGCACTGGCCCCGCCCCCTCCCCAATTCGAGGGGTTGTGGGAAAAAGGAGGGAGGCGACCACCCGCCTCGCGCGGGGGTCTTTTTTTTTTTTGCAGGGGGAAGGCGGGGGCGCTGCCCTCCCCGCTCGTTGCCCTGAGGGGAGAGGAAGGACGATCCCTGCGGGCGAGCGGAGCCCCCCCCGCCGCCGCCCCCTCCTCGGGTTGCAAACTCCGCGCCGGGGAAGGCTTCCCACGACCGCCTCGCCGCCCAAAGGAGCCGACCGCAGGTTAGCCTCCCTTGGCCGGTGGAGCGAGCCCAGCCCGCGTCGCTCCTCGTCTCCCGCCCGGGATGGAGCAGCGGTTGCGGGGTCGCCCCCCGTTGCACAGGCGGGGGTTTCCAGGCGCGGGAAGGGTCAACCTGGCTGAAGCGGGGCGCGGAGGCTGCCCCTCCGTGAGCGAGCCCCAGTCCTGTTTTAACGTGAGAACGCGCGCCTTCGGAGCCCCGAGGATGCCGACGAGGCCGGGGCGCCGAGAGAAGGAACAGATTTTAGGAAAGTTTGCCCTCGACTGACGGGTGAGGTCTTGCCCTCCTTGTCCCTCGGAGCTGGTTCACACGACCCCCCTAAACCAGGGCTTCTCAAGCCTGTAACTTACCCCAAATGGGGTAAAAGTGTTTGTCCTTGGGGTAGCCCCACATGAACCCATTACCCAACCACAACGGGGACATGTAAACTGACTTAAAGATTGCCACGTGTACTAAACTATATTTGAAACTCTCCAAAAGTATCCCTCTTAAGAAGAACATCGATGAAATTACCAACGGTAAATTGTTGGAGTGACAGGAAGATCACTCCGTGGTGGTGTTTTTATAATACAGGGAGTCCTCAAGTTACGACCGTTCGTTCAACAACCGTTCAAAGTGGAGGGTTTTGGGTAATGAAGGAAAAAGGTTGGGAAGCACTGCCCTAAACCATGGCTTCCAAACCAACCAGGGTCACGCCAGTGGCTGAGCTGAAGTCCAACAAACCCCATTACACTTTTAACTGTGTGGGTCCCTCTCACGGTGGGTGATTTTTATCAGCTGGTCTTCCCCCAGTTGGGAGTCTAGGTGGGTTGCATTACCGTGCAGAATCCCCAATAGTCAGCGTAGCTACTAGCAGAGAGTAATGGGAGTTGTAATGCTGCACAACTGGAGGACATTTGGCTGAGACCAGGACCCATTGCTTGCAAGCAGAGCAGATACTTTAAAAAAAAAAATTTCAAAAGTGAGATTTACTAATTTGCTGTCATGCTTTATGGAGGGGGGTGGAAGGGGAATCCAATACATGTGAAATGCATCTCTTATTGGATTATTAATAAGCCGGCCAAAGGGGATATAAAAGTACTAGATGACCCATTGCAACCCTCAACTGTCTTGACAGCCAGTCTGTTCGGTGCATGCCTTGCATTAAGCCATTATTTAACTATCATTTATTGAATAAGCCACCACCGGTTTGGTTCTCGGGCCTTGGTAAGGAGGGGGGTTGCTCCAGGAGTCATACGTGGGGGAATAGCTAAACTACAGTTCAGAATCTGAAATGATTAGATCAATATTTTTCATTCAAGACAGTAAAACTAATCAGGTAAACTATAAACCAAAAAGTTATTTCAGTATTTCATACTTTCTACACTTTTCCATTTACTGGGCCACTGATTTCAGCGGCCCTAAAAGCAATACTCCAGCATTAGATGCACCAGGTTGGGGGTGGGGGGAGTAGATTAAAGGAATAGTTAACCCCTTGCTTTTAAACAGAGCCTGTTGGGTTTACATAATGCCTTAAACCATGATCTAGAGTTCAGATAATAGTCACTAGGTTCGCATCACACCAAAAATGGACGCATCACTTAACAGACTGTGAACCCAATCACCCCCCCCCCCCCACCAATTTATTTTTTGGCTTTATTATTACTACAACTTTCTGTGGAACTCATGTAAATTCCACCTAGGATGGCTAAACAAGCTATGATTACAGTACTTCACTGCGTGAATCCGATCAAGTGACCTATTAAGATTTATTTACTAAACCCACGTAAAACATTTGCTCTCATTTCATTTGCATGAGACAAGGGGTTTACGTACATTAAAAGATTGCTTAATGCATAACGAGTGGCGAAATGCAAGCTTTCCAAAGAAGCACACTTGAATAAACTCAGAAGACAAAAACAGACTACTTTGAGCTTATTATCTGCAGAACCTAGTCTTGTAGGTCATTTATTTGTGAGCAAAATGGGTGGCTAAACAAATCATTTCCTACCTTGAAGCCATTCCATTAGATTCTAGGTGCTTCAAGCCCCCACCAATCAGTCCCCCCCCCTTTTTTTTTCCTTAACACATTCTCCCCCTCCTCTCCTAGAAGCTCCTCTTGCAAGTTATCCCACAAAGCAGAAGCCAACTTTTTATAGTTAAGGAAAAGGAAGAAGTGGAGAATAAAAAGGGAGTATAGGTATATGAGCTTGTAAGGGGAAGTCAGTAGATTTTCATCTGTTCTGCTGTGGCTATAAAACTACAAAGTCACTTTTTAAGATGCTTTTTCACTTTCCCTTCAAACCCTTGGTTATTTTACTTGCACGGGAAAGATATTTATTTATTTACTTACTTACACAGACACTTTATTTGTATATAGTGGGAAAGGTTATTAAGCCACTAAGGCGTCTGTTTCCTAATACGTATGGCCTTCAGCTGCAACAAGGATTAAAATTCTAAATTCTAGAATTAAGGGTCTGGATTTAGTTTTGCATTCACTAGCTTGGAATCTAAGATTAAATCAAGTCTTGAAAATGCTTGAGAGCCACATCAGTTGCAGTTTTAACTTAGAACAGCAACTCATCTTTCTCTTTGTTCCTTAGCATATGCACTTCCAGGTTCTTCTAGGTTAAGATTCTTTGGAGAGGTTATTGTTGGTCTGGTTGTAGATAAAGTTAGTGAGGATATCTACAAGGAGCAGTTTGATTCCAATCTTGGGGTGGGCTGATGAGATCCTCAGCTATAAATAAGCTATCAGTGTTCAGCCTATTGTGTTAGATAACTCCAGGTCAAATAGTTAACGATTCAGCCTTGTCTGTAAATTGTGTCAATTGAGGGAAGCCATGGTTAAGCTAATGAAGGATAAGCACGTAATTCAAAGACAGCCGTAATAGTTTGCAATATACAAAAAAAAAAGGATAAAAATATAATAATGATAATGATAATATCATCATCCCAGGTCCTTGGGAAAGACTTGGTAAGTAGATAGAAATACCAAATCCAGCCTGAATATCTGGCTGGCTGTGTGACCAACCGCAATAATAATAATAAGTTTGCTGATTTTCTGGATACTTGCAAAGCTTTTACATTTTCAAAAAGGGGGGAAACCCCCTAATTTAGGTGTGTGCTTGCTCTCTATACTGAGAGTGGCTTAGTTTATTAATAGCCGCAATATTTTTGCAATGCACCCCAAGGCAATTAAATGATTCTGCTACCTCACAGGGTTATGGTTGTTGTTATTATGGGGAAAATAGGATGGAGCACAACGTATGCCCCCCTGAGTTGTACAAATAAAGGCAAGATATAAATCTAATAAGTTTTTTTTTTAAAAAAAAAAGCCCTCGCATCTTTCTGTACAACCTGGGAAGGTAGGCCAGCTGGGCAATTAAGCTCTTGATGTCGCTCTGCCCTTCCAGCCACAAGAGGCGAACTGGCATTTTGTTCCTTCCTTAGCCCCAAATTGCATATGGAGGGGTATCATCTGCATTGCAAGACATCCTATAATCATTCTTGGCCCAATTAAGCAAGAAAGATGGGTGAATATCTAACCGCTTCCTTTGGTAATTGTAGACTACTGGGAACTGGTCATTTATCTACTCACAGACTTGGCTGGACTCTGAGATGAAATGGGTTTTTTTCCCCCCTTTTCTTCCCTTTTCTGGGACTTTGAAGTATTTGGCCTGGGGAAGCTTTTCAAAAGCAACAGATCTCTGGTCTGCAATGGATGAGTTGCAAGATTGCTAAGGGTCAGTAGAGTTGAATCTTGAAGCATAGTCTCCTTCCTTCCTTCCTTCCTTTCTCCATAAGCTTTGACTTCCTGCTGGGTCCACTAGCCAAGGGGCAGAAAGACATGTTTAGCTTAAGATGCGCCTATCTCAGGAGACCAGACTGGATCTTTGTGGACCAAGCCTGCTTGTAAAAGAACAATTTGCTGCAGAATTCCAAAGCAATGAGGAAGGTACAGTTGGCAGGGGAGACAAGAAGATTAAGTCTGATTTGCCTGCCTAGAAGCTTTTTCTCTGGAATATGGCATCTCCGTGATAGTGTTTTGAGCTAGGCAAGGAAGGAGGAGTGGAGAGCAACCCCTGCCCCTTACCCCCTGCAAATCAAACCTAATGATTTTGGTAGGGTCGTAACATGGAGGAGAGAATCAATGGGAAGGGGAAAGGTTAAATATCCCTGTTTCTCCATTTAAAGAGTGTGGTTGGCAACAAACGCAGCAGACTTAACATATCCTCAAAGCCCTTTCAGTGTATACATCCTGTGAAGACCTGAGGTGTGAAAAATAAGAGCATCCTTAGAAAGGTGTGAAATCTGTCTTCCCTCTACCACTTAGAGCCGTGTCACACATTACATTTTTAAGTGTGCACTTCTGATGTGCCAGGGGTAATGTGTGATGAACAAGGAGCACATTTGCAAACAGACAATGTAGAGGTATGATGTTTTTGAGGTGCAATTCATTGTCATATGCACATTTGGGGGGGGAAGCATCTCAGAATATCATTCTTGAAGACTTAGCTGCCTTCTAGATCATGGGAGTGATCTAAGCCTGCTTTGAAGGTTTGAAAATCTGATGCTTTCTCCACCCAAAAAGTGCAACAGTGTACTCACCACCGTGATTTGAACATCTAACTCAGCCAAGTAAATCACAAAATACAAGTTTTGAATCCAAACGTTATGGCTAGTAGGATGGGGGCTATGGCTTCCAAGGGCAACGCAAACCTGATCCACTGGGGATTGATAAACTGCAATTAAGCAAGCCGTGATTTATCAAGCGATGAGAGCCCAGCCTGTGTTTTCTATAGGAACTGACTCTCACTTCTCAGCAGCTGGTGGTAAATTGCATTGCTATTGTTGACTTACTGTTTCATAGTATCATTTTCAAATGTGTTTGTATAGAGAAAACTTATGTTACTAATTGTTGTCTTTAAAACCTTGAGTAGTCGGTAAATAATACTGGAATGTTTACATATTCTTGAGTATTTTTGTTTTTCTTCTCCTTATCCAGCTCCAGGTTGCTTCTTTGCATGGCAACTTGTAGATTGGACGATTTTAAATTTATGAGGATCTCATCTCAGACTTTCCCACTGTTTTAATAGGAAGCTCTGAAATGCTTTCCCTCCTCTTAAATATGTTGCAAAGAAATTACTTTGGGAATGAGGCATAAGAGTTTATATGTATAGGCCTGGGAATGGAACTCCTTTTTTAATCCTCTGCTTTCATTTTAAGCATAGGTCAACCTACTAGAACCACCTTGGATCCATATAGTGTGTGAAGCCAAGGACTGCTTAACCAACATTGATTAAATTTGGTCCATATATCATAGCAAACCATAATTCATAGTTAACATAGCTCAGGGCTTAAGGCCACATAACAGGATCAGCCAAAACCAGACAGACATATTATGGTCTGTGAGATACAAACCGGCCACCATGGTTGGCTTAGTTTTGGCTGAGTGTGATGTGTGAAGCTAATATTGTGGCTTGTACATGTGGTAGTTAACATAGCACAGAGTGGAAAGTCAGCCTAATTGGGGCTTAGTTGATAACCCATGATTAAGCAAACCGCCAAAATGTACAGCAGATGAACAGGGTGTTGAATACATTGTACAAGCCTCAAGTCTGCCTCCCCTTGGTTTAGATGGTCAGCTACAGAGAACCAACTTGCTGTAGCAGTATTTATTTGCAGTGCCTGATAAGCCTTTGGCAATCATCTAATGTGAACAAATACTTGATGCTTTTTGTAGCTTGAATGGTTGGCACACAGTCTGGCCAAAGAAGGACCACGTGGTTAAGTAGAGAATCTTTTCTGTGGTTGGCATCTGCTCTCTTCTAAGGCAGTTTTTGGCAGTTTGGGTTGAAGGCTGCTGCATTTCCTCCCAGTTCTGAAGAACTGCTCCTATGATGATGTTCTGAAACTCAGAAGGATCATGTGAGGTGAAAATGGGGTTTCAAGGCATCTGGCTGTGCTCACTTGCTTTCTGTCACGCTGTGAAGGCTAAAGACTTACAGAATTCCTCCAGACTTTTCAACAATATCTCATAATTGGTTTTGGTTTTAAAACTTAGGTTAGCCCATCAGCCATGTGAAAACTGCACTTCCCAGATGGTTTAACCTCTAGCATTGCAATCTGAGCAAGGTGGCCCTTGATAGCCCATGTTTTAAGATGGGTTTGGGTTAAATAGCATTGAATGGGAAGGCAAATTTCCAAAGTAAAAATAAAGCCCAAAGATTAGGATTGGCAGTAAGTTCTAGCCATACCCAAGGTCCTTCAGATTCTTCTTTGCATTGGGGAGAGAAGGGTAGTCATACCCCCTATGTCTGGGGAAATATACCAGCTTATGATGCTAGCTAGCTTGGGACACATTTCAGCTGTGTATGTCGCTAAGATTGGGGTCAGGTTGATCTTTTCTATGATATGCCATCATTCGGCAAGTCATTATCCTAATTAGGTTGCTGATTTAGAATCAGCAGCTATACTTCAGACTGTGTAATGAAGGCAGGATACAGGTCAGGACAAGGAAGGAAGGCTCATCAAAGGAACTTCGTCAGTTGCAGTGAATATAGTGACAGCAAGATTCCCTTTCAAGTGAGCAAGTTGGCTTGGGCCACGCCTGGCTCCAGAGACCTCCGCAGAAGCATGGTACAAAGAAGGGAAAAGAGAGACGATGATGTTTGGAAATGGATGGTTTTCCTGCTACAGACAAATTACCCTCTGAGAATCTGTCCCTGGGCAGAAATAATCCTTTTATCTGCAGCCATGTAACCCTGCTTCATGCATTCTAGTAAGTCATAGTTGTTTAGCAGTGGTTTGTTGACTAAGCCACAAGGGGCTGGATTGACATTTTGCTTTAAGCCAGAAGTGGGCAGTTCTTTTAGGCCCATGGCTAGACTGCTGCTGATATGATATAGTTGGACAAGATGGGGCTGGAATTGTAGGAGCCATTTAATATTGATTTTATTTTATTTTAAGAAAGCTGGCTTTCCAAAGGGTTTAACACGCCTGTTCTAATTAACTTTTTTAAAAAGAGAGAGGAAACAGTTGCCAAAGATTACGATTTTACTCTTTTAATTGTAGTGAGGCTACCAAAATAGATCTGCAGATTGCCCACCCTTGCTCTGAACCATGAAATGTGGTTTACAAACTACAGTGGCTGGAATAACCCAACACACTAGGGTAAAACCAGAGATGATGGGCTTGTCACGCTTTGGAAAAAACATCTTAGTAATACCATTGATGCTAATGTCAATATTAGTAGGATAATATAATAGTGAAATTCAAATAGAGGAATCCTACCCTGAAGCCATGATTTAAAAAAGCTTAAGGGCTGGAAAAGCAGACATAATTTTTCTTGAAATACTTGCACTTTGAAATTAATACCGTTATCCATATTCCTTCCTCTGCTAAACATGGGCTCTTAAAATACTGTGTGTGCATATATATCTTTTTTCCCCCAAAGTAACTCCCTAGAGATCTAAAAAGCAGACACTGTAAAACGCAGCATTTGCTGTGCATTAATTTCTCTGGTCTATTAGTGAATGCTGTTTTTTTAATCTTTTTCTTTGCTCGGAAAAAAAAAATGGATTTAGAAGACGGATTTCCAGCAGCAAGCAATTTTCAGGCAGGTTTCAAGTGGAATCTGAGTGGAGTGTGAAAATAATGTCCTAAATGGTCAGGATTCTTACATGATAAAAGGCACTCACACCTTTCTGTAGTATTCACTAAGATTTCATGTCTTTGAACCGTTGTAAGTGCCACAGGTTCTCAAATACTTCCCCCCCTCCCCTATATTCTCCGCTGGCTGATGAAAACAAGCTTGGAGGAAACTGGTGGTGTAGCTCAGGAAAGAAAGTGTATTGAGTAGCCCTTGTAAAGAGTGATCATTTTCACATTTCATAACGGTTTGGCAGCCTGCCTTCTCAAGCTCATAATGTTACAGAATGGAAGGGACCTTGAGGATGATCTAACCCAGTGCTTTTCAACCTTGGTGAGTTTAAGACGTGTGGACGTCAGCTCAGCCAACTGGGGAATTCTGGGAGTTGAAGTCCACACGTCTTAAACTCACCAAGGTTGATTAACACGGATCTAACCCAATGTCCCACTCGGTGCAGGAATCCCCAACGGATGGCCCTCCAGCTTCTGATCATTGGAATTCGTCAGAGCTGATTTACAGGTGTAAGAGTGCGGGAATGAGGAACATTTGGCCTTTCTAATGCTGGTGATTCGCAGTTCCCAGTTTCTTCTGACCTTATAATCAAGCGTGAAAGAATTCAAGGTTTCCCCAACATTGCCCTGCTTGATTGGACCTGATAGAAGGCTGTGATCAACAGTGGTCAGTTAGATATGTCTGGGAACCCTTACAGTGGGACATTTTTTGTTACGTCCCAGTTGGTATCCAAGAAGAGGAGATGCACTCTGATCATCACATCAAGCCCTAAAGGTTTGGCTTTCCATGTGATACAGGCTTAGCTCTTGTGGTTTATTCCATAAACCGAGATTAAGCCAAGATTGGAGGCCGTGCAAGACCATTGCTAACTTTGAGCATCGGAGTACAATCTCTCTTAAAGCCATTTAAGCGGTAGGTCATTGCCCCAGGTTGCTTCAGCAGGTTGCCCAGCTTCATACCCCACCAAATCTTGTGCCATTCCTGGAATATACGATTAGCCAATGAAGCTGGGGGGAAAAAGAAACCCATTAGACTTCGTGGCTTTTTCCCCTTAAAGCAGAGTTCGCAGCCCTTTGATCTTGCCCTGTTTTTTTTATTCCCCCCCCCCCCCGAAATTCTGCAGCATCCGCTCTTGAAGCGTTACAGGCCGAACTCTGCCCTTCTGCACGCGAGATGAGTTTTATGCCTGTCTAGTGGGTCCCGCATGGTTTGAAATTTGCATTGCCATGCGTTAGGTATTGCTGCTCGGCACCAGACGTCATCTGGGATTGCTCCTCACGCTTCCCAGCCTGGGTGTAAATCTGTTCTCATCTGGCGCTTGCTCCAAGCGACAGATTCCGTTTTGATCCGACACGCAGTGCAACCGGTAAACAACCGTTAATTTCTGAAATTAGCAATAATGGGACCACTGCTTTTTTTTTTTTCCTTTTCATGCGCTGTTATGTGTTTCCTCAAGTCCACGCGCATCAAGGTGAAGCTGCACCTGCCTCAGGTCCAGTTTGCAGACAGTGGCGCTGAGGTCAAACATGCATTTGTCCTTTGTCAGGGGTGGAATTATCCTTGGGACTGACAAGGCTTTCGGCGAGCGTCTTCAAAAGAATCTTGGGTCGTTAGTAGCATTCTTTGTTGTTGACCGAAGACCTGGTTTTAAGAGGAGGAAGGTACAGAAATGAGGTGTTGAGTTAAAGTGAAATACACAGAGAAAATGTGTGGCCACGTTCCCACACTTGCTTCCATATGGGAATGAAAAGGGGTGTCTATTTTCTTACAAGCAGGATGGAGAGCTATGCTTATCATTTCCAACTCTTTTCTTTGCATTTTTTAAAGATCTGGGCGGTGGGTTCGTGTGTAGGTAGATAGAAGGCAAAAGACATATCTTAGACCTTTAAAAGACATCTGAACATTTTTCCAGAAAGGTGCCTTGCCTACCTGCTTTAAAATCCAGATGTTCGTACACAGATGGCACCTGACGTCAAGCCATCCTTCCATGATTGGAGCAACGGCAAGAATGACCAATTGCAGTGAGCCTTCCGGAATCTTGAATGGGACCCTTGTATGTTGCAACATTTTGTTGCAAGTCCCGCTCGTCTCAAATTATTACTGCGGCTGGATTCACCCCTTGCAGTAAACCAGGGTTGGCTGCATCAGGTACACTCTCCATGTTCTGCTCACCCATAAAGCAGCGTTTATGGTGCTTCACACAACACGCTAAACCCAAATGAAATAACCCCTTGTACAGCTTAGCACTATATCCAAATCCATATTTATTTTCAGCCATGAGGGTAAACATCTTCCTGGGTCACAAATAGTAAACCGTGTAAATGCTACATCCGTGTCCTTTATTAACAGCTTGGAAATTGCCTTGATTTGCCTTCCCTCCCCCCTTTTTTTCCTTCCTTCGGTTAAGATTTTTTTACTTGCTGAGACGTGTGAAAGGGGGGGAAAAAGTCACCATAATTAGTTCAAGAATACAGAACCTACTCCCAAATTCACAAGTGTCAAAATTGCCTTTTTTTCCTCAAAAAAAGCTTGTATCTGTGTGTCTGAGTTCTTTTTAACAAGTACTTATTTTGAGAGGGAAAGATTATATCCCTCCTCTTTTATTTTTTAACGTGCCCTTTATCAAAATGCGAGGAAAATACCAGTCTACCCATCTACAATTATAGTGTACAGGCTACTTGATTTATCTAAAAGAAGAAACGTATCTCATCTATTGGAAAAAAAACAAAAGTAGAGCAAAGCAGCCCCTTTTGAAGCTGAATCTGTAGTAGAGCCTCTACAAAATCTGAAATCTCTTTCAGGTTTGTGTTGCCCCGTGTAAAAAAAATTGTGCTTGGGCTGACATATTACTATAAGCTGAAATATTATTTGCTTAGCTGTGGTTTGATGGGTTCTATAGATCCAGCTCTTGGGGCTTTTAAACCCTGATTTATGACTATGAGGGTGTGAATCCAGCCAGTGAGGGCTTACTCACTAAACCATAGTTAAAACAGGCCATGAATAAATGAATCTGGATGATTGCGTAAACCATGCAGACCAATATATACAGTCAACAACATCAAGACGGCAAGCCCAGAAATCAACGGGATTACAGTATGAAGATTCATAAAGCAGGGTTTAAAAAAGGGAATAGCGGTGAATTTTTATAGACAAAATTGTGTATGGATCGCATAGTGTGTTAAGCGATGGGTGGCTTAAATGTGATTTTTTTTAAGCCACAATGAGCTGGGATTCTACGCTCCATTTAAACATGAATTCTAGTTTGTACCTCGCTGCGGCCTTATGGATGATCTTAGTTTAGTCTCTTAAAATTTGCCTCTTTTTGTATTTTGGTGGGTGATAGCATAGGAAGCCAGCATAAGGACTGGAATAAAGTAGGAAGCAAGTATAGTAAGGCTATCTTCCCTGCAATGCTCCCCAAAATACAGAATGGGTCCCAGATCGTGAACAGATTTCCAGTCCAAACTACTGACAGAGTCCTCGGTTAACAGTCAGAGATGTTCGTACCAGGCCAAGACGGGGACGTTATTTCACTGAACCTGATTTGAAGAGCTTTGTTCAGATTAAAAGGCAGAATATGTGCAAATAGTAAAATTTAATGAACTGGAGACAACCATTTTCTGCACGCAGCATAGTCCGTACAGAACTGATCAGATGCGGGTTTGTTTATACAAGCAAAATAATCAGGTTCTGGAATGCGTTTGAGAAAATAAATAAGCATTAATCTCTCTCTCTTTTTTTCCTCCTCCTTGGCACCTACCATTTTTAGCAAGCTTCACTTCTCTGGAAAGATTATAAACTCTGTAGCTCAGGGGAAAGTGGGATTAGTGGCTCATAAACCCCGACCGTATGAAAGGCTCTTCATGTAAAAGCCAAGGGCATCAATTTTGTTTAGGTATAAACAGCCACCCACTTCCAAAAACTGGAATGTAGTTTTTTTGGTTGTAGTTTTTTTGATAGTACAACGGTCAAGTTGCAGGAACATTATGGGGCTGATATGAGCAACCGGATAATGGAGAACTGAATGCCCAAAGTTGCACCTATTTAGTGTGGCAAGTCAAAGACGGGCAGTTGATGCACAATTGTGTATGTTCAGAGCCTAGCCCTCTGCTGATGCAAAAAAACCACTTTTGCCACTATGCTAATAGGCTTTCCAGCCTTCATTTTAAAAACTTTCAATTGCTTTAAACGTGTAACATATTTAATAACTTTAAGCACTACCCAATTCTGCAGTAGCCCATTGCTGAATATTTCGGATTTTAATGTCATTGCTAAGCTTTGGCTTCCCTATGCTCAGTGTAGGAGGAGCATCAAAAATTAATTAATCTGATCCACTCATCATCCCCCCCGCCCCCATAGATGGTATGTGCTTGTACGTTCCTCAAAATCTTCTACAGATGGAGAGGGCAAAGAGTGATTTGTCTAACATACCTTGCCTGACAAAGCCATAATTGGTTGTACAATATATTAAGCTACATATTGTGGTTCCCAAATTATAGTTAATTTATCATTTGTAAGCTGTGATGGGGGGTGGCTTGGGCTTAGGACATAACATGAATCTATGGTTTATTGTTATGTCTGAGGGTGCCACAATGGTTTATTCAAGCCATGATTAAACAGTCTGGAGTTTAATGCAATGAATGCAGTAATATGGCTGGGCACATAGAAGAGAAGCCAAAATGTGGTTTGATTGGGTTTGGGTTGAGTGCATTGTACCAAACTAACTAAATGGGTTATTCAGTAAACCATGTTTAAGCAAACCATGGTTTAGAGTGATAGAGCAACTCTGTTGGGATATGATGAATTCACAGTCGCTTAGGTGTGACCTTCCTCTTTGCAAACCTCTCTCTTGCTATGATCACATGCTGGATTTATTTCTCTCCCCATCCTCTCAATCGCCCTTAAACCGAAAATGATGCCTTTTGTCAGTTACAAAATGTCTAGTATTACAGGGAAAGTGTACTTTGCACTAATGGTGGCAAGTGTCAGATTGCTTCATGCGGAGAAGACAACTTGCTTTGCAAAAGAAGAATTAATCTGATCCCTGTGACCAGGGAGAGCTATTGACTCTCCAGGAGGCTAGATGGTGTGTGCATTGGCCAACCTGTGTAAGATAAAAATCCCAGGGCCCCTGGGATGTGTCTGGACTAGGCCATTTCAGTCTGAAGATGGAGGTGGAGTGTCCTCTCTGCATGCCTGGGCCCCTGCACATAAAAGCCTAGCATTTTAGGGGGAAAAGCAACAGGCTTGTATCTCATCCTCCAGTGAATCTCTCCATCCCTGTTAAGCATGAGATTTCAGCAGTGAAGTGAAGTGGTCTGCTTTAGAGGGTACTTCAGGTTGCTTGTGGTACCTTTGGGGGGGGGGGTGTGTAAGACCTGCACAAGATAATCAAGTGCTCCTATATTTGACTTCAAATAGAGAGCAGCCACACACTGCTTCAGTTCCTGGAGGAATGACCAAGAACAAAGTGTGGTGATTTCTCTAAATCAAAGATATATATATTTCAACTGAGGTTCCTCAAGGTGAGGTCCACAGCCATGACTGTTTGAAGCAGCTCCATGAGTGTTGACTCAGATACTTCAGAGAAGGTCATTAGAATCCCGGGAGGCAGCGATCCAGAGAAAATAGTTGAAGAGTCAGAATGAGGTACTCCCTCATGTCCCTTCCTGCTCAAACAGTCTTATTTCAAAAGCTGGTGGCCTTTTACATTAAGGCCATCTGATCAGTTTGACTGGCTCTGCAGAGGACAAGGACCAGCTTTCCACCAGCTGAGCTGCTACTGAAACAGCAAATGCCTTTCCACAACCTGCACTGTTGGGCCCACATCGCTGAGCTTTTAAATCTGTAAGTTGCTTCCAGTTCCCATTTGAAGGATCTGCCTCTGTAGGCTGTAAGCTTGATGAAGCCTATTATTACAACCTCTATTTATATCAGCTGTATTTTCTTCTCCTTGTTGTTCATTTCACTGGTTGAGTATTTCTTACTCCTCTTCTTTGTTTTGCACAATGCTGTGGACCCCAAAAGGGAAGAGTGGGATGAGTATATCCTGCTGAGCGTTTGAAGTTGGCGGGGGGGGGGGGGGATGACTTTTGGAGCCAAGTTCTCCAGCCATTGTGGCATCTTCATGGATATTCATGATCTCCGCAGAACGTTCGGATGGGTGTCCTTTCCCTTCTTCCGAGGGCAACTGGAGAGCCTTGATTGTTTTTCCTTAATTATAGCATCTCAGCCACAAACTTCAAAAGCACTCTCCAACAGTATTGTACATTATGTTAATGGATTTCCTCTCTTCTCCTTGATTGCTACGTTGAATCTGAATCTGAGCTTCCTGAATCCTCTGCGGAGGCAACTAAGTGCTGTTGTAATTCTCCCAACCCCGTTTATATGGCTTTCTGCTTCCAGCATTCATACTTTGGGGAAATTGGTTCCTTGCTCTTCTCATAGCAAACACTCTTAATGCCATTCCAGAAGGGTTTAGCATGGAAACTGGATGGTTTGAAAGCTTTCTGTCGCGCTCAGAAACTGACTGCCTTGACTGGTAGGATCCATCAGACACAAGGCAGTTCCTCTTCCTCCTCCTCTTTTCTTGAAGATTAGAATGAAAGTTTCTAACTTTTTTAGAACCATGGTCGCATTTGGCCTTTGTAGTACTGGAAAACCATACTCCCAAAAAGAGTGGGTGGACCAGATCAGAAATTAGGCACTGCAAGAAACACTTGAACTCTATTGATAGAGGCTACAATAACAGAGTCTTGAAAGCATGACAGTTTGGACTCTTATGCCAAAGAGAATCAAGGCAGGGCAATCTTGAGTTTCCTTCTCACTCCTTCCCTGGTTCCTGGCTAAGGTCATGTTCCCCCCCTTCTTCAAGACCATCTTTGTGCTCCTCTACAGGCCTGGATAAAAACTAAAATACACTTTACTAACAGTTGAATTCTAGAATCAGCAACCAACTCCTTCATTTCTTAATAAGCTGGCCTGTTAAAGGAGAGGGACTACGGAAGAAGGCCATTGCTGATTCATTTTTCATCTTAAGGTCAGTCTCATCCATCCAGTGTGCAAACAGGAGATTTGACCTTTGGAAATGGTAGGTAAGTCTCATCAGAACTCCCATCAAGAGTTTGAGCCAGCTGGTTATTTAAATGTCACTCATGGCTAAAAAAATTAAATAAATAAAATAAAGACGAGGTTATATTATTTATAACATCTTTTGTCTGTTTCTTCATTATTCTGAAGGTTGGGATGCTGTTGGGGACTGTGAATGAAGCTTTGAGAGACCCTGGGAGAAATGAATGAAAAAACCTTGGGTCATTCTGAATTGGCCATGGAGGTCTAATAAATAAAATGCAAAATGTTGCACATAGGTGTACAGCTAGGGGTGTGGGGAAGATCCTATCCTGGAGCATCTTAAGCCTGAAATGAGCAGTCCAGCCTTCAAAGAGGTCACTTCTGCACTTGGGATGGTCCCCTTTAATTTTGTTTGTTTGTTTGTGAACCTTGTCTACTACCATAATCTATGTGTACTTCTGGCAGTTAACAATTAAAAACATGCATCATAGTACTTAAAACCTCTACAACAAAAGAGAAATATAGATAAATTAACTTAAATCACGGCCACGAAATATTTGGAAAGATGTTTAGGGCCAGGAGCGTCTGCTGTATGTGGTCAAAACAGTGAAGTCAGCTGCCACAGCAGTGCAACAAAGGCCCCGCCTGTCTTGGAGATTCAATTGCACCATCCTGGCCGCCATCCTGACTTTTTTTTTACATACCTGGGCACACCTGATGTTAGTAAACGATATGGCTTGCCCATTGATGACTTTCAATCCATCCTGTTTCCTATAAACCTTGCCGTGAGGATAAGGAATGGGGGGGAGGGGAAGAGACACTCTTTATGCTACCCCAATGCTGCTTCAGGAGTGGGGAGGGAGGAATGATAAAAATTATTCCAGGGAAAGCAATAAACTTGCCTTCCCACTTTATGCTCCTGGTTAAACATCAGATTTAGTGTCACTGAGAGAGTGAAATGCTAAAGAGTAGACAATAATATACTTGAAGTTAAAAAAGCTTGTTTTTAAATATTTTTCAAGATCCTTCCTTCCTTCCTTCCTTCCGGCTCTCAGTTTCCTACATCCATCCATCCATCCTGATCATGCTATTCCCTTTTGGGGGAAAGCAATGTGATGCAAAGCACAGCTTTTTAATCAGTTTTGTGCTTGAAATAAATTGCCCCAGGGATTGCTTGAAGAAGGAGGAAAGTGTGACATGCGTCAAAGAGATGTTTTATCAAAGCTGGTTTGGCTTGCGAGAAAGTGTTTCTGTATAATTCCTCTTCTGCTGGAGGCTTTCTTGGGAATACTGTGGGCCCCCATTGCTGTCTACAGAACGGGATCTTTGGCTAGTTGCTTGATACTTCCCTGAACGGTTGAGTTCCAAGATGGGGATCATAGCCTGTGCTAAGCTATGATATGTTTGACCATGGTTTGTTGAATAAACAGACTCCCTCAGGAATCTATATTCCAGGCTTATCCTTTTCCTTTTCGCCCAATCTATATGTTAAGTGGTGGGTTTGCAGATGCAAAGGGCCAGACAATGAGCAAGTTGGTGGGAAATAGTTTTTTCCTTTGTTCTCTCTGCGCAACCCTCCGCCCCAGTCCAATTCTTCAGGAAAAAGTCCAGGGTGCCTTCTCTCTGCTGATATTTCCCACACATCATCTTATTCAGACTTTCAGAGTTCCAAGTTTGAAGGATACGTAGAGCGGAGAACTTCAGTTATCCAGTTTGAAATAGAAGAACCAGTAATAAAAATACAGACTGTATATGGAGAAGGGGCAACATCCCCGTCTTGCTTTCTGTCAATGCATTTCTCTGTTTCAGGGTTGTGGCTAGACTGCTACAGTCTCAATGTTTTGGGTGTCTACTTTGCTAACATAGGCCACTCTCTAATCCTGAAGGTCTCGAAGTCTGCCTTGAAAGCACAACCGCCTGGTGCCGGCGGTCTGTGTTTTCTCCTTGCAGCTTGACTCAAGAGAGAGATTCCTTTCTGACTCGGTTGCAATTATGGAACTCTCTCTTGACGAAGTTTCAGCTGCACGCATACATTGTCTCCATGGAGCAACCGAAAGCACGCCTCTTCGTGTAAGCATAGGCACAGCGGTGTCTACTCCAGGACCAGGCTGTCTTTTAAATGGCCTGTTTAATGGCTTTTCTTATGTGAAATGAAATTTAATTTAATTTTTACATTTTTTTTCTTTAGGGATTGCTGGTTTGATTGCATTTTTTAATCTAGGGCTAATTTTATTCTCTTGTCAACTATTCTTGGCTTCTCTAGGAGAATGGAGGATATGCACCAGATAAATAATAAACCAGCGCTCCCGGAGATAAAAAAACACCCATTTTAAACATTATTATATTTTTAAAAGCGGGGGGATTGTGCCTCAGAAAAACACCTCTTCGTTGCTGAATTTTTTAAAAAAAGGAATTAAAAAAAACAAAAATTGAATTTAAAAAAATTAAAAAAGGAAAAGGGGCAATGTCTCTGTCTTCCTTTGAGTTTCTTCCTATTTAATTAAATAACCTATTTTAAGCCTCAAGTGTTATCTTAAAAATGGGGGGGGGGGGGGGCTGGCACTGCATCTCAGAAAGCCACTGTTAAGTATCCATGATATAATCCTTTGGGGTCTGCAAATGAGGATGGGGCCATCTGAAGGGCTGCAGATAAGGTTGTTCTGCTTAAGGATCTCAGTTTAAGACACGAGGACAATTTCTAGAGAAGAAGGGAAGAAAAAAACATCCAACATCTAGGCTACTCTCCTCTGCGGTGTGAGGGTCAGTCCCTTGGAACAAAGCTTGCAGGCCAGAGCTGAATTTCAACCTGCCTGATTTGTAGAATTAATAATACAGGGAGTCCCCAGGTTAAGAGCATCCAGTTTAAGGACAACCCATAGTTGAACCTATGGTAGCAAAATCCGAGTTAAATACACCATGATTCGAGTTAGATACACAAAGGTTTGAGTTCAGTACACAATACTACTGATACAGTACTATACAATAATACTGTTCCACCTTACGTACCAATTCGACCTAAGGACAGATCTTGGGAACGGAAGTCGTGCTTAACCTGTACCATTTTCAGGATTCAGATTCGGTCCCTCCATGCAGCAGAAGTGGAGATTGCTGCCAAGGAGTGAAATGAATAAAGGGAAATGAAGTGAAAACCCTCTTAGAGGAACAAAGATAAGCCGTCATGCAGTATGCCAAGCAAGAGCAGCGTAATAGCTGTTCTGCTTTATGGTTGGGGGTGGCCGGGGAGAAGCAACCTGCTATTAAACACCAAACAGAGTTCCAGAAATGTAGGAAGGGCTGCTAAGTTTTGTGTCGATGGGATCCGTTCCTCCTCGTGCCAGACCATCTCATGAAAAATACAATAAACTTAATATATATATATATATATATATATATATATATATATATATATATTTTTAAAGGTTGGTGGGGGGGATTGCTCCACTGTTTTCCTGTTGATCGTTAGCCAGGGTTTCCATGACACCGAAGGAAAAGCCAAGATAAATATTTAATTATGGAAACAATCTGATAGTTGAAACAGAGGTGGGAAGGGGAGAAGGAAACTAGGACACCACGTAGTTTGGCAAAAGGAACAACAGCCACATTTCCTATTGATGGAATTATTTTGCTAACAAGAGTTAAATTAGCATTGATGCATTTCTCGACATAGAAATAGGAACTGGAGGCTAATAGGATGAAACGGAAACAGCTGATTGTTTGAAAACATTGATTGATTTAGGGGTTTTTTTGCTCTGGATAAGGAACTATATGTTTGTGGGGGGGAAGAATGCAAGGAAGATGCTGTGCAAAGACATAAATCTGGCATTATACCCACCTAGGGCCAAACTAGCCTCTCATATTTGCTCTGGTATGGTTTATTTTAAGCATGGTTTATTCCAGCTGTCACATCAGCTTGGTTGCCAGAGAATAGCTGGATTGATTGAATGTATCCAAGGATAATGCTAATTAAGCTTAGCTTCTTGGAGCAAATGAAGATGTTGGACCTTAACCCAACTTGGTTAAGCCTCCTAGGTGAACTCAGCTTGTGGAACACTGGTAACACAGAAAGTGATTTATTGATTTTGGAGCCCCTGCAGCATTTTTCAGATTTTTAGGTCTTCAGTGATGAGTTTAGTTTGGGTGGCCTTTGGTAAAATCTGGGATTTGTTCTAATTTTATAGGAACTTAAAATAGCCAATTAAAAGCAAAGGTGCAATACGGTTGTTGTAGACTCTGCATTTCATTGTCTTTACACACTGCCTCCTCTCTTTTTTACTTGTTTCAGAACACGGAAATAAGGGGGGGAATGGATTTGCCAATATTTCCACTAAAGTCCATCTCTCATCGCACCATTGAGTAAAAGAGTCGAGGAAGAGGAAGGAGAACTCAGATAAATGAAGGTATGTTACACTTAATTTACAAAAGCTATCTTAATATAGCACTATGAAGAAACAAGCAGGTGCTGTAAGAGAGGGAAGTACTTATATGAATGATATCAGGTGTTGTGTCTTTCTCACACAACACACACACTTTTTCTGTTCATACCGTTAACTTTGTGCTGGAAGCATGTCTTTGGAATTGCAGAGAAGGGTTAAACCCACATAACTTGTATCAAACCATGATAAAAGCAAAGCTTGAACCGGTGGTGTGTGCACTTAAATGCCTGCTTTTTGAAACCACAAATCTTGGGGGGGGGGGGGGGGGGTTCTCTCTGCTTTTCCTTGTTTCCAAGGAAGACTGAGCCTGTGGCAATTTTACCATGGATCTAGAAGAATTAAGGATTGGCTCCGTGTATTCTGGAAAGCCTTAAAGAGGGATGTGCTCTCTAGCTTGTGGAGTTAGTGCCAAAACATGCTGGGATTTTTCTCATCAGTGTTTCTAAGCTGTATCTCTGGTTGACTAAGAAAACACACCAGAATGATATATAGCCTCTGCTGCTTTTGTGCATTCAATAGAAGCTTGATCTGCAGAAAATGTGCAGATGTTACATTTGGTGGCATCAAGAGACAGCGTTCTATTGCTAGCAGAAAGAAGCTGTTGTCAAACACAGAGAATGGGCTATAGCAAAAAACAAAGAAGTTGGGAATATATGGTACGGATAAAATATTCCTGTTTCTGCTCTGGGTTGTGTATGCTCTGTTGTGTGTGTGCTTCAGTAAAGCGAAACAAGCTTGGAGCACATTCATGAACAGTAGAGAATTAAGGAATAATTGCAGGCTCAAAAGCTAAAATCAAGATGTGATAGAAAACAAGAGACACCTAAAATAAAGGTGTCTCAACAGCCTTTCTGAAAGCAGAGAGATTGAGAGTCAAAGGCAACTTCAGAAGGAGTTGTGGGTAACCTTGGACTTAGAGTCAAGCTGCATTGAATTTCATGCCTAATTAAATTCAAGGCTCCTGTTCTCTCTTTCGTTGAATTCTCATGGGTGAAGGAAAGATGGGAACATAGGACCAGGAAGAGAGAGAAGCAGCCAGCTTCCCACATTGAGGAAAGTCACAGTCTCCAGTAAAGTAAACCAGAATTGGCAGCATTCACGCATTGCACTGAATCCCATTGCTTCGGGTTGCGTAACATGCTAAGCCCAAACCCCAAAAGCCACATTATAGCTTAATGCAATGTGTGAACTTCACAGAAGGGGGGGGGGGAGGGAGGGAAAAAATAGCTCTCCTCGTCTTCTGTTCGTCTGTGCCCCATATGGGCTTCAGCTTTCTGATCGGTAGTTTCTGGCCCCCCACCGAAGGACTTGATGTGATTGGCCTTTGTTCTTGTAAATTCAGCCTTTTTGGTGGGTGAGCTTGAGAATGGCCCTTTGAAAGTGCTGGAGTGGTGTGAACCTCTTCAGTCTTCTGGAGCTGAAAGACAGATGAATTAATCTTGAATAAAGAGGCTATGATCTTTTCAATGGCCCTTCAGTTGTTCATACTGAATAGCTTTGATGCTCTGCTGGGTAATTACTGGATCATCCAGATTATGAATATAGAGAGAAGTATATTCCTGTTCTGGCTTATGCATATTGAAGCAGAGATCTCTCGCCCACCCCCCACCCCCCACCCCCACTTTATCCCATGATAGAGGAAATGAGACTGGCTAATGGCTTGTTCCTGTTTCCATTTCTCTAGTAAAAGTTATGTGACCTTCCTATGCACTTTTTCTGGTCACAATGCATGCCTCTGGAATGGTTCATTGAAAGCTGGTGGCAGAAGCTGGAGTTTCCAGTTGCCCCATCACCACATGTGGCTGCAAATGTGGGGAGGTCTTTATAGATATGGAAATGTATTCTACGTTTGGTCTACTAATAACATTCTGAAGTTCGTAAAGAAAGCAGAATTTCTCTCCCCCAATGTTCTTCAAATGGTACAACAAAGGCATAGGAAGGGAAGAAGAAAGCAGCGAAGGTCTAAGAGGCATGCAAGGAGCAGAAACTGATACAGGATGGGAGTAGCTGAATTCACACATGTGAAGCCAGGGTTGTGTAGCCATGATTTATTATACACACTACAACTGGGTTGCTTCACCCGCAGAACAGAAATCAAGGTTCACAAGCCACATTGGAGAGTTCAACCAGGATGCTAACCCAGAAGTGAATGTTATGGGTATGGGTAATATATGGCCCCACCTAGAGCATCCAGGCTGAGAGTGGTCCAGAAGAATTAGAGGATGGAAGAAGAGCAGGAATCATAAAGCAAAGGAAGCTAGAGAAGAATTGGACATAGGGGAGCTTTCCACGTGCTAAAGAGCTATAGAGGGCTGGAAACTTGCCAATTACATATTGGCCTGAACTGGGGAAAAGAGAATCATTGGATTTGAATGCAATGGGGAGCTGACCTAATTTCACATTTTGGAAACAAAATGCATGCCGAAATGTAATTACCATTTGGAATTTTGTTTAAAAAATGTAATTATCATTTGGAATTTGCATACCTCTCAAGTTTATTCGGGGAAATTTTGCTAATGAAAAAGTATCACGGCGGGAGAAAATATCGGGCAAAATGCTTTCAGAAAAGCCAAGTTGCATAAAATGGGCCTGTATGAGGAAGAAGGCCTATAAAAATGTCTACAGCTTTTTTGTGCAGAGTTTACAGTAAAACTTTAAATTGAGGTGGAAATTGGTTGAGCAGAATTTAGAACTGGAAGAACGAGGAGTGGAGAAGAAGCAAAGTTGACAAATTTTGTCCATCACTGGATCTGACATAACCCAACGATTCTTTAGCTGCAAGTTTCTAGGCTGATTTACGTCTTTGTCTTCCATCCCCCTTCCCCAATTATTCTGCCTTTTCTTTAAAAGCCTAAAAAATAAATAAGTAAATACTTCAACCCCTGAGCACTCAATATTCATTCCCGTTCCCTCTTGATTCAAAGAAGAAGCATCTTGTGGTCTGCCTGAATTAGCTAGGCTGAAGGCAGAAGTGGCTGGATGAAACCCATGAGATAGTATTTTTATTAAACATGAAAACCATTATTTCATTTGTGGGAAAGGCTCTCTTGCTTATTTCCTCCCCTTTCTTTGGTGAGTAGATTTGTATCTGTCTCGGAGGACAGTCTATAATGCTATGATGTAATTCTGCACAATACAATTGTACTTCAGCTGTCTCCCACCCACCCCGATTCCTACTCACCCTATATATTAAACTAACAAAATGTGTCAAAATGCAACAGAGCCGCTATGATATAATGTACTTCAAAGCACTTTTTCAGTTCCTAACCTTGGGGATTTTGATGCTATGTCAACATGAACAGTTTTGTACAAGAGATGGGATTTATAGAATAAATGCCTGGGATAAAGATTAAATCCAGGGTTTACACACTTTCTGAGCAACATAAAAAGCACTTCTCTAAAGAATTGTAGATCTGGAAAAGACCTCAAAGGCCCAACTGCTGTTGCTATAAGATCCTTGATTAATGGCCTTCCAACTTCCACTTACAAAGCTCTAATGTAGAAGGTACGACCACCATCAGAGTGGGTTGTTCAGCAGCTTGTATCAACACAAGATCTTTCTGATTTGTTGTAACCCATCCTGTTTTTCCAAAGGTAGCGTCAGCCCTTTGAGGTCGACCAGGTCAGAAAACAGACACCACTGAACTACTAGAACTCTATTGTTATAGGGTACAATAATTTAATTGTGAAAGCCTGACAGAGATTCTGCCTCTCTCTTCTTATGCTAAAGAGAATCAAGGCAAGGCATTCGTGAATTTTTTCTTCATCCATCTTAGGCTATCTGAGCTAAGCTGATGCATACATAATGGTCATTAAATTCCTTCTTCAAGGCCATCTCCATACTCCTCAATATGTAGGAACACTTTCCCGTAGCCATCTAAAGAGATCAGAGGATCTCCTCTCTGGCTTCTACATCATTTCTTCTTCAGACTAAACACACCCACTTATAGAACTTGGTCTCCAGGCACATCAGCATCTCTGTTGCCTTCCATTGGACATGTTCCATCTCATAATCTCAAATCTGCACATTGGAGTAGATAATAAGGAATCAGATGGACTTGGGGCAGGTAAGGTGATGGCCTACATATTTGTAGTTTGTTGTACAAATGTACCTGTTAGATCTTTTATTGACCTGAGGTGTTGTTATATGGACATGGTCATATTGTTGGAGAGAAGATCTCCTAGGCCATCAAGGTCAAACCCTATACTGTACAGGAAATCCAGAGTTTAAAGAATCTCCAAGATACAGCTTTTCAAATCTCTACTTGAATATCTCCATATGGAAGAGTCTCATCCCAGATAAATGGGTCCACTCTACAAATCTCCGTTAAGATTTATGCTGTTGAAATCTAACCCTGGTCTCTGGAACAGCAGAAAAATTGTCTGTCCTTCAGTCCCCCTACCAGTGTAATTGGACTGCATAAAGTTCTTGTAGAATAAAACAGAGTACAGAGGAGAACTCACTGGGGGAAAGGTGAGATATAACCTCCCCCCCAAGAAAAACAGGACCAGCCTCACTGTTAGGTTGAGTGGGGCACTTAATATGGCCAGTCCCCTGGTTATTACTCCCTCCAAGCTCCCACCCTCCCCGCTATTCCTTTCTGCTGAGAACAGAGTTAGGCATCACATATCTCCTGATAAAGTCTCCTAACCTGGTCCTTGGTAGAAGATGCTGTCTATACGTCTATACCCAGTACAGAATAAAACCCAATAGTAATTCCATCATTCATCATGTCTTTGGTTATTTCTGATAAACAGAACGCAGGTCTATTGTAACATTCCTACAGTCTGAAAGGTGTCCCCACTGGGGGTTATATGGCTGAGTATCAGGATCTTTTTGTTGATGGGTACCTTCAGAGCCCTTTTGGGACATCCTGGGAGCCAACCAAATTTTTTTCTCTAACCCTTTTAATGAAATATTCTTAGCTCTTAATGACAAGGGAACGCATTTCCAATTCTGCTGTGGCACTGAGATCAAGAGCTTCCTCATTGCCTTCTCAACGGGATTTAGGTTAGCACACTGTTATTCCAAACCATCTGAAGCTTAGCCTATTAAGTTGTATTTATTATAGCAGCGAACATCAATTATGGATCTATGCAACTCAGAGTTTTATACTTATTCCCCCATGGATGCTTGGCCTCTCTCTGAGCAAGTGAGATGCGCCAACCTATTTATTCCATTAGCCTAACAATGCAGCCCTGTTTTTCTCTTATCACCCCTCTTATTGGGCCAAGCAGCTGAGCAATTGTTCTTAATGGGCTTTCACAATAAGGCTGTGCTAAATGTTGTCTAATCCTCATCTTGTGTTGTAAAACAAGAAAGTGCCCTATAATGAATCTGGGGAAATCTAAATATATGTCTTTGGTCACCTATTCCGGACAACATCAAATACGGAAGAGAATATCTGTAGTTCCGAGTTGAACTGTGGAGTTCTTGATGCTCCCTAAGCTTGGTTGTTGCCTTGTAGATGTTTCAGAACAGGCAGCAAACTCCACACTCACCCGCACTGATGACATTACCTAGTTGGGAAATAAAATGTCTGAAAGCCAACAACCAAGCTCAGAGAGCACCAAGAACTCAACATCAAATATAATTTAGGCTAACAGGTTAACTATTGCAAGATGATCTGATTGTCAGGTTTCTTTCCAGAATTTCAGTCTTTATCCTTAAAGGTATGGACAGCGGTTTCATACAGCCTGAACTTTAAGGTTGCCTTGTGGATGTGCAGTGAATCCTTTAGCTATAATTTAAAACTTTTTTGTGCAGTTCCTATGCAACATGGTTCCTGGTTCATAGCCCGTAGAATTTGGGCCTTGTTGTTGTTGTTCAGTCGTTAGGTCGTGTCCGACTCTTTGTGACCCCATGAACCATATCGCGCCAGGCCTTCCTGTCCAGAATTTGGGCCTAGCAGATACAGTTTAGGACAGATGCTCTGCAGGTCTTGAGCAGAGTTTTGTGAAATTAATGCCAAATTTTGCAAAGTTGCCTTTGATTACAGGAGTCCTCCACTATTTGTGTGCGAGTGTTGGTGCCAACGAGTTCTGTGTGTTCAACACAAAAGGAGCTTGTCTCCAACTGATCACTCTAGATAAAAACAACAATGCATTCAACAACAGCCCCAAAACACGGTGCCAACCAGTTGCTGAATAACACAAGCAATATAAAAGAGTGCAATTAGTTTCTTGTCTATCAAAGCAGAGATTTGCCTGGAGGAAGTCTGTTTTCTGTCTTCAGGAATTGTGGATTTTTGGGGTTCTTTCTTGGAATGGCTTGTATCCCAAGCTGCCATTCTGTGCATGGCTACGAGTTTAGTTGGGCTTCTGTTGCAGCTCTGTTGACATACAGCTTCTATAAAATCTCAACTCACCTTATACCTAGCTGACATCAACACAAAGAGAAAAACATGGCTTCACATACCAAGAAACTAGTCTGTAGAAAGGCTCAGGGTCATCACCAAGCTGGGATGGAAAAATTCCTTCCTTGTCTATCTGACAAGTTTCTGCCAGCCAGGGTGAACCCCACTGAGCCCAACAGACCAGGATCTGACATGGTCTAAGGCACTGGCCTACATTCCTCAAACAGCCTCTGGTTTTGCAGGTCTTGAACCTACATCTAGGTTCAACATGCAGCCTTGAATGTTGATTGAGATTACAGACAGTAACTTGTCCTGTCATCCACAGCTTCCCAAACGATGCTAATTTCATGGAATGGGCAAATTGCCCAATCTTGGTTTCATCCACTTTCTTATTAAGTTCGTTCTGATCCAATTCTGCTACAGATTTTGCATTTATTTTTGAAAAGCCCCTTCAAAGACTTTGTATTTCTGTGTATGGGTGTTGCTTCTAACGTGAGAGGCCGTATGGCTCTTTTCGTTGTATCCCTACATTTTGCAAGTGTTTTGTCCCTCATAAAGCATAGCTTTACGTGCACTTTTCCTTAGCATATGCCCTTCTGCATGCCTTTTAAAAAAAACACGCCGACTGTTTTCAATGCTCATGAAGCCTAGGGTGTGGAAAACGCATTCTGGAATAAGTCTGGGAAGCATGAGTTCGTCCGCTAAGCCAAGGAACTTCTTTGTCCGTGTATTCATTGACTGAAGTTTGAAAAAGGAATGGGGTTTTGACTGTCTTGCCCCAACCCTCCCCTGTATGATCAATAGAAGAACAGGCAGGCTACAGACAAATACTGCTGTTTGCTTAGTTTGCATTCAGAAACAAACCAGATGAATGTTTCACCTCCCCCCCCGCCCCCCCACAGAACTGCTCTCTCAGCTCAGCCATTAAATTGCTGACTTCATGATTTCCCTTCCTTTGTGAGCCCCCCACCACTCTCTTCTCCAGGGACGGCCTCTTCAAACACTGGTTCTGCCTGCTGCTACATTATGGCTTGGATGCTTCCCAGTCGTCACAGCTGTGTGTTTTGAACTTGACTGATTACATTGGGAAGTGAACCATGCTGATTCACTTCTCCCACCCTGCCTCTTTCTTATTAGAGAGCAGTCAAGCCTGGTCCTTCCCCCCACAGTATCAGAGCTGTGGGGTTTGTTCACCTCCTTGCTGGTGGGACTTGATAATCTCCCTTCCCCTTCTCTCCATGATACCCCCTCCCTCTTTGACCATGCTGCTAATCAAAGGGAAATACAGGATGGTAGGAGAACCCAAAGCCTCTGATCTCTCCCATTGGACAGTTGCTCTTCCGTGGAGAATGATTGTCGTGCTGTTAAATGTGCGGGGTTTCAAAGTTGCATGTCTCCATTTTCAAATGCTTTAAGATTAGGGCAATTTACCAATAGTTTATCCAAGCTGATGGCTGTTCCCTTCTTCTTAGCAGTTTCTCTTCCTTCATACTTGGCTTGGAATGTAGTAGACAGAGATGGAAAGCTTCATGATTTGGTGAAGAACGGATGGTCAGCGTAACAGTCTTTGAGTGAGCTTGGCTCCACGCAGGTGAGCGGCAAAGCTCTTTTGTCTTGCAGACACTGCAGAACCCTTGGCAGTTTGAGGCATAGAGGAAATCTTAGACTACCATGGGCTGTGTCAGATCTTGGTCCGTCCCATTCCATGTTGTTCATCCTGGCTGACAATCACCCTATGGAAGTACAAGGTAGGGACTTTTCCAGCCTAAGCTGAAGATGCCAAGAATTGCCCCTGAGCCTTTCTTTCTGCAAAGCTACCATTGTCCTTTTGTAGTTTAGGTTACTGTACCACAGTGTTTCTCAACCGTGGCAACTTTCAGATGTGTAGATCTTGGATGTGTGCATGCTGGATGGGGAATTCTGGGAGTCTGAAGTCCACACATCTGAAAGTTGCCAAGGTTGAGAAACACTGCGCTACAATGCAGTTGGCCAATAACAAGTGGAGTAACTTGCTTTTCTTTCCCCTGGTTGCTTGCCTGCCCCTTCACCCTAAGTTCTCCTTTCCATATAATCTTAAAAGATGTCCAGCTATCAGGGCCAGAAAGAGGCACCAGAGAAAATGGTACAACAATAGGAGATCCTTCTTTTAAACCACATGCATTTCTTCACTTGCATTGTTGATCTGACAGCAATTCAAGAGAAGCTGGCATGAGGAACAACCATGTTGCAAACTGAAAGGCAGAGGCTGAGAACTTTGCTGTTTGTGTCCTGATTTTGACCTTGTGGATTGCAGCCTGGGAACTTCTTGTTTCATAGATGTCGCCCTACATCAGAAGTCAGTAACCTGATGACCACCAGACTGAATTCTCATAATCCCTTCCTGTTGCCTCTGATGGTTAAGGTTGATTGGAGCTGGCCCAGAATATCTGGAGGGCACCATGTTGCCAGTCCTGCTGATATACCTTGACCTGGAAGTAACCCCACGGAATTTCTTTTTGAGTAGACATGGAACATGAGGGTCCTGTTAAGCCTTCTACTTTATTGCTCTTCAGCTTCTAGGGACCCATAAAAACATTATTGGCTCTTCTCTGTTCACAATCCTTCAGCCTGAGCCATTTTTGAATGACAGACAAGTGCTGAAGGAATTACCAGCTGTCTGGATGCCTGGTGTACATCTCTGTTAATGTTTTTTGTGCATGCAATCAATAAAGAAGGGTTTCTGAGGAGAACATTTTAAGTATCTTGATTTCAGCCCTCATGGCTGCATTAGGTGAGCAGGTTGAAGAAAAAGAAGAACCTTGAAGGTCAAGACTGTAGTGGGTTGGCTGTGTTTCAGCGGGCATAGAAAGATGGTGGGAAGTTCCAGAGACCTTTCAGCCACTTCAACTCAGTTCTGTTTGGGACTGGCACGTTCAGTGTCCAGAACATTAGAAGAACCAGAGCAGGACTGTATCTGTACCCACACTTTTAATTCTAAATCATCTATTCTACAAGCTTGGAAACGCATGGAGTTGTGCGTGCGGGTGTTTGGAAGCGAAATCACTTTGCATGCTTAAACAGGTTAACAAATTACAGATGGAGATGGGCTTCAGAATATTCCGCTGTAATTGGATTTCAGCTTTGTTTGTTGTTTCGGCATCTGCTTCCTGAGGCCATGAGATGAAAAAAAAGAAAGAAACAGAAAAAGGAGATTTCGTTGAAACATTTTGGAATATTCTCTGGCTCCTTGAATGAATCCCAATTACCTTTTGAGGAGAGCTGCAAGTTGGAATGAAATTTCCTTTATTACTTTTTAAAAAAAATTAATGTCCCCCCCTTAAAGGTTTTTATTGTTCCACTCGGCAAAGTATCTAGTTCCTGTGTTAAGACTGTCTGTTCCCTGAAGCGTCCTTGTGAGATAATTACACAGGCTTGTTAATGGTGGTGAGTCAGGCTTTGTCAGTTTCAAATAACTGTAATCTCTCTCGCGCACGCTCTGCATATTCTTTGCATGTTTTAAAATTCACCTCACCAGTTTTGTGTGTTTGGAAGTACGTAAAGAGGGCCTTAACGAGAGGCAGGAAGAGGCAGTTGCTGAAGGTGGCAAATCCAGGGTGATAGAAGCAACTTGGACAAAACAGTTGTTCCCCTAACCCAGTTTCTTCCAACCTGGGCAACTTCCAGAGGTGTGAAGTTTGATTCCCAGAATTCTCAGCAGTGGTCATACTGGCTGGGAAATTCTGGGAGTTGAAATCCAGACATCTGGAAGTTGCTCAGGTTGGGCAACATTGGCCTACCATCATCATCACCATCACCATCATCATCATCATCATCGCCATCGCCATCGCCATCACCATCATCATCTAAACTTGTATGTCACCTGACTCTCATCATTAGGTGGCTAACCTAATCTATTGCCTTCAGTTTAGTGGAAAATGGTGACTGGATCCACCCACTGAGCTAACCCATGGTGTACTTAACTATAGATTAGAAAGTAAGCTATGATTGGCTGCTGAATTCAAAACAGGCTGCGCATAAGCCTTGTGGGCAGATTGCGGCAGCTGGGCTCACACATCGCTTTGTGCTAAGACCAATCGTTATAGAGCAGCGTGTTGCAAGAACATAACTACAGTAGTGCCCCATTTCCAACAATGAAGATTCAAGCATGCTTATTTATTTATTAGATTTATATCCCACCTTTTATTCAAGACCCCAAGACAGCATGCGTGTAGGTGTACCCTCTTCCTATTTCCCCCTCCCCAGCAACAACCGTATAAGGTAAACTGGGCTGAGAGAGCGCGACTGGTCCAAATTCCCAGGGACTTCTTCTTTTTTGTCTATAATTTTTATTAAAACTTTTAAACAAGAAGGTAAAAACCAATATAAAGTAAGAAAGAAAAAATAAAAAGGAAGAAATCAAAGAAAAAAGAGGTGCAAGGAAAGAAAAAAAGTGGAAGAACAATAGAAAAGAAAGAAAAAAGATATAAAGAAGCGGCTTCTGATATTCTTCACGGCAGTTATGAGTACAAATATATTTTAACCTCTCTCTCTAAAGTTACATCATCAAATTCCCAGGGACTTCTGTGGCTAACGGAGACTAGGGCCTCGGTCTCCCCATGTCTGGTTCAGCACTTTCACCACCATCGCACCATCCTGGCTCTTGGGCTGAGAGGGGAGGACTGGCCCCAAATCTTCCAGGGAGCTTCCATGGTTGAGCATAGACTTAAAACCCGGGTCTTCCTAATGCCAGTCTATCACCTTAACCAATATAACACATGGCTCCCTTGTGGAGCGTATAAAAGCTTCAGACCTGGGTAACCGTGACTCTTCCCCTTACAGTGCTCCAGTTATTGACCAAGAGCAGGACAGGATCACCTATTCCTCTGTCCAATTTGTAGCAGGATGATGTAGGAAGCTGGTTGGTGGCCACTTTGGGTAAGACTTAAGGAGTAAAAGAAGTCTCAGCTGAGTTTTTGGGGGGTTGGGGAGGAGGAAGTTGTGCCGAAGGACCTGCTTTCCCTGAAATTGTTGGCCGTGACTCGTTTGCCGCCTTGTTATAAACGCTCCAGTTGAGTGTTTTGACGCAGCAGTCAGATACAGGTAATCTCTCCCTTGACCTCCTGATATGAGCGAGCGGGATGGAACTGCTAGTTAAGCACGCCTGCCTCCTGTATTATTTGCGCTCCAACGCGTTGCCTAATCAAATGTAATCTATCTCTGGCTAAAATACACATGTGGTTTTCACAGCTATTTAAACAATTTCTCTCCCCTCCTGGACACCTCCCCCCCACCTGATCGCGTATGCGAGCCGCACCGTCCTTATCTCAGTTCAAGGCTGCACTTTCTGGGTTCTGATGCAACTCCGAGCAGACTTTTTGATATTGCACAGACGCGTTTCCATCTTTTTTTTTTCCCCCTGCTGTTGTGGTCGAAGGCAGACGTCTGAGATTGTCCTGGAAGTGCTATTTTATGAACTGGATTGCTGCAGCTTCGGGTGGTCAAAAAACCCAACTAGCTTTGGTGGACATGAGGGGACAATATGCCGTGGGAAGTCTCGGAGATCCCTCTCAGGTGATACTAATGCCCAGGATTCAGTGGCATCTGCAGGGTAGAAGTTAAGGGGAAGCAGAGCATTGGAAGCCCCGTTCCCCCTTCTCCATCTATCATGGTATCTCACGCAAGGTCGGAAGGAATGAACCTTAGGGTGTGATGCTGATTTCATCCTCCTGAGAAAAGCAGGAGGCTGCTGCAAAGATTGTGGATTTGGTCCAACAACCCTGATGAGAGGGGTGCCTTTGGGGCAGAAGCCCTGGGACTGGCTCCAAAAGTGGGCCCCCACAGCTGGCTTCCTCCAAGTTCCAGGAAGCAAAGCACTACGCCCACCTCCTGTTTCTCCTCTCCCAGATGCACCACTGCTGCTGAGGCAAAACAGGGCCCTCTTGGTTTTCGGGGGCTTCCTAAAGCAGGACTGAATACGTCCTCGGTTACTCATTGTCTGTTGCAGCACTGCTTCACAATCTGCAATCCTTCTCAGTCCAGCGGCTCCCGAATTGCAGTTGTGACTGGGGAAAAAGAGCAAGACGAAGCGCCCAGCCATATTCACTGTATTGAATTAATTGAAGTCCATTTCCAATGCATTTATATTCGCGTGGAGTATAATCAAATGTGTGTGTGTGTGTGTGTGTGTGTGTGTGTGTTTTCTTGGCTGCACATACCTTCAGGACCAAATGTCATCCCCTGTCTGAAAATTTTGCATAAACCTACATTCAGCGTTTGTCCTTCCTTGCCTTTCAAACCATCTCTCCTCTCCCCCTTCCCTTTTTATCCTCACATCCAGCCTGTTAGGTAGGTAGGTCAGGACTGAGAGTCGTAGAGCCCACGTTTAGCCTGGGTTCACTCCATGATTAATTGAATCGAGTCTATTGCATAAAGTGAGGCTTCGTTTTAACAGACTAATTGAGTGGAAATGTCCACTGATGCTAAGAACAGGTTTTCCTATCAGCACCCGAACGGGGATTTCTGTCTGATTAACTCTAGTTGCATTAAGGAGCTGGATAAACTCTGCACGTTGGATTCCTAAACTTGGATGTTCTCGAAGAAGAGGTCCCACTCTGATGGTGTATTTTCAATTTGCCATGTGTTGTCTGGAGATGCATGGGTAACCTGTGATGGATTAGCAAAATTAATCTCGGTTATGTCAGGAGCACATTACACAAGTCTCAATTGAGCTTGATGGATTTCCCCCCCCATTTATTTATTATTTCCTGCCGCGTGCCACTAAATCGGAGCCCTCTTAATCTTGTAAAGTATTGGAGCTGCATGTGGTAGAGCAGCTTACATATAAGGGTCAGCATTTCCATAATTAACCCAATTTTTCATGCTTCCTTGTGGCAGGGGCTTTAATTTATGCTGGACCAAAATTGTTTGGCAGTTGGAGGGTTTGGCTTCGCATTTTGAAGAGGAGGAAAGACCATATCAAGTAACCGAGTGTTGGAAAAGTATTCCTTTCTGAACGAAACTTCTTCGTGCGAATTAACCTTGATCCAGTCTGAATCCTTCAGAAGTTGAACTGATGAGATTTAGAACTTGTTCAGAAAATTGCTCTGATCCAATTCAAGTTTCAGAATCATAGGTGCTGGTGGAAAAGCTTGCTGAATTGCTGAACCAGGTCCTGGTTTTCCCAAATTGATGGAGAGCCATCTGATTCTGCTTCAAACTTCCAACTTCAAATCACTTGGACTTGAGTTTCCTAATAGAATTGTAGATTTGCCTTTCGGTTAAAATCTCTGAATTGAATCTCCAGATCTGTGTTCACACAGCTCTAATGCATCCTTTTGTCCCGGACCCTGAAAATCCCCCCTCCCCATTAGCATGATTCTGGGGTGACCATTCCATGCTTTGATGGTTTAAATGGGCATTCCCAAATGCCTGTCATTTCCTCTCCTCCTTAGGTGTTCCATTTTTTCTTGGGTGAGTCGGTTACAGCATCATTAGGACAACTGAACAGAGCCGTTCTTTTTAATCTTTACAAGTGTATCTAGATAAGCTGAGAGACAGGCTTGTCCTTTATAGGCACCAGAACCTCCTTCTGAAAGGACACGTCTAGGCTGCCCTTGCCCTTTCCCCCCGCCTTTGTCTTCTCCTCTGTGGTGGGTGATGCTGAATTAATGCACGAGTGAGCTCTGAATACCAATAAAGTCGCTTCACTTTTAATTGGCTTCTTAATAACTTCTAGACAAAGGCTGGAATGAAGCAGGCATTGATGGTCTGGGTGGTATAGTTGGAGCTGAAATGATGGTGACCATTTCTGGGTTCAAAGGAATCCATGAGCAGCTTCAGTAGACTTAATTTAATTTGGCCGGGGCAGAAGGAGGCAGGAATGATATTAAGGACCATTCCTGCAGCTTTGCTGCAGGATCAGCTTCATCAGGACATCTCCATTCCCCCCACTGCACATTATAGGAGAACTATGATTTAACTTCAGGAACTTGGGTACTTTCTTCCTCCTTTTTTTCCCCCCCTCTTTCATGCCATGTCTTTAGTCCGACACCTAACAGACATTGTGGACAGTGATGAATCTGATCTAATGAGATAGATTTGATTGGCTTCAAGGCACAGTTACTGTTTCTAGAGATTCATTCTATTGGCACTGCAAAAAAACAACAAAATGTTGGGAATCTTATCTTTATCTGGCTTTATTTCATTCTACCTTTGGGACTGAATAAAACAGCCCTGGTTACTCCAACAGATGACTTTCACAGGAATTGTTTGTTAACAGCCCCTTTTAGCTCCATTTCTGTTGGTGTCCGCTGTCTGTATTTGCTGTGAGAAAGATATAAGAAAATAATTCCTTGCATCTGAGACCAGTTGAATACTTATCTATATGTTGTATCAGATGTAGCAACATAACCCAAAAATAATTAAAAACCAGATTAGTAAAGTTACTGCTTACGGCACATTTCAAATGAAGGATGATAACCGTTCCTCTGATATATTTTGCCTTATATTCATAAAAAGAAGCCTCAGATTGGCAAACTCTTTTTATGTGATATTTCATAATTGGTCATTATTGCCTTGGTGATGAACAGAGTTTCATGGTTTTCTTTTCTTCTTTTTGCAAATGCAGAGCATGTATGGAAGTTTGGGGTCTGGAATCTTCTTCTTAACTACATGATGTTGACATCTGTTGGGATCCATACTCAGATAATGGATCATGGAGCCAACCTTTTTCTCTCTGACTTCCAGAGGATCACGATGGAAGAAAACTAGTCATTCCTTTTCTGTTGGCTCGTAGATCAAACTAATCAGTTTGTCAATGGGGGAAGTGGGCAGAGCGCCCAGACAGCTTGGTGAGGCATATAAGAGACAGGTACAAACCAACTACAACCTGTCGGATGATCACTCCTTATTCCCCATTGTTATTCTGTTTATGCCGAAACGAACACCAAGATTTCTGGGGAACAGCTGATCTTCTAATTGAATTGGCTCCCAAGCTGCGTTTTTTAAAATGTCCAACTCGATTGATTTTTGCTGCCCCGCATGACACCTAACCAAGTACCACTTTAGCTTATCATTACCAAGCATTTATACATCCCAAATGGCTACCTCTGTAGAATTATTTTTGCATCCCGGCAACAGATTTGTAAAACAAATGTCTGTTGCCAAAAAAAAAAAAAAGGAAGGAAGGAAGGAAGAAATTTAACTGCTGGAGCTGAGTGCATAAGTTGCAATGAATAATTAATTGGACGACAAAGCTTTCTTTCTGCTAATGGGAATACCCACAGAGAGAGAACATGGTTACATACTTTATCCCAGGGATGAGCAGCTTGGCCCAGAGTCACACCCCTGAACCCCTTTTTCGGGACCCCAGAGCTCTTCCAGCCCCAAAGGCTAAAAACCAATGGTTCTTTTTCCCATCATTTGGAGGCAGTAAGCAAATGGAAACTGTGTGCAAAACATAAGGAATAGTCAAAATAGTTTTAGGAAGGAAGGAAGGAAGGAAGGAAGGAAGGAAGGAAGGAAGGAAGGAAGGAAGGAAGGAAGGAAGGAAGGAAGGACGGACCTTAAATTTCAGACTCCAGGAAGAAAGAGGATCTTGGCCTTCTCTACAGCTCCATGCCTTTGTATCATTAGGAGCATCAGTTACAGTCTTCTCTTTTTCCCAAAAATCAAATATGGCCCCCAACTTCCGAAAGACTTCCTGCCTCTGCTTTAGGTGTGTCTATTTCTCTTTTCTGATTATGTGTATGTTACAGTAAGGAAACATTATAAGTGTCTTGTTAGCATTCAGGCTAGGATTGCTGTTGCATGTCCAACCATGTTGGCATCTTCCACAGATGTCCGAGGTGGCAGCATCGATCAGCAGGTTTAGAGGAATCCCAGAACTGCCCAATGTGTGTGAACCTGACTGTAGTGTGTGAGCATCTTTTCAGCAGAAAGAAAAGTGGGTGAGGAAGGATGAAGTGGAGTAAGGGGAATGAGGACAAGTCCAATGAAATGGACTGTTGAACTGCCCCCAGCAAAGTTTGTTACAGAGTAAAACAGGCAGATCACCATCTGTGTTTTTATCATATATGTGCATTGTGCATTTTTAAATGTAACCTTTAAAAAAGTTGCATACATTTCTTTACCTGACTAGGTGACATCATCAGTGCACCTAGCACACCTAGGTGCACCTGTTACCTAGTTGGGTAAAGAACCATCTGCAATCAAACCACCAAGCTCAGAGAGCACCAAGGACTCCACAGTTCAACCTTGAGCTACATATATTCTCTTCTGTTGATACATTTCTTTTCCCAATGTTTTTGTTTCTGTATAATTTTCCTCTAATAGATATGTGGTATCTCTCTTTCCCTCTTATGTGCATAATTTTCTTTCATTTGTGACATTTTTGTATACAGTTTAGAGCTGAGAAATATTTGGAGGCTGATACTAGCTGCAAGGTGCTTTTTTGATGTCTACACCGATTTCCTTGAAGTTAAATCCATTGCCGTGGACATTGATCACAGCAAGGGAGGGCAAGTGATGGAATGTGTGTGACGATGTCATCACACTGATACCAGGCCTGACATACTTGCATCAAACAACAGGAAGTGAAAACATGCTAGTAGCATTTGCATCATGACATCGCTGCACGTGTTGGCATGTTGACATCATTGCAGTTTGCCCATTATCTTGATGCCCTTGTTTGCGTGACTTGACTTGAGGTTCTTCTGCTTGTTTGCAAAGTATCAGACCTCTCTTGTGAAAAGAGTGTTCAGGGGAATAGTTGTGTTGGTTGATGCAATCAAATGATCCTTGGAAGATGATGTTAGATACTTCACTTCCTCTGGATTTATTTCCCACCTGAATGGAGGTGTCTGTCTGCACTGTTCTCTCTTGGGGGAGAACGTTTCAAAGCAATCCTGGAACTCCAGAACAACATATCGCTTGATCTTATAAAGTAGACGGTGCAGCTAGAATGTTACTAGTTTGATAAACAAGAATTCAATGTTTTCATTAGGCAGACCAGCTTTCTGCAAATTGGTAAGAGAGCATAAATTCTTAAATTTAGATTTTCCTAGGAGAAGAAACAAGAGAAAGATGTTGGGTTCTAATTGCCAGGACCTGCAGTTCGTGTTTAAATTCCCCTCCCTTTGTAAAGGGCCCCAAGTTGTAAAGACCCCCAAAACATGTGAGAAAAGCAGATTTTGCTTTCTGATAATGATATTTTCTTGAATTTTTCCATTTTCCCAGTGTTTTCTCCCCTCCCAGACCTTCAGATCTCTACCTTACTTCCTTCAGTAGCTTACAAAAAATCTTCAGCTAAAATCTAGGATGATGGCAGTTTTAAGAAATGCATAAAGATTACTGTGTCAAGACGGCAATTGTCTTGGCAAAGCACTTCTTGAATTACCAATCCCAACAAATGTATAGGTGGGAAGAAAAGAATAAAAAGTTTGCCACTTCCTTTCTTCCCCACCCATCTTTTTAATATAAAAGCAATATGTCTCCATCTGGAGAAAATGTTCTTAAACCTTCTACCAGCTGTGGGCAATTTTATTCTGCTACTAGAAATAAAACATCAGCTGGGTGGCCTACCACCTTAAGGAATTCATCTCCTTCAGATGCCCTTTTTCATTTCTGCTCTGGCTTACTCAACAGTCATCTTTTGCTGAGAAGTCTTTAACAAAACAATCATCCCTTCATCTAGGGCTTGTAGCTGTTTCCCCAAACACCCCAATAACCTTTTCCAAGAAGAGCACTATATGTGTGCACACGTGTGTATTTCTGTCCTGTTGCCCCCTGAGCAGACTGTCAATACTTAGAATTCTCTGAACCAGACCACACTGTATTTTTCTTGATTGGAATCTGTGTAGTAATTCTCGTGCTTGGGCAAGGCACAATTAAATCAATTTTAGACATTGTGGTACAAGGCATTAACTTCAAATAGCCTACAGGAAAAGGCTCTTGATTTTCAATTTGTTTGCCTCTGGCCACTCCAAATCCGTGTGGGGGCAGCCTTACGTAACTCTCCAGATCTGTTCTTAATAGAAGTAGGATCTAGCAAATTGCAGGAAAAGAAGCAGCTGTAAAAAATTCTAGTACTCCACAAGCATTTTCTGCAACCTTCTCAGTCTTCTGCTTTTCATTCATATATATATATATAATCTCCCTCCCAGCATTTTTTGCACATCTGTTCACATTCGCTTGGAATGTCTGTTGCTTTTAGTTACCCTGGGAATGTCCGAGTGCAGCCAAATCTGACTGGCTGCACATCTTTATAATGCCATCCCATTCCCAGGGTGTTCCTGGTTGGGTGGGATCTTTTTTGGGACACATTGTGGAAGGATGCAGAAGAAGCTGCCGCAAGGCAGGCAGAACGATGCTGAAATTGCAGCTGCCAGAAGAAACTATGGAGCTGCATAGAATATTTAAAGAGGAACAAATATGTGCAGAAGATATTTGACAGGGAAACAGTTCGGTTCACCAAGATTTCTGGATTTTGCCCCACTATTGCAGAAGGGTGAAATTTTAGCTGCAGTGCATTCTTTTAAGGAATAAAGAAGACACGCACGCCCTGTCGGTGTGTGCAGGACTATTCAAAGTTTTGTTTCACAGCCATATATTTCCACTTAATTCCCTACCTTTTGTATTTTTACCAGTGATGCAGATGTCCAGTCGACTGCTTCAGAGCAAAGTGGAGCTTCTACTGAGTAACTGTTGTCGGGCAACCTGAATAGAAGTTTTTCTTCCTCTCCTCTTCGCCATGTATTTGGAGGGCTGTGTGGCTGAGAATATCCTACTTCCAGTGCAGGAGGTTGAACTTAAGTTCAGCAGTCACTCAGAAGAACAGCTTCTTGAGTGTGGGAAGAGTGCGAGGGAATATACAAGCAAATAGTTCGGTACTGCCTTGGGACAGATAATCCACCTGATTGTATTCTGTGCACAATTTCCTTCTTGCATTAGCGTCAACCCCTAGCAGCCACTCACAACCAAGAAAGCTAGATTTCCATGGAGTCTTATTAACCAAATGTATTGAAAGGGAAAAGGGAGGGTTAGGTTACCACAATCTTGGCAACTGGATATATTTACTTTAGCAGTCCATTTATCTCTTAAGTCCATTAGATCGGGGACTGCTTGATCCTCCGCCTAACTGTCTGTTGCTGCCAAAGGAGGTGGCCAACTGTTTTTCTATTAAAAGAGGAACGTGGAGATGTTCTGAACGGGTGATACTTTGCAAATGGTTATCCTGTCCTCACCCTCTGAGAGGTACATTGCAGTTATTCACCTTAGTGACTTTCTCCTGCATAAAGTGACCCAGAGCTCAGCTGGTTTGCGATGGCCAAAATTTGGTGACATTGTGCTCTCAAAATCTGAGGGAAAAGTACTGAGGGTCTCAGCTCCAGCTAAATGCGTCATGGCACCAAGACCTCCTTCACCCTTGCCATCTTAAGAATAAATAAATAAAGGAGTTAGCTGCACCTCCTAACCAGCTAAACATTGTCCACTCCTAATTGAAGCACTGGCCTGTATGTCCAAAGACGCATCTCTGTGTACAAATCAGTATAGGCACATTTCAACTCATCATCACTAGCTTCAGTTCTTTGATTTGGTGCTGCATGAAGACCTCCTTATTGCAGCTGGCTGACAACCCCCTTCCCTTGACTGCAACTTGCAACTGAGGCTTCTGTTGAGTTTCACCTTGTGTACCTTGGCATCCCTCTATGACCCCAGCATGGCTGGCTGGGGAATTCTGGGAGTCGAAGTCCACGCATCTTAAAGATGCTAAGGTTGAGAAACACTGCCCTAGACTAACAAAATGGAAAACAGTACCTTGTGAGACCCTACTACGTAAGGAGTTAAGAAGCCCTTTATGTGGCTTCTTAAAATGCCAATTATTGGACAGAAAGTTGCTAGATTTTCAGGCCTTCTGAATAAGAATCATGCTGATTTAGACCCCCACTGGCTTGAGATCCAGGGGACCGAAATGGAACCCCCTTTTGCAGGCAAAGCATGTCCAGCTTCTTGGCCCACAGCCTGCAGTATTGATATGGATGCACTTCCTTGCCAGGCAGCCAAGCCTGGCTCCAATCCAGTGTTAATTTGCAAGTGGGAATCAATGGTAGCCATGAGGGATTCTTTCTGGTTTGCTCCTTGAGCTAATTCCTTCTCAAACCAATGCATTGCCACCGTTGCTGTGGAGCTTGTGCCAAGAGCTGGCAACGCATTGCCTGTTGTGGTTTAATTTGACAAGGAGCATCAGCTCCCAGGTGCTTGGACACGCTTTAGAAGAATGCCTAGAAGGATATTGCTAATGTCAACAGCGTGAGCAGGAAACATCTAATGTCAAAGGCCAGTGGCTAAACTGCTGGAGGGCAACAGGGAGACTCTTCCATAACTTCATCCAAGGAGACCTTTAGAACGTTCATCAGAACTTGCTGGTAGGCTTGCAAGAGGAGGAAACATCCTGTTCTAAGTGCCACTCAGCTGTGCCTCAGACTTCCTCCTCGTTCTGCTGGAACGAAGGAGAAGTCCCTGGTGCCTGTGTGTCATGGATTTTCCACAATGGTGAAAGGGAAAACCAGGGAGAGTTGTTGTTGTTTTACTTCACACGAAGGAATGAGTACACAATTGCAGCATTTCAGCAGTAAAGCTCAAACCCACTAAGCCTCCAGCATTTAGTATTATCCTTTATTCCCTAACTTCATTATAATATTGCTAAGGATGTTATTTTTTATACCGATTGTTTATGTATGTGTTGGTTTTACTGGACTGTTGTAAGCCGCCCAGAGTCGCTTTTCTGAGAGATGGGCGGCTATACAAATTGGATCGATCAATCAGTAATAAAATAAATCATGATCAGGGGCAGATTGTATGTCATGCACAATCTGAAAAAAACCCTTGAGCATGAATACTAGCTCAGCTTACTTCCTTCAAACCTGTCTAGAACCAGTTTGAGACTCTTGTGGTTACCAGAGCTTGACAGAGTAATGGGTCAAAGATCGTTCACCTCTAAGTAGGTTATCCAAGTAGGCTATTTAATATGGCGCTCTGTCTCAGACACGTAGCAAGGCAGTCAAGCAAATCACAGGAAGCCAAGGTCTTATATTACCGTAGGAGTTCACCTCTAAGTCAGCACTTTTAATTTACCCTTCACACTCCCTCCTTTCCTGCCTTTAAAAGCAGGACGACCATGAACATTCACAAATTGGACATATATGTGTTTTCTACTTTTTTAGTGGAATATCCATCTAGGTTTTTAGCAATGCCCCTGTCGGAGAGGAAGATGGAGGTCATCCGTTCAAGAAAGAGCAGGTGGAGGTGGGTAAGCTGCTTAATCAAGGTTTTGTGCACTGTATTATACATCAATTGTACATACACACGCATCAGATGCCATTGATTAGAGCACAGACACCACCAACCCGCCCCCCTCCCCCCAGCAGCTAAGAGTAGGGGCTTCTCAAGGACTGTGGGCAAGAAGTGAGTCAATTGTCTCGTTGGCAAGCTCCTCAATAAAAGTTACCACAAATGTAAACTTGGAAACATCTGTCTTAGTAGTTCTTTGCCCATTCTCCTTCATGGCTTGCTTTATTCCAGTTCATTAAGTTGGTTTGCTTAATAAGGAAATGCTGTCTCCCCCACCCACCCCCATTTTCCAATATCAGGAAATGGCTCAGACCTGCGTCAAATGAGATCAAAGCAGGAGGATCCAGTCACTCTTCCATTTCTTTCCTGCGTCTCTAACCCTCCCAGCTCGTTCCCAGCCTTTTTCCCTTATGCTGTCAGTTCCCAATTCCTCTTTTATCCACTTAAGGAAGCACATTTTTAGACTTTAGGTCCTGAATAAGGGGAGGAAAAGATTTCTGTAAAGCTACTGAGTCAGGGTTGAAAATAGCAGGTGAATTGAATCACTGCCTTTGCTCATCCAGGATGAACAGAATCAAACTATATTTTGCATGATAGAAAATAAATACAAAATGTAGAGCAAAGAGGCGCCACATGGGGAAACCGTGACTAAGGTATTCTTAGGGGAAGGGAAAAAAAATCACTAGCTTTTAATCTCTGTGCATTTGCAACTTGCAGACTGTAAAATAGACCTATTTGGCAGAACGGTTGTCAAGATTTTTGAGATGAATGGCGGCAAAGGGGTTTCAGCCTTGCAAAACTCCATTTCCAATCGGGCTTGAGTACATTATATACCTAGAATCATAGAATCATAGAATCATAGAATTTTGGAGTTGGAAGGGACCACATGGATCATCTAGTCCAACCCCCTGCAATATGCAGGAAACCAATTAAACCATCCCCGAGAGGTGACTGTCCAGCCTCTTCTTAAAAACCTCCAGAGATGGAGAACTCACAACCTCCGTAGGTAGACTGTTCCACTGTTGTACAGATCTAACCGTCAGGAAGTTTTTCCTTATATTTAAGTGAAATCTAGGTAGCTGCAGTTTGTACCCATCTCCAATCATTATTCAGCATTTATTCTCTTTAAAGTCTGGAGGGGTGGGGGAGTGAATTTCTAGCCACTGTAACTTAGGACAATGTTCCTATTGGATTTTAAAGGGTCCAGTTGTCACCCTAGCTATTTTTTTGGCCTTCTGAAGCAATTTGTTATAATGAATTGTACAGTTGCCCGGAATTATCTTACTTTAGGATCCTTGGATAGCTCACGAAGAGCTAATGAAACTGAAAACCCATGAGTAACATTAACAAATCACTCCTGGGGAGGGGGGTATTTTTCCTGCTAATCTAGCCTGCCCGTTTATTAAAAATAAGCTTTCGTTCTGTTTCAACAATAGAGTCTTCATCACATTAGACCTGACACATCCCATTTGTAAATATGTATTTCCTCCGTCGGTTCCTAATAAATCTTTGCGAATCTATAACCCCATTGATACAGATGTAACCATCTCATTCGTCTTTCCTCGTTTTCACCTTTGTTTATTATTGACTAATTGCCTGCCAGATTGAAAATATGACAGAGGATGCTATGTCTGAGTAGCTGATTTCCAACTAGCGTTAAGTAGAAAGCACTTCCAGTTGTCGGCAAATCGAAACAGGACAATCATATGTTTGGATGCTGGGTTATGGTTTGAGAAGTGGCAGGGGTAGTTTAAAGTGGAGGTCCCCACCCACCTCTTTCTTCTTTTCCCTAGTGCCATTTTTGGGGATGAATGGGTTCCCGCAAACTTCTTGCTGCTGTTTATTAACGCACTGGCAGTTAGAGTTACAACAAACAGGGGGAGGGAAGACAGATTTTAATACACACTGAGAGAGGATTTAAGAACCCCAAAAGGGGGGCAATTAAAAAAAAAACAAGCAATAAAAAGATAGTTCAGTTCCTCTGAAACAGCTTGACAAATGATTTTTCTTCTTGGAGACTGGGTGTGTGAAGGCTGGGGTGCTAAAGCCATGCTTTCCTTCTCTGTGCCAGAAGCGTTGGGTGTCTGATGTCACAAATGGGTGAGTTGGACTTCCTGAGGTCTACATGCCCTCAGTGGTAATTTGTTGGGAGCTGTGTGCGAAGGACCCGAGTCTGCTGGCCTTTTGCAAAGCTCTTCCCCCTGGCACTGGCACTGTTAGTTGTGGGGGCCCTGGTCTGTCTGTGGTTGATGATTTTGTGTTCTTCCTGAGCCTCAATGTGGTTTTATTTGCTTTTTCTTGGTTTAATAGGATGCTTTGTTTTTATTCTGTTTGTTGGCCAGAGTTTCTTGCATAGATGGGTGGCCATATTAGATATATAGATAGGCTATTTTTCTTTCTGCCCTCTTATTTTCCTCCCTCTCTTCCTTTACTCCTTCCCCATTTGTGTTAGAGAGCTCAGCTGATCAGTTGAAATTAGGACTGAAGGCTTCCAATGGCTCTCAAACTGCAGGTTGCCAATCTGTGTTCTGTTGAAAGGGTTGTCAGAGGACAGTGCTCTAAATCCTTTTATTTTATTCTACTTGATTTATTTTCTGAGCTTTTTATGTTCCTCCCATCCAGCAGGACCCTGAGCGGCTAGTGCTCGCTACTTACAGTAAAAATATGAACGTACAAAAATAGTACAATCAGATAATGAACTACAGTGAGAACAATATAACAGAAGTTGGTACGAAAGGAACAAAAGCTGCTGAAAGCCAAAACACACCAATATAACCCAGGGTGGGAGTTCAGATTGATACCATTGTGGGACCTTTTTGAGAAGCTGGGTTTTAACAGTTCTCTTAAAATTCAACTGAGTGGGGGGGCTGGTCTGGTCCTTGCCAGAGTTTCAAAGAAGGAGGGATTCAAAAGATGCAGATTCCTTCGGCCCAGTAGATGACAATTCCTGGAGTAAATTTACTTCTGCTCAACCAATGAGTTTGTCATTACAGTCCCATAGATATCCAGCCTGATTCAGGTTTATAAAGATATAAAGCAAAGTTTACAGACAATGAACCCTTAGGAGAAGCATTATGGGTCTTGGGATTGCCCCTCTACAGTCTGTAGAACCTGGTCTGAAGAACTGCTAACAACTCACCTGATTACAGTTTTCTCCATCAAGATTAGTTCTCTTGCGTTTCTCTTCCACTTCAACGCCTGTGAATTAGCCTAGGCACATTTAATGCAAGTTGGCAATCTCCAGGTAACTGGTTTTTATCTTTGCCTGCCTGTCTTCCTGCTTTCCTTCCTGGCATTGTGTAAGTGGACACTCAAGATGGTATTGGAATTGGTGGTGGGAAAATGTTTTTTTTTTTCTCAAGGCATTCAAGGGCAAACTGGATCTCCATCTGCCAAGGAATGTGGTACCTTCTTCCTCACTGGTAGAACCTGCGTAGACCAAGAGGTTGAATGAGATGTTCATTCAAGACCCCTTCCAACTTTGTCCCTGGGTTATACATGGTACTCAGTGATGTGATTAATTTGGTTTTAGCTTAGAGTGCCGAAGCTCAGGGCATTCATTTCTTTCTACCCTAATTTCTTACTGATGGTAGAATGAGACCTTTTTTGTCTTCTGATGTGAGCCTTTTCTTCAAGCAAGTGTGGAATGCAATTAATTAATGGATTCACCCCCACCCCCCACCTGCCTTAATTAACACACTGCATAAATACATGGCCAAGGTCAAAAGCTCTCATTGGCCTTTAAAAGGCTGCAGAGAAAGAGAGTTTGTGGGCTGTCGCTACTGAGGCTGAGTGTCCCTTCTGAGAGGCAGGTGGGTTAGGTTCTTGACAGCCCTTTTGTTCCTAATCAATGGGAAATTAATTGGTTTCTTTTAATGGGGAAGGAACCGGGAACTCCCTACAACCTGCTGCATGGGATGTGTGCAGCTGGGTTTGCTTCAGGCCAAAAGATTGTCGGCAGTTCTCTCTGCCTTTTGTCAGCAGACAATGGTTGACTTTTAACCAAATCATTGGTGTTCACCAATGCTTGTCTTTGGCCACAGTTCAGATGTGTCTGATGACTGGGTGGGAAGGAGGAACCAAATAATCCTTTTTTTTCTTTCCAATCATTTTTACGAAGAGCAAGTTTGGAAATTGTGAGTCATCTGTCATACGCAGCTGTCTTGTGTCCCAAATGACAGACTGTTTAGTATTATGTATACATGGAATTAGCTCCTATTTATCTCAATGGACACATTTCTTCCCCCCAAAACAGCACTTGATCAGGGACAGGCATCCCCAAAATTAGAGTGTATGGTTATGAAACTTACTGATGAGTTTCCATTTCTCCTCTTGGTGGGGTTGTCCCTTTATCTGTCACCCATCAATCTGGCCACTGTACTATCCAGACCATATTTTTCCAAGCACTGGATTTTAGCGCTGGTTTCTTGGTTTTGGACATTAAATCTGTACCACAGGTGGCAAATTCTGGCAAAACCCCGCTTTGTGTCCCTTGCTTTAACTTGCTTAACGAGGCCCTAATTTGACTCCATTTACTCCAATTAGTTCAGTTTGGTTTTGTTTACTTCAGATGTTTGATTAAACTTTGCTTAAAATGGAACTAATCAAAGGAGCAGTTCAACTTAGTTAAACAAGCAAACTAAGCAAATTAATGCTTAAGCTGAAGCAGATGCTCTGTTTCGATTGTTCTCGCATTGGCAAGGAACTCCAAAGAGGAAGAGGATTAGGAGAACAAAGACTGCCACGGCTGGGAGACCTGGTTCAAATTTGCCTGGGTTCACACAACATGTCAAGCTAGTTGAGGCTCAGTGTGTTATGGAAACCAAGCCAATATGCTTGATTTAAAATTCAGGCAAATCCATGTCATCGGGTTAACTCAGTAAGATTTTGTTCAGTAAATACATAGTGTGTGAACCCAACCCTTGGGTGTGCTGAAAAGTTGCAGTTACGCCATCTTCTTCAAAGGTGGGGAAGAAAAGAGGTTGATGAGTGATTTCTTTAAGAAAGAGATGTGGTGGATTTGAACTCGGGAGCCCTTAAAGGCTGTGGAACTCTGCGCTTGGGCTCTATTGTGACTTTTCACATTATATATCTTAGTAACGTGCATTTAAATGCTGATAGTTAGAAATGCAGGGGAAAAGAAGATACTTTGCCTTTGTTCACGGGTGGTCTATTCTATTTCACATGTGCCTGAGTGGAAACGTGATACAGAAGTGGAAAAAGAAGGATTTTAATTCACATCTTCCATGCTGGACCCAGGCACAGTTTGATGTTTGATTGGTGTCCTGAGTTATAACTGTCACAAACATCAAATACCCATTCTGAGGCAGAGGGATAAATATATTGCTTTATTCTCTCTCTTTCTTTTGAGTGATTTGTTTTATCTCCAGGCAAATATCATTCTCTGCCTCTTGGAAGCTCTTTTCTTTTCTTTTCTTTTCTTTCCTGTTGCTGTGTTGGTTCTTTTGGTTTTGCTAAGGTCTAAAAGGAGATAAAATGCAGTGCCTCATTTAAAAAACAGGCCCTTGAGACAATAGAAAAAAAAACTTGATGGAATAAGAAAGGAAGGAAGCAGATGGTTAAGCGTTAAACTGCACTCATACTACAACATCTGGCAAAATACTGCACCTGTACATGTGCCAAAATACATCTGAAGAGCATCCTGATTTAAATAACATGTTTTTCATTTGAGAACAATTAACACCAGTATTTGCATAGTATGAACTGTGGAACTCATCCACATTATATGTGTGCAAGAAGAAAAGGGACGTGGAGCCAGTGGGTTCTTTACTATGAAAGGTGAGTACGTCCATGATACTTTCATCCACCAAATCTTCTCTGTAGCAGGGAGGTGCACCAGGTTGCATGCAACCTGCTGCAACTCTTTAAAGCAGCCATGTCTTTTCCTAGGATCATGCATCTGCCACGTGTTTTGAGGCAAAGGCACAGCCATGTTCAAGAGTTGCAGGCAGCCATGTCTCACAGAAGGATGATTTTGGAATCAAATCTGAAGCCCTCTACAGCTGTATTTTTTCATTTGTATTGAATCTAGTAGATACATTTCTCTGCTAGCCTGGAAATTAAGATCTAATACTGCAAATGGGGTAGGCATCTCTAGGGACAGGACAAATTGAGTGGCTCCCAGACTGTCTGGATTGCTGGTTGAAGTCCATCCTCAACCATGGAAGCTCCTTCAATAACTTTTGGATGGTCAGTGTCTCCCAGCCTGACCTACTTCCCAAGCTAGCTGTAGTCAGAGGAATTTGGAAGAGGGAGTGCTATGTAGGCTGTCTTGGTCTCTTGGAGGAAAGGTGAAATATAAATCAAATGAAGATAGAGACCATCTGTTGTGGTTCCTGCATTGGGTAGAGTTGCACTAGGCGATCTCCAAAGTCTCTTCCAACCCTTCCATTATTTGATTCAGTGGGTGGATGATATAGACAGATAGACAGACTGGGAAGGGAAGCTGTAGAAATTGGTTGCTTTGGTCAGGCTGGCATGCCATCAAGCAGTTTAGGTGATGGTCTTGGAGGCAAATGTTAGACCATGCTGGCTGGGGAATTCTGGGAGTTGAAGTCCACACATCTTAAAGTTGCCAAGTTTGAGAAGCACTGTGCTAGACTGTAATTGAATCCTAACTTCACAGACTGAGTTCACCCATTAAGCTATGCCATGACTTGTCATAACCTTGGTTTATCAATTTAAGACCCAACTGGCTGGAATACAATATGCTAAATTCACAGACCAAGGGCTGAGAAGCTGATTTCTAATCTGGTCGCACAGGATTCATGGTTATTCTCTCATTTTCCCCTTATAATCCCTTCTCCCTGAACAATGCATGGGACATCTTTTAAATCTGTGGAATCTCCCTTTGAATTTATACCTGCGGTTTCTGCAAGACATTCTTTATTCTTAGTCATTCAGCTGAGAAATAGACAATCAGAACCAACTCATCTTGAGATGTGAGTCCTAATGGCCATGATCTAGTTCTTGGGCCTCCGCCTCACTTTCGCAGAGAAAACTTGGTCATCTCGAGCTGTGTTGCAATTTTGGTAGTCTAGCTCACCTCCTGATAAACTCATTATATTTGTGAATCTGAAAATGACGGTTGACTGAAGAAGTACATTCTTTTTTTGGAAAGTCTATTTCCCGCCCCCAATTTGTTTTTATTACAGTTTTCTCGCACGTAATACAGATGGCAGCTGTTTTCATTGGGATGTTTGCGTAGTTTTAACAGAGTGTTTAGACAGACAAAGTGGTGTGCAGGGAGGAGGAAAAGCACAGAAATTCCCTTTTTCTTTTCTCTCACTTTTATGACTTCATTAAACACTCGCTTGGCATAATCCCCATTCCGTGTCTTAATAAATGGCTACATTTTTAAAAAGCAACATCATATCTTGATTTTAGATTAGTTAATATATTTGTGTTTTACAGCAAAACTGGATTGACATACTTGGCGTAGCTTGTGTATACAGCATTTATTGAATAATTTGAATAATTGGCTGGGTTCCCACAACACTCTAAATCTTTGCTTGTGGTTTACAAACACAATGCCTGAGTTCAGACAACATGCAACTGGAAGCAAAGAAACCGAACGATGCCTGAAAACACAATGTGTGAACCAAACCTTTGAAAAAGAATTATTCATATGGTTCACACATCTGTTGGCTTATTGCTGGTGTAGCCAGAACCCTTCCCACAATTATGGTTTCCCATTACATAGTAAAATCTTGGATTGCAAGTAACTTGTTCTGCGAGTGTTCCCCAAGGTGAGCAAACATTTCTAATAAATGTTAACTTGATAAGCGAGCGATGTCTTGCAATACGAGTAGTATGTGACGCCGAACGTCACATGATCACAACTGAGCCAATGGTGGTTCTCTCTCTCACTGCGGGATTGTGGGTGATCGTCTCCCGTGCTAGTGATAGTGAAAGTCGTCCTACACAATAACCCTCCTCTCTCTTGTCTCCCTCACACCAGCCACGAAGGTTTTCAAAGGTAAGTGCAGGTTAATTTGTTTTATTTTTCTTTATATTTTTTATTTTCTTTATTATTTTGTATTATATTACAGTATTGTAATCATTTTTATATGAATATTTTTGCGTCGTGGAACGAATCATCTGAGTTTCCATTATTTCTTATGGGGAAATTCGCTTTGATATACGAGTGCTTTGGATTGCAAGCATGTGTCCAGAACGAATTGTGCTTGCAAACCAAGGTTTTACTGTATATGAACACAGCTTTGATCTGCTGATCAGTGACTTATCAAACTTCAATCGCCAACTTGCATGTGAGATGCCATTCTGTGAAAATTTCCCGTCTCTACCAGAACCCTGTTTCCTGGTGTGGTAATTTTTCCCTTGGTGCAGCCTGGATGGAAGGTTGGACAGAGCAAATACATTAAAAGGGCTTAGTTGCTTTGTCCCCATCTGACCTTCCTTAAAAAAGCAGTTTTTGGAAATCTTTCCATGTTTCCTTGAGAGTTCCACTTTCTCTTTCCAAGTCAGCAGCTGTCAACCCAACCAGGTAGAGTTGACTAAGAAACCAAGGCCGTGTAGGTCAGGACTACTTTTATTGTATCAGCTTTAGTAATAGCATCTTGCAAGTCTGAATGTGCCTCCCCTCCCTTTATCTTTGGGTGAACTAGGGAGGAGCTGTCTGAGACTGTTTCTCAAGTTATTTTCTTGGCCCAGGCTCAAGCCCCTCTTATCTGACCATTGCCTTGATAGCAGCTCTTCTCTTATCCTTCAAGACCATTCTCTCTGCCCTCTACTACAGCATCTCAGGGCTGACCCAACCCCCTGCTAATAGCAGGAATTACTGCACTACGTTCTTAATTGTTTCCTCCTGCCCTTTCTCTTTCACTTCTCAGTGGATTCCCAGTGGCCCTGTACATATAATGAATTTCCCTGCCATTCACTCTATTCTCTGGATAACTGCTCTTCACTGACTAGCCTCCCTGGGTTTGTGGGAATTTATGGAGGCCTTCAAAGGCAGTGAGGGATCTCCAAAGAGAGTTAGAGAAAGCAGAGCAGCAAAGGAGACTTTGCCAAAGGGAGCGAGAAACCAGCTGCAGAGAACTGGGTCTCCCTCTCATCTTGCATCCATTCCCCAACTCAGCAGAGGCAAGTTGTGTTCTGTTCCTTGTGAATCCACCCCTTCAGTTCAGCCAGGGCCCTTCCACAATTCCTTTTCCATTTTCTAGCCTTCCCAGTCTTGCCCTGGAATTCTCAGGTGGCCCTAAAACTAGGTAACTTTGACTTTGCTTGTAGCTGTCCAGTAGCTAAAGAATGACTTTGCCTTGCTATGGACTGAAGCATTATGTATCTGGATATCAGTGATCAAATCAAGGCAGGGTCTGTTGTTTGGTTGTTGATCATTTACATTTCTAAGGCCACTCCACTCATCAGTGACTCTGGGTGGCATACAAAATTAAAAGCAAAGGTGTAAAATAACAGAGCTAGACAGAAAAGAATCACGGTCATCTTGGTGCCTAGATACCCACTTGAAACCTATGAAGGCCTGATGTAGGGAACTCCCACATAGGTGAAGATCACATAGGACACACATTGATATAAGGGTCACAGTTTTACCAAAGATAGGACACCATGCTGTAACCTTTTGGCAAATGCATCCAGAGGCTGTTGGCAGTGGAGGGGGATTCACAAAGCTAGAATCCTCTGAAAAGTTAATTTGTTCAACCCAAGAGCTGGATGCTTGCATGAGTTCCAGAGAAACGCTTCTCTAAATGTAGTTATTTGGTCACCGAAGTTTCCCTTTGGAAAAGAATTTAATGACCTGCCAATTTATAATCTGCTCCTTCTCTACTTGGAAGGCGACTCGGTTCTAATAAGCTTTTGGTTGTAGAGGAGAGCTGAAGTTGAGAAGCATGGTATCTGTAAGTGTTGATAGAAATGTATTGGCTTAATACTTCTCAAAGTGAAGGTGTGGTTGGCACTGACCCATTTCAGTATGCCAAACACCGAAGTGCTTAAGTCTTTGATTCATATCCGTCTAGTCCGACTTTGTAGAAGAAAGCAGAAGGCTTAAGTTGGCAGACTGACTTAAAGCAAAAAAATCCATTCTGGGCAGAGCAAAGGAGGGTTGTGCCAATTGGCCAGTGTGCTCCCTGCTGTAGTTTTCTTCCTTGCAAAATATTCTTGATGGCCAAGAAAGGGAACACCAGCCCAAATCCAGGGCAAAGATATTTTTAAAAGTGCAAGGAACCCTGCTTATTTTTCTTTGTCCTTCACTGAAGAAATTAAACTTTTTAGTAAGAAGCGTCTTGGCTGACAGTTTTAGGAAATCCGGGTGTTGTAAACATGAGTAAAATTCCTTTATTTTGGCAAGCGCAGGTGGGCAAAGTTCAAGAGTGCTAATTTAGATACATTTATTATGGCACACGGTTTCTCAAATTCAATTAGAGCTTTTGGATGGAAACATGGATTGCAGTTCCGGTAAAGAGGACCTTTATTTTGTATTGTAGTTTAAAGGAAAACAAAGTGGGAGACAAGAGGTGGCCCCAAGTCCTTGATATAAGATGGTTCAACATCGCCAAGAAAAACACTACTTCTACAGGCTGGACAGTATCCAGCATTTACCTGTCCTCTGAACGTGGGGGGGCTAGAATTCAGAAAAAAATAAAAACCGCATCCAGGTTCACAGCAACTGAAAGTGCAGGATGACTCTGCTGTCCTCTTGACTCTGTTTAGCTATCCATTCATTTTCATTCCAACTCTAATGCTTTTTTATTGGAAGGGGTGGGGAGGAAGTGGGAAGCTGCTTCTGTTCTGAAAGGCAGCGATTATGGCTTTAAAAATAAATAAATAAATATGTAAAGCCATAATCACTGCCTTCCCAAATGCTTCATCCTCACAACTAAACACACGCTTCCACCCTTCTCATGAATTGAACTTTGCAGCATCCCTACGAAGGAGAAATCCTGCAAGGAAGGGGATGGAAAGGAATAGCTCACAGCATGAGGTTTTTCTCGGAATTTCTCACTTGAGAAAAGCCCCACCAGAGAGGAGAAATTGGCTTAAGTTTCAAGAGTTGTCAGGCATTGGCATTCCAGTTGGCATTGGAAGCTTGAAGAAACAAGATAGCTTCAAAAGAAAAAAAAAAAAGGAAGTAAGGAGAGGGAGAAAGAGAGAGATCAATCTAAGATCTGGACGGAAAAAGATTGCATCTTCTGTTAGGTGCCTCGTGTTTCTAGAATTATGCCATTTGTATAGAATTTGGTAAATTGCATTGACAATAGGTAGCAGGTTGAAAGAACATGAGTGGTCCCATTTTTATTCTCTCCCCCACCTCGCCAATTCCACCCTGTCATTGGGGTCTTGCTTCCTATGAGTGAGATTTGGCATACTTGTATTCACTAAGTGGTTTTGATTTCCATCTGTCAGCTGCCAAGATGGGTGAGGAGTTGACACCCACCTTTATAAACTGCGAACATTTCACTAGTGTGACAACCGTGTTAAGGATGTCTAACATTCTGGGTGATCGGCTGCAAACCAGCCTTGTCCCAACCTGGTGTCTTCTACAACTCCCATTTCTCCTTAGCCAACATGATCATTTGTGAGCACCATATGGGTGCTCTGTAATTCAGTCTAAATCGGACCTGTGTCAGTGTCCAGGATTTTATGTCATATTCCATTCTGTGGTTTGGGTGGTGCCTATGTGGCTGTTTTAATTGCAGGAAAATCCGTCTTGCTTTGCATCATTCTGTGATATGCAGGAACTCCCCAACATGCTAGCAATTAGCAGACCGCACCACTGCCCCATCTGTGGTGTGGCAAAATCCACTTTGTTGATTTAGCCCCATCCACTCCCACTGAAACCCGCATCAAACTTATTTTACATCCTTCTCCATCTTAAATCCATAGTATCATAGAACTGGATAATAGGAAGGGACCACAAGGTCATCTAGTCCAGTCTTCTGCAGCGTGCAGGAAAACTGATTCAACCATCCATGAGAGGTGGCTGTCCAGAGATGGAGAACCCCAGTGCTTTAGGCAGACATTGTACAGACTATACATAACCTTTTCTTCCACCTGAGCCACCTTTCTTCTGGAAATTCTGCACTGAAATTAAAGGAATTTGGGGGGAAGAATCCCCTCTTCTTCTGAGAGTTGTTCTATAGCCTGTTCTCCAAGTGATTGTAATTTAAAACAACAACACCTCTCAAGCTGTCCAGTAGCAAAGGGAGTTGATGCTTTTGTGTGTGTGTGTGTGTGCGTGCATGCGCGCGTGTGTGTCTTTCTCTGTGTACGGCTCTTGCAAATGTAATAAAGAGCTGGAGGGTTGGTACAATGAAGTAAGTGATTTCTTGGTGACCTGTGGGAATCTCCCCCTTGCTTCCTCTGTTGATGTGAGTTTGCATTGAATAGTAATGAATATATTATTCATTGCCACCCACTAGGGAGAGCATTGTGGCAGTTCGAGCATAGATCTGTAACAACAATATTGCAATGAAGAAATGGAAAGAGAGGGAGGGAGGGAGGGAGAGAGACAAGGAAGCTGTTCAACAAGATTGAGAAGTCTGATAGTTGCTCCTTCAGGGAGGAATATGTGAGATACATTTCAAACAGGGAGCGAGAAATCTGTGCTTACCACTTTGGGGAAGTGATGCATTAAACTGTATTGGTGGAAGGTTTGTCTTTCTCTTGCTTTATTCAATGGGTGGCCCTGAGAACAAGATTACTCTGAAAAGCCTGGCATGACAGCTGGTGCTCTGAATCAAGTAACCCTTCCAGCTGACCAGAGGCGGGGTTAGCCCCCGAGGATGAATCAAATAGGTGGGTTGGAAATTGTCACGTTCTGCTCATGAGGTTTTTCCACCCCGATTCTGCAGACCTGCGTTTTTACCACTGAGGGCTGGAAGAAGATTAGGGCTGATGGAAATTCCCCCACCCCAGAGATCTTTTCGAGTCAACTGAAAGAACAGTAGCGTAAATAGATCAGGGTATTATTTATGGTAAGCCACATGGCCTCTACGTTTCGGAGATTTCTTGGATGATGGGTTCTTAAGGAACTCACCCAATAAGCCCAGTTGCTCAGCTGCTCCTTTGGGGCATAATTTAGAACGATAAGGGAATTAATGGCATGCTTCTTAGGTTGTGGCACATGTGTGCGACAGTAGCACATGAGAACAAGGAAGCCCCCAAAAAGAGAGGTTGTAGGAGTTGGCAGGGCCCCCTACAGGTATGGAAGCCTTGCAGCTTCTTGATGATGGTTTTCCTCTGGGTGCCATGATTTTGTAAGGCACCTTTGGAAGTGAGGTGGGTGAGAAGGAAGGTGGCCTTTTCAGTGGCAATTCTTCCATTGATCAAATAAATGACTATCCTGGAAAAGCTTATCTGATGCCACATTCTCTGCATTTCAAGATGATGTTTTGTCCAAACGGTTCCGACTTTTGTTCCTTAAGTGAACCAAGATTGGATGAGAATTTTGACATAGAGGGCCTCAGCTGTTGGTTTTTCTGGTATATTACTTTGATTACCACTATCTTTATATTTTTGAAAAACACTTTCCGACTTACTACAATACTGAATGTTTATGATGTTTTAAATAGTTTTCTTTTATTGCTAATCACTGTGAATATTTCGGTTTAAACTCAGCAGTGGAATAATCAGGTGGAGAGATGGGTCAACATATACTTGAGCCTAAGGCTAGTCAATTCTTGAAATTAATGATTGCACCAAAATCTGGATCCAAAATACATTCTGGAGATTGTACAAGCCAATCTTGAAACATAGAGTACAATTAAAGGTTTTCCCCGGGGAGCCTGCTTCCAAAGACACTTGGCCCAACGTTTTGGCCCAATGGAGTTGTTGGGAATCTAAGCTCCCCTACAAGAACACATTTCGGAGCATGAACAATGTGGAACATGTGTTCAGGAAAAAAGTAACAAGGAAGCACCCAAGTGCAATGCATGAAACATGTATATTAAGAAAAGTGTGGCAGAGAAGAGTGGATGAGGAGGACCTTCACACGCTCGTGCAGACTTCTCCAAGTATTCCAACCTGAAAAATGAGTCCAACCCAACTCAGGGTTTAGTTCTGCTGTGATGCAATTTGCTGCTTCCTGGAATCTGCACATGGAAACTACTCACTGGCACAGCTTCTAGAGGAAAAGACAGGCACAGGTTTGTGGGAGTTTCCTCTCCATCTGGGGCTATCTTACATTCAGAGGTCAGAATGCAAGATCTTCCTGTCAACCAGCCTAAGTCATACAGTCAAAACAAATGTTGATTGCTAGTTCTCACTGCATACATACAAATAGATCTTCAGAGCTTCACGTGAAACATCTGGAATCTTTGCCCCAAGCTTCAAGGGTGGAGTGGCTGCAAGCATAAATGTAACTATGTATTCGGCCTCAAAGGTGCTGCTTATTTGATTTCCCTTTTTTTTGTCTCCTCCTCTTCCATTTGCCTTCTAGACAGATTAAAACTATTTCCTATTCTCATGGTCAGGGAGGAGATTTGGAAGACAGTGTTGATGTTCTGCATTGATTTTTGTGTCATGCAGCTGCTTGATAACAAGGGGAGAACAGGCAATGCTCTGGCATGGAATTGTGACAAAACTGAACATGCTTATGATACCTTGGCAGGGAGGAGGCCTCATGACTCAATCCGATAAATATTTCTCAACTCTGATTTTACCATGCGAGAAACCTCCATTATCTGAAGATCAGTAGTAAGCATCCATAAGCTCTTGCCAGAGGGGAAGCTATTATTGTTTGTTTATTCCACGTACGTTCAAGCCAGGATAATACAGAGGATGCTGTGCCAAAATTCTTGTCTGCTTACATGAGACCATTCCATCTTTGGAGACACAGTTCTAAATATATTTTAGAAAGTGAGTATCTTTCTTGAATCCAAGTGAAAGAAGTCCCATGAACTTCTCATCCCACTCCTTTGTTTTCAGAGTTTTTTATTATTATTATTAAAAGCTTGGTGTTTACTCTTTCAACAGAATGCCTCTGATAATGAAGTTAACTGCACTCTGTTGCTGAAGAATAGCACTGTGTTCCTGGTTTTATCTTAAGACTTCCACTGTTATCATAATTGAAAGGCTGACCTTGTTTTAAGAAAGCTTTAGGCACGATGTTGAGCAACTCTTGAATAAAGCCAATAAGAACTTTTGGGATTATGTAGGACTTGAGATGGACTTCTGCAGTAAGGTGCTGAAGATGTTTCTTATCCTGCAAAAATGCATTTCATTTATCAGTGTCGGCCCTATCACAAACACCTTGTCAGAGCTGCCACACATTTTTCCAAATAATTTTTCATCTCCTTGCAGGCTATATATTTAACATCTCAAACAGCAGGAACATCAAAATGACTGGAGGAGGATTGTTACAAAGCAGATGGAATGTCTTGTCTTTTCCTTTCTGGGGGCAGAAAATATTTCAGTGGCATATAGCCAATGTGCTTTATCAGTAGGAATACAGCAAATAAAATAAGGCAGGCCTGCACTGAATCTTATTTCTCTAAACCTTTCTCTATTTCCTTTCATTTCAGAAGGGAACACTGGCACACCAAGTGTTAACTGATCACCATTCATTTCTTTCTTTCATTTATTTATTATTTAAGGGCTCCGTCACTGGAGGTTTTCAAGCAAAGGTTGGGCAGCCATTTGTCTAGGACAGTGTTGTCCAAACTTGGCCACTTTAAGATGAGTGGACTTCAACTCCCAGAATTCTCCAGCCAGCCATGCTGGCTGGAGAATTCTGGGAGCTGAAGCCCACTCATCTTAAAGTGGCCAAGTTTGGACAACACTGGTCTAGGAGGATATGTCGATTCCTGCCCTGAGCAGGAATCTAGGTTGAACTAGAATACCCCAGAATGTCTTCTGATGCTATCTTCTGTGATCTTATCCTTCTAGTAGGTTCAGCAAAGCCAATGTGGTTGTCTTTCCTGCCATCTTCTCAACCTTGTGAAGAAGGTTTGCTCTAAGACAGAATTCTCAGCCTGGGACTTCCCAGTAAACTTCACGAATATATGAGAATTTGAACTGAGGACTCTCTCTTCCCAGGCTGATCCTCTGGTCCAGCAGAACAGAACTTCTGTTTCCAGCAGAGCAGGAAGTGGGCTAAATTAGAGGTGTAAATCTTAACTCCATTCATTGCATAGAAAATGCAAGAAGAAGAAGAAGATTCACCTCCAACCGTTCTCCTTCCCCAAGATACCTTCCATCAACTTGGTCACTGGGGAGACGGGAGCAGGACTGAATAAACAATCCTGTTATTAATAGTATTAACTTTTAGTGTGGTTAATTCAGTTTCTCAACATTGTAGCAACACCTGGCAAAAATAGGTGATCTACCTCTGCGTTCTTTCTTTTTTAAAAATGTGAATGGATCCAAGACTAAAACAGTCTGCCCTCTCCTCATTTAGATTTATAATTGAACTGGCTTCATGGCTTGGTTCCAGTGCTACAGCAATTCTCATCTCTGAATAAATGGTTTTATGGCATGGAAAAAAAAAAAAAGACGGTGATAATTTAATAACCATCTGGGAAAATACCTAATTCTTCATTCCTGACATAACAGGGCTGTTCATACCCTCTTCCTTTTATTATTATTATATTTTGGCTGAAGTCTGTAATGGTTATTAAAAAGAAATTATGACCCGATCTGAGTGCCAAATTTTTTAGGCTATGTGAGAGATCCTAGTCCTTCCAACTAAAATAAGACAGAGGAAATGATGAAGTTTTGAATAAGGTTTCTACTGAGGCTATTTGCAAACTAGACAGTTCTTCCAAGCTAGAAGATTCCAGTGCTTTCTCCAGAAGGTATGGCTTTCTTTTGGCACCACCCACTTCCAGCCCTTGGCCCTCAACTATAAATAAATAAATAAATAAATGCTCACGCTCCAAGAAATACCCAGGAAGGTGCATTGGCTCAAGAGGACAGGTGACCCGAAACATCTCCCAAGGAGAACCCTGAAGTGAGATGCTGCAAAGAGAATGGGAGAGTAATGAAAGGAATGGTAGACGTAAGCATTTCCTAAACAGCAACTTAGTCTACGTGACAAGAAATGTGGGAAGAAATAGTTTGAAACATTCTGAGAGACTCTATCTTAAAGAACTCATTAATCAATGAGGGCTGGAAATTCCTGTTGCAGTTTCCAAGAGACTGTGTCAGGCCCAGCCCAAGAACAATGATGAAACAGTCCAGTCAAATACAGTTCCTTTATTTGCGTACACCTTGCCAAACTAACGTATACTACAGCAGCTAGGGGATATACCCCATGAGACTAGGGAGGGGCTCTCCTGAACCTCTTTCTCTTCTCATGCTCCCCCTGCGGTCTGTGCTGCCTCTTGCCTCCTCCCCCCTCCTGGAACACCCCCCCTCCCTCCTGATAGCCTTGATCTCCCATATCACTCTCCTCCTCGTAGATACATTCCATCACAGACTGTATTTACCCCAACATTAGCATTAAAGATATGAAGTCTGCAGAAGCTGTGCTTCCTTGGTCTTGCCAACTAATCAGAGCCATGATTAGCCCTCTGCAACTTGTTACCCACTGGATTTCTTCAACTTCATCAACCCCAGAATGGGACTGTGAAGGATGTCACCCAAAATATCTGAAAGTCGCCAAGTGTTTAGCCTTAGACCATTGCATCCGGATCTTGGAAAAGTAAGAGAAGAAAAAACAGTGTAACCAAATCCCTGTATGGTTTGGAATATCTGTCTGCCCTTATTTGCAAGAAAGGAAAACATGGTAATCTTTGCATTAGCTAATCTGGAGATTAGGTTTGGCTGGAGATTAGAGACGAAGAAATACAGCTGCGCGCAGCATAGGCATACCCAAAATTTAAAAAAAAAAATCTTGACGCAGAGTCCCATATTCCCCGGAAGCTTTTTGAAGTCAACAGTTCTTAACGAGCCATAGCATAATTAACTCTCAGTGATGTTTTTTCATCCACATTGAATTATTCCAGCAGCCAGGTTAACATGCCCCAAATTGAAATCCTATCCCTTCTCATTACATAGATTTAATCAATAATATTAATTGGGAAAACAGGAAGATGTCTTTATTAATCTAGCCAGATAGATATGCTTTTGAAATACAGAGCAACAAAGTGATTAAGCTCGTTTTGTAATACGTTTCCAAGGTTTTATACTCTGGTGTTACATTCTTACATCCCTAAACTGGCTGCCTAACAAAGATTTGGAAAGCTGTTAATTCAGAAAGATGGGAACTTGGCAGTCTCTCCTGAAGAATTTTAGGAATTGAGGTGTGGTTCAGAAATGTGTTAATTCAGCATGGTGAAGATCACAACTGGATTTTCAGATCACCGAGTGTCGCAGTGAGGCTGCGAGTGAAATAAAAGGATTTAAACTTTATTCAGCAGAGAAAAAAGTCATCATCTGTATTTTGTCAGTCCTTCAAGGTGGGCCAGGTTAGGAAACAGACATCGCAAGGCTTACAGGAAGGCTACTTCGTTGTTGTAGGGTATAATAACAGAATCTGGAAAGCCTATCAGAATTTCCCTCTGCCCCCTCTTATACTAAAGAAAATCAGCGTGGGGTTATTTTGAGTTTCTTTCTCATGCCTTCTTCTTTCCTAATATTGAGTCATCTTTTATTTCCCTTAACTGCTCCTGCACATCTTCGTCAAGGTTGTCTTCACATTCCTCTACAGATTCACACTGAATTTAAATCGTGATTTTTATATCATGTCTGTCTGGGTTTGCAGAGCCCTCTGAACAATAGTCTGTGTCCTGTTTTAGGCCAAGCACATATACACAGGGAGTGAGTTTCGAGAGTTTGCTTTGGTTTAAAGCAAAGAAAAGGTGGTGACAGGCAGATCTCTCATGTCACTTTGGTGAGATGGGCGGCCATATAAATTATTTAGATATACATATGTACGTCTGTACACATGTTAGCTAAGTCCCAAATGAGCTTCAGCTTGCCTGAACCCAGCAATAAATCCAAAGCAGTGGGTGGAAGCATTGTTAAGTCACATCTGAAGATCTGGGCATCCATGGATGAGTCATCAGCTGGTCCGAATTCAGACTGAGGGAGTTTCAGGAGACTAGAGGCTCAAGCCTTCAGGTGCACAGAGTCCAGGTTAGGATGGCTGTTCCCAAAGGATCGTGGCTGGGCCCTGATGGCCCTTATGTTAATCTATTGATGGGCAGAACCTCATTAAGGCCCAGCCACCCTTGCTGGGCAAGGAGACACAGTGTAAAGGAATTTAGAGCTGGCTGTGAGAGAAGAGGTTACGTAGTCCAGAGATAGAAGGAAACTTGAGAAAGAAACTCAAGATAACCCTGCCTTGATTTTGCTTAGTATAAGATAGGTCAGGGAGAAACATGGAACAGCACCCAAGATTCTGTTGTTATGCCCTACAACAATAAACAGCATTTCTGGAATCCCTGTCATGCTTGTTTCTTGGCCTGGCCTACCTCGAAGAGCTGACACCAATCTTGAAAGCTCCCTCGTACCTTCCTGTCAGCCTTACCAGGTAGACCAGACAGGAAACACGACCAGATGAGCTGATTTTACTTTATTATAAGGCTACATTAACAGAATCTCGCAAGTACAATTCTCCCACTGTCTCCTTTACACCCTGAGAAACTAGGGAGGGTCTTTTCTGAGCCTCTTGCCCCACCCACTATCCAGCTGCGGGCTATGCTGTCTCATATCCGACCATTCCCTAGGCAGCATTTCTTGGCCCCATCTCCCAAGGTCTTTCCCACATGCCATTGTACCCTCATACCTTCCCCAGAGTCAGCTCTAAATTCCTTTGCACACTGAGCACTTTTCCACTGCTTGGCGCAGATAACAGTGCATCTGGGGAACTGGGTGGTTGCCCAGGATAAGGTTCCTTGTCATCTGACTATGGGCTCAGCTGGATGATCACCTGCAGAGTCAGCCTCAGCTACTCAACTGCTTGCCACTTCTTGAGGCTGACTCTCATCCTCAGCATCTGAGTCCTCCAAATCCAAGCCGAGCATGACAATCTGTGGTTTACAGACCACAGCGCTTGGGTTCATACAGTACGTTATGCTGACGCCAAGCCATATGCCGGGTTAGCAATAGGAGTGAATGCAGCCCCCATCCTGGATCGGACTTGAAACAAACAGGTGAATAATGTCGCCGCCTTCTACGGTTTCTTTTCTTGTGATGGGAAACACATTTTGCCCTGGTGTGATAAAAAAAAAAATGCTACTCTTGATTCAGCTCTTGTAGGAAGTTATTATCACAGCGTGATGATTCATCTTTGCCTCTGGTGATGCATTAGAAAGGAAAAGCTTTTCTCTGGAAGAAGCATGAGAAAGAAAACCATGTCCTGAAGATCTCCCCAAAGCTCCCCCCGCCCATCCTTGGATGGTTTACTTCTGGGTGGTGATGTGATAAGGATGCGCAAATACTTCGGTTCCTGCAAAGAACCGTCTTTTGTAGATTGCAATCAATGCTGGCTGGAGTCACGGTGCCTTGATGCTTTGTCTGGAAAGCATTACTATACTTACTCTGGTGCAAGTGGAGATTTGCAATACAGCAGCCTCAGCAAGGGAAGCTACGGGCAAATCAGACTGCCCTAAACCCATTTTACCCCATTTCTTCATCAGTAAACAATTTAAGGGATCTTGCATGGACACTTACACTTAAATGCATGTTTAAATAAATATACCTCTCAAATGCGTTTTGGAAACTGCATTGATCTGAGTTTTGAGCGGGGAGGTTTGAGAAATATGAAAGATGGGGGGTTGCTAAGATCCAGGCTGAACTTTGCTCTAGGCACGTGGGTCAGGTCAAAAGCTGAGGGAAGGGAGAACCAGAATTATTAAAAAGGAAGCATTTTTTACCTAGAGTGGATTTTGTTGTCATCAGATATGATGGTGGCACCAATTCAGATGGTTTTCAAAGGACTAATTTTTTTTCTTTTTTTTCCTGCACTTTCCCTTTTTCCCTGTCTCCTTTCCTGTTTCTACGCTTTATTCGTTTGCGTTAATTTTTATGTGCTTTCTAAAGCTTTTAATTAAAAAATTATTTTAAAAAGAGTAGATTCTGCTGGTGTGGTGAGCAGATATTAGCCAGCTAGCTAATTTCTTTATTTATTAAATTTATATGCCGCCCATCTCCCCCAGAGGGTGACTCTGGGTGGCTCACGATTAAAATCCAAATGGTAAAAACAGTAAAAATTTAAATATCCGTATTCAATTAGCTAAAAAGATAATTCTATATAAAAAGATTATATACAATTCAAGATGGGGGGGGGAGCAGAATCAATTATCCCACCAGCCAATTCCAACAACGCGAACCCCCATCAGGCCCCCAGGCCATCTGGCATAGCCAAGATTTAACAGCCCTTTAAGAATCTAATTGTGGCTGGTTGCTACAAACCTGTCTCTGTTTCAGTGAGACGTAAAGCAGATTCATGTTTCAGTGAGACGTAAAGCAGATTCATGGAAGGTGCGCGTACGCACACGCTGAAGAAGCCCATTCACAATTTAGCTCGCTGCACTCTTCGTAAGTGTCTTAAGGGGTAGGAGTAATCTTAGCCGAGATCTTCTTGGGGGCATCTGCAGAGCTGAATCCCATCTTCTCTTCCCAGGAGAGTCAGGCTGGTTGCTTTCCCTCCTACAACTCTGACCGTGATACCCCCAGAAACTCTGGCTGCCAGAGGCAGCTGAACCCCAACTTTACTTCTCTAGGCTGAGTGCTGATAAAACGGGCAGATCTTGATCATCTTACTTGGCTTGAATCCCAGCGTGATCACCTCTGGGTAATGTCTCTCAGCAGGCCTTCTATTTTTTCCGTTCTCACCAGAGATATAAAATACCCTGATTAGGTGGCAAGAAGGGGGATACAAGAGGCGCAATTGCACTTCTTTAAATCTCAGGTTGGTGCAAAGAACTCCCTTCGTTTTGCTGCTGTTCTGGATAGAATATGAGTTCACTGTAGAAATTAAGGGCAACTCTCCAGCCTTTCTTGTTCAAATACATGACAATCTCTTTACAGTTTTTTGTTGTAAACGAACTATGACTCATTCAAACCAGGTTTAAACAAACTATGGCTTTGTAGGATAAGTAGACTCCTTAGAATCCATGTGGCTTATTTAAGAAATCATGGTTTAGAGCAGTGTCCCCCAACCTGATGCCTCCTAGATGAGCTAATCCTAGAAGAATTAGGTATTTTCTCAGGTGGTTATTAAATTATTGCTGTCTTTAATTTTTTTTTTTTTTAATGTCATAAAACCATTTATTCAGAGATGAGAATTGCTGTAGCGCGGGGGCCAAGCAAGGAAGCCAGTTCAATTATAAATCTAAATGAGGAGAAGGCAGACTGATTTAGCCTTGGATCCATTCACCTTTTTAAAAAAGAAAGAATGCAAAGAGGCAGATCTCCAATTTTTGCCAGGTATTGCTACAAGGTTGAGAAACTGAGTTAACCACATTAAAAAAGATAATCTCCAAGCTTCAGTTCTGCTGGTTGGGGATGATGGAAGATACACTCCAACCTCTCTGGAAGACACCATGTTTGGGAAGACTGACTTAATGTGATGTCTGAACATAGCCATTGAGGCTTATTCAACCATAGTTAAGCAAACGATGACATAGCTCATAGCTTTGTGAGCCCAGACACAGTAACAGCTTCATCTAGGGAGAATTAAGTCTGAGTCACAGGTTATTGGCAGTGTGTCCCAGATTATTGTCAGGCAGTGTCCACATGTTGCATTAGAAAGCTGGTTTACATGCCTGGCTCCATACTTGTTCCATAGTGGAGCTGATCTGGAAGAGAATGAAAGTCCTGTTTACACTATTTCATGTCTGGTGCCCCAACATGGCACATTCCTCATCTGTTGGCCAAACTCTTGCCAGACCCTACCTCCAAAGAGAGGTGGCTGGTACCCTTGGCGATTGGGCAGAAAGGTTGCGATTACATCGTGATTCCTGGGAATCAAAACTTACTTGTATTACACATACGGTTTTGTCTACTCCTTTTGCCTTTTTCATTGAAAACATTGGCCCTTTTTTAGAAAGAAGGGGGGACGCTGCATCTTTTCCCCACTTTTAATCGATGGAGGATTGGCTCGCTCAAGGATCAACTACTTCAGTGACTTGATGGGCTTCAGAAAAAGGCCAATTAGCTGCTCATCAACTTTGCTGTGAATATTGAGGTCCTCCTGAGTCTTTGTAGACTTGACAGCATGCCCCAAATCTCCAACCTGTAATTGTGAGTAGGTTTTTCTCTTTGTAGTATTTTGAATGGTTGGGCTGTGTCCCGTTTTCACCACCACCACCAGCAGCTTTCTTTTGCTCAGATGTTGTTGGCTGGTTGGTTGAAATGGTTGGCTTAAAAGGAGCATTTCTCAGTGTCAGCCTTTATCTAGATTTTAGTTTAAAATCTTTCAGGCATAAGGAGGAAGCTTAAAAGCTTTTGTGCTGCCCTGCTTTACCAAATAGGTTTAATCCTTTTCGAACAAAGCTGTGTTCCAACAGGTTATTTTGCTATAGGCATCTGCCTTCCTAGCCAAAGCCAAACCTTGACAAGTACTTATTGTTAATTCTGAATGTTTTACACAGTGACAAATGTATCTCCTCCTCACATGTGACATCCAGGATGAAATGCATATGATCAAATTTCCTATAGCTTGAATGGCTCCACTGTTAAAAAACGTTTCCATATCATTCCAGGGCAGCAATCAATCCAGAGTCATTGACTTATATATGTGTGTTTTTCTTACTAGCATAACTCATAGCCAGGTTTAGGGAAACTGAGATAGGTTGCAATCTGCCACCGTGCTTGGGAAAGATTAAAGGGAGACTAAAAATACATCCATCAACTTTTCTTGGGTGTTTTCCAGGCGAATTGAAGAGCTGTCACTACAATGCAGAACAAATTCAGGTGGGAGATTATATACACGCACACACCTATATCGACCCGTCCCACCTGGTCAAGCAGAGAGGGCATACTGTGGACCCCGTCAACGAAAGAATGTCAACTGGCAGGGCCCAGAAGGAGAGCCTTCTCTGCTGTGGCCCCCACCCTATGGAATACACCCCCCACCCGGAGGTGAGGCAGGCCCCTACTCTCTTGACCTTCCAGAAAGCAGTCAAGACCTGGCTCTGCCAACTGGCATGGGGCAAGAAAAGGGGCAACCAACCCTGGAGCTGGCTGGCACCTTGAAGATGCTCCCATATGTTAATCTCTTTTCGGTCACCAGCATCTTGGAAGATATTATTACTTGTATATGTATTTGGTTTTACTGTATTTTTAGACTATTTTTATCCTATTTTAACTCATATTTATTTGTTGTTTTTATGGTAAACCGCCCAGAGTCACTTCCTCGTGCGATGGGTGGTGTCTACATTCGAAATGTAGGTAAATAAATAAATATAAATACACACGCACGCACGCACATCTCTGTGCAAGGACAGTTGGAATCATCTTTTCTTTCCCAAGTTGCCATGCAGATGAAACTCGGTGACGCTGGGGAATTTGAAAAGTCCCATCCGTCCTTGTTACTCAGAGTATTTGCCCATCAAAGGGGCCTTGTTAATTCTCATCTCCGCTGCATCTGAAAGGGTGCAGTAGTTCACTCCTAGCACCTATCTTGGGGATTTAGATACCGAACCCCTGCTAGAATAAAGACAAACAGCCACAGAGCGTTGACAAAGTGCCTCGCTCTGCCTGCTGCATTTACAACTGCCCCCCTCTTCCTTCAGTTTAAGAAGCATTTAAGGCAGTTAGCAGGATCGTCAAACTGGCTTGCTCTCTATGTTAGGTTATGCATGGATTTTTTTTCCCTTCCCATTTGTACCAGAAGTCCATTTGTATATTCTGAGTGACCCATGAGCTTTGGAGAGGGGAGACCCATCAGAGCTAGACTGCCAGATGCAGGCCCTGGGTCCCTCGACCCAGAAGGGCAGTGGCTAAGGCATGTCTTCTGGAACAAAAACAGCAGTAGCCAGCAGAGACCTCTCATAATGCCTTGACCTCATGTCTTCATAGGACCCTATGTCATCCTGTATGAACCCAGGGCATTCTGGGAAATCCAGATGCCCAATGGAGGTAAGTCTTCTTTTAGAAGTTGAAAGCAGCTGGTAATGAGAGTAACAGCCCAAAAAGATTGAGATCGGTATAGTAGGGGAAAGAGTAGTCATAGGGGATCGGTATAGTAGGGGAAAGAGTAGTCATAGGTAGACAACATCCTGCAGAGCCTTTGATTCCCTCTGAAAACATCAGCAAAATAATCATCTTGGAACATCCGTATTTGCTACTTGCAATGTTCACTGGCATTATGAAGTGGGTGACTTTTTGCTTTGCTTAAGAGTTCTTTTACCTGCATCTTCCACCTTCCATATCATTTCAAGTATTGCAACTGTAAGGAATTTGGAAATGGGATCGGGGGGGATTAATTTTCCCATGGTAGAATCCTTAGCATATTCATCCTGCTTTTAAAACCATGTCCCAAGGCACCTAGGTCTAGAAAGCTACAGAGCAGAATTAGCATTTTCTTCAACTTCTTGCCAGTCTTGCTGGTAATGCTAGAAGCTGTCCCTGGCCTCCTGAATGTGCACCACAACTTTGTGTATATTTGCCCAGGAAAATGCAAAAGGTCTTATACTGCCCGTGGAGGTCCTTCATTCTCATGATTCAGAGATGTTCTTCCAGTTTGGACATTGCTGATCTTCTGAGTGTGTGCAGCCGCCCATTGACGTGATTCACTTACACTTCCATATATGGATAGAACATTTACATATGGACATGAAAAGAAACCCTTTTCTGACCTGTAGGGCCAAAATGTCCCAAGTAAATCTCAACCAACTATTACTACTAATTATTTCTTCTGCAGCTTGGGAAGATGACATTTTAATGGAGGACAGGTCTTCTTATTGGTAGTTCCACTCCTTTCCAATTTGTCAACTCCTTTGGGGCTGGCCAGGGGAAAGATTTTGAAAACTCATCTCTTCGTTGCAGTCCTTCTAAGAAAGAGGTTCCTAAGAAATAGTCTCAAGAATGGATTTTTGTGATTCACAGGGCTGTTCTAAATAACTGTTTGCCTATTGTACCTATTGTGATCTTTCCTCCTATTGGATAAAGTGTGCAAATGTATAATAATCTTTTTTCTCCCCCCCATTGCCCTCTTCATCTTAGGAAGCCAAGATAATAACCTATTCCTGCTGATTAAACTGAGATGGATGTCAGTTATGAAAGACCTGGTTCATCAGAGAACAGCTAGACAGATGTTTCAAGGATCATCTATACAGAAAGATGTATAAATAATTCAATAGATGGATTAGTATAAATCCATAATAAGTACATAGCTTGGTGAGCTGCAGATATGGGAATGAGTGTAAGAAAGGAAGAAAGGGGAAAAACATCTCATTTTTGCACTGTTAGGTTTGTTCGTTTCGGCTATGTGCGAGGGATAATAAAAACAGCACACAGATCTGATTGTAGAGATGTTGCTGTTCCAGCTTTGTGAAACTGCTTTGGTTTTTCAAGTACACTCCCCAGTTCACACGTCAAAGCCAGAGGCAACATAGCTGATGCAATTTGGTTGTTCAGGAGTCAACCCAAGTTGTCAATAAGGTTCAAAGGATCCGTAAACATACAGATAGATATAGCCGTACAGATGGATACAACTGTAAATAAGATTTCAGCCATCTTCCAAGTAGACACTGACATACTGTGATAAACCTCTGGAATCATGCAAGATATGTTCAAATTCTAATGATATTTGGGCTATTTTCTGTGACAATGTTTCTCAACATATGGTCTGAGGATCCCTGGGGGTCCCCCAAGACCCTCTTGGGGATCGGCAAAATCAAAAGTATTTTGCCAGCCTTTGTTGAAAAATAATACAATATGAAAATCCCCTCAAACCATCATGAGAAGCGGTAGTGGCAGTGAAGGTGGGGTTTGCTGCCCTCTTCCTTCCTTCCTTCCTTCCTTTGCACTTTCTCTTGGTTCAAAGTTGCACTAGTAAGCAAAATGACTGGAATGAACTGCCTGAATTTTCATCTGCCAGCTCCTCTTCCTCCTGATGCCAGTTCTGCATGAAACTTTGCACGTGTCAAGGAACATGAAACAGACAGAGAGATGGCTGCTTTCGTTCCATTCCTTTTGCCATTGCTAACATTAATGCTTAGATCTAAGGATTATTTGAAGTTATTTTTAACTCTCTTGCCCTCCCAATGTGCCTCCGGGCATGGCGGGATATCTGTTTGCTTTCCGATTTCGATGAGGAGTAGCAGGGAAGTGCAAAACAGCAACAGCAGCAGAAAGGAAAAAAAAAGGTGTATTTCAAAAAGCAACTAAATGGCTTGGTTTAATTTTTAATTTGTTCTGGATCACATGAAAGTGTATTTAATCTTCTCTCCCTGAAAGGAAAGGCTTGTTCTCCTTATGGAGAGAAGGGGAGAAGAGTTGGAGGAAGGGGTGATGGAAACCAATGAAAGGGTTTTTAATTAAGTTTTAAAAGAAAAGTGTCATCTAGGGAGCAATTACTAAATTTTATTCTTTCTCAAGTGGCATGTATTGTCAAGGAAATATAGCACACCCATTTTCAAAGTCTCTCACTTGGGGAACCCAAAGAATTTAAACGGAGAAAGAAAATGACACTATCCAAGTCTCTTTCCATAGAACTCTCTTAAGGATCAAGGGGATGTGTGTGCCTAAAATGAGCTTGTAGTGATTGCTCCTATTTTTCAATGGCAGGGATGCACAACATCAGCTGTTTGATTGGCATGCTAGAAGCCATGCTCCAAAAAAGGGCTGGGAAAAATGCCTGGGTAGAGCCATGATGAGACTGAATTTGGTTTAATTGAATCTTCATTAAGTGTAGCAAACACAGCTAGGTATTTTTCTCCTCTGCTACACTGGAAATTAGAATCTGATCATGTCCTTAGTGGCAGCGCGTGGCCCCGAGGTCTCCAAGGGGGCCCTTCTATGGTGGTGATGCTTGGATGAAACCAATGTTTCAGAAGGGTCAGAGAGCAAGAACCAGAAATTCGAGTTGGCACAAGCATTCACCTTCTTTTTAGCAATCTGGTGTGAGATTACCAATTTTTTACACTCCATTCAGTAATGGAGGTGGTGATAGGCAGCTGCTGAGCAGCCAAGTGGAAAAAGATGGTTGCACCAACTTGTTCCTGGTGGTCTTCCCACTGGTATCTCTTCCCAGAAGAATCTGGTTGCCACAATGGGAACAAGTCATTGAATGTGATGGAAACAAATGGATCAAGAGGAACGCGTGAACCCCTCTGGAGAAAATCAGTCACTATTTTCCCATAGAGTAGGAATCAGTTAACTGGCAGTACAGTACATGTGGTCTTCGGCATAGTTTCAACACCCATTTGCAAGGAATTGAACAAGACTTTTGCCAAAACTGTCCTGTTCATCCTTATTCTGTGAAGATAAAGTGAAGGAAGAGTATTAAAATGAGAGAGAGGGAAAAAAGGAAGTGCTCAGAAATGAGGAAAGTGGATATTAGACAGTTGAGCTTTTTCACTCTGGCCCCAAGCACTATTGCTGTTCCATTAGCCCCTCTTGATATGGGGATGTGGGCATCAATGCCCTTGCTCTAGAGATGAGCCAGTATTTCTATTAGCACTGAAAATCCACCAGATCCTGTACCTTGCCCTGGTAATTCCTTGCCCTTTGTTGACATTATCCAGAGAAGCTTCACGATTTGTACCTGGTCTTTGAGATCCGTAACATCAACCTTTGGAAGCAAAGTTTCAGTGACCTCTCTCAGGAGATGCAAGAGCCCAGAAGCTCCTTTAGTAGCAATGATTCCCTTTTTCCCTTGTTGTTTTTCTTTTAATGTGGGTGGTAAGCTTGAGATGGTGAGTGCAGAGGCTGAACCATAACTCATTTTCCTCCTCCTCTTTTAGTTTTGTCACTAGGAGCCTCCCAATAGCATAGCTGATCATTAAAGCCGTATGTAACATCTGGTTATTGTTCGTTTAGTTTATTAGCAATTGTTGGAAAGGCCAGCATATTAATGGCAAAAGCCCAGAGGTATACATTTGGTCATGTCTCACCCCTAAACGGCTCCCATTTATGTGCAAATATGAGCATATGACACCCATAGATAATTAGGTTGCAAATGGCTTGGTGGAGTAATTGCACCGTTCCTCTTCCCTACCCAAAGCTTCAAAGTAATTTCAGGTTTTTATAATTACAGAGCAAGTGGACTGTAATAATTTCCAAATGTTCTGGGCTGGTTTATAAAAAGCAGCATCAGAAGCCGCCACACGCATCTCCTCTGTCTCTTGCACAGGAAGGCTCTGTGGCTGTGAGTTATGAGGGGCTTTGAAGAATCAAACTTGGTATATGGCATTTTTGTTCCGGATGCTCCAGCAAGAAGGTTTAACAAGACTTTCTCCTAGCAGTTAGGAAAACAGATTCAAATCTGGGAGAAACAAGGTTCACAAGCTAAGCCAAAATGTGGTTGGCTTGCTTGCAGTTTAGCATCTGAACCCAGCCTCTGCAGTTTGTAAGCCAAATGTTATGGTCTCGTGGGCTGGGAGAACCCAGGCAGTTGTGTTTTATTAAGTAAATAAGGGTTATTCATGCTGTGTCTTAGCATGTTATCTGAACACAGCCTATCCTTCTGCCACTATGGGCGGATGGATATTCTGGGCTGGATAAACTAGCACTGGTTGAGTTCGCACCTATGTGCCAAATCAAGTTTTGCTTAAACAATAATAAACGTTCATTTATTGAATCAATTAGAACCATCTACTTTTGCACACTACACTAAGCTGTACTGAAATGCCTGGGTTTGCATTACTTGTTAATCCAAAACCTAGAAAATCACATGATCTGATGAACCAGGCTTCTGTAAGACAGCTTTGTCTGTCCCTGAGCCTTTGCTGATCTATTGCCAATCCTCCTGTAGCTACAGAAAATCTTGTGAGTTAGATGATGTACATAATCTACTTGGTTCTCTCTTAAGTGTCATAGAATCCCTAAATATGACTTAAGTCAAATTTGTTAAATGTCCAAATGTTGATATTTGGAGCCACTGGTTTTCCCTAGTTTGCTTGTTGATGTGTTCTCCATCAGGTCCTTAAGGACCTGATGAATTTTGGAAGCAGCTTGCAGCTGACAATTGGCCGGTACTGTGACTCAGCTTAGTTTCTGATGAGCTCTTCTTTTGGAACTAACTTTGGCTTGGCATCAGCTCTTTTACCAAAGACTCTGAAGTTTGGTGTGAAGGAAATACCAAGTTACACATCACTCTATCTTTATCACTGAGCTTAATTTTTAGTAATGGACGTTCCAGATGCCGTAAACTGGAAATGAAAATGCCACAAGGGTTTCAGTAGGCTGTGGTGTTGGCCTGAAGGAACTAATTGGGGTTAATGGAAAGGGCCATTCCACCCAGACCTGACGTTCTATAATTCATGTTGCTTTGACTTTGACTACTGTAATGTCCTCTGGGTATGATCTGCTTCTGAAGACAGTTTGGTTTCTGCTTCTGTGAAATGTGTGAGAGAAACTTCTGAGGGACTTAGTGATGGATCTCTGATAGAGTGGAAAGTACCAAAGGGGACCAGTGAGTAAGTCTCCCCCAAAAGCCGTACACATCCCCTGTTTTCCAGGAATGTCCATCAGGCTTACGTGTAGTCCAGGAACATTCTTAGAAATAAAGCTTGTGCTCTGCAGTTTGCCAATTTCTCACTTTTTCATTGAAAGAAATATTTTTAAAAAGTCAGGTCTGTAGAAAACCTAACCGGTGTCTATGCAGCTATCTGAAGGTATGCTGGAGCTCATCAGCTCCTGTTTGTTGCCCCAGTTTATAACCTTGATTTGCTTTAGCATCTTCCATTTCTTTTTCTTCCTTGTTCCTTTCTTTCTTGCTGTTTCCCTGTTCCTGCTTTCTTGAGAATTTCAAATGTTTCAAAATGCCTGGAGGCAAAACCCATGTTCACGTAGGAGCAGAGGGAGACTTCAGCTCTTAACAACTAATGGGAAGAGGGATTTGTGGAAGTGATCTGGAAGAAGACAGAGAAAGAGAGACTCCAGCCTAGCTTCTGTCTCACTAATTTCTGCAGGGACTTGGAACAGGCTACCAGATGTCAGAGCAGATTAAGAGTTAACCTCTTGAGTATATTAGGAGTTGCTGGAGTTGAAGAATGACTGACACTGCTATTCATAAAAGCACCAATCAGACATTAAACAACAGCCAAAGCTCCTGGCTTGTCTCCTTGTGCTTTGTTGCATGGTGACAATTGGATTGCCCGGGAGATGACTTCTCAAAGTATGCTCCCTTGTATATTAAAAGGACATGATGGCTCAGTCTGTCACTTATCTTAATGTGGGAAGAGATTAAGAACTCAGTGTTGATGTGGCTGCTAACATGTGCCAAATATTCCCAGTGCACACCTGTGGCAGAGAAGGCTTGGTCAGATGGCCCTAGTCCTTCCTGTGGTCCATGCTTGGGAGCAATATCTGAACTCTGAACAACACTCACACAAAGGGATTAGTTAATTAGTTAGTCTGCACCACTAACTGAGGAAAGTGGACCACATGTCTACTTGCCATCTTCAGAAGGTGGTGAGATGGTGTCAGGAATCACCAGAATTGGTGTGATTGCTCCCGGCAGTGGTCCTCCAAACCCGCAGCTCTTTTCAACTTCCTTACTGGGAAGCCTTCTCAAACTCTGAACTAGACATGTCAGGAGATACTGTGGAGCATTTTCTATTTGAGTGGGGATTTTTCCTAAGCAGCATGGCTTCCTTAAGTATTTCCTTGGGCTCTAATCCTAGTTCTGCTTACATCCACATTCAGTGTTAAGATTAGGGCTGTGCAGATCTTCAGATGGATACTTTGAGCAAACCAAGGTTCAGGCTCCCCTTGTTTCTAAAAATGACGTGGCTACAAACCTTTGCTTTGTGTTGTTCTGAGGCCTCTTCCAGGGTTTCAGCCATCGCCTGCAGTAACTGATAGAGGCTCACGCGCATGCTTCGAGCATATATCCAGCCCAACTATTCTAAGGGTCAGCCAAGGCTGCAATATTGCTTCACACCAACCTAGGATAAGATGCAGTGGTGAGTCTATTACCTTCATCCCTGGCTTGTGGGCATGGGTTGAAATGTGGGGTGAAACAACTGTGATAAATAGTTATTTGGTACATGTTGGAAACACTCCACTCAGTACCAGGAACATTGTCTATGATTTGGAGATAAACCATAAATAACCAACTTTTGAACTCAATGCCCAATACAGTCTTAAATGGTTTGCTGAAGACCATGCTTTAAAAAACACAGTGACCAAAACAAAGATGGGTGAGGCTTAAAAGAGAAAACAGGTATGTTGGGGGGGAGGGGGGCAGGGAGAGACACACCAGATATAAATTAATTGTCTGGTGGAAATAGTTGTGAAGCTTATGGAAGAAGTCACAGCTAGAATTCAATACTAGTGTCTCTGTGTCTGAGAAAATGGAAGATGAAAAAGCCTTGCTCTTTCCTATTAGTTATCTACACCCATTTTACTTCAGATTGAAACAGGGAACTGAAAAAAGGGCTGGGGGGGGGAGCAAAACCATCCACTATGCCTTAATTATCTTCATACCTGAGTAAGAGACTAAATATCTCAGAAAGTAAAATAAATCCATCCTCTGACACGTTTAGAAGGGGAAAGTCAGGGCTGTTATTCAGTTTTGATTTGCTGCAAAGAGATGTGGTGGTGGTTGTGACTCTTATTGACTCGCTCTGCCTGCTTTATTGTTTAATAACGACAGCTGAGAAACCTCTGTTTAACTTCTTCTGGCTGGGGATGTGCAGTGGGGAGCAGGTGAGTTTAGATCATTTTTGCTACTGCCTGGAAAGAAGGAATAACGTTGTGTCATTGGTTGTGCTTCCAAACTGATGCAGGGAAAGGAGCCAGGCCTAAAATAATCTGGATTAGAAAGCTGTGGATGAATTTGGACAGCTGCATTTATCTCCTCTAAACCAGGGACCCCTAGCACAGAAAGAGTGTTTGCATATGTGATTAAGAGCCAGGCTGTACCATAAAATACGGGTCAGCACTTCAGTTTGCTGGAGGACAGGGGGATTCCAATCCCCTGATCCGCTTCTCCCCCCACCCCCATAACCACATGTGGTCAAGTGAGGAACAGATGGTGGGTTAGAATTTCCATGTCAGCGCCTTCTGTTAAAAGTGGGAAATTGCAGGTGGAAAGGGAATATGTTGAAGAACGACAAGATCTCAAGGGGAAGTGGGGTTTTCATAAAAGGTTCCAGGAGGACCTGAGGTAATAGGAGAAAGAAAACAGGGACATGTTCATTGTTAGTAGGGTTGGGAGGAAAATACCACTGCATTTGTCTTTCGCACAATTAAAGGGTTGAACCTGGACAGAAGAAACCTGAATTCATATTTCTACACTAGCATAAAGTTCAATGTTGGACTGTTTGATTTGTTTCACTGTAATCTATCATAGAGGCTTGTTATGAAGGTAAAACTATATTATGTTGTTTCTTTGGAGAAAGGAAGGGTGATGAAATGGTTAAAGGATAGGACTAGGCCAAAGGGAGACCAAACTTCTCAAGTCTTAGTCTTGGAGGCTGGTTGGGTGACTTGGGATCCATCTCCAGTCCAATATACTTTATTAGGGCTGTAAAAGGAGGGAACCCTTGAGTTCCTGTAGGAAAAGCCAGAAATGAATCTAACCAGTAAAATAAAAATGTTAAAACTGGGACTGCAATGTGTGAAGAACTCATTCCACAAAAAAGGTAAAGTAGGCCTTCAGATGAGCTTAACAGTTGGTGATGGCACCCATGCTATTTTATTGTCAGTATCACAATGCTATATGTTTGTTTATACTATTAAAACCATACCTTGCTTTTGCCCAGAGTGGTACATGGGCTCCCGTCCAGATCGTAGCAAGGCCAGAGCATTTTAGATTACAGGCCACCCAGGAGATTTCAGAAACTTCTGTTTGCTGTTAGCTATCAGATCAGGGGCAAAGAGGACAAGATGTACTTTTGCATTTAATGTGTGTTGAATGCAGATACCAGCTGATCAATAAGTAGATTGGTGGAAGTTGGAAAAGGAGAACCTAGCTCTGATTCAGAGCCAAGGGGGTATAATAGTGAAGGTGCTGGATTAGGAGAGGGGAGACCCAGGTTCAAGTCCACCTTCATCCACATAAGCTCCCTGGGGGACTTTGAGCCCGTCCCTCCCTCTCAGCCCAAGATGCAGAATGATCCAGTGGTGAAGATGCTGGACTAGGAGTGGGAAGACCCAAGTTCTGGTCGGTCCTCCCTTGGGCATGAAAGCTCTCTGAATGATGTGAGGGGATAGTCCCTGTCTCTCAGACCTAGAGCCAATGTGGGGTAGTGGTGTAGGTGTTGGACTAGGAGAGGGGAGTCCCAGGTTCTAGCTCTCCCCCAGCCACAGAAGCTCTTTGGAGGACTTTAAGCCAGTCCCCCCCTTTCAGCCCAAAAGCCGGGATGGACCAGTAGTGAAGGTGCTGGACTAGGAGGGGAAGGGAACCCAAGTTCTAGTCCACCATCAGACATAGAAGTTCCCTGGAGGACTTTGAGCCAGTTCCTCTGTCTCAGCTCAAGAGACAGAATGCAACAGTGGTGAAGATGCTGGACTCGGAGTGGGGAGACCCAGGTTCTAGTCCCTTCTCAGCTACAGAAGCTCCCTGAGAGATTTGGGTCCAGTGATACTCTCCGCCTAACATTCCCCCAAGGATTGCTATGGAAGGCCTATAGACGCGGCCTTGAGCTCCCAGAGGGAAGGCAGGATATGAATGAACAAATAAAATGCACGATCTGCTGCAGTTGTGATCTTTGCATTGGTAGGAAACAGTAACTCAAGCTTAAAGCAAGCTCTCCCTTCAGATTTAAAAAGCGTAGAAATGAGGACGAAGTAAGAACAAAACTGAACGAAGGTGGTGATAATGTTGATGAGTTGGGAGTGTTTGTTTAAAACCTATGTAAGAAGGAGATTTCACTAGGGGAATGCCATGCTGGAAACCCATTTGGGCGCATTCTTCTATATATCTGCCTCTGAAGAAGGAGCAGAGTCCTCCTTCTTATGTCCACTGCACCATCTCTGTAAGAGAACCCCCAAACACAATAAAAATAATCACCCGTTTAATGTAAGGATCATTTTTAATTATCTAAAAATGCAGAGTCGGCCGAAGATAGCTCTTGGATGGGAAGTCACCCAGAAATCCCCAGGCTGACTCAGGAATTTAAAAAAAAAATCCCCAGAAGAAAGCAGTGAGAAACCACTTCTGTACTGTTGCCCAAAAAACCCTACACCAGGAGTCAAGCTTGATTTTGAGATTTTACTTGTAATTCTGTCTTTAAAAAAAGAAAGACATTGCTTAAATTCTCAGCATGCATCTTTTCTCCCCACATACTGGTTTCACGGCAGAAATGATGTACACATATTCTCTGAGGATGCTATTTTTAGTTTGGGGGATTTTAATATATAGATGCATTTTGCCACAAATATTAGTTACCTCCTAGCTTAGGGGACAATTAGTGTTGCATTGATGAAAGACGTGAGCCTTAGGTGAACAACTCTGCAAACGAGAGATTTTCCCCATCTGTCATTTAAAATCTCACTGTGACATTTCTGCTGTACAGTTTTCTGTGGTGCCTGCATTTCCTGCACAACGGGGCCTAATTGAAATGATTCCTAACTAGGGGTGGGCAAAACCTTTTGAATAGGAACCATTTCAGATTTGAAGCACGCCGTCGTGAGACGGAAACAGCTGTTTAGCATTCAAACTGCACTGTTTTGACCACTGTCGATAGATTTTGAAAGTGTTCTCAAAACATTTCCAGCATGATCGGAACAGTTGGCTTTGAATGTAATGCAACTGCTTTGAAACGGAAACAACTGTTTAGGTAGTCCTCGTTTAGCAACCACAATTGGGACCGGCAACTCAGTCATGAAACAAAGTGGTTGCTAAGTGAAACTGCAACTGTGCTTATGATCTTCTTTCAGCTTTCCTTTGCTTTACAGACCTGCGAAGGTCATAAATGTGAGGACTGGTTGTAAAGTTGCTTTTTCATAACCATCATAACTGTGAACGGTTGCTAAACGAGACAGTCGCTAAACAAGGACTACCTCTCAGACCAAATTATCCCTAAAACTATATAGTAAGTACTGTAAAGTTTATTTATGGTCCTAGACCAAAGTTTCATACAATACAGAATACAACAGAACATAAATGGAAGTATATTAATATTATACATATCCAGGTATGAGAGAGATTGATCGGATCCCATTTAAACCCAGAATCTCCCTAGAGCAGGGGTCCCCAAAATCTACAGCTCAACAACCCCTTCATGAAGTTTCAGATTGTTCATCAGCCCCCAAACATTTATTATGTGAAAATAATGTAATAAATACTACTTTAATAGTACTACTGCTAATAATAGTAATAATAACAACAATAATAACAACAATAACAATAACGGATTGTCCCATCAATGGTTGGGGGTTGATATTGACCACTTTGGAGAACCCCACCCTAGAGTTGTCCAGAAGAAACAAAATTTTGCAGCCTTTTTAGAAATTTCAGAGGAATTCTGACAAAAAAAGCACATTCTATTCCACAGATCAGGCTGGAGGATGAACAGGAAAGGGGAATATTCATGCACAGTGGCACGTTACTGTGTTATAAGGAGCAGCCCACCAAACAGGCTTGTAGATGGCACCACAGCCTCCGTGCGAGGGCACCTACAATTTTGGAAGGGCATGTTGCCCTACCTCTCCAACACCATTGATGTAAGGTGGTTGGCTTGTAAACCTCCCATTAAAGTTTTTGCTACTTAATCCCCAGATTGATCTTTTGCGGGATGCTACCTCAGCAGAACAGGATCGCCCGCATTTCTCCTTTGAATGGGATCTCAGTCTCCAATTGATAATTGAACTGAATACATGCACGTGTGCGCGTGCGCCTGTTTAACACAGTCAACGGTCATTCCCTTTTAATCCCTACAAATTGCTTCGCACTCCAGAGCTTTTGTTCCCCGTGTCAAGCGGTTAGAACACCACGGCGTGGAGGAGATCAGTTTCCTAAGCACCCGCCGTGCCATCTTATCCAGGCGGTGGGAAGTGCAACGTTGTTTTCTTGACAAATACCACAAAAACGACACAAGGGAAGTGAAAAGGGCCTCATTAAACTCTGCTGTTTTTAATTAATTGGTCCTTCAGCTTTACTTTCGTGGAAGCTGCTCACAGCCTTAAGCTTTCCTGCGATTAATTACAAAAGATGAGCAAATCACAATAATTAGTTTAGCCTCCGGTGCTCGCTTGGCCTCTGACCTAAAATGTGCGGCTTCTCTGCTGCAAAGGAAATGAAGGAGGAGGAGGAGAGGAGGAGGAGGAGGTGTCTGAACCTTTTTTAGTTTCCTTCTGAATTACAGACGCAAGCAAAGCCCTGGCCCACCCTGACCCTTCCTCCCTCCTTGTTATTCATCAGGGAGAAGCCAAAATTCCTTCCATGTATTCCTACCATTTGGCTCACGAAAGGAGGCCTTGGTGGTGTGATCTCAGAGGCATCTTCCAAGGATTCCTGTGGGTTATTCTCACTGCTGTTGGAGAATCTGAAGCTTGTCATCCTTGGCTTCTGGCCCTCTGCCGTCTTTTCCCAAGGATTTGCCATCACACGATTACAAAGCAAAACATGTCAGCTTTCCTGTGGATTTTCCCTGTGTGAAAGCCAGGAGAGGGGGGCGAGGAGGAAGCGTGCAAGTGTGAAACAGTACCAGGCTATTTTTAAGTGTCCTCGTTAAACATTAAAACGCCCTCCAGCAGGAGGGAAAAGTTCTCCTGCACTTCGCCTCAGAATAGCATGGTGGAGGTTGTCTTCTCAGAAGGTGTGGTGGGGCCAGAATAAGATCTTAAATTCTATTTCTTGGCACTTGCATCTAATTAAGATTCAACAGAGGGATTCAGATTAGGTTCAGATTCTTCCTCTGGTTGTGCCTCTAATGCAGTGGTTCCCAAACTTCTCTATGTGCCACACCCCTAGAAATTGTTTGATTAATGTTCGCACCCCCTACAAAAGTAATATCATATTTGAAGATGAAGAAGTCTAAATTCTAATACAGGTGAACAAACTGAACTTAAAAAAAATAAGCTTTTAACTCAGTGCATGAAACTGTTGCAACCCCTGAACTTTCATCTCACTCCCCCTAGGGGTGCAGGCACCCCAGGTTGGGAATCCCTGCTCTAATGATTTTCCCCTTTCATATTAAAATTATAATTTGAGGTCAACTTTTGCAAGTCTTTGGAGCTTCCCCTTTGTCTTCCTACAAGGCTTCTCTTGATGACCGGTCACTGGATCTGCCCCTAACCACAGATCAGCCTTCCCTACCTTGTTGCCATAGGAAGTGGCTCCCCATGGATTTCCCTGAGAACCGATTGGTGACATAATTGCTCCTAGAGGAGTTCATGGAAGGATGGGCTCCTCCTGAAAGGAAGTTTAGTTGCCAGGCTTCTTTTCATGTGGACAAGGAGAAGCTACTTTCTGTTTCCCAAAATACTAGAACTAGAGGTCACCGATGAATTTGATTCCCGAAAGAGTCAGAACAGACAAAAGAACGTTTTTACACAACATGTAATGAAACTTTGGAATTTGCTACCAGCTTGGTTGGCTTCCAAAAGGATTGGACTAATTCATGGAAGTCATGGGATCAATGGTTATTAGCCTTAATGGTAGCAGGATGGCCTCTGCAGGCCATCTGCTGGGAAACTACTGGGCCCTTGGTTGGCTACTGTGAGAACACTGTTGGACTAGATGGGCCAAAGGTCCAATCCAGCAGGTACCTGCTTATGTCCTTATGTTCTCCTAAAATAAATTTTAAAAATCATTTAGAGACATCCCTTTTTAAAACATGCGAGGGTGCCAAGGGTATCTCTTCCAGGTTTCTTTAAGCTCTCAAAACCCTGGCTCTTTGCAAAAACACTTATTTCCTTTTTCTGGCACTTCCTGGAGTGATCAGGCAAGGCCATACCAGGAAAGTGTCTTGCCAAAGCGGGCAATAAAGTGAAATTGTTTCATGAACATCTGCACAACTCAGGTATCCTCCAAATAGGCTGCATTCTTATGTCCCAATGTACCTAGAGACCCCAGGAAGAAGAAAACTGACATATATGCATCCTCTTCTTCCTGCAATATCCATTGTATGATTTTTGCAGCAATCCTATAAGTAGGTTAGGATTCTGCACGTGAGTGGCACTAAGCTATTTCAACAATAAACTGAGAGGGACTTTGAAATAGGGGTCATTCTATCAGTTTCCTTTGTTCACTATGGTTTGCATAATATCAACTCTAAATCCTACAATGCCTCAAAGTTGGGTGGGTGGTAGGTCAGGTTAGGACAGTGATGCCGAACCTATCACACACGTGTCAAAGGTGACACGCCACAACGTTTTGGGTGACACGCCAGCGTTCACTAACACCCAACAACAACTATTCTCCCTGTTTGAGTCATCAAAGAAACTGAGTTTGTTTTACTCGTATTTCGTTTTGGTAATTATTTGACATTCCTTTAGATAATACGTAGCACCACACAGGATTGGACTGTATCTTTTTTAAATAAATGAATATGTAAAGAATCGTTTCTCTCTTGTTTGGGGAGGGGGTGACAAGCCAGCAGAGTCAAGTTAGGCATTTTCGGAATTTTCGACACGCCGGGCCCAAAAGACTCGCCACGATTGGGTTAGGAAATTGACTTCACAAGGACTATGCCATGTAGAATCAGGGCAGAGTTATCACCCTCACTTCTTTCCCAGGGCCCCTGTATAATCTCTTTTATTTCTTGCATTCCTTTGGCAATGTTATCTCTGCTTCTCTCCTCCTGTATCGCACCACCAAGGATCTACTTCTTTGACATCTGGAGAGGGTGTCTATTTCAGCCTCTATTATGGAGGGGAAACCAAGGGGGATCATGACGGTTTTAGCTGACATCTCACTTGATTGCATATCTTCTTTTTTTTCTGACACTCTCTGCCTGCTTTGTGAGTTATCTTGCAGTAGAAGGCAGAAAAAGGAAGAGAAACATAAGAAGGCATCAAGCAAGCCTGCTCCCCGCCCCCTTTCTCCTAGACAGGTACTCAATTTCTACTCAGAGGCAAGACGCTAGCTGACAGTTCAGATGTTTCAAAGGTATTTTGTTATTGTTTGCTTGTAAGTGAGATAAAATTAACCAAGTGGTAACCACAGCAGGAAAGCCAAGATAAGACTGACACTTCCATTGTGATTTTTCTTTCCTTCCTTTACCCCTCCTTTATTTTTAAAAACGGCAGGTTACCATATTTTTCTGACAATAAGACGCCCCATGTACAAGACGACCCCCACTTTTCCAACCCCAAATTAAGAAATCAATATTTTAAAGATAGTGCAGAACACATTTTTATTTAGTCATTAGTTAACATTGACCTGCTACGCTCGGTGGGAGGAGGTCCAAACCGTCTCTCTGCAGCTCTGTTTCCAGGCTCTTCTGCATAACTGATTACATTCAAGCACGAGTGAAACTGCCGATAGCTTGTCTCTGCAAAAGCCTTCCTCTAATTGGTTTGTTCAGCATCAGCTGACGCCAGTTACATCAGGCTCGTGATTGGAGGAAGTCTGTTTGGGAGACAAGCTATTTCACTCGTGACTGGAGGCTAGCAATAGGAGGAAGCCTGTCTCCAGAAACAAAGTATGGGCAGTTTTGCAACAGCGAGGTTCTCTCTTCGGCTGACTTCCTTAAATAAGATGCCCTTCAATTTTTAGGGTAAGGATTTTAGAAAAAAGTATTGTCTTATAGTCGGAAAAATACGGTAAGTCTTGACACTGTCTAGAATACGCGAGCCAGATTTTGCATCTGGATGAAACACTACTTCCTGTGGTGACTTCCTTCAAGGCTTGCATGCACTGGTAGAGACTTCTGTTGAACATATAGCTTTTAGGGAACCTCTTTAATATAATAGATATAATAGTATTTATATATGACAGTTAATTGCATGGAGTCCACCGACATTGAGTCCCTGATGATCAGAGCCCAGATGCGGTGGGTGGGACATGTTATCAGAATGGATGACCACCATATGCCTCGCCAGGTTGTTCTACAGTGTACTGGAGTCTGGGAAGAGACCTGGAGGTCGACCATGCAAGTGCTACAAAGATGCTGTGAAAGAAACCCTATGCCACTGGGACATCCAGCCAAGGGAACTAGAAGCTGTGGCTGCTGACAGAACCTGCTGGCGAGCCCTGTGCTATGAAGCCTCCACTGGCTTTGAAGACAGGTGCCACCAAAAACTGATAGAAAACCATGAGTGGTGTCACAGAGTAGCATCCACAGTTACTACAACAATGGATTTCCAGTGACCCCCATTATGCTAGACTCTGCGCTTCCAGACTGGGACTGCAGAGCCACCTCCATGTCCACAGATGAACTGCACAACAGCGTGTCTTCTTCAGACCCAAAGGACTACCATATATCATAATGGTATTAATAATAATATTTAAAACTCTGAAACTTAGTCTTCCTGCAGATAGAGCAAATATTGCTCTAAATATTTTGTGGTGGACTTCCTAATCTGAATATGTGCAAATTTATAATAACAGAACCTGATGGAAGGTGCTAACTTCCTTTGTCATGTATATCTTTGGGGCGCCTTGTATACACAGTTTTTACAGATGGTTCCAATCTCCCATGAGATCGCCAAAAGGAAATTCATTTCATTCCTTCGTCAGCCATGGAACTAGTGGCCGTGAGGAAGTGGTGAACTTTGGAGTCATGTATTTCAATAAGCCATGATTTATTTGACCCTACTTTGCAGAATAAACCACAGTTGGCAGAACCTGTGTGACACTAGAAGTCATAGACCTGTTACAAACCACAGGGGTTGGATTCACACCCCATGCTAAGCCAAAACCAAACAAATTCTGTTTCAGCTTAACCCAGCCTATGAATGAAGCTGTCTTCTCTCTGGAGAAAGGTCTGACTCCCACCTGAGAAGGAACAGCTCTAGGAGAAGGCTTGGCTCTACCAGCTGCTCTGGAATTGCAAGCCAGTTCAATTTTAACGGTTAGAAGATCTAGGTTCTAGAATGGATCTACTACTGCCTGTGGCTGCAAAGTCTGGACAGCCACTACAACTCCAAGTTAACATTATGGAGGCCACCAGACAAATCCTCTGATCTGATCTAAGGCAGCTTGACTTCTCTGCCAAGAAAAATACTGTATCACCGTGGCTTCAGACTGAATAAAACTTTGAGAAGCCACTGAAGATACGAGAAGGTCTGGCATGCCTGCTCTGTCTCTTCTCCCCCACCCCAAGCAACAAATGTGCCTGATTGCAGCACAGCCATATACACTGTGTAATGAGCCTCCCGTAGGAAATATGTAATTGTGCATCTAGCATGATAATTAGAAATCAGACTGGGGTGGCTGCAGTGAATTCCCTGAGCTCAGCGTGTCAGCTGCATTCTCTGCTGAAAAGGGGGAAATGGCAGAAAAGAGAGAAATTATACCTCTGTGGATCTGGAGGTGCAACTGCTTTGAATATAAGATGAGAACGAGTGGGGATGCAAATATTTGTTTCATCAGGTGCCTCTCCTTCCAGCCTCCTTCTTCGTTCCCTCTTCCAGCGGTGCATTGCTTGAGTTCCTCTCTTCAAAGCCTTGTTTGCTGCTTCCACAGCTTCTCTAAAAGTTACTGCTGTGTTGGAATTTTTGATAGAGCCGAATTGGGGGGGGGGGAATCACCCCATGGGGTATGCGCAATCATCTTAACTACTTTTAATTAATACAATTTTATTTTATTTTCATTGGCATTCAATAAGATTTAGGAGTGTAACTCTTGGTCTACTACTCAAAGGCCGAGGGTGGTCTCAGGCTAGAGACCTCAGATTAGGCAGCCCAGCTTTATTCCATTGTGAGTAAAGTCTCCTGAGTTGAGCTCAGCTCTTGGGTTCTTGGAAAAAATATGGAAGTCTTTTGGCTTTGCCATCTTCCTGGATGTTCTCCCAAATGGCATTGGCTTCAGTTCTCATCAATCCCAAGCAAGCATACTCAGTAACAGATGATTGTGGGAGTTGTAGTCAAGGACCTCTGGAGGATACTAAATTGCCTATTCCTGCTCTGAAATCTTAATTTCAGAAATCTTCTTAGGTTCTACACTGTGTTATCTCTTTCTTTACTCTTTGCCTTCCTCGGACTCTGTGGTGGTCCCCCAGAAGGTTACATTTGCAGAAAAAAATTTACCTAGCCCTGATGTATATGGATGGAGGACAGGCCCCATTAGGGCTTCCCACTTCTGCAGAAAACAGGAACACTGAACAAATGAAGCCAGCAAAGATGAGAACCTTGGTGGCAAGTTCAGCAGGAATGAACTTATGAAGGGGGATTTTTTGAAGACAGCTCTTTCCTTTCCCAGACAGTTGTAGAAAATCATTTCTGAAGCTAACTCCAGAAGAAGATCCACTCTTTCTGGCTGCATGTGCACATATAAAACCATGGTTGAATTATGGATTGATGAACAAGCCACATCTGGTCATTGACTATGATAAAGGATTTGATTGATTGCATAAGACCCTATCTACTAAGTTGGCACCTTACCCTAACCATAGGTATACAAACCACCATTCTGAACGGACACAACTTGCTTAGCCCCAAACCAAGCAAACCAAGTTACAGCCTACCACTGTAGGTATCATTTCTAGGTTTCTTTTTCTCTCTTTTCTCTCTTTTTTCTTTAGTTCTGGGTTCCTTCCTTGTCAGAAAGATGCCGAGGAAGGTGTTTCATCTGCCCCGGCTGCATTTTGAGGAGCGTTGGTGAAATGGGCTTTGTGGAGCAGAGCAGAGCAGAGCAGCTCGAAGTGCAGCGTTAGACTGCCGGGCGGAATGAAAAAGACCAGCCTTTGCCCTTCTTATTTTTGTCTCAGCTTGTCGCTCATTGTCCGAGGCTCAATGGGAGATCCTGAGGCCCTGCACAGTATCAACCCCGGCGGCGTCCTTGGGAGCAAAGGCTGCAAGCCAGCTGGGAAGGAAAGGCCTCCACTTTACAGTGAATGGAGGGGAGGAGAAAGAAGGCACGCTTGCTGTTCTCAAAGTAGCACCGGAGGAGGTTGCCAAACACGCTTTTGACTCTGCCAGGGTCATGCCATGAGTTTTCCAGGCATGCTTTCAAGACTGAGAACTGGGCTCCTTTCCCACTAGGAAAGGGGGGGAGGAAAGCTTGGGGGGAGGAAGAAAAAAGCTCCAAATTTCATAATGCCTCTGACAATTCTAGCACTGAGCAAACCGCAGCAGGCTTGATTTGGAATGCATCCAGCAGCTGTAAGCCGCCAAGAAAAATGTTCTGGGAAGGGAAATTATCCCCCTCTCCTCCAAAGCATGTTCAAAGGGCTCAGGACTGACTCCCCTCGGAGCCCCCAAACTTTGCAAAATCCCCAGTTCCCCTGTCTCCTTCAGCTTGAATCCTCATGATTGGAACAGCTGTTTTTATAGGGGTGGAAGCAGTTTATAATTTGGGGGGGGGGGTCGGCTTTTGGCTGCCACAAGCACCCTATGGGTGGAAAGGCAAGTATAGATTGGCAACTGCTGTTCGACTGTAGACTCTCCATCCTGCCCTCCCTCTTCCCCAGGACCTGAATTAATTCCAATTACAGTTGCGTCCATGGAAATGGATCCTGGCAAGTTTGCTTTTTCTACAGTCCTCAGAATGGTTATCAGAGGTATCCTAACAAATCATCATTTCCCAGGACTCCTGGCATCAGGGTCACTGCCGTTTGAGGAGAGGAGCTCCTAAGGGCCACCACAGTAGTTGCCCAAGCCCCAGCCAAGTATGCAAGCGTGTGGTGCTTATGGAGTAGGAGTGGCGATGACAGGATGGAAAGATCTGAATCCGACCGCTCAGGTCAGAATCCAAGTCCGAGAGAAGGTCAGGTGTTGTCATGCTTGTCCCCCTAGGAAGCGTCATGTAAATTCTCAGAGCCTCATTCGCTGAGCTTGCACATCATGCTGCATGATGTTACATCGCGTTTGGGCCACGTGCTAAGCTATTAACCATGGTTTGCAAACCACAGTGACTGGGTTGGCATAGCATGCTAAGCCAAAGCCAACTCTGTCCTGATTTGGTTTAGCCGATGTGTACACCCAACTGTTATCTGGACACCACATCCATGATCTAAAGGCTGCAGTTTGCTTAGCAGTGATGTGGTGAATATGACTGGAAGGAGTGGGGCTAAATATCCTATTTAAGGGGAGGAGATGACTTCCGTTCAGGAGATTTGCTACCTGAAGCTTCACACACTGCCATGGAGGCTTTCGTTGAAAACTCTAGTTGCTGAATTTGAGCCGCAGTATCTCGGTGGGCTACATGAAACTGAGTGGTTGATCTCTGCATCAGAACAAGTAGGTAAGATTTATCATGGTTTGCTCCGTTACATTTTGAGAGTTCTCCTGCCCTCTGATGGATGCTACTGAAGGCCCCATATCCAAGTCAGCCAATCTTGGCCCAGCTTCCCCAACCCTCCATTTCAGCCTCGGGCCAGCAGACCTGCACGACCAGATTCTCATTTCTAATGACATTCCTTGTGAAACTGTAATGGACACCCATGCAGATAACATGTTAATTTATTAGTTCAGCTCAGCTGGATTCGCTGAATGAAAAACGGTTGCAGAAGTCTCTCTCTCTTAAATAAGATTCAGGGGGCTTTTATAGGTCTCCAGCCACTTTTAAAATGCAGAAGGAAGCCAGGAGTATTACTTTGCTAACCCATGTAATTCTGCCCCTGCCTGATGAAGGTTAGAGTTTATCTGCGGCCTACCACACTCGGATGAGAATTGCTGGAGCGAGTCAATACCGGCGGAGTATTGCCAAGCAGTTTTGTGCCATCTGCACTGAGAAAGGGATGGTTCACTCCGTCTTCAGCTGAATTAGTTGTGGATTATAAGTAGGGTTTGCACAAGAAAGAGCTGATGAGGCCAACTCACTGTGGTGAAGCTTGCCCCATCTGTTGTTAATGAAGTTTGAGATTCGTGGCCTAGATGGATAAGGAGGTGATGGAAGATTATTGTTCTTCATTCCATTTCCCTCCGCAGGGGGGTGGACAATAGGGAGAGAAGGTATTTAAACATTAAAGAACTGGATTTTCTAACATGAATGAAGGGAGACCCACCAAAAAACCATTCTGTGTATCATAAAACATTGAAATAAGCAGATTAGTATTCTGCCTCCCCTCCCCAGTCTTGCCAAACGGTTGGTTTTGCAGACAACTGCACACTGGAAATTCAAGAGAAGAATGAGAAGGGAGATTCAGTGGCTCACTTGGAGGGTTGCTAATCGTTATTGAAGGACTTCAGTGGTCGTCTTCCTGGGTCAGCACTGTTGTAATAAAACTGTCTATTATTTGGGGAAAATGTGGTTTCTTGTTTTCAATGGGGGTGTAGTCCTTTGCCAGTTCTATAAAGGAGATGGGAATAGGGAGATACAATACAAGTCACAAATGGAAAGCTGTTGTACTTGGGGAATTCCAGATTACTAGTCATTGGCCTAACTCACACTCCAGACTTAAACTATAATATGGTTTATTTGATTTTTGGTTTGGCACGTTAGCCAAAGCCAGGTTCTGTACTTTGCAAATTCTCCTTTACAGCTTGGTCTGTGGCACGAACCCGGTTCATTGTAACTCATTCAGTCAACGGTGATTAAACAAGCCATGGCTTGGTGGGATCGTTAACTAACTGCTAAGCAAAATTGCAGGAGTTGGTTTGCTAATATTTAAGGAGCCCCCTGTAAGCTTCATCTGCACGGGTGGTTGGGTGGGTGGGAATGTCGGCTGAATGATCCTGCAGATTTGCAGCAGTATAAATAAAACATGATAAGGTCAATTGCTGCTTAAATCCACGCTCCTGGCTCAGCCCCAGCCTGGAGCTGTATGTTGCATTGCTGGAGGGCAGAATGTAAATTGAGCTGTTGTTTTGAAGCATAGCAAGCTCATAAAAGGAGCTGTCAATTGCTTTTGAATGCATGACAGATTTATCCTTTTTGCAGAGGAAAGGCAGGGTCCTGGGTGTTATCTCGAACATTTTCAGGATGTGTCTATTTGTCAGCTTCTGTTAAGGTTGGGAAATAAAGGTGAGGCTACGGCCAGACCAGGCTAGGGACAAGCCACCAGTGGGGCAGCTTTCTCAAACTCCTTCCCCTCCCCACCCAAAGCTGGTGGCCTTGCACTGCTTGACCCTAGAAATGGCACATGGGCGAAGAAGAAAGAACACAGAGGGGATCGCTGTCAACCACGCCTTTGGTAGTTGGTGTAGGTGATCTTCAGTAGGTGATCTCCTTTGGGTGGTAATCTTAACAGTGGGAATTGGACTTAAATATCCAGCCATCAAGCAGCTCTTCATTCTGTTCAGAGGGAGAGCATTTCACCCTAATTAGCTGATTAAAGGAAGGCTGCCTGTTGATTTAGGGAGCTAAACGGCCCATAATTAACAGCATGACTTTAGAGCTAATCTCTGTGTGTGTGTTTTAGGAGGAGGAGAAGTTATTATTTTCCCCCCTCTCCCCCAAAAGTTCCCCCTATTGTAACTTGATATAGTCTTCTATATTCTTATATGTATAGTCTTCTTGATATAGTCATACTAACCTTTCATGCTCCCCAACACCCATCGAATGCTCTTACCCCTTCTTTTAGATTCTTAGGGAGTTTAATATACTGTATATACTTTCTGTTTTTAATTCATGTATTTTTTAGAGCTGCTAGCTTTTCATTTTTATTTTTTTTTTATTTTTACATTTACTCTGATGTATCCTGCTTTTTTTTAATGACTGTACCCCACCCTCCTTATGCTGGTCTGTGTCCAAAAGGAAGACTTGATATGGAATCACCAAATCTTTTTTTTATCAGGTAAAGATAGGAGCTGCTGAGCGCTCTTGCAGGCTCAGTGTCTGCTGATGGGAATTTTCAAAAATGTGTTAAAATGGCATGAAATACCTGCTGAGGTGTTGTTGTTGTTTCCTTGTATCCTCTTGGCCTGCTGAGTTACATCCGCACGCCTTTCTTTCATTTTTCTCTTAAAAGGAAGGTGTGATAAGAAAGATTACCTACTCTGAACTCTGTTATCAGATCTCAGCTTGAGTTTATCAAGAATTATCATCCTGTAGAGTTTTGGGTAGCCAGTAGGTGTCTCTGTGAGTGAAGGACAAAGAAGATTGTACAGGCAAAATCTGTTTTGAATCATCAGTTCCGTTGGGAACATTGGATTTGCCAATCTGAATCTACTCCAGAAATCATTCCGATTAGATTTGGATGTTCAGGTTGTCAAACTGGATCAATCTGCTTCCTGAAGTGATTCAAGAAAAGCCTTTTGATGTGGGTGCAGAAATTCAAATCATTCACAGTTATTTATAGACCTCCAATTCACTTAGACTAATCAATCTGAACCCCCCCCCCCCCCCATTTTTCTTTTAAAAGTTGATAGAGTTTGGAGTTTCAACCCAGTTATCTTCAAAGTAAATCTCTGGACTGAATTTTTGTACAGCTCCACCAAGAATGGTGAGATGAAAGACACAGGAAGTTGCAAGCCATCAGAATATTGATTTGTGGTTACCAATCAAAACTATTTCAGTAGTGGAGGTTAGTCATAAGTTGAAGAACATAATGTGCAGTGTAGTCAGTGGGTGGGGGAAATTGAAGTTAATTTTTAAATCCATCCATCAGGGCCTAGCTTGGTCTTGGGGAGAAGGAACTTAGAAGAACAGAGGTGTGCTGTCAAAATATTTATCAAACTCATCAAAGAAAAATAAATAGTAAACTCTCCCTCCCCATGATGTACAATCAGTGTTTCCAGACTCAAATATGACAAGGAATCGTGCCACTCATTTTCAGCAATCACGCTGTTGATATTTGGCAGCCCAAACTGAAGGGAAGCTAGGAGACAGATACAGACCCAGAGAGACTTAAGATCTATCTGTGGCCCTGGGTCCACAGTTGTCTGTTCCTGTGTGACAGCCACATAATACAGAGTGACAGTTTGTTTAAAACTTTTTTTCCATACTTTTGAACGGTTTTCACCTTTTCGTTTTGTCAGATCGCAGAATTGAAAGTGAGACGGCCCGGTTGTTTTTGGATGGCCAGTTGATGGTCTTAGAAGTAATACTTTGCATCTACAGATGTTGAAGATGAGACTTTTCTCCTCTCTCATCCTCTCTCAATAATGTTATGAAAGCAGAGGCATGGCTAATGAATTCTTAGCAGATATTTCTTTCAAAGCATGCAGATAATTTAAGATGGCTTAAGCTTGCATAATGTAGATTTGATAGATATAACAAGGCAATTAAAAGCTCATTAGGTTTGACCTAGCTTCCTAGTCAGACCTACTTTGTCTGTCTCTAATAGTAGGCAGCTGAGTTTACAGATCCATGAGAAATCAGAGTTTAGGAGTCAGATTTAAGCAATATACATACACACACACACTCTAAGGCATCCTTTCCCAATCTCCAAATAAATTATGATGAACATTTCCACAATTCCCAGCCAGTGGGCATTGCTGAACACACCTAGAGACAAGAATGCCAAATTGGGGAAGCTCATCTAAACTTAGAAAGCAAAGTTTCCTTTGCATTGAGCTCAGTTCCTGCTGTCTTCACTGACTCTTTCTTGTGGGTTTTTTTGGCAAACGTGGGTTTTGTCCTTTTTAGTCCAGCCTTATAACCCTGGGATTTCCTTGTACCCCCCTAGGACTTCCAAGCTGTTTTCCAAGTAGTAACCACATCTGAGTCTGCATAGCTTTTTAAGGTTGACCAAAGTTGGCTAGGTTCAGACATACAATTGTGTGAGTAATTGGAATTTTTTTTTCTTTTTTTTTTACAGAGGCCAGGAAATAAAGTAAGGTTTGGCATCCTCACTGATATAGAGAAGGAAAATTTCCTGAGCTTTGCCTTTCAAGGGCAGCTGCTTTTTCCATACATAGAGAAACGTGGAAGAACTTGGGGAAAGAGGAAGAAAGTGGACATGACTGTCACTGGCCCAATAGAAAGTTTAAGGGATTCAGCCATAAACGCTTTTTACGGTCCCTGGGGGCAATCTAGTTCCTGAACCCAGTCCAGCAATATGGTTGGACCAAGGCTGAAAACAGGCTGCTGGTGGTGGTGGCAAATGAGGAGAGAGGGGTAGGTGGCATTGGTAGCAGGATACATCTCCAGCATCAGCAATTTATTCCTCAGTAAGTTGCATACCACATAAATGAAGACCTATATATGACCATTTCTAAGCCTAAAGTTAGTCCAAAATTCAAAACCATTCAACTACATCACTGCTTAGACTAAGGAATAATAGCATCTCCAGTTTTACACACTAGCAGAAATTGTCTAGGACAGGAGCGCACAACTTTCATTGGATGCTTCTGGTGTTAAGCACCTGCCCTCTGGAATGAGGCTCCCCCAAGATCTAGATGGCCCCCACTCTGCTACTATTTAGAAGAGTCATGAAGACCTGGCTCTTGACCCACGCCTTCAGTGAAGGAGAAGGAAACTCTTCAGTTCATCGTGCTTGCCATATTTTTTATGTTTTATTGATTTTATTGCACTTTCTTTGATTGTTGTGAGCCGCCCAGAGTCGCTGGGGATGGGGTAGCATTCAGGTTTAATAAATGATTGTTGTTGTCTCTATGACGTGTGGAGGGCCATTCTCCAAGAATGGCTGGGCCAGAGTCCCTCTTGAAGAGATGATTCAAGAGTTTCAAGAGATCTACAAGGCTTCCAGTTTGCTCCTGAATGCCCCCAACCCCAGCAGAAAACAAGTGGCAAAAAATAAATATCTGGCCCCACCCATTCTGGAGGGAGGCTGGTGGGCTGCATCCCTGCTCTGTTGATTGTGGTTTTCAGATTTCCCAGCCTGACTTGGAGGTGCTTCTTACTTGACCGTAGCTCTTCTCTTGTCAAGATGGCTTGGACGGCTTGCTTTCATTCCAGCCTACCTAAAACAAACACAGGTGTGCAAACACTGTACCCAGGGCTCTCGGGAGCCCTGTCCCAGCCACTTCACTAGGGGTTCATGGATACTGATGTCCCATTCACACATAACATCTGAGTTGCAAGGCAACTTTGTGGGGTGGTGCTCTGCTGCTGATTGAACTTCAGCTGGGACCTCTGTGGGAGAGCGAAGAGAAATTCAGACGTTGGCTGGAGAGAACAGCTTTGGTCCTCTTCTTTTGAGCCAAATGCCTCCACCTGCCAGATTCCTTCTCCCCACCTGCTCCTGTTCATAAAAGGAAAATTACTCTGCAGATTTATGAGTTACCTGCAGCTGTAATTTATCAACTGGTGCCTTGCCCTGGCCTAGACAATTCGGGGGCGGTCTGGGCCTCGTGATTAATGAGCTTCCCTGACCGATGGTGGCAGATCTTTTACAAAGATTTAATTCAAACATGTTCTTAAAAATAACAGGTGGCCTGGTTCGGGGGATCACAGATGAACATTTGGGGTCCCAGATGTACTCCTGCTGTAAGATGGGGATGGGCATCAAAGTGGCCTTTCCTGCAGTTTGACAGTGAATGCCTTTGCTTTGGATTTTCATCATATAGGCAGGGGTGTAGATGCAAAATCTGGCTCGCTTCTGCTCCTTGTTTCCTGATTTACAGATGTGGAACAGCTAGGGCAAGACTGAGTTGGAAGGAGGGATAGCTCCTTGCTTCCAGTGTCCAGGGACAGATACAAGCAACTGGAAGGACTATAGCTTAGTGAAAGAGCACCCACGTGGCATGACAAAGGTTGTAGGTTCAATCCCCAGCTTATCCAGAGGGGGCTTGGAAAATGAGTTGGCCTTGGTCAGTGCCATGAATAAGGATCCGTGTCCTTCAAAGGTGAGCCTTTGCTCATTGAGAAGACATCTCCTTTTCATGCAGGAGGCCTGGATTTCCTCCTATCTCAAAACTTGGAGAAATTGCTCTTAGTCGATTGAGATAGATGGATTATGGGGCCAACATTATAGATAGGTTCCATATCTCCATTGCTGGCCTTCAGTATGGCATTGCAAACACCTTAATTTCAGAAAAGCAATCTGCCCTGCTTCCCTTGATGCTTTTGTAGCCTCTACTCCTAACTGTTTTTTTAAAAGTCCAGCTGGAAATGACCACCTTGGCAGCAAATTTTGGCCATATAATGATGGGGCTCTGGAATCTACAGAAATGGGGCTGGAGGCTGCATGTGACCCCCAAGCTCACATCACTGCCTTAGGCTGAGCTCTCTGAGATAATAAATGTAGAATGAATGTAACTCCTGATCTTCCAACTCTTCTGTGAATACCGATGGCCAATCTGTCTTCTGGGCTTTCAAATAGTTGTTACATACTTGATTCTCCGATACTTTGGCTATCATCTGCAGAATGGTATTCCGTCAAATGCTCAATATGAAATACTCAACATTCCTCTAGTTCATCTAACAAGTATCATTGGGGTTTGTATTGCTGGGCATTTGCATAGGCAATTGAAGGCACCCCATTGCCAGCCTCTGGAGGTGTCTATCAGCTGTTCCCTCTTCAAACCTGATACCAAGTCCACAATTCTTCCATGCTGCTTCTGCTGTGGATTGTGTCATTATACGATCTAGCCATTGAGTGCCACTGGCCTTAGGTAAAACTGGGTGGAGTTTTAACTAAAGGTATTTATGTATTCTTGTGGTTGTTTGACTATTCTGTCTTCTCTACCCTGTTTGTAAATTCCAACTCGCTAGTACTGTACTCAGGAGAAGGAATAAGAGAGAAAATCCAAAATGAAAGTGGGGTCAGTAGCCAGGAACACTGTGAATCATGTCATCAGGCCCTACATGAAGTCCCAAGAAGCAATCCAAGGACCAGGGGTTGATTAGAAATATGGGAAGCCGCAGCAGAGAAGAGTTATGAGCAGCTGAATGTTAGCCTAAGCTCTTGGCCACACTGAAAGGCTACAAAGTGTGGGGTTAAATATGGAAAAAGGGGCGTCTTTCTGAATCTGGATGTTGCTTTCGGCAGTCTTAGTCCTGCAAGATGTCTATCGCATTAAGCCTATCTGCTTCTTTTGCAACTTCGGTGCGCATGTGTGTGTAGATTTCCATCCAGAAGAGCTGCCGTTCTATTCTGTGATAAATTTCACACATTTGCGTTTGTTTTTTGTTTTTTCCCCCTATATCTTTTGCTGACATCTGAATTCAGTTTTCCTTAAGCAGGTTTCACCAGCCAGCTTCTGATTCCTGAGGGTGTAAAGATCACTTATGGAAAAAAGCAGTTAAATGTAAGGTTACAGGAAGGGCAAGAAGAAAGAATTTCACAGCCCCCAGTTGGGAATGCCTGCCTCTTAGCACATCAAGTGAGTGTGTGTGAGAGAGTTGGCACTCTGGAATTAAAATAAACCTGGCTGTCATCACTTCAAGGGCTTTCATTCTGCAAGTCATCGTGTTCTCAGTCAACAGAATTAAAGGATCACTTCGGGCGATGCTTTTGATTTACCTGCACTCTCTAAATGAACACTGCTTTTGAGACTATCTCAAGCTTGCTCCTTGGATGTGTATGAGGACCTTCTTCTGGTTTGGGGGGCAATTCCCTGGATAGTTTCGAATAGCTAGCTACTAAGAATGAGACGAGCATGGTGTTAGCAACATGGTATAAGTGCTGCAAACTTTCATATAGGCCATCTTGAGTTCCATGATGAAGAATACTTGAGAACTTCTAGTTGGAGGAGAAGCTGCACTCCCTGAGTTAGAGCACCAACCACACCTTCAGCTGTGGAGATCTCCCCTTTTAATCCTGGATCATCAACTGACCCATTGCTAACTCTCAGGAGTTGGTGGCAGATCCTTATTAAGTGTCCAAGATGAAAAACTCTATGTGAGTGAATTGATACTTGGGGTAAGATTATGCTCTTGAGTTGAAATTTTGCAAAAGGCTCTCTGGGGTTTGGCTACTACTCTCTCCAACATTTTCTTATTCCATTTCATCTTGACCAGTTGTGCCATTTTGGCAATTATCTATAGCTTCTGTTACGCTTACTACAGGAATTATTCTAAACCAGTATCACAAACTGTAGCCATTTATTCCCACATCTGCATCTCATCTCTATCCTGGTGTTATATAAATCTTGTGCTGCACCCCCAGTGTGATTTTTCTCCTGCCAAGGTTCATCTCTTTTCTCTCTCTCAGAAAATTTTGCCTGCAGGGCCCTTGTCTGTCCTTGTAGCCAATAAGACATTTATTTCTGTGTTCCTCCTGGCAAACGTGGAAGGAAACAAAAAAGGATGACCAGCAGCAAAGTGGATGGATTCAACTGAAGCAGTGGTGGCTGCATTGTAGGAAGACCTGAAGGACCAAGTTGGGGACAGATCCTCCTGGAGAAAATCTATCAGTGTGGTTGCTAAGAGTCTACACCAGTGTTTCTCAACCTTGGCAGCTTAAAGATATGTGGACTTCAACTCCCAGAATTCCCCAGCCAACTGGGAGTTGAAGTCCACACATCTTCAAGCTGCCAAGGTTGAGAAACACTGGTCTACACTGACTGGATGGTTCATGATTAGGGAGACTTAGCTGCCTCCTTCCCTTCCCTCTTCTGTTTCTTGGAAGCATGTGGGCAAGCAGGTTTGAGAAGCTCAGAGAAGGGAGATGGCTGAAAAGCTATACCTCTTTCTTCCACCCACCCAGGCAGCATTTGTGAAGGAGCAGTGATTTCTTGATCTCCTTGGGTAAGGAGCAGCTGGGACGTACAGCAGTTGAATTAAGAGCAAGCCTTTGAACAGCTGGGGTTCTATATCTGCCTGCCAAGTTGGAATGAGATTCAGAGTGCTTGGTTAAGTGTTGCAGCTGAATTTCTTTATTGAAGAAAGTAAATTACCTCCAGGGGCAGGTGATAGCCAGAGGGACAACATAGATTTCTCTGTATCTGGAAATCGGGATGAAGCATAGGCATTGTGTTTGTGATAAAAAAAAAAGGAAAGGTATGAATTGAAAGTGCTAGGATCAAGCAGGTGTGTAAATATGTTTAGATATGTTTGGGAAAGGGGAACAGAAATGAATTGCCTGAAGATATAACATATGGCAGATTGCCTTTTCTTGTTCTGCCTGCCCAAATATCTCAAAAAAAAAAAAAGATGAAGACGTCTCTACATTTTCTTAAAAGTTTTGCATTCCATTCTTTAAATGTGAACCTGTAGCCTTAAGTCGCAAAAGTTTTAGAGTACAAAATAACGAAACAATACAGTTGTATGCAAATTCACTTAGAAGCTAAGCTGAGTTCAAGTCCAAGTGTAGGGTTTTCTGGTCTGAGACATAAATCAGAATCACATATGGTAACCTGAAGTAGCAGCGATCAGTTTGAAAAGACAGTAAAACCCAGTTTGTATGAATTGAAAGCCTAGAAATATAGATGTGTTTTTTGATGGTGTCTCAGCAACAAGAGGAACCATGCAGAAGCTCTTGGTGAGTCACCATCACTGGAATTTCTCTGACATCTAAGTGGAGGGACTTTCCAGTGGTGATTGCTCTTGTTTGGAGTCTCCCCATCATTCTGGAGAAAGATGTCAGGTGATCTCCATGACTTATGAATTGGGAGAAGGAGATCCATCAGGCATTTGTGTCTAAAGCTCTATGGGGCTTCACTGGTCAAAATTAGTGCTCTGGAAAAGCTCAGAAGCTAACAGGGCTCTACTGGAGTGCCACCATGCCTATAAAATAATACTTCATGCAAAAGACACTATGTCTGTTCTCCTGTGTTCCATAACGTCACTCTACCATTGAAAAACGAAGAGCATGTGACAAAATCTGCCTTTAAAAGAAATCAGAGACAACGTTGCTGAATGCAAAAGAAATTTGTAAAAAGATTGAAATATGATGCGAGGGATGTTAGCTGCCTTAAGATAATATATTTAGGTAATGGGCATAATTTAATCTATATGTGACTTCTGCAGATAGCTGACCCAGAATTGAGGAGGTGGACTAAACTGCCTGTTTTATGGGTGAAGAGAGCTGCTGTGGCAAAGATGGAAATACTACCTGGAGTATTATTTCTCCTTCGGATATCACCGATTGGGATGTTACAAAAGAGCTTCAATAAAATTTAGCTGAAGGTTAATTGACACATATGGGATTGTAAAATTGCTAAGGTGTAAGTGGCAAGTATCACAGCTAGGGAAATCTGGAGGGGAAAATTCAATTCTTCTTATCCTGCACTTGGTTTGTCTTATAAAAAGAGCCTGAAGAATCATATCTTAAATCTCCTGTGTTAAATTGATAAGGAAAAATGCCCTCCCTGTCTGACTCTTCTGCCACTAGTCTCTTACGTCTTCTTCTATTTAAACTTCCATTGCTATTGGGTGTTATTCTCCATTGAATGATGGGAAGAAGAACATCTATTTGGAAACTTCTGTGCCTTGTAAGCTCCTTTTGGAGTGTGATGGATTTTTTGCGGGGCTCTGGTTCTGCTAACACAAATACCTCCATCCCAAAACTAAGATTTGGTGGTCAAGCTTCATTTCCCTTCTAGTATTCCCAAGTGCATTTCCAGTCTTCACAAATGCTTCTGAAGGCTTGATAATCCTCACGCTGTTTGCTCCTCTGTCTGCAGCACAGTTTTCCCGTAGCTGAACTCTTGATCTCTCCAAAGTAAAGAGATGATGCTATTTCACTATTCCTCAACTGGTTTCCTGTGTGTTTCCCATCCTTCTTAGATGAGGACAGTGTTCATACCTAGAAACACAAAAAACATCTTATATTAGCTTTGGATTTTGACATTATGCTAAGCAGTAATGTGGTCCATTTAGTTTTGGCATGGTCTTCTGCATGAACCCATCATTGTGGTTTGTAATCCATCATTTACAGTGTAATCTGTCATGTGAACCCAGCCAATTGTAACTCTTCAACAAACTGAGGCTCAGTTTAGGAGTGAGCTCAGTCTAGGCCAGGTGAGATCTCCATCTATTGTCAACTAGCTGTTTTCAGGTTCTTAGAGATCTTCCCCAACACTCCTACTTGATCTTTTGGAAATGCCAGGAATTAACCTTGCAACCTTCTGTGCACAAAGTGATGTTCAATCCTATATATATATAAGAGGCACTAAGCACCAGATCCATAGAAGCAGGGGACTACCACACTAGACAGGATCCAAGGTGCAGATTGTGCAAAGAGGCCTCAGAGACAGTCCAACACATAGTGGCAGGGTGTAAGATGCAGGCAGGAACAGCATATACTGAATGGCACAACAAGTAGCTGGCATTGTGTACAGGAACATCTGCACAGCGTATGGGCTAGACCCCCCCCAAGTCCAGATGGGAGATTCCACAGAAGGTTGTGGAGAATAACAGGGCTAAGATCCTGTGGGACTTCCAGATCCAGACAGACAGGCAGGTACTGGCCAATCAACCAGACATCGTGGTAGTAGACAAGGACCAGGAAACAGCAGTAGTGATAGATGTAGCAGTGCCAAGTGACAGCAACATCAGGAAGATGGAGCATGAGAAGCTGGAGAAGTACCAGGGCCTGAAGGAGGAACTTGAGAGGATGTGGAAAGTCAAGGCCAAAGTGGTCCCAGTGGTGGTAGGAGCACTCGGGGCCGTGACTCCTAAGCTGGGAGAATGGCTCCAACAGATCCCAGGAACAACATCAGAGCTCTCTGTGCAGAAGAGTGCAGTGCTAGGAACAGCTAAGATACTGCGCAGAACCCTCAAACTCCCAGGCCTCTGGTAGAGGACCCGAGATTGAGGAAGACACATACCACTCATAGGGGTGAGAGGGGAATTATTATGTATATGTATATACACACATATTTCATGCTTCCATGTTGACTCATGCAGTATTCTTCCCCTTGTTCCTGAAGCTTCTGACTCATGTCTGAGCATTTGATTGAGGAAGCCAAGAAGCTGCCATAATGCAAGGTCTGGGAACCATCAAACTGAGGAGGAGGTGGTAGCCAATGTGGAATCTGGATCCTGAGCAGCTGGAGTGATGCATTTAAGCTCTTCCACAGAATCAGAGTCAGTGAAGGAAAGCTAGAAATGATTACCAATCTTAAGAATAAGCCCAAGAGTTGGGAGCTCTGAAAAACAGAAGCCAACTAGGCCCTGAGGAACTCCAGATGCTTAATTTGCTAGGCTTTGTGTCTAGTTGCTGTGAAGAACATTGCGCCTGAAGGGTTTTTTCCTCCTCCCTTTTTTGGAAAAAAGGAAAAGCCATGCATCTTTTGAGATGGAAATAGTTTATACTTCTAGGGAGGGGAAATCCAAACATGCCTAGATTTTCAACTTTGAGCAACCACAGGAGAACTTGGACAACAGCATTCATGCTACAGTTATTCCACCTGATGCTCCAGGGTCAGAAGTGGCCCCAGAAACCTTGGATGTGGTCTTCAAGGCTCCTCCCCATTATTATCTTATGATACATATTTAATGGGATAGATGAGGATTGATTGAATACAGAACTGGAAATCTGTCATATTTATCCTAGAGTTAGTATGATGGATCTCCTGTCTTGTATTATAATCATTATTATAATTAGTTCAGGAAAAGCCAGCCACCACTTTAGGCTAATGGACCTCCAGAATTCTATTTCTGTGATGGCAGCACTTCCTTTGCAAACAAAATTCCTGGCTAGAGCTAAACATCAATCATCTATCCTGTTTGTGAGCAAATTGGGTCAACACTTTTATCACATTCTCCAGTGCAGGAGAAGAAAATCTCCAACAGTTAGGGAATGGCTAGGGTAACTGGATGAGCGCTATGTAAGTTTTCTCTAGTTTGTGGGGAAATGCTGTTATTAAGAATAATGTATGTAAGCCAGGTTCTCATTTGGCACCCCAATATCGTGCTATGGAAGAAGGAGAAGGAAAAGAATACAATGTAGAAATTGTCCTCCCAAGCAAACATTTTCTGCTTGCTAGTTTTCTGTTGGCATTCATCTAATCTGTGCTAGCTACTTGACCCTTTGGCCTGTAGTTCAAGTAGCAAAGTTTCTGGAGAGAGAGATTTAAAAATGGTAAAACCGCTAATTCATGATGTTGAGGAAGGTATGTGTAAAAAGACAAAAATCCATTAAAAACAAGGGAGATAAAAATATGATTAAATGTGCCTGAATATTTTTTTACCAGATACACAATGCACGTTTAAAATCAACAACAACAGTATTTTTTATTATTTTTAAAGCACCAGTTTAGGCCCCCTTGTATTTCTTTAAAACCAAGTGACATGTCTTGGGTGTGTCTTCAGACAGATATCTTTTTCTATCATCACAAGTCATGGGAACCCCAGGACGTCAAAAGGAACTCATGCTAAAAGCAGTATTAGGAGCATTTTCACAATAGACCCAAAGAGAAATTGTGGATAGAAATTACTTCCTTCACCTGTAGTCTGTTGGAGAGTAGGGTGAATTATGCCACATAAAACTCTGCTACAGATTTGTGTGAATGCTGCCACTCGGTCATGAAACACCAGCCCTCAACCCTCCTGACTCCATACCACCTTTGGTTCTTTGTTAAAACAATCCCATGGATTTCTCTATGTTAACTCTGACTTGACTTCATTGTGGGTTGCTTTAGGTTGTAGGCTGCATAACACGAGTCGTGAAGGTCGCAATCAAATCAAGCCTTGTAGAAACTTCTGAATAATACCTACTTTTCCATCCTCTGGTTTGAGTCTTAGCAACATCAGAAGGATATGTTTTGCTGGTTTAATGCCACTCCTCCCACTTCACTGAATTTTGGGTAATGAATACTGCAACAGACTGGGGATGTTTCACACAACGGCTGCGCAATTGCTGAAAGGGTGGTAGATCAATTCAGTTCAAATGGAAGCTTTAATGCAGTGGGGATGATTTCAGGTTTATGGGAAGTAAAAATGCCACTGAAAACTGCCAGTTGGATCAGAAAATATCAAATTGCTGCACTTATCTATTCAGCTGAAATAGTTCGGCTCAGATAATTTACGGAGTAAACAGCTATTGATTTTTTTTTTTCAAACCAAACACAGAAACAAACAGTGTTTGGTGAATAAACAACAATTTCCATACAGTTTTGGAAAGCAGGCCTTCTGACAAGATGATGTAGGTCAGCAGTTCTTCTAAATAGCAGCTACAGGACCCTATTTTTAAAAATAAAAATTTAATCAAATATCCGAAGTCTTATGAGATTGCCAAATCTTGCAAGTTTTAAATGTTCTTGCAAGAGATCTTGTGAGAGCCCAAAGATGAAAATACGCGTCTTCTGTTTTTAATATTTGGTGCCATATGCCACTCAACAATGAACAAGGCTCCAAGCATCATCAAGAATCATCATCATCATCATCATCATCATCATCTCATCTTCTTATTTATCACCACCCCGAGGAAAACTAGCCAGTTCTCAGTGGCTTTCCTAAATGTGAGCAAGTCTGATGCTGATCCAACTTCAGATAGAGCTCTGTCCCAAAGATGTGAGATGAACACAGAAAACAGGACCTTGTGGTTCTTGACTGCAACAGTCCTTCAAGAAGAATGGTGCCCTCCCTACTAGATCTTTTGGGATGGGTCTTTCTGGATGGGTAGAAACCACTGTGGGAAGGTGGTTCCACAGATCTCCACGTACCAAGACTCATAGGCTTTAAAGCACCTTGAATTACACCCAGAAGTCAACTGTTAACTGGTGCAGCTTTCACAGTAGTAATGTTCCTTCGGCAAACCAGGAGGCACCCTTAATTCCCAGAGCATTGCATTCTAGACCAGCTGTAGCTTCCAGATGATCTGAATGAGACACCAGCAGTCTCACATTTTATGGCGCCAAAGGATTTCAAGAGCAATCATGTCTGTGCCTTTGCAAAACAAGGCCATTAGCTGATTGCAATATCTGGAAGCTTTTTTTCCATTCCCTTTCCATAAACAGCTTGGCCCTCTAAAAGAGGATTACACTCACAATGTTCTGGCAGCACATTCCCCTGTGATTGATGCTGTTTCCACAAGGATCAGTGGAATTAAGGAATGATTTGCCACTCTCTGTAAAGTGCTTTTGGAAATATCTTTTTTATTTTAAGGTTAACTTAAAAGGCACTATTAACTGTTCCTCTCCTCTTCCTTCACAGGGCACAGAAAGGGAGAAGACTGTCAGCCCCACCAGGTAGACCAGACCAGGAAATCAACTCCAAAAGAAGAATACAACTATTTTTATTGAGAGTGGCTACAATAGCTGAATCTTGCAAGTCTGCTTGGGCTGCACCTCCTCCCCTTCTTATACCCAGGTGAATTAGGGAGGTGTCTGTCTGAGCTGTTTCCACATACTTTCTGCTTGTTTTGGACTTAAGCCATGTTTATTCCTCGTTGCTCTGGCAATGGATCTGGCCCAGCTCTGGTAAGGGCACCTTTCATACTCTCTACAAAGACACAGGGAAAATTTTGAAAGAGAGACTTGGTGTAATGGTATGTGGGAAAGACCTTGGGAGAATGAGCCAAGAGATGCTGCCAAGGGAACAGTCAGATAAGAGACAGCATAGCCTGCAGCTGCAAAATGGGTGGGGCAAGAGGCTCAGAAGGGACCCTCCCTAGTTTTTCAGGCTGTTAAGGAGATGGCGGGAGAATCGTAGACTTGCAAGATTCTGTTAATGTAGCTTTACAGTAAAGTAGAATTAGCGCATCTGGTGGAATTTCCTGTTTGGTCTACCCAGTAAGGCTGACATCTGGGGAGTATCTTCTCCAGTGACCCAAGCCTATGTTTCAAACATCAAGATAGCCAAGTCTCAATCCAGCCGTTCCTGCTTCCATGACCGATGTGCTCCCCAGAAGTGGAGTGGTCAGACCCATACTTGGAACTCTGTGGGCTGAGAAACTGCAGTATCAGCTGTTCCGATCGGTCCTTGATATCTCCAGCAGTCTCTCCTCATCCAGTTCATTCCAGAAGGTTCACTCCGTGTTCCGCCAATTAAAGAATATTGATTCACGGCACCCAGGAAGCACATCTACTTCATTGCAATTCCTGCCCTCTGGAATGATCTCTTTCCCCGCCCTTCCCCGCCCCCCGAGATTCATGTGGCTCCAAGGGGATAATTGTCTGTACCTTACTTTTAGCTTTCTTACGTTTCATGTCTTTCTTACTTATATCTTTTTCGTTAATATTCTTTCAAAACGTTGAAGAAAATCAATAAAAGGAAAAGAAGCCGCACAAGAGCGCAGTCAGCTATGAATGTTGTAAAACTCCCATTTTTATTAGACAGACGCTTCGGGAGTTGTTTTTAATCCTTTTCAGGTAGTTGAAAATTTCAAACCCGCAGCATCTTTCTCCTCTTCTCGGCTCATCCTCCGTGTGGTTCTGTTTTGTAACAGAGTCTGCTGTTGGAGTCTGTTCTGTCTACCCTCTTACTATTTTTATCTTGACATAAATATGTTGTTATGCTCAACTGATTACAACTCCAATGAGGAGGTCTTATTGCAAAAAAATAAAAAATTGTCCTCACTGACTCCTGTTTTCCACTGCTGACCTGAATAATTAGATCACTGCTGCCTTATTAATGCTGATAATAGGTTGGGGTTTTTATGATAAACAGAAGCAAGGAATGGTGAATGCACTGGAAGGGTTTTTTTCCAACTTGTTCTTGCCATATGCACAGCAAGGTTTATTAGAAATATTGGTTGAATCTAGGGATGAGGTGAAAATGTGTTTAGTTTGTATTTGACTGCCAATGTGTGAAGCTTAATTTTGCATTTTGGAACTGACAGAAACCTGTTTAGCACTTGAAATTTGCACTTTCCTAAATGTTACATTGCCGTTTGCTGCTCTTTTAAAAATACAGTAAAGATCAGGGAAAAGCTATCTGTAAATGTGAAATGCATCACATTGAAGAAAACTGTTTGCAAAAACTATATACGCTAGGCAAAGTTGCAAGCAGAAATGTAACTGTTTGGAGTAATATGTACCAAAATAAGTAGCAAATTTCAGTGTAAACAATTAAAAAAAAAATCTCAGGTTTGATACTTGAAAGATTTGCAAAAATGAAAATAATGGCTAAATGTGGGCTTGTGGGGAAAAAAAGACAGAGAGTAAGGGCCAAGGCTAGCTGAAGAACACTGAGGGAGTTTTGAGACTTAATGCCCCAACTCCATGTTTCATGTATTTCTTACTGGAGGATTAACTTTCCCTTTAAAAAAAATCAGTGATTGAGACAAAATAATGGAGAGGCCCTGTCAAATGGTGCTTTTCTAGACTACATCTCTGTAGTCATTGTTTATTTCCACTCTCTCCACAGTCATACTGGAGATGAGAGCTGAAAAAACATGTCAGTTGTTGGGTGGCCTCCCCCTATGTAATGCTGAGCCAACAACACCACTCTAGACATTGTTCCTCTTCTGAAAAAGGTAGAGGTCCAGGAAGTGGGAAGAGAAGTAACAGCTCCTACATGTCTTCATGATGTTTGGGAAGACTGGAAACATGGCCATTGGCTCATGGATCAAGTCATCCAAGATCATGAGCTGCTGAAAGACAAAAGAGGCAGTAGGAATGGGAGAAGGGATGCTTGCGTTGTGCAAACAAGTCTAGGGGGAGGTTTCTGCTATGATTAAAGATGAAGTTCTTTTCCTTGACTACTAAAATCTCCCCCTTGGATATGAACTGATGGCTCAGTCCCCTCCTAGGGAACATAGATCACATAGAGGACAACTTAATTGAGGCCAGATGGGAGAAACAGAAGTCTGTGAGTGATGGACTACTTATAAGTAATAGTTTTTCATGAATTAGAAGATCTCAAAATGACGATTGATAGCTGGCAACTGAGCTGAGAGTGGAGGCCACCTCATTAGTTCATGAATAACCATCCTTTTGTTCTAGAAGTAGCTTCCTAAATTCTGTTTTTCCTTCCTCTCCTTGTTTATTTTTTTAAATAGCTACAATGTTGGGGAGCTGAAATAAACCCACTCTACGCTTCTGTGCTAAATGAGGAAGGACATTCCTTGTTAATCCAAGTTGGTGCTTAAAGACATCAAAGCAGGTGAGTGCCTTCTAATACTTATCAGGTCTGATCAAAGATCTCTGTATAAGCACTGTTGACATTAACAGGTAGCACTTGAAAATGCCATATTCCTCATTCTGAAGAATGACTGTTTCAGCATTGGGGATCCTTAATTGAGACCGGTCATGTGTTCCACTCTACCAAAGTCAATCCTCTAGATGAAGGGCTATCAAAAGACAGTCCTATGCTGAAGGACTCTTCTCTTTGAAGGCTCAACAATACGAGTCTGACCGACAAAGAAAGTACCACGAGAAGAGTTATCTATCTTGAGTTAGCAATCCCGGGAGAGTAGATTAAGCAGGGATACTGATCACTTGGTTTCCATCATTCCCATTTTGGTGAGAAGTATTACTTCTAAACGTTCATTTATCCCTCGATATTGGTGATATGTGCAACTCCATATCTTCTTCTACACAATTTAGAGCAAGTGCATTTCTCTCTTTCTTTCTCTTTGGAGAAACATAGGTAGCTATACTTTAATGGGATTTGTTCCCAAAACATGGGGAACGTTGAACGTGTTTCAGTTGTCCCTGTTTTATCATAAACTATCTGCATTGCCTGCTTCCTTTTTCTTCTTGTTTTTGTGGTTATTGTTTGGCAGTGTCTTATTTTTCAAGGTTGAATTCCTCCCCTTGGGATTTTGAAAGGTAAGTACCGGCACTTTTGATTAAGGTGACATGTGCAGAGAAATGTCTGCCGGGTAACATTTGATTAAGTTGAGATTCCTGTGGAATATCATGCTTGATCCTCATACGTGGTAGAATTGCATTAAGGGGATACATTTGACCATACCTATTTTCTGTATCTCATCTCTGTTTTACTTTCATTGTATTACAGATTATTTGGGTAATTTGTTTTGTTTTCAATTATCCTGCGTTGTTGTGATGTGCAATTATGGCTACTCCTGATTATTGTTGCTCCTCGACATATAATTACAGTAGAGATGGATATCGTTCACGTTGAGTTTAATTGTGGATGAGTAAAGAATCTTTTTGTAAGTTACCCAGTTTGAGAACTGGAGCATGCAAGGTACAAAACACTTCCTGATGGAAGATCCTTGAAGTCTACGAAAGCTGCTCTGACTCACTGTATTAAGATTTCTTCTGCTGTTTGCCTTCACTGTTAGCAATGCATCTCATGCTGGGAACTTGGCAAGTCCTCTTGGCCAAGGGTTACCATAGACAAGAGCTGGTTTCAAATGAATGCCGCCGTCTTTCTTAAGCCAGGCATGGATTTTCAACAGATGCTGATTCCTTTCTCCCTCAACACCAAGGAAGTTAATTGAAGGAAAGGAACTGTACATTAAACCCAAGAGTTCTCTGTTGAGATTCTTGGCACTTATAAATCAAATTTATTTATTTATTTATTTATTTATTTATTCACTCATTCATTCATTTATGAGTAACAAGGCCCCATAGGCTTCTGATTTTAAGGGTCTGCACAAATTGCAGATATAAATTTTGCTGCTGATCCCAAGGATTCCTGAATGGAATTAATTCTCTGCTCACTAAGGGGAATTGTATCTTGGCTTTACAGTTACTATCTCCACTAGGTAGGAAAGGGCCTAAATGAGTAAGTTTGGGATCAGCACCACATCCAGAAGGTATCCTGAAGATGAAGCCATGTGAGAGGTAACCATTCCTCATTCCAAGCAAGTGATCCCCACAAGCTATCTATGGGGAAGACTCAATTTAGAAAATGAGTGAATATAATCCCAGAGATGATCAGGAAACAAACTGATTTTAAACATTATGACCAAGGATCCAAATACTCATGGACAGTGTAACAGACTGCTCTACAGTAGCTGGTGCTTGCTGGAAGAGGTGATGTTTGTCCCCTGCAGAAGAAGTTCAGGGAGATCATTCCTAATCCTCACTCTTTAAAGTCCTGCAAAGTAAGGGTTTTAAAAAAAAGAATGGCTGTCTCTAATTCAGATACTAACTCCAGATCCTTCTCAACAAACCATGCTATATGAAACAGGGTCAAATTTCCTGTTTTTGCCCTATTTTTGGTATGACCAGCTTTATCAAATTCTTAGGATGAAGCATTTTGGGATCAAACCTTCCCATTCTTAGCACAGCCAAGAGCAAAATATTTAAACAGAGGCAACTTAGAAGTTCAAGCTTTACTTATTTAAATTTCCATTCATGACCCTTTGAGAACACTGTCTTTAATTAGCAATCATTTTTAATTTGCCTTAATTTGATTTAATTTAGTGTGAGAGCATGCTTGAATCTGCATTTAGGTCAGATTGATGAGTCGCATTAAATTCAATTCATTGTTGCCAAATTCAGTTTCTCTCCTTGATATTAGAGTCAAACTCAAGCACAGTCTTCTCCTAGGCAGCGTTCACCCTTAAATTAATGTGATATTTAAAACCATTAACCATACAATATTCCAATTTTGGCAAGATGTTTTACAGGGCGCTCCCATGTATGTCTACTCAAAATAGGTCCAAAAATGTGGTGTACCTCTACTTTATTTAAAATATGTCAAGTTTTAATTATCTATGCTTGGGGGATTCTTTAATACGAGCCTGGGAATCTTCTGGTTTGCCAATATTTCTTAACTCTTGTGCCCAGCATCTTCAAATATTGGCCATGCTGGTTGAGGCTGCTGAGACTTGTAGCTCATCTGTTGGGCAGAGTTCCTCCTCCTTGATCTTGAAGAATGATGCAGAGAGATAAAAGTCAATGTCTGTATATTCCTAGCTTCTAGAATTCCACAAGAATGTTCTTTTATCCTACAAAAAGTGTGATGCCTATCAAGGGGGTGCAGGAATACCTAACTCAATAGGCTGACCATCTTGTGGGCTTTCAGTAACAGATAACACTGCAGTGTGTCTTCACCTTCTAACTACTATTCTTGAAAGTGCGATCAACAACCCCACTGTGTCTGCCCCAAAGTCCTATACTGATGATAGCCTAGAACTGGGTAGAATTCCCCTAAGAGCAAAAATACAAGGCCCTCTACTTTTCTACTCTGCTCATGGTCCCATCTTTATTTCTATTTTACATGCTCACAACCCTAGAAGTAGTTGGTTGGGGATATAGCTCTTATGAACCACTGGCATTGGAAGATAGATATTTTGAGTCCTTTTTAAAATTACGATTGGCTTAATTTTTGTTTATCTGCAAATTAAGGAAAAAAACCACATAAGAATTAAATCAGGCATCACCCGCACACATAGGCATCTCATCAAGCAGAGAACTTGACTCCTTCACAGAGTATTTATGGGGTCAGCCCCACCATTAGACAGAGTGAAGCTGCAGATATTAGAAAGTGGCAGACAGTGTTGGAGGACAGCCTGGCCCTGTATCCCCTAAGTTAGTTTGCCACCATGGGGTACAATGGGAGTATCATCCCATTTTTAGTATAAAGAAAATACTGAATGTACTTTTACAAATTGAACAGAAGAGGTGCTCACAAAAGGCTGAGCACTTTTGTATAAAATGTCAAAATATTGCTTTCTCAGGATGAACCTGCAGGTCATATAGCTGCTGAGAGATGCCAACCTCTTGAATTCTGGTTCCCCACTTTCCTCCCCCTCAGATGTAAAATTAATGGTAATTCAGTTAACCAAAACAACAAAAAAAGTATCCTTTGGGGAGGTTGAGGAGAATTTGCTTTATGGCACCAAACGCGAAGCCTTGTTCAAATCCAAAGGCAACAATGTGTATTTAGCAACGCAATAAATGTCCCAGAAAATGAATTATGTATCATCCCCAAACCCTCAGCCTGAGAGTTTAGCTGCTATGCTAATCTTTTCACAGTATATCCTCTCTAGAGGAGTGGTGCTAAACACTGAAGTGCATACAATTCAATGTATGTTTAACTTGGGAGTAAGATTTTGTTTAGCAGGACATGCTCTCAGAAAAGTATGTGTGAAGGGGAAGCCAAGCTTTGCTGCTAATGCTATTATTTCTGCCTTAAGGGAAGGGATTAGTTCAGATGGCACATGGAAGCTCTGTCTTCAGGTTCAACCTGATGCAGGATAACCATTGTTAAGAAGAGTTGTTCCTTTCATTTCTTGCTCATGGACATTCAGGAGGCATCTGGTTGACCTGTGACATTATAACTTCTTAGAATGTTGGTACCTGGGGCAACTATTCCCTCTTAACCCTAGGAGGAAGATGCTGGCAAGCCACTCTCCAAATGTTGCCAAGAAAAGACCACAACAGTAACAACAACAACAACAACTTCTAACTCATTATCTTGAACAGATTAGTGACAGCTCTTTGTGTCTTCCCCTCCCGCCTTAGGAGTAGATTTGGATTGTTTGAGTGCAAAACAAGTGCACAGCTGTTACCTAAGGGTAAGGTAGAAAAGCTACGGTAGAATTTCTGCAGACAAAAGGCAGACCTCATGGAAAGGTTGAGTAATGCAGCTGTGGGTGGGGGGTGCAGAAGACTTGTTCCAGGAGGTTATCTCTGGGAGGTGACTTGGGCTGAAGCTTTGGAGGGTCAGGGAGGAGGCCTGTCTTGTTACTGGCTTCCACGTTGTGGTATTCGTGAGGGGTGAAGGGGACCCTGAATCTGTAGATCTGTTACTTACTTTTTTGTTGTCCATGTAGTGGGGAGGTAGGAGTCAGTGCTCATCTGTTTCTCTGCTTTATTGGATTTGTGGGCCCTGGTATCATTATTGGGGCTGGTCCTGGTTCTTTTCTTGCCTCTGGATGGCATTTTTGGGCCATAGGACTATGCCAGAAGGGGTGAGGCCAGTCACGAGCCGGGAGCTTATTTCAGGAGCTGCTAGTTTGTCGCCATCTTAGCTCCTCCTCTCAAGCTAGGGTAGAAAGCTGGATTCCAAACTGAGTGGCGTTTTAGCTCAGATGCAGTAGAGCATCTACTGATATTTCTGAAAGATTTGGCATGAATTGGCCCCATCAACCTTTAAGTCAAAGATTCAAAGCAATTCAGTGAAGCTGAGGTTAGAAGTGTCAGTACCAGCACGTAAATCTGGGTGACCCATTGTCTTGTACCAGCTTACTTGGGAGTAAATCCCCTTGGATTCAGTGGGATTCCCATGTTGACATGTAAAGGTCAGTAAAGTTAATCCATAGCCAGGCTTCAACTTTCCCTGAAAACCAGATATATTCTTAGTCCTTGCTCTGACGATCCAAGCCAGGTCCCCACAAAACACAGTTTCGAGCACACAGACTGCTATCAGCTGTATGCAACGTCACCTCAGATCCATTTGGACAAGCAGACACACCACCCCCAGCCTGGGAGATGATGATAAAGAGAGCTAATTAGCTCATGTTCAAACAGCGGTTTTGTACAATTTAATATTGGACAGAGTTCAGGGTGAACGGCTAAATGGCATAGAAGGGGGAAAAATAATAATCCCCGGAGCCTGAGCAAATTATATTCAGTAATCTCTCCACCGCTGTTGACTTTGCTCTGCTCTCTGCCCTATTCAAAGGCTCTCTTATTTCCCAGCTAATTTCTGAACCCATCACAAACCTCTATAGTTTTTCAAAGCAGAAGAAAATACAGGTTGAATTTTGATGGAGACATAACGTCCCCATTAACTGAGAGAGATACAAAACAGCTGGAAATTGTACAGTGGTTGGCTACCTAATGTTTATTTTGTCCCAGCCTGCTGTTGGATACCTTCCAGTCTACCTGTCCCAGCGGAAGAGGGTTGGCACTGTCAAGGGGCATCCAATTTTCTTGGGCTGAGAACAGCAATGGGGTCTTTGGTTGAAGTTGAAATGTAATTAAAATAAAATGTGATTAATTATCTAATTAACAGGGTGGCTTCCAAGGCTTTTAGTAGCATTGTCATGTGATAAAATTATGCATATCTGCAATGCAAAATTCAGGGAGCTGCATCCTCTGTTTCTTGCCATTTCAGAGAATCTTGGCAAGTATACCAATACCTGAAACCTCTTTTGTACTGGAAGATAGTTCAAGCAACCCTAACCCTAACCTTTCTTGTCAAGGACTGCCAAGTTGCTCACCTTCTCAAATATTCAATGTGCAAAATGGTCTTTTCCCTTAATTCTGTCCAGTAGATTCTCTTCCCCAAAGTAGAGATTTTGGCTCGTAGGAGGAAAATAGAAGAAAGAAACAAATGTCCTAGCTGGATTGAGGTTGGTCTGGATTGTAAGCTCTTCAGTGGAGGACTTGTCCAGTATGTACATCAGGATGGCAAATCTGTAGTTTCTTGAATCTTCTTTCCTCCCTTTCTTGACAATTGGGATAACAGTTGCTTTTCTTCAGTCTCCTGGGACTTCTCCAGCCCTCTAGGAGTTCTCAAAGATTACTGAGAGTGGTTTTGCTATCACCTCCACCAGTTCCTTGAGTACTTTGAAGTGTAATCCATCTGGCTTTGGAGATCTGACTGATTAAATTGGCTAAGTTCTCTTACTCTCTCATCTGTCCTAAAGTGGAATTCTCTCGTTCCCCCAGTGGCATAACCATGATCAGCTGTGGCTACATTGCCATTAATATTTATGATATATGAATTATTTTAAATATATTTGAATGATTAATTGATTTTGCGCCATCAAGATGTTTTCAACTCCTCATGGCCAGATAAATAGATAGATAGATAGATAAATGTTCAGGTCTTCCAATGGTGCCCCCATTACCACTGTAACGGAATCCATCCATCTTGCTGCTGGTCATCCTCTTCTCTTTCCTTCCACCTTTCTCAGCATGGTAGACTTCTCAAGGAGCTGAGTCTTTCCACTGACTGATTATGTGTCAGTGTCGACTCCTAGTGACCACATAGATAGATTTTCTCCATGATGATCTGTCCCTAACCTGGTCCTTCAGGTCTTCCAACAATGCACCCATTGCCTCTGAAACTGAGTCCATCCACCTTGCTGCTGGTCATCCTCTTCTTCTCTTCCACCTTTCCCAGCATTAGAGCCTTCTCTAGAGAGCTGGGTCTTTGCATAATGTGTCTGTTTTTAAAGTCATTATAATCCACTTTAATTTCCCTCCATTATCCCAATTGTTCTATTTTAATTCTCCCATAAAGTCTGGCTCCAAACCTCCATTCATTCTCATAGACTTCTACCTTTGCGCAGTAATGTTGTGAATTTTACAGCACCCCTTCACACAGATGTAACTCCTGTTGTGTTCAGTGTTTTTTCATTTCTTTCTCAAAAGTGTACCATTCCATTTCTCCATAAAGCTACCTGGCTTCCAATCTTTTGTGGGAATTCAGATTGATGGCCCTCTTTAATTTTAGCATAGATTATTCCCCTTCTTATGAGAAGATGTAATACTAATCAAGAGGTCAAACTGGAGTCATCCATTGCTATCTTTTGCAACCAGGCTTGGAATTGCTTAGTACCACAGCAGTGTTTTTCTCTTCAAAGTGGATTTAACCAGCACGAACCTGCCATGCTAAATCAGTAAAATGTAACAACACTTTGACACCTGTTAAGAACGAGTAGATCTTGAAAAAAGAATCCTGCTGTTCCATCACCTCTTTCTCGACTGTTTTTTTTTCTCTTTTCTTTCATTGAAATTGGGGTGGGGGGGGAGAGATGTCTGCAGCATGTTGTATTTTCTAAAAACATTTATGTGGGAAGAGATTATTTTGCATTTCTGGGCTAGTGCCAGACACAAAATGACACGTTGGAAATGCAATAGCAAAGCAAGTGGTTTCCCTGGTAACAGCACTGAGCTAAAACTTCTGTAGGTTCCCCTATCTTGCAAGTTCCTTGCTCCTTAGAAGTTTTGAGGACAAACTTGGAAACAACTTGTATCAAGCTTTGGAACACTGAATGTGACTCCACTCCATAAGAGATAGATGTCATTGGGAGACTGTCCCAATTCCACCATCCTCAAGAAGTTGGGCTGATAATAATAGATGAACAAGAAAAGGTCTTCATTGCATTAGTCATCAAGTGAATATCTCTGTGGAAATTTGGCACCAAGGTTGTCACAAGGTGGACATTTTTGGATAGAAGCATGGGTTTTTATCAACTGCTTCTCTCCCCAACTTTCATTTTCCGAATTTAGATTATTTGATTCAGTTGAAGTGATACGATTGTAAACCATTGTGTGTGCTGCTACATACGATGGCAAGTTCAGGATGTATTTGTCAGCCCTTTGAGATAGTCCAGACAGGGAACCAAAACATGAGTACTTTATTGTTACAGTAATGGAATTTTGCACGTCTGAAAGCACTTCTCCCCTCCCCTGCCTTTACTTTCCAGAGAACCAGGGAAGGTCCCTTCTGAGAGGCTTTCTCTGCCCTCATCCCTCCTTTAGACTTAGATTTCTCTTATCAGACCATTGTCTAGGTTCTTCCTCCTATCTCCCAAGGTTATTCCCACAGCCCATTACAGTACTTTGGATTATTAACTTCTGGCAAGAAGATTACCTTCTCCTTCCATTTTGAAATCTCATGCATCTATTTTTTTTTTTCATCGAGGAGGGAGAGAACTCTCACAAAAACTATTAATATGTTCATCATAGAATTGTATAGGAAGCGTCTTTGAGCCTCCCTACTCCCCGGTTATCAACCTCATTCCATTTCTGCTTAAATCCATGTAGACAAAGAGAACCTGCCATCTCCTTAAGCGGTCCAATCTTTTCCATTATTGAACAACTCTTACTGCCTGAAACTTTTTCCTAACGTTCATCTGAAATCAATGCTCCTGCATTTTCCACCCAAAGTAATTATAACTATAATGCTTTGGTTCCTCTCTGTGTCCCAACTTTGGTCCTGAAACTTCCCTTACCTATACATCATTCCCAATCCTCTTCTTTTTCCCATCTGTTCCCCCCCGCCCCAGTCTTCACCTATTAGAAGAAATATAGTGGTCAGTCCACTGGGAGGATAACCCAGTTTTAGAGTAACTCTTCCCACCTATGATTGAGACACGGTATGAAAATAGGGTGGGGGTGTGGGGCTGCATCTCTGATAAACATCTCTTCATTCCTGCATCTGTCCCAAGTTGGAAGGTAGGAAGAGGCATTGGACAAAAAGTTAATAGGAATCTAAAAAAGGGGGGAGAGAGGAGGAAAGGAAATTAGAGAGAAGAAGGAAAAATTAGGGCAAATTAAGGTACTCGTCAGTTGTTTTTTTTTAAAGCGTCGGTTAAATAGGACAGTTGGCATGTATAGATAATATTCCCAACAGATGAACATGAATTTCAGCATTGCACCATCAGCTCCAGGGCCTTATCGCGATGTAAATGAAGCCCTGAACCCCCACTGTTTACTTTCTTTGGGATTCTAAGTAACAAGGACACCGCAGAGAAGAATGAGCTGGGAGGGGTGATGGTGGGGGTTTTGTTGTTGTTATTGTTTTCCTTTTTTGAGAATTAACAGTTAATGAAAATAAATGCTGACTTGTTGCCAGGCTAATTTCTAAACACAAAGCAGGGCTCTGTATGATCCTAATAAGTCATTATGACTTCCTTTTTCTTCTCCAGTTTCCATTGCAAAGATTTATGGTCAATATCCTGATAAATGCCATCTGGAGCTGCCGGTTTTGTGTGGTGCTGGGGCGGCAGCGACGGTTTCTGCAGCGTGGTGACTCGCGCTAATCAGTCACTCCTGCAGATTTCAGCAGAAACTCAATTTTCCTATAACAAGGCATAATGAGAAGTATATCAGAATATCGACAAGGGGAAGCACGTAGGAGCTGAGGCTAATCCAATGGAGCTGATTGGGCCCATATTTCAGGTGGATCATTGTCCCCTTTGTGAAAAATGGAACCCAAAAAGAAATGAACACAGGGTTGCAACAGATCCAGAAGGGAAGAGCATGGAATTTGCTCAGCAGACTAGTTCTCTGCCACGAACTGAGGATAAACTAGGGTAGATATCTAGGATTTAACTCAGCAGGAGGGACCTGAATGCTGCAGGACTGACTTGCATTTTCAAGTAAATGTATTGATATACCTTATCAAGTACAGAAACATACACCTCCATAAAGACAATCAAATCAAAGACTACATTTGCTTAACTGTTTGACTGCTAGCAGCAGGCTTTGTTGAGAAACCAGGGTACTGTTGTCCTTGGCGTAAGACCATGAAGCAACAGTGACCTTTCTCATGGCTCTGAAATGTTCAGAAGCCCAAAGTGGCTTCATCTTCTGCAAATGGTCCTTGGCTGCTTCTCAGCTGGAACATGCCGGGACGAAAGTAGGATGTCTAAAAAGAAAATGAGAAGGACCATGCTCAATCCAGCTACTCCACCATTCTTGCCTTCTGCTTAAGCCCACCCCTACGTGCCCCGAAGCAGAAGACGTTCTCTGGAAAAACCAGCAAGAGAATATGCAGAATTAGAGGAGTAGGTGCGGTTAAACTTTAATTCACATCAAATTCTGGTTGCAGAACTTTGGTTGAGATGTTTGTAGAATTGGAGCAATGATTGCCTGGCGTGCAAATATGCACATCTAAGGGGGAGTTTCCTTAGCAGATCTGATATACTCTGCTAAAATGCAGCACATCTCTTTGTTAGTAAAAGATCAGCTCTAACCTTCCATCTGCTTTCACACTTGGGATGCAGTGTGCTTCTGGCGCCTTCTGCTTTAAACACATTTAATCCTTCTCTTAGATCAGATATCCAGTAATCTTCCTTTGTACGCAAGAACACAATAGGTTTCTCCCATTAGGCACTCAATTATCCAGCTCGGTCACGCATGCTTCTTACCAAGCATCCTGTGCTCTTTGACTCACCCCCTCCCCACCCCACTAATCCTCTGCCATTGTCACTTCCAGAGCTGATTGGGAATTTATGGGCACAACTGATCTCCTTTGAAAACTTTGTGGAGAAAACTAAGCCTCCTTTGATGGTTTTTCTGGAGCACGTTGGCCCAGCACAAACATTGCTGGGTCAGCATAGACAGTTTTACATTCTGCCGAAAGAGACACATCCAGAAATGTTACAAGCAAGGTATTATGTCTGGGTGTCTTTGTAGAGAACCACTGAGATGACCTTGTTTTCTGATCTAGGATTGTAATAAAAGCTTTTGATTTGATATCTGATTTGAGATGAGCTTCAAGAAGGTGCGTGGAGACTGTTAGCAAAACATGAATTATTCCCAGGGAGACAAGATAGTGTGAGAAAGAAAGTCAAGATCCCCCTGCCTAGATCTTTTTGGTATAAGAGGGAAGGAAGGGGAAATGCTGTCAGGCTCGCAAGATTGATGTCAGCCCTTTGAGGTAGGCCCAGTCAAGAAACAGACACTACAAGGAATACTGGAATTCTATTTTATTGATACAGCCTATAGTAATCAAATCTTGCAAGCCTGACAGCATTTTCCCTTTCCTCCCTCTTAAGCAATGAGAGTCAAGATGGGGTCACCTTAAGTTTCTTTCTAATGCCTTCTTCCCTTCCCAAGATTAATTCATGTTTTACTAACCATTTCTGCACACCTTCTCCAAGGTCATCTCTGTGGTTCTCCGCAAACCTAGAATCTTCTTGAGCCTGAAGATATCTCTAATTTTTCGGCTGTCTACCAAGGCTCCAGTCTTGGCAGCATGTACGGTTGTATTTTGCTATTTTAGAAGTGGATAACCTCAGACAGAAGATTATGATTTAGTTATAAAGGGAAGTATTTTAAGTCACTGCCAGAGCTCTTGCTTCACATGCTGAGAGTTCTGGATTGATTTTCTAGCCTCTCCCCTACAGCTTTCTTCTGGTTTGCAGGATAGTTCCCCCATCTGATTTGCAGATGGACATCTGAGGCTCCCAGCTGTAATGTCAGCAGGAAATGGACCCAACATGGCACACAAATTAACAATAGGACAGCAGGAAGGGACATTAAATCCAAACAGTATCCTACCTATGTTCTGGCATGACTGTGTTGCAGAAAGGAAGAACACATCCTTCCTGATTGAATCAGGAGGTTGATATTTGATCTCTGGCTTCTGCCCATTCATGAATACACTAATTCACTCTCCTGCTTTGTGTTGGGAGAAGGGGAGGAGGGAAGTCTACCATTCAGCAGTGGCATTGCCTGCTTTCCATCACATGCTGCTTAAATATTCGTTCAGTGTGTCCGTCACTGGCAAATCCAATTCCAGTGGTGCAAGGAATTAATTGAGGGCATTCCAGAAGAGCTGTAGGCCAGGCAGCAAATGAAAGTGGTAATTAACAAATGCTTTCCTGGGACGTGTGATCAAGAGCTTGATAAAGGAACCTAGATTTGCTCGTCGCTTGCAGCTCTGCTCTGAGCCAGAGAGAATCGTTCTGATGTCCTGTTTGGTTTGGTTTGTTTTAAAGCAAGTCTTGAAAAGCCAGGAATCTGATTTTTGGTTAGGCTGTATCTTGCATCTTGTACTCACTGGTGGATCCAATGGGGAAAGCTACTGTGAGAACACTGGAATCTGAGCAGATAAGTAGAGGTCTTCCCTATTGCCTGATGAACGTTCAACTCTCTTCATGGAATACAGCTGATCTATCCCTGAGCTACTTAAGTCTTGGACACACTGCATGGTGGAGGAGAAACTGAGAAATCATGTAAGGTGTGGCATGTAGTTCTACTAGTTCGCTCCTCAAATTCTGAGACTCTGTTGGCTTCTCCCTAAAGGTGTCCTCCTGGATTCTCCATCATCCAAACACCTTTTAAAACTGTCAGTTGTGATTTTGTGTGCCTGTGTGCGCGTGTGAACTGCCTTCTACTCTGAGGACTGTAAACAGTTTTCTGAAGCAAGGGGGAGAGTGTCATTAATTACATCGTCTAATAAACTCATTTGGCTTCCTTCCCAGTTTCCAAAACAATGTTCATACCAGCCTGGGATACTGGTGTTTCCATGTAATTATGTTTATATGGAAAGTTAATTTTTGTTTTCATAAATTGGTTTGAGGCTTCTGGAAGCTATTTGGACATAATTAACTTTGCCCACACAGACTTATGAGTGAAGGGTGGTTTGTTCGACTTATGAAGTAGTGTTCAGTACAAAAGGGTGAGGAAAGGAAGATCAGGAGTGGGTGATTGTGGTGGTCTGTACCCTTCACTCCCATTTTCAGTTGTCCCCAAGCTTTAAATATGAATGCACTCATACAACACATTAAGGCATAATATGTAGTAAATGGTCTGAATCCAGTCATTGTAGTTCGTATAACTCTATGGCTCAGTATGTTGTGGGAACTTGGCCGATTGTGGCTAACCACTAAACTTGGTTAATGAAACCTTAGATTAGCATGGTGTATGGCCCCAAACCTGGTGTAATAGTGCTTGTTTCCAGATTAATTATTCTCTACTTTTGGGTTTTTTGCTTTACCAGGTATCTGTTTTAAATTGGGGCCAGAAACCCACCTTGTTTGCCTAAACCATAGGTTGAGCTATATGTTATATGTATCTGTTTGGCATTCACACACTGTATTTCAAACATGGACTTCAAACTTTGGGTGATCTTCTGCAAAGGACCATATCTCTAAGAAGTCAGTCTCAAGCTCTTTTGAGAAATTCTACCCATGATGTCCAAAAGTACAACTTCTTTCAGGCTAGATCATCCTTAGCTTTATGAAGCAAGATCATCTTTGCATGTCAATACCTGGGTCCCTGAGATCATACCTGAGTTCCGGAGAAGATTATGGTGGGCTAGAAAGAGTTACAAATATGTTGAGCAGCTTGCTTCATAGAAAGGCAGCAGGTCATCTTTTCAGGGTTACTGCCCATTTCCTTCATGGACTCCCACGCACACAACGTATGTGCTCATTGACAGATTTGGTGGAAAGACATTGCCACAGAGGCCAAGAGTAAGCTATCAGGGATTGATGGCTTGATGAATGCAACACCAGTTCTGGACTTTGACAGAACTACTTGGGTCAGATCCTCCATTTTCCATGCACATTTCTTCTTCCTCCCTCTGTTGATTTCTTTCCTTGAGTTAAGATCACGGTTCTTGGGTTTGGAGTAGAAAATAACCTTTTTGGTGGGGTAGAAAGTTTAATCCCAAATACTTAAACTGTGACAATACTCTTTCTCTGAAAGTTTCTGTGTTTCCTCTGGATGCTAATATTTCTGTCTTCTCCATCCTTCCCATTGCTTTGACCTTCCTGAATGACTCAGGTGGGCTATCCCATTTCACCTAATCAGGAATCTTTGTAGCAAATGGATAATGTAGGTATGTTGTATTTCTAATTGGATTTGGTGACAAGAAAGTACCACTGATAATAAGTGAGAGCAATTGAGGGTGAAGGCAAGTGAGTGGAATTGAAATGAGCAAACTCTGCCTCAATCACAATCAGCACACACAGAGATCTGGAAATTCTGAATCATCCTGTATAAAATGCAATATGTTTTTAACTTATCAGTTATTCATTTCAATTGCTTCTTTGACAGGCACTCCACAGTGAAAATCCAAGCACACGATACCTCAGCCAGGTTTTCAGTGGCCAAGGTTCTTCTCCCTTGGTTGGTCTTGGGGTGGAAGATGTACAGAGAGTTTTAATTTAACACAAGCGTAATTCAGCAAGCGTGCCTGTTCACACTGAAAGGGTATCCCAGATGATGAAATTGGATGGCTTTCAAGTGTGCCCATTCTTAGCCCTCCCTTTGATTGCTTCACCACCAAAAGCAACAAAGGACAGAAGCCGAGATTTCATGAGCTGCCCATGCCTATCGATGCCTATCAATTTTAGAGCTGTCGATTTGCATTTTTGCACTCTGCATCTCCTAGGCTAATTCCCTGGTTTACCATTTTGTGAGTTACATCTCGTACTCCAGTTGGGAAGGGAAGAAAAAACATTTGCATATCAAAGGTGAGCATGCTGGAACAATAGCCCTGGATGAGATCAGAAGCAACTTCTAGCAAATACTAGTAGTGTTTCATCTGCATTTCATGTCACCACAAAGAGACAGTGCGTGTTACTTAGAATGGGTGGCTTATTTCAAAGACTCTACCTTGTCTCCCTTCCTTCGTTCCTTCCTTGAATCATGAACACAATGCGTCTTGCTCCATACATATGCATCTACTCTCTTTTTTCTCCCTGTCCCTCCCTCAACTACAACCTTTCTCTGGTTGTCAGATCCCACTGTGGTTGTTAACTTTGGTTGCAAACTTCTGGCACCCCAAGAAACAGAGAGACAGACTGTTTCTTCATAGGAGGTGAAGTTGGGCAAATTCTTCTCCAGACAAAGGAGTTTTGCCTGATGTCCCTGTGAGGGTGGGCATGAAGTCGTGGGATGGAGGAGAAATTCAGTTCTTTTCTGAACATGTTCTACTTTTCCACATTTGAACCACTATGCCGCCCAAAATGTATTTATCGTCTGAAATGGACAGTCCTTTGAATTTTGCGATGCTAGTGGAGAGAGAGAGAGAGAGATTACGGAGCAACAGTTCTTATATTCATGAAAAGTATTTGGGAAATGGTTGGATAAAACGATGCATTAGAAAAAAATTGCAAATGGAATTGCAGTTTGGAGAAATGTATACTAAAAGGCCCCAAAATGTATTACAGATGCTTAAAGATAATGTTTGCCAATTGTGATGGATTTGAAAAAAGGAGAATCTGAAATAGACAGATTTATCCACCCCTAATAAGAAACTGAGAGCTAGTTTAGTGTAGTGGTTAAGGCCCCAGGCTAGAAACCAGGAGACTGAATTCTAGTCCTGCCTTAGGCATGAAGCCAGATGGGTGACCCTGGGCCAGTCCCTCTTTCTCAGCCCTGGGAAGAAGGTGGCAAGGACAAACCTCTTCTGAAAAACCTTGCCAAGAAAACTATAGGGACTTGCCCAGGCAGCTTCCAGAAATCAAGATTGACTCAGAGCATACCCACAAAAAGAAAGAAACTGGAATTCCTGGGTATAGTTGAAGTCCTGACTCAGTATGGGCAGCAAATTGTTTTTAATAAAAATAAAATTTAGTGTCTTACGAGATCTGAACATAGTTGTGGCAAAACCACAGATCTCCCCTCCCTCCCTCCCTCCCTCCCTCCCTCCCTCCCTCCCTCCCTCCCTCCTTTCTTTCTTTCTTTCTTTCTTTCTTTCTTTCTTTCTTTCTTTCTTTCTTTCTTTCTTTCTTTCTTTCTTTCTTTCTTTCTTTCTCAGCTTTTTCAAGACCTTCTTGTTCCCTAGCCCCTCCCCAACAGATATAAGTCTTCTTGAAAAACACAATTTGACATGCTATGCCGACCTTATTGATAGATCTGATACAACTCAAGCTTTTCCTTCCAGTGAGTAGGGAGGGGACTGGTTTATCTCTCTTGAGCATTGATTTTTCTGTCCTTGTATTTTGGGAATTTATGGAACCCAATGAATGAAAGAACAAATTCGATTTCCAGGCCCTTGAAAGACTAAAGTGGTTAGTATTTTACATCCTTCCACCCACCTTCCACCATAAAAAAGAAAGACACTGGGCTTCCGAAGGCAATAGGAACGGCAAAAATGAAAAATCAGTGGGCAAACACATTCTCTTTGCAAGGCTTTATAACAGCAGGCAGATCTGACGTTCCTCTCTCTTTACAAAATATAAAGGTGTGGAAGTAGTTTAAGGAACATCCTCAGATATCTGAGAACAAAACCAGAACTTGCATGCAGGTGGAAGAAAGATTGTTAAGATGTCTCATTCCTTTATATTTCTCACTGCTACACTACAGATATTTTTGTAAACCACCTTGAGATTTTTTTTAATTGGGAAGAAGCCTAAAAATATTTATAAATAAGTAGGTGTCACTTCAAGTCTTGTTGGGTGTCAGGTGATCGAATGAATGAATGGTCAAGATGGGAGAATATGAGCAAAAGTTTGCTTGAAAATAGCTCCTGATCTTGAAATTCCAAGCAGTGGTATAGTTTATTCTAATCCATGGGTGGAAATCCTAGTCAGTCCCCCCTTTCATGTTTTCCAGAGCTCCTTCCAGGCCTGCCAAAAATAAAAAGCTGGGTTTCTCACCATTTTGAGATGGAAAATACACAAATCCCTGAATCCCTTAACATAGCTCAGGCAAAACTCGGGGGCGGGGGGGGGGGGGGAGAAAAAGAAAAGAAAATCCCAGTATTGCCCATTTATATTTTTCAGCCCTTTGAGGTAGATCAGACTAGGAAACCAAAATTATGAATGCTAGTACTACTTTTATTATAAGATTACAGTAACAGAATCTTGTAAGTCCGAATACTCTTCCCCCTCCCTCCCTTCATCTTCATGAGAACTAGAGAGGGTCACGTCTGAGTTTCTTTCTCAAATTACGTTTCTGCCTTGGACTCAAATTTCTTTTGTCTGACCGTTGTTCTGGTTGTGGCTCTTCCTTCTCTTCCTCAGGCTTACTATTACAGCCCACTACAATATTTGATCTGGGCCCCAGCAGTGGCCCTCTTCTCTTCTCTTCTCTTCTCTTCTCTTCTCTTCTCTTCTCTTCTCTTCTCTTCTCTTCTCTTCTCTTCTCTTCTCTTCTCTTCTCTTCTTCCAAATGCTAAAGGTAACAGTTGGCCACCAAAAGAGTCCTCTAGACCATCCGTCATTGCTTTGAGAGACTTTTGGTCAGCCAAGTGGAAACATGTTCCAACATGCTATGCTGGATTAGCACATAAAAAGCCAGGTTGAAAGCATCCTCAGATTGGGGTTGCAGACATATGATCAGCATATGGAGAATGAGCCAGAAGCAACAGCTGCTTCTCTAGTTTTGCCCCAGGATTGGAACAAGACTGAATAAACACAGCATGTTACAAGCGCGAGGAATTGATGGTGAACAAGTAAGTTGGCCTCTGTGTATTGGCAGTGGAATTCACTGGAAAAATGAGGGAGAAGCCCTTTTCCTTCGCCAAACCAACGTTGTCTTCTCACTATGAAACCACTACTACAAGCCTTTAGGATCACCTTGAATGACCTTTCCAGGAAAAAAAAGGGGTTGTCCTCAACTACTTTGCTTCAAACGTCAATGACTTCTTCCTCACCAAACCCTGTTGAGATATTTCTCTCCTCTTCACAATCCTCTTAGAACATTTTGGGAATAAATATATGTAGTAGGGGCGGGGAGCACACGCTATCTTGATATCATCCTACAATTAGTCTAGAAATGGAAACAGTATTTGTTCAGTCTTTGCCCCTCCCGACCTCCTGCTGAGAATGAAGTGATAATATGAGTGTTATGATTAAATTACGGTAATGTGCAAATATGTACTGATTTCATCTAAAGAGCACTTTACGGTTTCCTCTGTAAAGCTGTATAAACACTAGTAATCTGTACCACAGCGGGCCTCTTTAGTCATCGGCCACATTTAAATCTATCAAGCTGGGAGACTGTATTCATTTTGATGTCTCTGCTTCAAAATAAAAAGGACTTCTCTTGGGAATGGGAAACTGTTATTAACACTGGACATGACACCAATGCTGTGTTTTATGGCAGAAATCAGATGCCTTGTGTTTTCCCCCTCCTCCCATTATTCTTTTGTCAAGGGAACAAGCTTGTATGATCATGAATGATTTGTTCATTGTCGTTTGCCTCTTTGGTTCGGGCCAAAGATGAGCTTGGAGCTAACCTTTGCTTGCCTGGTTGTGTTTTGAAAGAAGAAAAATCCCTTGTGGCCCTGAGTTGTGCCTGAGGTTCTCTGGAGATGTTTTTCTTTGTGGACAGTTGCCAAAATCCAGAGACAAATACTGAAGGAATATTAGCTCTTCCACGTTAAGAGGACAAGCTGGATGCCCCTGGATTTGTGGTGTCCACAAGTTTGGACTGTTAGAAAAGAGGACAATGCAGATTAAGGAAGGCAAAGGCAATCTGAAGCTAGGAGTCTTAAAGGCTGTATGCTCCCTCCAAATGTCAAAGCTACCATGGCTGAGATGTTAGTGTCCTCTGAAGACAGAAGGCAGTTAGCAGACTAATCTGGAGTGAAACTGGAGAAAGGGCAGAGCAAGTATTTAAAGATAAACATATTCGGGGTGCTGTTCCTCTCATTTGGAATCTGTAAGACTAGAACGCAGGCTCTTGTGGCTGGTTTTCTGGTACAGCTTCACTTTGCACATTTGGAAACGAAACAAAATATTGCAAAGAAGGGATTCATCTCCAGCTTGCCCTGGAAAACTCTCCCCAGACTTCTGTCAGTTTAGGAAAATAATAAGTGCATAAGGTTCAGGATTTGTGATGTGTGTCAGAAGATACCAAACCCCATAATTAGTTCATAATGTTTGACTATGTTATGAACTGAGATCTATGGCTCCTAAAAGTTCTTGATGGACTTGAATTAGTGTTTTGGCTAGTCTACCTTTTGTTCTGATTTGGGGATTTTTTTCAAGGATGCCAGAGATCTGAGATTTTCCTCCATCTGAGATATACCAAGGAGGCAAGTGGAATGTGATCAGATAGCCATCTAGATGGTAATTGATATTTATGGAGTGAATGGCCTGGTAGTTTGTGGTATGTAGCATTTCAGGGAAGACTTTAATGAATCCCCGAGGAGAAATTTTCTTTGGCGGTATCTGTTGCACCTGCAGTAACTCCTGACTCTATTATTTCAATGCGCAAGCAAAGCATTTAAGCAAGACCTAATTTGGGGATGTTCTGTGATATAAATAAAATAAAATCAGCTTCTTTTCTCCCCTTTCCACCCATCACATTGGTACACAAGCAGTCTTTATGCCTTGTCAAAGCCATGACGGAACAACCTGATGAGAGGAAGGCTATGTCTCTCTCCCAAATAAACTGACTGCCACAATCAAGGATGAGTTACCTAATCTCAGCTTTTTGGTGTCACAGTGGACGATAATGAAAAGACAAAATCTCCTTCCAGTGGAGCTCAGCTTCTGCATGGACCAGGGTTTTTTTTTCCATGCAGGTTTTTTGGGGGAAAACACAGATTATGTACTGTTTTTATGGCTTCCCAGTTGAGACTACCGCTCAGTATTCACCAATAGTTTCCTTTCCAAGTCCTAACCAGCTCAAACTTGCTTAGCATCCAAGCTCCAACAAGATCAACCAGATGCTACCACCTGCTGAGATTGTTGTTAATTAATGAAGGAGGACTGTGACAAGGGAGTAGACAGGGCAATGCTGTTGTCCTGTGACTGAGGCAAGCAACAGTATAGGCAAAGTTTTGTCTGATGACTTCCTGCTGGTTTACCACTTGTTTCACAATCTTCTCAAGGTCTGTAATAGACCTCCAGTTAACCCAATTTAGTGCAACTCATAGAAGAGGCCTGGGGGCACCAGTCTGCCTGCTCTTAATCCAGATACAGGTTGCAAATACCCGCTTCTCATAAATGAAGTGTGATGGTACCTGCATTTGTTTAGCTCCAGAGCGACCAAGGGTAATCACAGTGCAGTCACCTTTCTAGCATCTTTCCGGCATTCTGCACCCTTTCTGGCCTCCCCCAGTTCTGTGAAGGCTGAAGAGAAGATCCCATGGGACTTTGCATATTAGAAAATGGGAGCAACCAGGGAGACTTCAGAGTGGTGAAAGAATGTAACCAAGATAGTCCTTTCTACCACATGCTACAATCAAGTAAGCTCAACACCACCACCAAGAGCCATTGGAAAGAAATTCTCCAGCATCTGAGAAGAAGGTTGGAAACCAGAAGCTCTTTTCACAGGAAAAGAAAACCCATGAGAAATTGCAGCGTAGATTTCAGCGTAGTGTTACTGTTGATGCCACTTTCTGCTTCGGCTGCGATCCATTTCTTGAAGATCAATAGGACAGTAGGGATGGTGAGACGGAACACCAGACGGGGGAGAGATAAATTCCACACCCATATGTTTTAATGGCACTATTAAAGCATTATCCCCTGGAATACAGGACTTTGCGAGAGACTGATAACGTAATTGGAAAGGAGACAAATTAAGATGTGTTTCCTTAGTAAGTTTTTTTCACTCCTCCCCACGCAGCTCTGAGAGGCACATTTAATAAAACTGCAAAATCCCTGGCCAGCGCAGATAGTCGTGCCACTTCAGATTAAGCTGGGGCCTTTGTAATTGCTGTACAGTAGGAGAGAACTTACTCCTTGCATGGGAAAGGGAGACATAGGCTATGGTGGAGCTGGAGTGGAAGATGGCCGAAACCTTCGCCCCAGAAAGAGGGCTCAGGCCAAGGATTAGGGGGCCCCCTCATCTGCTGCCTCTTCCCACTGTTCTCAGCTCCCTGGCTGGAATTTTTCCTCTACTCCAGGGAGGCGAGCAAGCAGATTGTGGAGGTGGGAAGATATAACTTCTCCTGCTGAGGTCATACTATTTTCTGGCTGCAGTGAGAAGAGGTAGCAACGGTTGATAGCAAATGCATTTGAGTTTTTAAAAGCAGCATGTATTCCCCCCCCCTTTTTTTTTTTTCCTTTTTAATTGCAGGTTAATGCAGACATAAGCTGGAGCAGACTCGGGAGCAGGCAGAAAGCAAGGTGGCCCAAAATAGACTGTTGGCCAATCCTGAAGGACAGATATATTGGTTTTATCAATGCATATATATCTTGATGTTAACACTGTTCATCAGGATGAGGAACCAGGGCTACAAGGACAGACTTCATATATTCATGGATTAATTTTATGCGGCCTTGGTCAAAATTTAAAAAACAACAACTCCGGCTGGTAAAATTCTCCCTCCCTTCCTTGCAACTTGGAAGAGAGAGGCAAGAAAGAAAGAGAGAGAGAGACTAAGAAGGTGTCCAGAAAGAGGAAAGAGAATGTGTTGGAGAGAGAAGGAGACCTGTTTTGCACACTCTGCTAAGCCATGTTTTTCTCTAATCATGGTTCATTAAATAAACTGCAACATCACACTTGTGGCTCCTCTAAATTGCTTGCTTCATTGTGTTAGCCCTTCAAGATAGACCAGAGTAGGAAACCAAAGTTATGAAGGCTAATACTACTTTAATTATAAGGTTACAGTAACAGGAATCTTGCACGTCTGAATGCGTTTCCCCCTCCCTCCCTCCTCCCTTAATCTACAGGAGAACTAGCGAGGGTCAAGTCTGAGGCACTTTCTCAAATTACATTTCTGCCCTGGACTCCGTTTTCTTTTATCTGAGCATTGTCGTGGTTGTGACTCTTCTTCCCGTTCCTCAAGGTTATTGTTACAGCCCATTAAACATTGTGGGCTTGCAGTGGATTACCCTGGAGCAGACATGATCCTCAGTGAAAACGAAGCTGCCCATTCTTGCTATGCAGAGTAAGCCCCAACACGTTCCAAAGACTTTCCTTCCAGGTAAATATATTTACAGTGGTTACCTGAAGCAGTCTTGTAATACACAGCCCCCCAATTTTACCCAACACAGCAGCTATCGCCTGTTTCAAATCAACCATCACAGTAAGATGGACAAATTGGTAGCATTGAGCTTCAGGTTTAACGACCATGGTGTAGACCACAGATTTCCTGATGTTTTGCCGACAACTGTGGCTGTCATCTTCAGAGGCAAAATGGTCTTCTATATAGACCACAGGCAACTGAGCAAGAACGGATGGGTTCTGGTTGTGTAGCAGACCCTCTGAAGATGACAGCCACAGTTGCAGCAAAACATCAGGAAATCTGTGGTCTAGACCACGGTCACTAAACCCTGAAGCTCAACACTGCCCAACAGATACTGGCCATGAAAGCCTACACCAAGATGGCCAATGGTCTTTCTTTTAATATAACTTGAGCAACATACAGCCCTGCCCCAGTGGTCCAGAAAGTCTTGCTAAAAATATGAAGGGGCTACAAAGCTGCTTCTCTTATTGTCCGTGAAAATAGCAATCTTGTGCCAAATCCATCTTTCTTGGGTTGGCCAGCCTGAAAAATCACCCTATTGCTTAACATGGGGCATCTCCCTCGCTCCCCCCAATGTTAAACAAAGAAGCAGGTTAATCAAATTTTCTTTATCTTGCCCGTTGTGTAATTAAAACCACAACAAATGGTGCAGTTGACATTTTTACATCTAATTGTGCCTAATGAAACATTACGGACAATTAAAAGCATCTCCTCTTCTACCCTGCAGGTTATTATAGGCTGACAAGGAGCTGTCATTGGCTTACTTGGGTAAGGGTTTGTTAATTATATTAAGAGTTGATCACAGTTTTCTGCTGGAAACTTGTGTTCCTATCTTGATCCCATCCCTTGAACTCCAGACATTTTAGAGAGGGGGAGGCAATGGCCATATTTAGTATTTTTGGGAGGGTGGTCAAGATACGCAAAGTGGGTAGAGCTGAAAGTACAAGTAGTCCTCAACTTACAACCACAACAGGGACTGGAAAATTTGTCGTTAAGCAATATTTATATACATTGCACCTCTCCTGGAAAGATGCCTATTTCAAAAGGGAAGATGAGGTGGAGGATCAGGTCCAGGAATTCTCTGCAGATTTACATTTTCCAACTGAACTGGGATCTACTGGGAATATAGCAACTTGCCATAATGGACAGGATGAACCCTGCTTGGTTTCCCAAAGAGAAAAGGCTCCTAAGAATCAGTGTTGGAGTTGTAGTGTCAGTTTATACCTTGGGTATAAACTGTGAAGATGGATAATGTTAACAGCTATGATATCATGGGAGAAATCTCCTTCAACCTATGTTAGGGTTTTTTCTTCAGGTACATCTACCTACCTTGCTGTGAATCCAGATCCCTGAATTCTCCTGCCTTGACCCTTGGATTGCTCTGCTTGGCTTGGAGAAGCTCTTGCCTCTGACTCTGCAATGGCTTTCTTTTCATAGTTATAAAATGTTGATTTTTTCCCCTTTCATCCTAGAGAGACAGTGCCTTGAAATTGCTGGCTTTAGGCTATCAAATGAGACAGCTGTCCTTCAACACCTAGGCTGGATTGACTCAATCTGCTGTCATCCCAAGGTTAACAGGCTGGGGAGCTGATAGAAGATTATCAGGAATGACCCCATCTGATGGATGATCTAACTAGCTCCTGCAAAGGTGGATAGGAGACTGACACTTTCTAGTTCTTTTTTTTAAACTCCTAAAAAAAAAATGTAGCCATGGATCAAACTGGGGGAGATTCCTCTTCCTTGCTCTTTGTTTCTGATTCATCCTTCCCAACTTTGCCCAGAGAGAGACACTGGTTTGAAGTTGCTTGCAATGCAGGGGTATAAAAACACTTGAGCATTAATGTGTCCTCTTATCTCACTGATAATACCTGTCAGATTTCTAGAAATGGACCACATTATGGTGATGAGAAGAGTTCTGCTTGCCTTTGCTCCAAAAAAGATTTGGACCAGTACGGATGGAGAAATCCATTAAGTTGAATTCCGTATCTCATGTTTTTATACCTTATATCTTTTACAGCCTCAGTTTTATGAATGTGCCTTTTTATTGAAAAGAAAAGCAGCTGCATGGAAACTCATATGCATTTCTTTTTAATATAAACTTTTTTGTCTAGCACATACCTTTTATGCTAGAGATTTCTCTTAATATCATGCTTTTTTAAAAAAAAAATTTGATGAGCACATCCCCCCCTTTTCTGGGCAGACCTTCCCTTTACGTAACATTTCAGAAATTTGCAACTGCATCACAATACTCAGAAAAAATGACTTGCCATCCTCACATAGGTCCTGAAACTGTCAATTGGGTAGTCTTGAATTAAAATGCAAGCAGGACAAATGTTCACTCTTCTGTGATGACATCCCATACAGATTCTTCTTGAGTGAGCCACAGTTATTTCCCCCTTTCTTCCCCTAAAAAAGTACTTTTATGGCAACTTGTCAGCTCTCCCCATCTCTGATAGAATGACTTTTGTTTAAATCTTGGTAAAAGATGTGGCTATTAGATGAACCCTCTGGAGATGGTGGGGAGAGAAAAGGAGAATGATAGATGAGCAAATTGTGTCTCTGCAGCTTTTCTATCTAATTTTTCAACTCTTTGGAAGATGCTGCCGCGTGAAGCATCTCCATTCATCACCCAGTAAGTAGGGGGAGAAACGGGATATATCTAGATGTCTACATCTTTTGTATTCCTAGATATCCTCTTGGCAGAGGTTAGATTGTCACTTGCCTGCAACTGTGAGAAAAATGAGGAGATTCTCTGGATTCTCTTGCCGTGTAATTAGTCCTTTTGTTTGTGTGTGACAAACCCTTGGCAGAGATTCTGTACACCAGCCGGAACCGCGTCTTCTAAAAGCAGATGGGCCCCTCAAGGTTGAGAAGTCAAGTCTGCTCGGAGGAGGTAGAAGCAGATGGGAAAGGATCATCTTGGCAGCAACTGCTGGAATCTCAAGGCCAAAAAATCTTCACCTTCTCCCTGGTTTTCTCCTTTTGTCAATAACTGCAAATGTTTGAAAATCAGCCGGTGGGAGGTGAACCAAATCTCCATAATGTGGCCCATGATGAAAAGATGACCATACGTTGTTACTCCCAGAGGCTGAAATTCATGAAAGTATGAGTTGAGACCTTCACAAAGTGGGTTTTTATTCCTTGTGACATTCTTGTGGGCCCAAGAAATGTGGAGACATGAGGCAATGGCTGTCTGGTTTTGGTTTTGATGAAGAGAAGTTATATCTCAGCTGAGAGATTGCACAGAATGCATGTTATGGAAGCCTCAGAGTCATTCCCGAGTCCTAGTAGAGTTAAGCTTTGGTAGTTAATCCACAATTTCATTTTCCACAGAGGCTGGTTCTTTGCATTTAGGAGGTCCATAGGTTTTACCTAAACCAAAGAAAATCAGGTTGTAGATGGTAGGAAAGACTTCCTTGATGAGATTTTGGAGGATAAGATTAGGCAAAAAGAGCCACCAGCTGTTGTGCTATGAGTCAGCTTCTGGCGTCAGCCAGTTCATGCTGAAATTAATTAGCACAGTATTTAGTGGTTTCTTAACCCTTGTTTATTATGCTCACACTGTGATGGAGGCCTGGTGTGCTGCATCGTCATTCGGAGACAAACCACTGAGCCAGGGTGCTGCTTTAGTGAAACTTAATTGCTTGGTCGGTTTAATTTAATTTTGACAAAATCAGGGCCATTAAAAAAGCTGCATTGATTGCCCAGCTAGTCATGGCAAAGCTAACCTCAGTGATACTTTTTTTCCCTTTCTTTTTGAAGGACTTGGTTCAGCCAGCCTTTTCGAAACAGGAGCCAAAACACCAGTTTGCTAAGGCAGCCTGTCTTGCTGCCCTTCTTAATTCATGGGAAACCTGTAATAGGGAAGGAGAAGAGAAATTTCACCATACTTAATCCACTTATCACCCACTTCGTTGTTGCTAGCAAAGGCTTAATGGAGATCTCGTTCAATCCATCAATAAGTTTATTGTTGTCACCCCAGGTCATATCAACATAGCCTAAAAGAATGAAATTGGTAGTAGTAGTAGTAGTAATAATAAAAAACCCAACATCAACAAAGAGAAAGTATGTGAGAGAATTAAGGTGAAATCAGTGCTACAGATAAAGATGATACAGAATATTATTTGATGTGGGATAGATTTTATCAATGGCTTGATAAAAGAGGTGGAAGGTAGAAGTTAGAAGATGACTATTATACATCAGTAATACATGAACTATCCTGATAGCTTAAGTATTACTATTATTGTTTTTAAAAGATGGTAAACGATCTATATTGATAGATGAACTGGTAGGATTATTAATTATAGAAGCATTACTAGACTATATTAATCTTATTATTATTAGTTGATCAATGATTTATACGAAGAACTACTTTGATACTTTAAATATTGTAAGTAAAAGATGAACTGTTATGATGTGAGATAAATCAATATTAGGAGCAATACTCTGACTTATTATTATTGTTGTTGTTGTTGTTAAAACAGGGTGAATGATTTATGTACCTGAAAAGGGAACCAGTTGACATGATGTTTTTCTGAGTATTGGTATATAAATAAATATATATATATATAAAAAATAAACAAATAAAAAAAAGAACTTAAATATTTCTTTGTTGGTAATGTTTTTGGTATGGCAGGTTGCAGCGTGACTGAATGTGCCTAGCAAATGCAAGGCTGCGTGAACTTATTTTTAGTTTACTTTCACAGCTTGCCTTCAAGATTTATCTTTTTTTGAATCACCATTAAGAAGAGATGCCCTGCAAGAAAATCTCAAAAAGGTAACAAAATCCCAAAGCAATCAGATAAATAGCCTAAAATAAGTCAAGTGATGAAGCATGGATAGCAAAATCATCTCTCTAGTCTTGTGTTAAGGGAGAGGCCATGGCCCTCTAAATGTTTTAGATGTTCACTGTTATCAGAAATCATCCACATGACTAACAGCAAAAGATTATAAGACGTCTACAGGATTATATGTTATTTCCCTAAAGCACTGAAGACAATTTAGGCGATCGAAGAACACAGAGCCTGGTCAAATGTAGGATTTCTTTCTTTTTTCTTTTTGGTTAACATCATCATGGTGCTGCCTTGATCCGTTCCCCCCCCCCCCCCCATGCAGACTTTGATGAGAAGAATTCCTGTGCATTCCCTTTTCCTCCCTACCTGTTGTTTCTGAAGAAAGTTGGCTTGATAAATTAAAAAATCATATTGCATGATAGCGATCCCCTCCTCATTGTTTAATCAACTCCCCCCTCCTTTGCTTGCATCTCTGGATTCCTCAAATACTTCAGTTATCTAAGTTTTGATGCCTCTCCTGAATGGCTTTTGATCCTCCTCTCTTTCATCAATTGCTTGTAAATCTTTCCCATGATAGAGATTAGAGGAGGAATGAGTGATGCGTGCTGTCAGTGAGTGGGGCTAATTTGACTCTTGATAACGGCACTGGTGATATAGATGTATATCCAGAGCTTCATCCCTGCCTTGCGTACCAGGCCAGAGGAACATCTCTTTGGAGAAAATGGGATTTTTGTTCTTGATGAAGGTGGAAACTAACAAGCATTAAACTGCTGTTCGGGAGGCAATCAACAGTTTCATAGCTCTCTGCTTGGCAAATTCCACCGGTGGCAGCATGCTGGGTCCGACCCCTTATGGAGACCTAGGGAGTGGGTGCTTGTAATAACAGGTTATTTTCAAGAGTTTGCAAGCTGAGCAGGCAAGGACCCATGGAAAAGTAGCATGCTAAACATCAAAGCAGTGTTGACTTTCTGCACAGCAACAGAGCGTACTCATCCCCGTGATGATTGCTGGTTAGCCAGCTCTCAGATTCCTCTTTCATTCCATCATGGGTACATTCAGAGCTACCCAACTGTTCTTCACAAGTTTGTGGCAGAGTGTGCCTGCGTGGTAGCCAATAGCCATCTGAAGCCATGAAAAGTTCACCTATGTATAAGAGTTCAGGTGTGACATTCATGGCTTATAAATAGAGCTACCTGCTTTGCTAACCTGAGCATGAAGAATGAGGCAGACAAGTATTAGTTTTGGCAACATACCACAACAGGTCTGAAAGTTGGTTCCAAGTAACAAGTTTTGAAACTCAAACTTGTTTCGTTGTTCTATTTGCTACATTCAGAACAGTCCAGGCTATACAAATACTCACTCCCCAGCCATCCTCAAAGGAGTTCAGGACAACAAAAGTATTTCTTCCTCCCCCTCCTCCCAAGTTTTTATATGAACCCTGGGAAGCACCAAAGTTGAGAGCAAAAAAGGTTACAGGGGCCCTTCATTCAATTTGTACAGCCGCCTTCTCAACAGGTGACTCTGGGCTGTAGGGGGTTGATACTCTAATTGTTGCATCACACAATATTTTAAATGCATGGTCATTTAAGCAAGTCTCTTCAATGAGCTTGAAGTTATTAAAAAGGAAAACAAACAAATTGGGCATTTTTAATAGCTAGTAGCCACCAGCCGTCCAAAGTCATAAATGCTCATATAAGCAAGTAGGCTGAAGCTCTTAGATGCCTGGAGAATTGCAATGAGGGTAAGTTTTCAATGCTCATTGGAAGGATTGATAATGAAGCTCAAGCTCAGATACTTTGGTCACCTAATGCGAAGAGAGGACTCTTTGGAAAAGACCCTGATGCTGGGAAAGATGGAAGGCAAAAGGAGAAGAGGACAGCAGAGGATGAGATGGCTAGATAGCATCACTGAAGCAATGAGCATGAAATTGAGCAAACTCAGGGAGGCAGTGAAAGATAGGAAGGCCTGGCACAATATGGTTCATGGTGTCACGAAGAGTCAGACACGACTTAATGACTGAACAACAACAAAAGTTTTCAATATTTGCAGTAAGCAAATATTATCTAACTGAAAGAAATCAATTGTTTTCACTTTTAATTCTATGCCGCTCAGAGTGGTTGGGAATCAGACAGCCTATACGTGATATAAAGAAAGAAATATAAATATATAAATAAACCTTGTAAACGTGTTACCTTTTACAGAACCAAGCCATCTGGCTTTGAAATGACATGAACCTACTAAGAAGCCTGTATTTTCCCCTTGCCCTGGCTTGTCTTTTCCTCTCTTGTGCCCATGAATTTCTTTCAGTTTTTCTCTTGGTGGTGGTGTTGCGCTTAGTGGGAAAGATGGTGGAAGATGATACCATAGATGTTCTTTTCTGCAATGCATCTTTCCATTATTCTGAAGCTTCTCTGAAAAGCCCCATGGGAGGAGTTCACCTCTGTGATCTGCCCTTGGAATTTATAAAAGCTTTAGAAGCCAGGGAAGCTGCAGATCTCTTGGGGAAATCATTGTAGGAGCCCCACCTTCCCATGCCCCTTGGCTGCCTCATAATTCAACATGTGCAAGAAAACCACGCTCCGTCCATGTGAATTCCACCAACATGATCTCTTCCCTTGAAAGGCGTCTTGGGCACAAATTCTCTTTAAACAAGCAGAGTGAGACCCAACTGGGGAAAAATTGCAGAACTTGATCGCTGGTCACAAGCATTTTGTGCATGGATTCCTTATGCTGGGGTCTGCCTTTCTCCCCTGATCATCCCATTTTATTTATTAATGGGGAGGGTAGGCTTGGAAAAGGGTTGGGTGTATTGGCTGGTTGGCATCCAGGTGCTTGGATCCAGCACTTTGGTGCTCTCCCCCTCCCACAAACAGGCCCAGCAGGGAATCAGCCCTTCTTTCTGGAGATAATTCAGGCCTGGTGATTTTTTTTCCTCCCCCCTTTTTCTGGGAACAGTGATTAGTTTGCAAGTCAGAGAGGAGAATAATAATGTCAAGATGGTGCACAGCTGCTCCAGCCCTCTTTCATTACAGGCGCTGCACAGCTGACTTCCTCTGATTGCCAGTGATTTTCTCAATTACGGACGGGGAAAAATGGGGTGGAAAAGTTGCAGATGTCACTCATGGTGCCAGAGCTTCATGCCTCAGGGTGGGTGCATGTTATGTCTTGAAAGGCATAGAGGTATCAAATGCTACCCGTTCCTCCTAGAACTTAGTCATCTGCTGATTCGGCCTAGATAACATCAGAATCTGTGTTGTTAAGCTACCTTGTTTTTTTTCTTCCTTGTGCAAGCCTTTCTGTTCTACTTTAGAACAGTGTTTCCCAGTTTTGATCACTTCCAGATGTGTGGTCTTCAACACCCAGAATTCAAATACCGGTTGCAGTACAGACCTATAAAAAAAAGGGTTGTCCAGCCTGAATAAATACACAGTGAAAGTCTGTGCCAGGAAGTGACGAAATATAGATGCAGTGAAAGATCTTCCCTCCCTCATCATTAATAGTAAAATGCTATTATATATGTGTGAAATGTAACTCCATTTTGAATTTAAAGCTGGCAGGATCCCAAGCTAATTAAATCCAAGAATCTGTTTTGATGCTGTTCTCCTATGTGTTAATGGGATAGCAAATCCCCAGTTATTTCTTGACTGCCATTAGGTTCAATTTGCCAAACAATCTTGCCTTGGAAAGTAATTAAATCGACTTTAGTTCTTTTAATTACCATTTGCCTCTTGGTAGATGTTCGTGTACAAAAACAATGCAAGGGACATTGAAAAATATGCATTCCAAGAAGGGCCCTGGGTCTTGTTTAAAATGTAAGGAGAGAGGTTGATTGGCCAGCATTACAAGGAACTCCAAAATCTATCTGAAGTGATCCAGGCATGGAAACAAGGAATATGGATCAGCTTGGATGAATGCATGACATAAATCAAATCTCAGGACAACCAGGAGCAGGAATGTGCCCCAGAATTGATGAGAATAGGGATGTGCAACATTTGGGTGCGCAGGAAGTGCACTTAACATTTTGGGAGGGGGCACCTCCCACATACAGATTTGCAGTAATTGATGGCCGTTATGTGTATTTTTGAATTAAGTTTTGTTTTCTGGTTTGATTTTTGTTTTAACTAAAGGTGGAGGAATGTTGTGCAATGTAATCAAGGCTTCTGGAATTACTCTATTGTATTACATAATTTTCCAGGCCTTTCCCTCACCCCCCCACCACCATCCTCTTTCCTGCTCTCTTTTTCTTTTCCTTGCATCATTATTAGTAGTAGCATCACTGTTCTTAATTTTGAAGCTGGGTTGTAGTCTCAATATTGTTGTGCTGTTGATGTTTTCTTTAATCAGTTTAACATACAGAGGGTCTTCTGTCATTGCTTGTTGTCCTGTATTTTGGAAAGAAGTGTTTCTTCTTTTAAAAAACCAACTATATGTGACTCACTCAGCTGCAGGTGGAACCAATCCTTCTAAAGAACTTTTCTGCCTTCTTTAACTCCCCCACCCAAGGCATCAGGTGCTTTTGAACCAGATGGAGAACATGGCTGGTGGTGGAAGAAGGCAGAACGGGCTTGGGGTAAGTAAGTGATTTCTGACTTTGTCTAAAGTGGCACTAATTCTGATTTTGCCACTGTGGATTTTTCTTTCTGTTCTGGGTTAAAAAAAGTGGGCAGGGAATAAGTGTCTTCTAGCTATCTTTGTAGCTGTTGATTGATGCTCTGTTGACTTGGTTACCCTAGATTCTGTGCTGCCAGCAAACCAAGTTGAGCTGACTGACCAGAAAAAGGATGTGAATGTACCATATGTTGCCTGGAGCAACATCATTTTAGTATTCTTATTGGCCATAGCAAGTACATTTCTGCTTGTTGCAAAATGTAGTGTGGAGTGTGAGGAAAATGGTTTTCCCAGAGGGCTTTTGGGGTGTGATTTCAGGTATTTTATTGTGGAGTTTTTTTAAATATATCTTCTTGTATATTTTGGTATTTTTATATTTCTCCTCCTTGTAAGCTACCAAGAGTCTGTTGTGGTTGTGAGGGGATATAATCTGATCAATAAAACTAAAGGTATGGATTGACCAGGAGGAAAAATACTGGATTCCAAACTAGCCCAGTCTAACTTCAGGTTGTCATTGCTGTTATTGTGGGCAGAAAGAGCTTAAGGGTAGGATTGTCTTTTCCAGATTTATCCTCCTAACAACAGTATGAAGTAGGTTACACTGATGGATCTCAACTTATTCAGTAAGCTTCCATGGTTTAGAGTAGACTTCAACCTGGTATGCCTTGATTTTAGTTCAGCTTCCTCACCACTCCACCACACTACCTCTTTTAGGGTGACCAGCTTTTAAATGGGCCTTCCTGTATTTGATGGTAATTCAGTATTTACCAAAGAGAGTATCAGATGGAATACGTTAATTTCTGTGTTCTGTAGATGGTGGATTTCTACTGTTGCTGTTCAAGAGGCAACATTGAAGTCTGTTGTTGTTTTCCTGAGTGATTGGTAGCCCTACTCTTTACAGCTTCCACCGGGCTCTGGTTTCTGAAGATAATAGGTTCTGTGACTTGAAATTTCATGTGCCAATGCCTTTGCTCTCTAGATTCGAGAAGATTGGTTGGAAGCCTTCCAAAGTGGGAGAATTAGTAACATTGCCAAAGTTAGCAACTGCTGTTGGAGAGCAAATTTGTCCAGCTCTTAATGATACAATGCATTCTGAAACGCATCATTTATCTGACAAGCCTCCTGCCTCTGAATGTCCCCAAGTGAACTTGTTTGGATGTTACAGTTTTCATTTGGAGCTCTGTAAGATGGAAGGGAGACCCCAGATGTTCGCCGAACACCAGCCTAAAACCAGCTTCTCATTGTTTAAAACCTCTGAGCAGCCTCACACAGAGAGACCAATTTCTCCACTTTAAATTCATCAGGCAGCATAATAAATATTACATGGATGTAAATCTCTCCAATTGGATCTGGCTAATGTGAAGTGCAAAGAGAAAGTGAGGAATGCTTGCATTCATGACCTGCATCTGTATTATCTATGCTAATTTGGGCAACCCTTTGTACTAAAGTTAGCCATTTAATCTTAGATGTGTTCCTCCTTTTCTTGAACAGAGCACTCCAAAGAAGAAATGTGCGCATGTTTATTTCCATCATCCTGTTTGAGGGGCAGAAAATTAAGGGAGGGAGCTTAGGTTGCAGAATTTCATGAGGAGGAGGAATTTTTAGTTTCTCAGGGGGAGAATTCTCCATTAGAAGAAGCTGTAACAAAGTTCTTTTCTTGCCCCATTAGAAAGTTTTGGGACTGCAGAGTTGTGGTCGAAAATGGCAGTGTGTGCTTGTCAGCCTTCCCAGGTAGACCAGTCAGGAATGACCAGATGAGCTAATTCTACTTTATTGTAAGGCTACATTAACCGAATCTTGCAAGTCTGAAAGTACAGATCTCCCACTGCCTCTTTTTACAGCCTGAGAAGTTAGGGAGGGTCCTTTCTGAATCTCTTTCTGTGCCCGTCATGCAACTGCGGGCTGCCCCCTTTTTTTCTGATCATTCTTAGGCAGCATCTTTTCCCCCCACCCATCTCCCAAGGCCTCCATTATTTAGAGTACCGGTTTGTGCAAAAGCTTCTACAAGTGCAAACTTTACCACAGTGCGTGTTCACATGTTATCCTAGTAAAGAAGCAATAACACTACCAGGACTCAGGAAGTTGAATCTGGCATGTAGGTTTTCTGCTGAAATCCGAGCTCACAAAGTGAAATCTTCCGAAACTTACAGACTGTATTCCCAGAAAGAAAAAGAAATGTGGGCATTGACAATAGTCCTGTAGCAGACAACTGTTTTCTCAGTTTGTAAGGGAAGACTTCAGCTCATTTAAACCCCTCTGGAGGTGAGAGATTGTGAAGCCAAGAAAAGCATGGCAGGGAGAATTTATTTAAACAAGCAAGAAGCAGAAAGTGAGTCTGGTGGCAACTCCTTTTATAAATGGCACCAGCTCAGGTGATGAGAAACTGGGAAGAAGCATTTCAAATCATGCCAGGAGACTCCACCCCAAAAGATTTTATTTCCTTCAGGGCACAAAGACCTATGTAGTCATTAGAACTGCTACGTTTAGAGTCAGGGCCGTTCAACGGAGACCACGTTTTGTAGAACACGATGGGGTAGCATGTAAAGGTGATGCGTTCATCTAAACACTGTTTTGTATGTTAGTGCTCATGTTTCGGTATTCTATTTTATCTGACACAATGTTATATCACTCTTTTATCTTTATCTAAAATGTTACCTTAGTTTATTCTATTTTATTGCAGCTGACATCTACTGTTTCTTGATATGGTCAATGGATGCATCAATAAAGTTACACTATGCTCAGACTCCACCTTAATGAACTCACTATAAATGCAGGTTGGAAGTTCCTCTTACAGCTTCCAAGATTTTGCATTTTCCCTAAGATCAGCATTAAAGATACTGCACTGTGTAGGTTGTGCGTCTTTCTTTCCCAACTATGTGGGGCTGCGCACCCTGTGTATAAAAATCAAGTCACGGTTTAGGCGAGCTCAACTCTTGCTCATGATATGAATGTATCTGTGCTTTTTTTTCCTGAATAGTTATACAGAGGTGGTTGTGATGGCTTCTCCCAGGAAAGAGAGAATGAGAGAGATTTAACTTTCCAATCTAGCCTACAGATCAGGGACTTCCTAGTGCTCTTCCATTCAAGGATTAACTAGGTCCAATCCTCCTTAGCTCTTTGAGATCAGCTGACTACTACCACTAGTTTGTGATTGCGTGCTAAAAGTGAGCCAAAAATTAGTTCCAGAACTCTATCGTATCTCGAATTGCCTGAAAAAAATAATGTGGATGATGATGGATTGATTGATGCTGAGGGTTGTAGTCTCTGGAGAAACAGATTATCCACGTGCTTCTGAGACAGTAGGATCCTGGACTCCCTGAGAAAGATGATAAAAACCAAGAAGGAACAATAGCAAGGCTAGTGGAAGGTTTCTCTGAACCTAGTGTGACTGTTGGAGGAAGACAGATGTTTGAGGCTTCTAAGCCAGACTTGTACAAAGCACATGTTGCCATATCCCCCTAGGAAGGACAGATCTGTTATGTGTCACAAAAACTATCATCAACTGTACATCCAGCAAAAAAAGCAAAGAAAACACTAATATTCTAGGGAGAAGAATGTCAGAAAAAGCCTCTACTTAGCACAGTGTGAAGGCTGGGTATTAGACTTGTTCCTCAAAGAATGGTACCATAGGGGCCCAGCTTAAATTTCCAGAGGGCAGGGCTAAAGTGAAGGGGATTTTGGAGAGGTGTGAGTGAAGGACCATTGTCAAGCTTTTTGGGAGGTGCTTAAAACTGAATGTGATTCTTTTTCAAGCACAAGTCTCAGAGTTCTTTTCAGCAACATTTATTGAGATGAAAGGGATAGGCTGACAAGAATTCCAGCAACTAAACTGTTATTCAGTATATTCTTGTGTACATTAGAGTTGAGACTTTTTGGTGTTCTTTCTAGTAGCATTCGTATCATCCCTCTGGAAGGCATATCTCTTCACTTACAGTGGGGAAGCTTGCAGCTGGCTGTTCACAGTGTGGTTTCATGAATCTTTGTCAGTCTGGAAACCAACTCTCAGAGCAGGTCTGAGAGAAGGTTGGAGTGACAGCCTAAGGAAGTCTTCCAAGTGTCAGAGTGATGAGTTTTGGAAGAGATTTTTATTGCTAGGGAAGGCAAAGATTAGAGTTCCTTTGTATGACATAAATTAAGGTCATCTTGCTGTGAAAATTAAGAGACTACTCCAAAGAACTTAAACTAAATCATGATCTTAAGGGTGCCTGTTCACAACTTCTATTTCTGTTCAAAGTAATGTTGCCACATGTACAGAAATAGAGAAGATAATTAAAAGAATATTTAAATCAGGAAAGGGTTTGGTGGTGGCTATGAAACCAATAGATCCCTTAGAGACCTCCCTAGGTTATTGGGATTATGCTTTGATTCTAAAGAACCAGAACCAAACCCCCCAAAGTTATAAAGGACACCCACAAGTCTTAGGATACACCACATTAACCTGATGCAAATATGACAGAATTAAGGAGTTGATGCAAAGTGTGTCTGCTTTAGATTTTTGATTTATTGATTACATGTCAACATGTTGGTGTTGATTCTTAGTGACCACATAGATAGATTTAGGGGATGGTGGCATATTATCTGAAGCTACACCTTTAAGTAGATCAACTGATTGATCAGTAAATGGAGTGGATTTTCACCCAGGATGGGAGAAGCTTCCAAAGCAGCTTCTGCACTTATTAAACACCTTGATAATGGGGAAGAAGAAGAAGAAACGAGCCAGCTGTTCCCTGTTGATTTTCCATTCTGAAATTGGAGGACAAAAGCTGTCTTTGCAGTTGGAAAGACAGACTTCTCTTTAAGTGACCATCAAAACTCAGTAAGAAGCTGCACATCTCTGGTTTCCCCAAGGATTTTAGCACTGATTCCTCCATTGGTTATTATTTCTCCAAATTAAGTCTCTCTTGAGGGAGCTTTGGGAAAGGACAGGAAGTGGCAAGAAAGATGTGATACAAAAGGGTAGGTTGGAGTTAGGTTAAGACCCATCAAGGGAGATATCACCTCCTTTCAACTTGCAGCCACGGTGAATGAGAGTTCTCACCTGTTCAAAAAAACTCTACTTCAAATCCATTTTTTCCTACTAGTCTTGTTTAGGGAATTTCATTGGTTCCCCACTTCAACCCTGCCTAGCTTCTGCTGAATGTCTTCTTTTCCCTTTACCCAAAGCAAAGCCTCAACTTTGCAGCTTATGGTACATTTCCTGACACCTCCAGCTTTCATATCAACTCCTTGTGAGTGATGGCAGCTCTTGGCTGTTCATAGCAGTGGCACATCATCGTGTAGTGATCATAATTGCATGAAATAATATCTAAAAGGTCTTCCGGTGAGTGACAAGCTTGAGAATGCACCTTGACACCTGCCAAAGATGTTCTCCAGGAATGCAAGGAACCCCCCCAGCTGTTCCGTCTCTTGGTCAATGCATGCAGCCTGCTGGAGTTAATCCAATTAACCTGACAAAGTCAAGAAGGGTATACTCTTTCCTCTACCTTGCAGGTGGAGATGTGCTGCTGTGGCAAAGTGGATGGTGGAATCCCAGACTGTGCAGCCGAGATGCAGAGACAAATGACCATTGGGTGCAGCCCAGAAATGCTAGGCACAGACTGTGAATATGTGCCATACCAAGGTTGGCATATCCAGGAATGAAGATCATGGCGCCAGCCACTGCTGACACACATGCTTACACACACACCATCCTCTCCATTGCTGCACTGGAATCGTTTTGCAGAAAGCAAAAAATCCCACAGCTGCTTGGTGGGGAAACGACACTTAGATCAACAGGGAGGGACAGAAAGCTGGTATAAAGATATTGTGCCTTGGCTTCTGGAGCAAGAGGGAGATCCTGGGAGGCAGGATGGAGCAGGAATTCCCACCCTGAACACCCACCCTAAAGCTATAGAAGAAACATTGCACGTCTTCCTCGTTCTCAAGATGCTTTGGAATTTTCCAAAACGTTGGAGTTATGACGGAGGAATGTCCTCTATCTCTCTCCTGGTGTCGAATGCCTCTCCTGCATGGTGAGGGAGCAACATGGTGCTTGGAATCGAACCACCCTCACACTCTGTAGTCTAAAGTGGCTGTTAATTTCCCTTCCCGACAGTTCATGGCATCCTTGAAGGACAATAGCTGAAGGCGTCTTCTGCGTGCTAACCGTCTGGACTTTTGAGATTGTTGCAGAATGTATCACAGTACTTGAGTTTGCGAGACTGGAATGGAGGAATGAAATAAGCCTACCTTTAAATGAACAACTAAAGAATATACGGTATCTTGACTACATAATACAGGAGAAGCTACAAAGCAAGCATAGGGCCTTTTCTCTCTTTTTCCTGTCATCTTTGGCAGTTCGTTTTCATCCGTTGGCTGAAGATGGACTCTCGGTTCAGGCCTTTGGGAACGCTGTGAACTGATTTGACAGAGTGGGTTATTTTTAAGTACCGTTCTGAGTTCTTTTTTCTTTTTTCTAGCTTAGTATTTTAATGTTAGCTCTGTACACTGCTTTGCTTTTTTTTTTAAAGAGTGCTTTAAAAAAAGGTAAAGGCTCCTTTGAGTAGAACTTGACTCCTGGTGATTAAGCAGCCAGGCCCATGCTATTTTCTTAGCAGTGTTGTGGAAGAGGTCTGCAGTTGCCTTGTTCTAGGGTGTTGTTGCAATTTCCCTACCTAGTCTACAGCCTTGGGATTTCCTTTTGGTCTCCTGTCCATCTGTGAACTATGCTTTAGGTAAAGTCTTTTTTTTTTTTAGCGAACTCCAACTGATTTCACAGGTACATCCATCTAGTTTTCTTAGCAACAGTAGGGACATTGTTTGCCCTAGTTTCTTCCAGGATGTTTTTTGGCTTCCCAGTCTAACTTACACTCCTGAGATTTCTTTGTGGTCTACCATCCAAAGACAGACAAGGTCTGACCCTGCTTTTTCAGCCAGTGTGGGCTAGGGGCTTCCACCTGATCAGTTATTATTCTCTTCAGCATGGTTGCGGGATAACTGCTTGGTAAAATGGTCCAGCCAGGAGGCTTGGTCTGAACTGTGCGTCAACCACAATTTTGGCAACACAAGTCAGAACATATGTTCGTGTTGGGACCTCCAGGCATGGCCTGTTACTGCTCAAGCTGCCACAGTATCTGCTTTCAGCCAAAGGTTCGCCCTCTGCTCTTCAGGTCCTCCTCGCTGAATGTCCTTTGCTGCAAGAGCACTAACTCCTTCTGTCTTTGTGTTGGCTGGAGGGAGATCTCAGTTACTCCAGGTTTTTGCACTGAGGTGGGGGCTTTATTAGATGCTGTGTAGGTATTGTGGAAAGCAAGAAGCATTTGATGAAGATGCCATCTACTGGACAAGAGAGCCCAAGGAAATGGGAAAAAATAATATATATGGGGTGGGGGGGGAAGCATGATAGAGCTCTTAATAACAAGGTAGACGGAGAAAAGTAGAGTGGAGGGCACTCCAAAAATTGCATTGTGACAACATGAATCATGGTTATTTTGATTTGTAAATGTCTACTTGCTTGGAGGAAAGTGGCTTACCTAGTACTTAGCTGTCAACCTACTCCAACTTACAGGCTGTTGCACGTCAACGAGGGTCTGTATTTTTCACAGTTTGTATACAGGGAAAGCATGCAATCTCCCTCCTGTATGTTTTCCATTGCCAAGCACTTGTCTCACCTCCTCTCTGTTATTACGGCCTCTGGAAGTGGAGTCTTGCTCCTTGATGGAGTCTGCAGCATTGGCATGCGTACAAGGAATGGAAAGAGAAAGTGGGGGGGGGGGGAGGAATCCCCCAATTCATACTGAGATTTGGGCTGAAATTCTGTTCTTCTCAGTTTCTCCCTGGCCTTTGGAAGCAGGATTTATGAAACAATGACCTACAGGGACACTTTTAATCTGGGGAGTGGGGTCCATCCTTAAATCCAAATGAATGAAATGCTTTGGGACAAGACAGAGCCATGTAATTGGACTGGCAACTGGATCTTCTTGAAATGTGACAATGAGATGGGCTGTTCCACCATTGGAAGGGACTTCAGGTTACAAAGGGGGCACTTGGTCCCCTTGGTGGCATTGCACACTTCTTCCTCCATCGCTGTGCTACCCTCCATTAACATCAGCAGCACCTTGTCTAATGGTAAGGTTGGCCCTGAATCTCAGTAATGCCTGATCTTTTTTTGCCAAAAGCCAAAAAAATCATTTTCTGGCATCTCATTATGCCAACAGATTCTGTTTGACACAGTGCTAAGCCATAGTTCTCTCTTAATTGTGATTCATTGAACAAGTGGGTATGCACATTGTGAGATTGCAAACCATGATGGCTAACATCAAAGACACTCCAGATATGGCTTAATGCATCATGTGTATGTTGGCTTCTATAGGCTTCCTCCAGGGAGAGCTGCAACTGCACCATCTTGCATCAAATTAATTAATCCCAGTGTTGTGCATTTGTGTAGTCAGGGAATGTGATTGCAATCACATCGTTTCCTTGGCTGTAAACAGACACTGCTCAGAGAAATGAGGGAGCAATAAAGTTGACTATGTCAACAAGATAAGCTTAGATGGGACGCAGGAGGTATTTCTTCAGCCTTCTGGAAGAACAAATGAGCTTTCACTGGTCTTCATGAGAGCCTCCAAAATGTACTCCAGCTAAGATTTCAGACCTTTATTTCTTCCTTTGACATTCTCTTCCCAAGAAGGGCATCCATCATTGCAATATGACAGGCCCCTCTACTCGTACTATTCTTTTCCAAAGCACTCCAGGAAATATGGTTGAGTTGTAGGAAAGGTCTTCAGAAGAGCCACCTTTCTCTCTAGTTTCAGAATTGCCGGGATGGAGGAAGGTTACTGTAGAGGCAGCCCAAGTAATTTGAGGAGCCTGGCGTATCTTCACAAAAGCAATCCAGGTTTGTTTGTGTAGAGTATTGTCTCCCTCCACACAGATTCTGGGAATGCATGCGCAGATGTTGCCCAAGGCCCAAACCATTACACCACACTATTGCTACGATCACATGTGGGAAGTTTACATCTTCCATCATTCAAGCCACAACCAGTCACCCATGGCTTCCCCTCTGAAAGACTGCTGATAAGATTTGCTCAGTGGTGGCCTCTTTTTCACTTAAATTCTGTGTCAGAAGATTGGCCTTGATACCATCTTGGATCTTCCATGCAATGTTCTCTTGAATTCTGGCCATAGAAAGACAAGGGGGCTGGAGAGTAGCTGGGAGAAGGCAAATTATCTTCCCCCTACACACACACACACTGTACATACGTACAAGCTGGTCTTAGTGACTCTGCTCGGAGGCTACTGCTGTGTATATTAATAGGGGTTGTTAGCATTTCCCAAGGCTGCAGTGATCTTCAAATCAGAGGCAGCCAGCAGTTCTCGGTTTGCTCAGTTTGAGGGAAGTCACTTCAGTAATTAGCACTGGCTGTCTCTCAGCTTGTCTTCCCCCAAAGATATGGCACTGCCAATGTGGCTCCTGGATTCTTTCATGCTGTTAATTTTCTTGTAATTATTGGGAGAGCAGCAGGAGGAAGAAAGCTTGGGGACCTTGTAGTGAAGAACAGGATACTTGCAAGGGTGCTGATTGGCCTTGGAGGGAGAAGTGGGCAGCTGCTCCTTTCGCACAACTCATTAGACCGTTGTGTGATTTGCTTTCAGCTTAGCTGGTTGCGTGAACCAAGCCAACAGTGGATAAATCCGGGATGCCAATAGGGTGTCCTACTGGAAACATTTTTGGGGTTGTTCAGAGCAGATGCAGCCAAGGATGCCCACTCTTCTTTGGATTGGGAGTTCAAGTCCCCCTCTTACAACTCCTAAGAGCCCACCAAATCAAGTCCTGGATCTACCCACTTTTCAAGTGTGGCCTTTGCAAGTCATCTGAAGGATATGCCTTTGCAGTAAGCAAAGGAACAAATCATGGCTTAGTGGAATGCTTAATACAGCTAGAAAGAAGGAAGGCAAAATATTCCAGTCTGTTCCATTGGCCAGGGACCAAGGGATATTGTCGGCCCCACTAGGTAGTCCGAACCAAGAAATCAAGTCCATAGGAAGGCTAAAACTATTTTTATTGAGATTGGCTATAGTAATACAATCTTGCAAGTCTGATTGTGCTGGACCTCCTCTTCCTTATAGTTCAGTGAATTAGGGAGGTCTGTGACTGAGCCACTTCTGAATGTTATCTCGTAGTCCTGGACTTAAAAAAGCTTTAGACCTTTTTGCCTAGGTAATGGTTCCTGCATATCTTCTTCAAGGTCATCTCCCTTACTCTCTACAAACAGCACCATCTGCTTCTAAGGAAGAACAGTGAAGCTGATGCAAGATGAACATAATCCTTACACTGGCTAGAGGAGGTTCAACTACAAAGGACTTGCATTACCTTTGCTCGCAGCTCCTCCAGACAGTTGATCTAGAACCAGGGCGCTGAAAGACCTCATCCATCCACTGAGGGATCAAAGCCCACCAATTTCTGTTTAGGCAATAAGAGGTCAGGATGGATCGAGTTTCCTGGAATGGGAGTGGTGTCTCTTTCCGAAGAACTGGTCCCCAATATCATCCAGTTCCTAATTAAATCAGGACTATTCCATGGTCCTAGATCTGCTTTCCCCACCCCCTTTGTCCAATATAGCCTCCTTACTCCAGTAATCAGTATATGCACTGAGATGGGTGGGTGGGTGGGATTGGGAGGAACCTGGGAAAGGAATGGAAGAATGAGCATACATAAGCAATAGACAGGAACTTGCCAGTAGCTTTCTCAGCCCAGTTGGGAAGAAACCTGGGGAGAAGCATTTTGAATAATTCAAGAAGACTCTGCCTTAATTAACTCACTCCCTATAAATGAGGCTGGGAAGGTCTTCGTACAGTTTCCAAGAGGTCAATCTACCTCTAATATCAGCATTAAAGACATCTTACGGAGGTCTGTGTATTTCTTGCTTCCTTAAACTTGCCGGCTGTGCGCGGCTGGACTATATGCACACACACCCCTGTAGGTAAATGCATACTGACAAAGCAGTCCTTGCATCTCTCCCATCACCTCTTACTTAGCTGGTAGAAAGGGACTCTAAGCTTTTCAAATCAATCTTGATTATGATTGCAGACCCCACGTTTTTCAAACTTGGCAACTTTAAGATGTGTGGACCCCAACCTGGGAATTCTAGGAGAGTTCTGGGAGCTGAAGCTCAGCCATCTTAAAGTTGCCAAGTTTGAGAAACACTAGTCTAAGCTTTTCATTTACAACCCTCTCTCATCCTGAAAAGCCTTCCAGCAGAAGGCTTCGGCTTGTCTATTTCCTGCTGGTTCTTCTCCTGTTTCCTTCAAAGATGCCATCCGTGTCCCCCTTGGCCAATGTCCTCCTAGCTTCCCAGAGATTTCTTCTCAATTTTGTGGTGGTCTCCCCAGTCTCAGCAATGGGTTTTCTGGCAATCCTTTTTGCCTGTACACGGTGCAACATTAACATAACTGGTAATTAATTTGTTTTAATTGTTTTTATATAATCCCCACGAGCAAGCTCATGTTTTGTTTTGCATCTGTTATGTTTCTGATTCAAATTTTAATGCTTTAATGGGAAGGAAGCCAACTGCCTTTGCACTCAGTTCTATGAGCAATCTCTTGGCACCCTTCCAGCGCTGTATTGTTGAACTAACTATACAGCCCTGTAATTTAACTAGCAAAAAATGTGGCAAATCACTATTATTAATAACAATAAATCTATTTCGGCAGGTTGACAGCATTAAAATAACAAATCAGCCGACAAGGAAAGCTGGTAATTTGGGGTGCTTTTGACTGTGAGCATCGCAACAGTGTAATATCCATTATTAAGAGGCTTTAGGGAGCCACGTAGGAAATGTCTGTAGATGACAAGGTGATACAGAAATAACTGTGGGAGGACCCAGAGGGCCTTGGCCTAGACTACTGTTGTCACTCACCCCCTTCTTTTAAATATTACAAGCAGCAGGGGACAGGGTGTGGAAAAGAGGCCTTATCTCTTCCGGCGTTCACTCTTAACAGCTTAAGCATGGCTGGTGCATGTTTGTGGCCGAGACAGACTGGGGCTTCTCTCTTTTTGTCCTCTTTTGATATTTGTCTGTCTTTCCTGAAGCTGATCAGCTGCCTACCCAGCTTAGCTTCAACTGATAAGAGATACTAATGTTAGCTGTGTTTGGCACTCAATCTCTCTCTCTCTCTCTCCTTATCTACCTACCTACCTATCTTCCTTTCTGTCTATATCCTTCCCTCCCTACTTAGCTATCAGCTACTTCTCTACCTACTTATCCATCTACCGATTGTCTCTCTATCCATCCATCCATCCATCCATCCACCTACCTGCCTACCTATTTATCCATCTACCTATTTCTTACTTATCTACCTACCTATTTACCTATCTACTTATCCATCTAACCACTGATTTGCCTGTCTGTTTACCTACCTACCAACTTATCTACCTACCTACCTCCTACTCTGCCACAATCTAAGCAAGGTCTCAATGGCTTACCACAAAATAAAACATAAGATATATAATAATGCAAAACTCCCAATACCTGAAATGCCAAAATCTACTGGAAGCCATTAAGTGGTGTCATGTCCAAATGGCTCTGGAAGAGTGTCATCTTCCACTCCTTCCAGCAGGCCAACAGCATTGGAACTAAGTGAACCTCTAAGAGGAGGCCATTCGAGAGGGTTGGCCCTACAATGGAAAAACAACCCTCCTGGACTTTGGCCCCCTTGATCTCCCCCAAAAGGGGAACAACCAGCTGTTTCTCCTGGGACAATCAAATTGGTCAGGCCAACTCCTGTGGGGAGATATGGTCCTGCAAGGAACTTGGGGCTTTAAATGTGAACTTTGTAAAGCAGTTGGACAAAGCTCCAAGCTGGGAAACCCTCCCAGTTAGTTGGGTGCCTGCAAATGAGGATTATGTTAAAAAGGCTTTACATAAATCAACAAGGCATTTGTGCACAGAATTAGGCGTAACTGATTTTTCTCTGCAGTTTCCATTTCTGTCTTGGTCCTTCACTTAGCGCTGTGCAAGACCAGAGTAACTTCTGGTGAGATGGGCGGCTATATAAATTTGATAAATAAATTGGGTGGGTGGGTGGATGGATGGATATTTTGGTCAGTGACCAGATAAAACAGAACATATGTATATAAACTAGTTACAGCAGAAATTGCATATTGTTTCTCTTCCTTTTTTATGGCATTATTATTATGACAGCAGAACTAGCGTTTTGTTTTTTTTTTTAAGATAACTACGTGAGATTATTAAAGCAACTTTGATCTGAGAAGGTGCTCAAGCAGAGGGATACCTCCTCCCTTGCCAGCTACAGATGATGGGAACAGTTGTCCACAACATCTGGAGGCTCTCACTGGCTATTCCTCATTTGAACTAAATGTTGCTTCCAAATTGAGAGGAGGAATGCCCTTGAACACCAGTTAGACAGGTGGAGAAAAGATGCTATTTAATTGAAGATCCAGGCACATAGCAGCAATTTTTGGAGTATATCATAGTTCTAGTATCTCCTTCTTTTAACCTCATTATTCTCTTGGCCTGAAGTCAAGTAGGTGAGCTTTCCCATGCTTTGAAGATCCATTTATACAGAAGTCCTGAAGGGAGGGAGCAGCCACTCAGTTGCAGCCCATGGGCATTGCAGCAACATATCAAAGATGGTTTGGGTGAACTTCTCCTGAATCAACATCCCAGAGGATACAGACACGTTCAGCCAGCTCAACAGCTGTGGAGGAACGTTGTTTCTGAACAATGCCACAGCTTGTTTGCCTTGCTGTAACATTTTTGTCAGGGGACCAGGAAGTTACGAGAAGCTGCAAGGAACAGTGTTTCCTATGCATTCATTTCTAAATGTGACTGTAGGCCAAAACAAGTGTAACTACAGAAATATCTGCTGTCCTTTGTTCCTTCCCATCTTTTATGCACTCTTGCATAGTAACCCAAAAAAAGTTGTACTTTACAACTTTTGAGGGTTATTCTGTCTGATATGATTTATACTTGAATTTCTAATAGAAGAGAATATAGGTAGCTCAGGGTTGAACTGTGGAGTCCTTGGTACTCTGAGCACACTGACAGGGAAAGCTATTGTATATAAAGAGACAAACCCCACCCTCACTAGCACTGACGATGTTACCTAGTTGGGTCATGAAACGTCTGCAAGCAAAGCACCAAGCTCGGAGAACACCAAGGACTCCACTTGAATTTCTCCCAATACTGTACATTTCTGTGTACGTTTGGGGGGCGAGGCTGAGTTCAGAAAAACACCCTGGAAAAATCTGGAAACAGCACCAATATTGATGTGTGCTCAGTTCTGTTTGGGAAGTGCAAAGCAAGTAGGTTTGCATTAAAGTAGGAGCTGAACAAATATATCTCCCCTCTTTAGAGACAGGTGAGTTGATATCGACATTTACAAGGGTGAAATCCTCTAAGAATCCTTTGGCTTATTACTATGGGGAGCATGGGGGGAATATAGATCAGGAAATGTTGCCTGATGGCCATGTTGATTGAAAATAGTTGGAGCTGTAGTCCAGAAAATCGGAGGGCCATGGTAAAGCTGAAGAAGACATGAATGATACTCATATGATGCGGAAGATTTTTTTTAACACTCTGAGCCACACAAGGGCAGAATATTGATTTGGCAATTCCCCTCTAACTTCTCCTCTCTACATCCTAGGTCAATTGAATTTTTTCTTCTCCCTTATTTATCGTCCATGGGAGTCAATAGCCTGTAATCAGGATACTTGAGGAAATGTGAACCTTGGCCATAACTCTCGGCGTTCTATTTTAACTGATTAGTTTTGCAGCCCGAAATGAAAAATATTGATCCCTCTGATCATTTCAAACCCTGAATTATACCTCGTCAATTGCTCCCCCCCTTTTAAAAGGTCCACGTGTAGGCATATGAGCAACAGAGGCTAATATGTCAATGTGCAGTGATGTATTAAGTACGGTGGTTCTTTCTCTGCTGCCACGTGGGATGATGACGAAAAATAAATAAATAAATAAAAATTGATGGATGATATGGCTTTAAATAAAAACCAGGGTCCTGTTCATTTAAGGTAAGGTTGAGGAAAGTTGATCACAATTCTGATTTTTTTTTTTAACAGAATATGGCTTGTAGCACTGGAATAACATGGGCCAGAAAAGTCCTTTATAGTCAGAATATTTCTATGGCATGAAGAAGGGAGGCAAAAGTATTAAAGGAAATAATGCAACTGCAGTGAGGCAGCAAACAGATAAAAAACAGCCAGTATCTGATGTTTTATTTGTCCATCAGGCCCAAAAGAAAGGCCTCTGGTCTCAATTGTGTATTCATCTTTAAAATCCTCTGAATCAGTGTATGTATTTGAATCTATTTTCTAGCTTTTTTACATATCCACCAAGCATGATAAAATGTCCCTTCTTGTTCTTCACCTTTCCAACATGTATTTGAAGGGCCTCTATACATTCTAGACAACTTCTCTGGTGACGTATGCCAATGGTACATCATTTTGTAAAAATTCTCTTTAAGATTATAAGATAGTGTAAATTTCAGTCCTTCCAGCCACATACTTTCCCATTGTTCCATCTGTATATTATTGATTTCCTGACATTTTACTGGAAAGTCTGCAGAAGATGCCATCAGGGTAACTAGACCATGGTCCCTAAACTCTGAAGCCCAATACAGTCCAACAGATAAAACCAGCTTTCTCCTAATCCTTCATTTCCATCAGCTTTAAGAAGATCTGTTTGTGTATTCTGTTCACAGTCACTGACAGTTGACTGAAATACAGTTGGTTGGTCAAATCACATTATTTTTTCCCCTTTTCATGTAAACAATACGTTTTCATCAATGATGTTGATGGCTAACGTCTTCCAATTTCCACCACCATGACTTTTGCACTCAACCGGTGTGCTAATGTCCTGTTAATGCAGCAAGTTCCCATCTTTTTTTTAAAAAAATAGAATTGAAATTAAGATCTGCATCCAGATTTGTTCTTAACTTTCCTCACTGTATGGAAGGTTTGTGTGCAGCTTCCTTAAACATATGCATAATTCAACATAAATTTATCAGGAACATTTTCAAAATGTAACTTTGCCTTGTCAATTTTCTAAGCCTGGTCTTTTAACATTAGTTTCTCCAATAATAGACTTTTTTTTTTTTTTTACAAAAAGGTAACTCACACTCTTTTTAAAAATATACTTTCCTTTCTAGCTGCAGTTCCCATAAAGATGCATACAGTATTTCTTTGCAGATTATTAACCAGAAAAAGATAAACTCCAGAACAACCTGTTCAATTTTACTATAGCAGCATCTGCAGTAGTTTTATCCTAGCAGAGCTCTCGTATTTGCTCCCACAGAAATCCCATGATGGATTTTTTTTTTTATGTTCATCCTTTATAAAGCAGGGTTTCATTTTATATTCTCCTTCCTATGCTGCTGGTAGGGCAAACTGGAGAAGGAAATAGCTTTACAGTTGTATAGCAAAGCAACCAAGAGGGGAGCTAGTCATGGCAATTCACTATGGAAGAAATTAAATTATGCAGAAGATTTTGCATTCCTATAAATAATGGCAGCTAAGCTGAAAGTTTCTACTGCAGCTCAGGAGGTGGCCAACATCATCCTCTGCAATTAAAACAAGATGCTTTGCAATCAGCCTGCTGAACGGATGCTTGGGTTCTTGTATCCTGATAGTTTTCCTGGCTGTTTGCAAAGGGGCTGAATAACGCATGAACCTCTGGGAATGATGCAGAGAACACTCAGCTTTTGTAGCACACTGGTGAGAGCATAAAATCCAAGTTGCTGCTCTCAGCCAACGCAAGCTGTCTGGTCTAAGCAAAGAGGTTGGCGTTCCTAAAAATGTAACAGAAAGCCATCTTCATCATGATTATAGGAAAATAAGGAATAGTCTCGCAGAAGATCAGAAAACTGGGTCATCTCTCTGTTAGTTGGTTTCCAAGCCTAAGGATGGTTTTTTCCTTCTAGCCCAGGTTTATAACTGGAGGCTGCAAGTCAACATGAATCCCACTAAATCCTTAAGAGTGACCCTCTGAGAACCGCCATCAAATATTAGTTTTTAATGGAATGCAGGATGTAATAATAATTGTATTCAGTTGATTTCACTTAATGTTTCATTAAATGAAGTGCCAGTTACATTAACTCAAAAACATGGGTTTGGTCTTGGATCATGGCAACGTGTCTGTCCTGGCTTATCTTCTTTTTGGAGTGTGACTGTTGATTCAAATATATCCATTGACTTGAAAGAATGGATGTTCTTCTGTTTGAGATCTTGATTCTCGATGTGTATCATGTTTGATCTAGAGCCGTGGACCTCTAACCAAGTTTCCCCAAGAAGCAAAGTTCAAAAAGATCCAAGTTCTGTTTTCAGTTCAACCATCAAGATGGAGTGGGGGATGAGATAAAATGAAATAAATAAATAAATCTTTAAAAATGAAACAAGTAAAAGCCCAGGTCTTTCCCAATCAGCCTGGCCTCCAGAAGGTCGTTCCAAAGCTGGAGTGCCATGATAGACAAAGTCCTGTTCCATCTTTGTACAAAATGCAACTCTCAAAGCTATGGGACATCAAGGATGACCTTCCTGATAGAACTTATTGTTTGGGTGATATATTATTGAAAGGAGGCATTCCCTCAAGCATTAAGATCTAAATGGTTTATGGCTTTAAATCTCATTACTAAAACCTTGAAGCCCAACCGGGAAAGTATAGATGGGCAGTGCAGTTAAGGGTTGGTGTGTGGTCCCTACATTCTGCAACTTCTGAGTCATCAGAGGGAGACCCATATAGAGCACAATGCCATAGTCTTAATCAGAAGCCTATTCTTCTGGATGCTTAAGCTCTTTTTCTGATGGTTTTGTTTCTCCTGATCTTCTCTCTTGAAGATTTGGTCGGCATTCTCAAAGTCTAAGACAGCTGTGTTTCTAGTACTAATCCATGACTCAAAAATTTCTGTGCTGGAAAAATTAACAGTTGTTCATGCCCCAGTCTTACTTCTGGAGCCCTTTCTTCTGTGCCCCACTGGGGAATGAGTCCAGCTGTCAACATTGTTGTTTTTCCATTATATTAAATATGTGATGAATGTTATTGTATTCTCTCATTGTTTTGAGCCAACAAAAGCAGAATAAATTGCTTCATCATTGCCCATTAGATAATGGCCAAGCGTTGAAAATGGGGAAATATTACATCTTAGAACTACACCAAAGCAGATTTCTTTGTGAAGCCTTAATGGCTATTTCGAAATCACTTTGATAATAGAGCTTTATGAACAATGTAGTCTGTCAAATACTTCCTGTTTATGAATTTTTGCTGTAATTTAGAAAAGCAATTAAGCATGTGATTAAACTTGGGTATGTACAGGTTGTACACATACACACTCGATCACAGTGTGTGTTCTTGGTGTTGGAAAGGGGAACTAATGGTGTAAGAATATGAGTTGGAATTTTCTAAACTCCAGTGCATCTGATCCATCGACCTTCCCAATGTATTGAATCATGGCTGATTGTCCATTTCTGTTTTTCCATGCTCTGAAGACAATCTAGGCTTAAAAAAGGCTCCCAAAGAGGTTTAAAAACACATATTTGGAGAGAAAATGAATTGTTCTTTTTATATCCCGGCAACGTAGCTCTCCTTCAGACCATATGTATTTTCAGATCTTACCATGTGAAAATATTTGAGTAGATGGTTCTGTTTTGATGAGGACTTGGAATGAGATCGGGTGTGTTTTTCTCATTTTGAATTAGAACACTTCTGGTGCAATTCTACCTCTACCCAAAAGTAAGCCTTGTTGGATCTGATGGGATTTTTTTCCTAGAACAGTAGTGTAGATGGTTGTTCTTACGTTGAATGTTTTAAAAAAGAAAATAATAACATGAAATCAAAACTGGCCCAGTACGCAACTCACTTACTAATGTATAATGGTGCATCAAGGACCTCATGAACAATAGGACTCACAAAACAGCAGTGAGTGTTTTAATATTCTGGTAGGTTGTACCTATGGATTTCAGGATGGTTGTGGTTGTGTCTCGTGCCAAATCGAATTTGGTCTCCTCTTAGCCTAGTATTGTCTGATAGTCAGCAGCTCCCCAGGGTTCCAAGCTGGGTCATTTCCATCACCTAGTACTTATTGCCGCCTTAAACATTAAAAAAAAGCTGAAGATCAAACCTTGGCCCTTCACTATGAAAATCAGGCTGAACCACTAAATCAGAAACTAACGATGCAGAAGAAATTGGCTCCCTTTCATGGATTTCTGATTCTAAGGATCAGGGAATTGTTGATGACTCTGAGGGTTCCTTTGTCTTCTAGCATTCTATGATATGGTAACAGTTTCCATACTGGAGAATATCTGTAGCTGAATATATGAGTTGTTGGGTACTTGGTGTTTTCTGGGCCTGAGTTTCCTGCAGACGTTTTATTCCCATACCAGGTAGCATCATCAGTGCATGGGGGTGTGCATAGCTGTTTATATGTGGTAGCTTGTCTTACCAACGTTGATTGGGGCATAGTTTCTTCCTTGGTTGGCTTTTGGGTGGGGTCTTGTTTCATCTTTGATTGTTCTTGTTTATCTGGGAATGATAGCAGTTATCAAATCCCTGGAAGAATGTCAGCTGGAGAAGCCAGAACCTGTTCTCTATCATTCCAGAGTGTAGGACATGGCATATAATGAGCCCAAGTACAGATAGGCAGATTCCTTCTGAATGTTAGGAAACACATCTAAAGATCGTATATTCAATGGTAGAACCAATGAAGAGATGAGGAGAAGACATAGTGGGTTGTATTCAAACAGAGACTAGATAGGCCATCTCTGTGCTTCTCTACAGTCAGAGATGTTTAATTTGGATCCTTGCATTGAGCAGAGCATTGGGCTTTATCTTCTCAGTGGCCCTTTCCAATTCTAGCAATCTTTGATATTATGATGTTTTTCCTGTTATATCCTGTAAGAAGCTGAGTGGGTGATCATGGCAGATCTTGCTGGTTTAATACAACCAAAACAGCAGCTCTTTTACTGGGTTTCAGTGGTCAATTCCGTTCAAAGAAAATTGAAGAGGAATTAGAAAAAGAGGCATAGTAGGTTTCCGAGTATCATGGTGGTGATGCAAGTAAGAAAATGGGGGGGGGGGGGGGAGGAGGGGGGCTTCCAATACCCAAACAGCAAAATGGCTCAATGTGTGGAAAAGTGCTTCTTGTACAAACTTGTAAGCGGAGGAGCTGTTTGTCAAGAGCTAGATATTTTGCATAAATGGCAGTTTAAGCTTTTATCTTAATGTCAGCGCTTTGTTACAGCTGACCCTCTTTTGGATGAAAGCCCATTTAAGCTATTGTAGACTAAACAAAGCAACCCTTTGCTGAAAGAGGGAAATAGAGGAAGTGTTGTCAAAAGGCTTTGGATGAAAGCCCAGATGGCATGGAAGCGATGGCTGTGAGGAGAGCAGGAAAATATATGGGCTAGTAAGGATATGAAGGTGGGGATGGGGTAGGTGGGATGGAAGGCTACCCTTAACTGTGGGGAATCCACCATGACGGTTTCAGTGATGTGGCCTCTTCTAATTAGCCAAAGAGTGGCCCATCTGCCAGGATGAGATGCTGAGCTCAGTCTCCAGGGTTTAAAATCATAACAAAGATCAGCCAAGTTCTCAAGATGTTGAAGAGCACCACCTAGAGATAAGTATCCTCTTCATCTGCAATTCTCACTAGATTAATGGCCTTCAAAATGGCTAACCACAAAGCAGACAGAGACCAATCTTGAGTGGACAATTATTTTTATCTTCCAGAAGAGAATCTGATCGAAAGCCAGCTTTACAAGAAACTCTTTAGAATTCAAACAATGTTGCTGACATACAGATGTTTTGTATCCCCACGAGTAGTACAATCAGAACTGGGTAAATTTATTTAAACACCTTGGAAATATAAATAGATATTGAGGTCAAATATCCTCTTCAGTGCCCAGAAATGTTAAAAATACTAGGAGCCCACCCAACATAATACAGGTTAGCAGTGAGATTGTCCTCATGCAAGTAGATGTGAAGTTCTCGTTCTGGACAGGCTTCCATGATATTTGAGCCACACATAGCAAAGCCTGATATAGTTTGCTAAATTGTATACCAGGCTTCATCAGTGAGTTTGAAGTCTCCTCTAAGGCTCTTTGAAGCTTGGCCGAAATAAGGAGAGGACCCATAAAAGATTCATGGAGTTCCTTATTTTGTAGGTGCTGGTCAGCATGATTTATTGGTTAGATTTCTACCCTGCCGTACGGCTAGGAGCTCAAGGTGGCCTGCATAACATGCTCTCCTACTATTTTTCCACTGTAAGGTAGGCTGGGCTGAGAGAGAGGGTCTGGCTCCAAGCCAGTTAGGAAGCTTCCATGGCTGAAGGTGGATTGAATCTGGAACTCTCTGGTGCCAGTCTACAACCTTAAGCACTATTTCGCACTGGAAGGCTCCTTCAATTTCTTTCATACCGGGAAAGAATCATCTGACTGTTGGCTTCCTCTTTATTGTGAATTTCTCCACAGCATCTCCCTTGCACTTACACAGCCCAAAGCAAGTAATGCCAGGGACCCATCTGGCATTCCTTGATAACTTTGCAGTATCAAGGATTGTCTTGGTAGAACAACACCTCCCTTTGGGCAGAATGCAATCTGTTCACTTGTGAATGAGTCATCGCTGAAGTAAGGCAGAACCTGCAGCCATCTGGAGAAAGGAGAGATGGTAAAAGGCAGGCAAACGTGGGTAATGCACTAAGCCATTTCCTTGGCTGCTTCGGGACTTCATATGGATATTTCCTTGGGACGTTTGCCAAACTCTTCCAACCTTCATGTCTGTTTATGTAATCTGTTGTAGGACTTGCGTCTTGAATGAGAGTATGAATGTTCTGCTTCCAGACTTGGTTGCAAGCCATCCCTAGGACCCCCTTTGCTGAAAGCCACTCATACAAGCCAGCGTGTGACCAACCCACATTCTAATGCCATATGGGGTTTTGGGTCTTATTTTACCCATTCTCAGTTGGAAATTCCTCAGCAAGCAAGCAATTCAGACTTCTGGTAAGAGGCTGTCATCTTTATCAGGAGGAAAGGAGAGAGAGGGGAGATGTCATCAGAATGAAAAATGAAAGAGAAAAAAGATGTCATACAGAAAGAGAACCCCAATGTTCTCCCACACTTTTGGCATAAGTTCTTCTTGTTGTACCCATGTAGTTTAGGATAGCCAAAAACCGTTTGGGCAATTGTTTTCCATGTGACACTCCATGGATGCAAAAGTTGGATTTTAAAGAAGCAGTGTAAAAAGAGTATAGATATTTTTGAACTTTGATGTTGAAGAAGACTTTTGTGTATGCCGTGGATAGCCAAGAAAATGACTAAATGGATCATAGACCAAATCAACACAGAGTTCTCAACTGAGGCACAAATGATCAGGCTCAAATTATCTGATTCTGGGCACATGTGAAGATCCAGGTTCCATGAGAAGTATGTAATGCTGGAAAGGTGGAAGGAAAAAGAAGATGAAGATAACCTGGCAGCAGGGTGGATGGACTTGATTACACTGGTGGTGAGTGCACCATTGGTGCACCAAGACCTGAATGGGCAGGTTGGAGACAGATCATCCTGGAGAAGGTCTATATGCATGGTCATTATGAGTCAACGTTGATAGCACTTAACCAGTCAATCTTCCTGTTGCTTGCTCCAGCTGACTTCTGGTGTTAGCAATACTCAACTGATTGATGTGTTCAAAAGAAAAGTGCTCATCCCTGTCCTATCCAGAGAGCAGGAGTCAAAGAAGGACCATCATCTTGATTTGAAGGCAACTCAGTGAAATCTCTGAATCCAGTTGTCATTCTGAATCAAGCTGTCAAGTTGAACTGGATACCTTTTTTCAAACGGAATGAACTTTCCAAATCAATTCAGTTCAATCTGTTAACTCAGTGCATCCACTCAATACAATTTTCCAAATTAAGATAATTCAGATCTGACTGAACTGATTATCGAATGGACAATTTAACTTGGATTAACACTGATTGACATAGTTTTTTCCCTTCTTCGGAGTCAGTTACTTGTTCCGGTCTATACAAGCTCAGAAGTGGGACATACTGGATTGTTGAGCTCAAGAACTTCCTTGAGGATGCTGGGGGTTGATATAAATTCTGGCTATTTTTTTTAAGTATATTGGGTGCCATTTATCTCCTATGTAATTCACAGTCACCATAAGTTTCTCCATCCTTTTTGTGTATCTAAGCCATTATATAGAAGCAGTTGCTTCTGGCAGACCCTTCTTATTCAAAGACACCATTTCCTCATCCAAAAAAGTCTTCCAAGAATAGCTATAATTTCATTTTACCTGAGGGCCATCATAAAATACCTTAGATAAACAAATTCATTCTCCATGGGATGTTTGTTGTATGCCCGTGGTCTCTAAGGAGAAATAATCTTTTGGAAACTAAAGGGGCGAGAGAAATAAAAGAAGGCTGAAAAACATTATTTCAGTAGAGAAAATAATATGAGGTGGCCAGATGCTGAAGGGCCCATTTCTCCATTCTTCTGAAGCAGTCTGTTGCAGGGTTAGAAAGATGGTACCACGGTGCCATCTGAAGGTTCAACAGAGAATCGTTTTATGGCTGGATTCTCAGGTTCCAAATCTGGGGCTTCCTCTTCAGATGAAACAAATGGGCTTCTAAGGTTCCTACAGGTTAACAAGAAGATAGCTAGATTTCCCCCCCCCCCCCCAGGCATATCAAATTCTGGTCCAAAGTCTTCCATGGTGGCCCCAAACCATGTGGAGGTTCACCACAACTTCCATTGTCTTTTGCAATAGCTGAGAAGATGTTGAAAATAGCTACTCAATCTGCACTTGGGCATTGCTGATTGTCAACACACCAGAGTAAATCTTTATTCCAAACAGCAGTTGACTCGGTTAATTGTGTCATGTGGACATGGCCTCTGGAAAGGGAAAAATAGCCATGCAATTTTCCTGTTTTTCTTATTGCTCCCCATGTCAGTGTAATGTTTTTCTTCATTCTTTTGTTTGTTTGCCCACTGAAACTAATGGGAGCATGTGGGGACACTGGAATATTGGAGCAAAAATCGCTCTTGGGATTACATTTTAGCTGATTCATTTTCCTGCCTTCAGTAAAACTTGTTGACTCATCTGAACATTTCAGATATTGGATCATTCTCTAGATGAGGGCCCCTCCCATGTTTGGACATGGGTAAATGGCTCCCTTCCCTGAGGACAAGTAACGCAAAGGGATCAAGAAGAGGTTTCTAGGACTGCATGTGCAAAAGTCTTTTTCTAGCCCCCGAAGCAATGAGGATCCTGGAATATAAGGATTGGAAAGGAATTTGGAGTTTATCTAGATCATCCCCATGCTCAGTGTCGTGGAATTCCATACTAAAGCATCTCTGATGGTGTCAGCCTTACCAGACAGGAAACACAGCCAGATGAGCTAATTCTACTTTATTGTAAGGCTACATTAACAGAATCTTGCAAGTCTCAAAGTACAATTCTCCCACTGTCTCTTTTACTGCCTGAGAAGTTAGGTAGGGTCCCTTCTGAGTCTCTTTCTCCACCCATTATGCAGCTGAGGGCTGTGCCCTCTCTTATCCGATCGTTCCTTAGGCAGTATCTCTTCCCCTCCCCATAAGGTTATTCCCACATACCATTACAGACAGCCTCTGTTTAAACACTTCCAGCAAAGGAGACTCCTCCAGCTCCTGAGGCAATCTTTCATTGTTGAAGCAAACAACTTCACTTCCACACCTCAGGAAGGTGAATAGCATCTCCATGGTGCTAACTGCCTTCTGTGGTAACATTGTGGTTGAGTTTTTTTTTTTACTTTCCAATTTTTTTTCATTATGTAGGGAGGCTTTTTCACATTTTTCTACTTTATCTGCCCTTTAATATATAAAAAAGAAATAGTTGTTTTTCTGGACATGGCTACGTATTGGACATGGCAGCAAATTTTTAAAGTGAGAACTCCCCTAATGTAAGCTTTAAAACCAAATGTTAGCTAGTGTTCTTTATACAGGGCTTTCAGCAATATGTGCTTTGCAGTGATGTTAATTGATTGATTATGGGCCATCAATTCATTTTCAACTCCTAGCAACCACATAGATAGATTTTCTCCAAGACGATCTATCCCTAACCTGTTCTTCCAGGTCTTTCAACGGTGCCCCCATCAGTGTAACTGCGTCCATCCACCTTGCTGCTGGTCATCCTCTTCTTCTCTTCCCTTCCACCTTTCCCAGCATTAGAGCCTTTTTCAGAGAGCTGGGTCTTTGCATCACGTGTTCAAAGTAGGACAATTTGATAATGTGTCCGAAGTAGGATATTTTGAACATCCAAGTAGGATAATTTGATGTTGATTGGGAAGAGACAAACATAGAGAAGACTTTAAGACCAGTCTCTTTCCCACTGCCAACTCTGAAATTCACGGTCAAATTCTCTGATATCCCTAAATGGGTTGAAGCAATGAAAGATGTGAAAAGAGACACATCTCTGACATACCACACCTCGGGAAGGAAGCAAAAATGGCTTACATCTTCACTGTAGCTGATGGGGAGCAGAGAGGGGTCTGTGTGTGTGTGTGAATCAGCAAGGAGCAAAGCAAGGCGTCTCAATGCAAGTACTTTTCATTCCCTGCACTGTTGCTCTAGGCAACCAGCTTGAGTGGGGCTATTGTCTCTAACCTTAAAAACTGATTATAGGGTACTTCACTGCCTCATACAGTCTTAAAGAGGATTAGAAGGTGGGGTAAAGCTGGCTTAGGGACTATGTTAACAAAGCCTCAAAGGCATCTGCAGATTTCCTTGTTCAAGAAGTGATTAACTTATTTAGCAACTGATGTGTGTGCATGGAAGAAAAAAAAAAATAACATGAAAATACCAGCCAGCTGGTAATTACGGGATGTAATTCTCGCTGGTGCATGTCAGAATCAAGCTAGTGCTGAGTATGCCTTGATCTTTGTAGAAATGGGAAGTTTATGTCTGAAGGATGGGATGTATTTTCACTTAAAGCTGGGGGTGAAGGTGGGGCTGGATGGAAGAAAATAAAGCAGAATTGTCATCTTTGCTGTTGGAATGTGCCACCTCTTGTCTGCCGACGTGGGACCTGTTACTGAAATATAGCTCGGTCCAGCCTTTTTCTGACAATGCAGATGTTATAATTGCAGTGATTCCCCCTGCCCCCTCATACTGTCCTAGTCCATCAAAGCATACAATACAGAGGGAAAACAGAAGAATCAGCATCTGATTCCGTGGGAAACAAATACACATTCATTTTTGCTGGAGAGGAATATACCGACATAAGCTTGTGTAACCTTAAAGTTATGTTAATGCAAGGATGGAAAACCTGTAGCCTTCTAGATGTTGCTTCATACCATCCCGGTAGCCTTGGCCAGCATGGCAAATGGTGAGGGATAATGTAAGATGTAGTTCAGCCTTTAGAGGAAGCTACTGATTCCTCCCCTCTGTGTTCGAGTGTATCAAACGCAATGACTGGCTTCTTGACTGGGCTTGTGCAACCTGCTGCGGCTCAGTGTGAATCCAACCAGCATGTCCAAGTTCCTGAAGTTGTGTGTGAGGAGAAACTCTGCTTTCTCTTTATCCCACAAAATGTACAACAGCCCTCTCACATTTAGAGGAGCATATGGAAGGCAGCTGTTAACCTTCAACTCACTAAAGGCCAAAGACAATTAAAGACTGAGACACTGCGGGGTTACATCAGCACCTCATTTGACAGAGAAGCTGTTAGCCATTAACCTTTCCTCCGGCAAGTGGAATGAAGAGTCTGCCCATAAACACATCGGGAAAGGAAACAAATTGCTGCATTTGATGTCTATTAATACGGGTGTCCTTGGAGGATGAGTTTGATGTTTTGGGATGGGGGAAAAACAGCATGCCTGTTGATTGGGCTGAGACACAATTGCCAACGGCGAAGAAGGGCTCCACTTCTCAGAGCAACTTTAAGTGAAGGAGAGAGTCCACCAGAAATCTCTTCTCTCGGTTCTTGCTTTCAAGGGACCGTGTTCCTATTCTGGCACCTCGCATCTCAGGTGAGTGGATGGAGGTGCCATATGTGCTTGCTGATGAGGGGTGGGATGCTAGATAGCTCATCTGGTTCCAGCTCTGCTTGAAGTTCATGTTACACAGGCCAGAGCACAGCAAGACAGATGTAGCTTGGTTAGATTCTAGCTAAGCTTGGTAAGCTAACTTGCTAGCCCTACTGTACCACCTCTATCCCAGCGCTGATGAACCGAAGCAGGAAATGCATTAAGGGTTGGAGGAAGGCCAAAAGCTGTAAAACTATCTGTGCCTAAGAGGCTGATTATCTTAAAGAGAGAGCCAATTGCTTACACAATGGCTTTTGATTGTGACTTGAAACTGCTATGGTGGTGGTGGTGATATTCCCATCTAATATCCCCATCTTTTCTGTTGGGCTGAATTCAGCATCGCTAATGTGGTATGTTCTTTATGTACAACGTCTAGCACTTCTATCAAGACCAGACTCGCAGCTCATTTAAACAAAAGTAGCACGTGTGAAGCTGTAAACCATAGTTTACAAACCACAGTTGCTAGATTCCTGCATGCCAAGCCCAAGGAAACCACAATCTGGTTTAGCAGGATAGGTGAACCCAGCCAAACGTTTGAAACAACAGCCACTACTTAGTGCAATTTCCCCTTTGGGTTTTCAGATCCTGCTGCTACCCCCTGGCTCATGCATAGATCAGGATTTCCTTGGTTTGATTGTAGTTGTTTTGAACCCCCGTGGCGGTTCTGTCTGTGGTAAGGAAGAAAATATTGGGTGGGAGGTTTTCACTTTTGAAGATGGAAGTGAAAGGAGACCCTGGAACAGGAATGATTTAAAGCAGCAGTCTCCTTGCAGACATAGCAGAGAATGCAAACACATTTCAAGCACAGTATGAATCAAACAGATGTTTCCCCAACCCCTTGGCCAGATGGCTGGCATGTTATATGGCCAAAGTGTCACCCTTCCACATGAGGATTCAGATCCCTTGTTATTTATCCAGATGAAAGCAGAATTGCTCTGATTCCCCCCTCCCTCTTTTTCTTGGCCACATACCTCCGTGGAGGCTAAGAGAAGTAATGGAAGATCCTCTGTCTACTGAAAAATCCAAAAAAGGGCTTGGTACGGAAGTGAACCTTGGATGTTCACGTAGGAGTCCTATAATGCAATGAAGGCCCCATGGTTTGTGGATGTGGCAGAAATGTTTGCACATCTTTTCTGCATGGTCTCTTTGAATAGTTGTCTTCAGATTTGTATGCTTTGGGCAACCCCCCAAACTGGGGGAACTTGTTCTTCAGCATCTCGTTGAATCTAAAAAATGGATTCTCCTTCGCTGACATCCTTCCTTGGGCAGCTGGTCTTGTGGTTGGCCTGATCTGGTGTTTGGCTCTGCTGCCTTGGCTGGAAAGCATCTTCTCTGATGTGCTTCTGAGGCTGTTGGGCAGCCTCCTGTTCCTCTGACCCACTTTGCTAAGCCATTATGGTACTGTTCATCCAAAAAGAGTCAGGCGGTGTCGGACACCTAATTTGTAGAGTACTCGCATTTGGAAACAGTATCTGGAAGGGACGAGGAAGTACTAAAAAAGAGTATCACAGGCAATTTGTTAGCACATTAACTGATAATTCACAAAGAAATGTTGGAACTTCAAGGCGAGGCTTGTGGTGAGATTGGGTGAAGCTGTTATTGGTGCTGACAGATTGCTGATGGCACATCCACTCCTTGGATCAGATGCAGGGATGCATTTAGACAGGATTAACACAAGTCCAGGGAGATGGGAGGGAGGGCTGGATAAGACAGACAGTTTCTTTATCGGCTGGATGTCTCGTCTGCCACTTTATCTCTGGCTCCTGAAAGTGTTGGGCCTTGATTATTTCATGGGGAAACTGATGGGGTTCCTGAAAGCTAATCATTGTTGCTCCAGCTTTGGAACAAAAGCGCCTCTGCTGGCATGCATGAACGGTTGTGTGTCCTTGCAGCAGTTTCCTAACCTGTCTGGGCTCAGATGGACCACTGGCAGACAACTGAGCCAGATGTAACCCCCAGAAGGGTTTTTACAATAGCAAGTGGTTACTGCAGAGTTAAGCAACCTCATAATCAGGACCAGGGTAGAAGGACCATTGGGCAAAATGCTGGTAGAGAGGAAGGAAGAGGACCTTGATGGAAATATGGAGGATCTGTTACCCAGGCAAAAGGGGCTGAAGTCCAGAGCAACGAGATAACATTCAGAAGCAACTCAAGTAGTCACCTCCCCAATTCACTGAACTATAAGAAGGAGGAGATACGGCACAATCAGACTTGCAAGATTCTGTTGTTATAGCCAAACTCAATGAAAGTAGTTTTAGCCTTCCCGTGGAGATGATTTCCTGGTCTGGTCTACCAGAGAGGCTACAATGCCTCTTGTGGGCATAACATCACTCTCCCCTTTCTCCTGTCCTGGTAGTCTTGTCTTCCACCCAGGATACTCACTCTGTCTCTTCTCCTGCCCTCAACCAGGCCTCTTTTTTTCAAAAACGTTCAACAGCTTCAGTAAAATGGCCTCAAGGAGAGGATGAGGGGGACAAGACAAAACCTTGGTTATTATGCTTTTTAAGAAAATAATTTGGAGCCCTCTAGATTAGATGTTTTCCAGCTAATCCAGACCCTACAGCCCTTCTGCTGATGACTTTCAGATATTTAGGGCTGTAGCCTCCATAATTTAATATCATGGAATGTATTTGCTGGGACTGATAGAAGTCGATCCAAATTATTTAGAGGGCACCCAGTAGCTAACCAGGATTTGTGGAAAGTCACACATACCTTTAATGCCCTTATTTTTCATATGCTGAGTCAGGACAGAGTGTTGTTTCAAAGGCAGAGAAAAGTTAATCGCTTGCATTGGGCCTTCAAAGATCCATTGTATCTGATGCAAATAGACTTCTGTTGTAGGCTTTTAAAACCTCAGATGCTTTAATCTTTTGTTGTAAGAGTATTACAATTCTCTTTGGACTGGATCCATTTTGGCATCTTTTCCAGTTCTGTCCCTAAATTAGCACTGCTTTGCTGAGATCCTAAGTCTAGTTTTGCAACAAAATTCATTTGTGAAGTTCCTCCATATGCATTTTGAAAGACTTGCCCCTGGAGAAAGCAAACCAACAGCTTCCCATGTTTGTTTGCTAATGATTTTCTTAATCAAAACTTCCCCCCACCTTTTCCTTCTCTGCTTCATCTTATTAAGCCAAAGCCTGTCAGCAGGGCCCAAAAACATCTGCTTGAGTTTAATAAAATGCAGAAACAAGTTGGAATCGTCAAGTGGCTCATTTTCCAACCAGCTGTGAGCAACTAAATAAAGCTACTCTTTGTGAAATGCCCAACTCTTCTGTGAATGAAAATAGGATTGGAGGATCTCCAGATGGAGTTGGTACCCTCATGCCTATAAAGACATGTTGCAGTGGAACTGCTCCTGGGTAAGCACCCAGTTTATACTGTGTTCCCTGATTGTTTGGCAACCTTACTTTTAAAGTTTCCTTGACTTTCATCATGATTCAGACTATGTCACCTCCAAAAATCTCCTTAAGAAGTTTTCTGATCATCGTTGACTGAATTGTTTCCTTCGTCTGAAGAAGTTCCCATTTAGTCCATGAGTGTGTGTGAGAGAGAAATGGAAGTGTTTAATGTGCAGGAAATTTATCCTAGATCACTGGAGTCTTTAGTCCATGGCTACCAAACTCTCACATGGGTCTTCTGGAATGTATCAAGAGCCCATGTGCTACCAAAGTGGGGGAAGGTGTTTTAGAATTTGCATGTTCAAACTACTTCAAATGCTTGAAAGGGGTGGGAGCTAATTGCTTTTTAATATGGGCATGGAAAGGTTCAGAGAAGCACTACACTTTGATGAAACTTTGAGTAGAACACCCCCTTGAGCAAAAACGGCCGATGGAAGCTCTCCCGCTTCCAAGGAGCAGAATGGCCGTGCCTTGATTTACCAAAGGTGGTTCAAAAATAGTTGCCTGTTGAGTTGGATTTGAGTTCCTTGACAGTTTGCAAGGCACAGCGCGTAAACTCCACTACGTAAAGCAAGATGGCATAACCTATTTCATTCCCCTTTTTAATATCTTCTTTTTTCCCCTATATGTTTATTTTTTTTTTTTTAAATCATACCTTCCACGTGGTGAAAAATTCCTCTTCCTGATCATTCCTCACAACTCTAATTTGCCTTTATGTTCCCCTCATTCCCCCCACCCACCCCCAATGGCAACCCCTTTATCTCTATCAGCTGCCCCTTAGGGCAGCAAAGTAAGGAAACGCTTTCCTTGCTGTTACATTTTTAAAAGTCCTTGGCTGTAGGTTTTGTGCAGATTTTCCCTCTCCTACCTCTAACTCCAAAATTTGACACTGGAGTAGAAGTTACATTCAGATTTAATATGCTGAGAGCCCTTCCAGATATTTTAAATTATTTCTTCAGAGTTCCCGTGATGATAGCAATTGATCATGCTTTAGTTATAGATTTCAGGAACATCCTTTTCCCCCTTTTTAAAAAAATGTACCATCTTGTAATGAGAGCAATAGCGAAAGAGCATACCGGGAGCATTCACGCCTGCGTCTGCATTTAAATGCCATAATTAAATTACATCCATAATGCATAGTGTTTACATTGTAATATATTATTAATAATAACAACACTGACTTGTAAGGTCCATCCTGAAAACATAAGTTTCCTTGAGATGGTTCGTTGGTCTATTCACACACAATTTTCATACATCTCTAAAGATTACCATTTTAACAGCTTTCTGTATAGATACTGCCAGGCAGTTAGATTTGACAGTGCATAAATCTAATTCCCTGAACAGTCAATTTTCTTATGGCAGTGAAATCAATTTGGATCTGTCTGGATTTTATTCTAAAGTCTATTAATGCCTCCTCTCTCTCTCTCTTTCTCTCTCTCTCTCTCTCTCTCTCTCTCTCTCTCTCAACCATCTCACTTTTTCAGGAATTTAATTCAGCAAGCTCAAAGAGACAGTCAACTGATACAACCTGCCTTTTATCTCGTTATGACAACAAAACCTAATTAACCGTGAAGGGGGACATAAAGCGGAATTTACAATTAGCCCTTTGCCAATAAAGGGAAGCTGATGTGAAATTCCATAATAATGCTGCAGAACTTGGGTTGCTCTCAGCAGTGATAACCTTTCAGCAAGGTCAGCTGTGTGGTTCTTCACAGGCAAGGAACGCTGACGCATTTAACACCCACGGCATGTCGCTAAAGCCTGTAGAGGTTTCACTACAAGAGCGATGCCTATAAACACATGTTTGTTAACAGTATCTTCTGGGGTAACAAGCCAAGGATAGATGGCTTGGCACGATGTCACTGAGGCTTTGCTTATTCAGCGTGCGGGCTATCAAAACTGCAAGGGCTTGGTAAGAAAGTGTTATGGGTTTAGGACTTGGAGTCGAAGAGACTTGAGAACCCCATTGGGTGCTTTAAATTGGGAGGATGCAGATTTTTTTTCTTTGCAGGATGGTGCTTCGTAATAAAAGGCTCTGGGAAAGTTTTATGCATGTTTGTTTTGGGTTGTGGCCATGCAGTTTCTTCCTAGTGAAGGGTATGTCTGACAACAGCCTTGGTTCTTAGCTGCTTGATCTCCAAGCTGGGCTAGAACGGAGCTGCCAAGTGCAAGCCAGCAATGAGAGCTAAGGAGGACAAGCCCAAATGTTTGGGAGCAACCATCCATTGCTGAGCCGAGGTGGGCTTATTCTTCTTCAGATAAACTCCTGCCCTGAATGAGATCTTCCTATGGGTTTCCCCACCCCCAGAATTTTTGAAAGCTTGTTAAGATCTAGCCGTTTTATTATTTACGGTACAATGCTATACTACAGTTTTCATTTTCATTTATTTTTTTGGTCTTGTAGTTTTGTCCCTTTTTTGTAATGCCACCTTTTAATGTTTTCTTTCTTCTTCTTCTGTATTATTAGTTTTGTGTTTTTTTTCGTTTTGTTATTAATGAAAAAGCAATATTTTTTTTTTTAAAAAAGATCTAGCTGTTTTGAAGTGGCTTTGTGGAGTGAGGTTGGGATCCATGGATTACGTTGATCTGGGAGAGAAGTGGGCCAGGGTTGCTGTGTTTGGTTTAATACTGTGTTTATGATGATCCGGTTGTTGGTTGCACGATTTGACTTCTGGAAGCCACTTAACAGCTGGCCAGACTGAAGTGAAGGTAGCAAAAATCAAGCAAGTAAGTTGGTCCTCCTGGTTGCAAGGGAGACAGAGTTGGGGAGAATTAAAGCTTGCAGGACACAGGGTGATGATATTAAGATAAAACTGTGAGGGATTTGGGCTTGTTTCCCTCCCATTTGGATTGGGGGGAACGGTGTATCCATTTTAGAGGTGGGCTAACCTTCTCGGCAGGAGAACCCATCTGTTAAGTTTCCTTCTGCCAGATTTCAGAACTTCCAAATTCAGTTTCAGAACTTTGGCCAAATGGCAGGGTAACTCTGAGGTTGCCACAGATAGCATTTTTTTTTTTTAAAGGATTGGGAATACGTGTTGCTAGGCTGATGCAGTGAGACCTCTTAAAAGCAATAATGAAGTCCCTTCGCCCCACTTACTAACCTGCATGTTCCCCTCACCCCAGCGCATCTCTTCTTTGAATCTCTGTATTACCTTGTCCTGATATCTCCACTACAGGTTTAAATAATACGGGTAATGCTAAGTTTTTGCAATGTGCAGGAATCCACTGGCAGGCAGAACTTTTTCTCCATGTACCATACATGCGAATACATGTGTGCAATTCAAATGCCCTACTGTTTGATGTCCATTTAACATCAGCATGATCAAAACATTGATGGGAAAGGTTGCTGTGATTGCCCCATTCTTCTGCATCCTTTTCAGATCTGTCTGACCTAATTTAAGTATTGGCGCATTCTGCTTGCTCGCTAGCAAGGAAATTATACATTATTTTTTTCCAGGCTATAGACCCAGATTAGTCAAGATAAGGGTTTCAGTTAGTAATGGATGGCATTTCATGAGAAGATGGCCTTAAAAAACAAGAATTAAAACCAGAATGTTGTGCCCCCTCCCATTTAATTACTTCCATCATGGTCTGTAAATGAGCTGATGAGTCTTAGTGGTTCTTGTTCTATGAGAGAAAGGGACTGGAAGAATGCAGAGCATTGTTACGTATCTGTGGCATGCACCAATATTTTCCCCAGAATATTTGGCATGGCCAACTTTCTTTTCACGTTCAATGTAGCCAACAGTGCTGAATCCAGAGAGGGTTAGAGGAACATGTTTCTGTTTAAAACTGGTCTTCGTGTCAATGTTATGCTTGTGACCAGATCTTGCTGAGATGGATAAACTAACCTCTGATTAGAAGAAAGATAATATTTATATTTATTGGTGACTGGAAACCTCTTATGGACTTTTGCATAAAAATGAAAAAAAAATTGAACTTGTGATTTATGGCTTTGATGATTAGTCAGGATAGAGTATAGAAAGAAGAGAGTCATGATGTAACTTTAGAGAGAGAGATGTTAAAAAATGATTTTGCTTATAACGGCTGTGAAGGAGCCACTTCTTTGTATCCCCTTCCCTTCCCTCCCCTTTCCTTCCCTCCCCATCCATTTACTTCCTTTCCTTTCCTTTCCTTTCCTTTCCTTTCCTTTCCTTTCCTTTCCTTTCCTTTCCTTTCCTTTCCTTTCCTTTCCTTTCCTTTCCTTTCCTTTCCTTTCCTTTCCTTTCCTTTCCTTTCCTTTCCTTTCCTTTCCTTTCCTTTCCTTTCCTTTCCTTTCCTTTCCTTTCCTTTCCTTTCCTTTCCTTTCCTTTCCTTTCCTTTCCTTTCCTTTCCTTTCCTTTCCTTTCCTTCCCTTCCCTTCCCTTCCCTTCCCTTCCCTTCCCTTCCCTTCCCTTCCCTTCCCTTCCCTTCCCTTCCCTTCCCTTCCCTTCCCTTCCCTTCCCTTCCCTTCCCTTCCCTTCCCTTCCCTTCCCTTCCCCCTTCCCTTCCCTTCCCCCTTCCCTTCCCTTTGTCTTCATCCATTTACTTCCTTCCCTTCCCTTCCCTTCCCTTCCCTTCCCTTCCCTTCCCTTCCTCCCCATCCATTTACTTCCTTTCCTTTCCTTTCCTTTCCTTTCCTTTCCTTTCCTTTCCTTTCCTTTCCTTTCCTTTCCTTTCCTTTCCTTTCCTTTCCTTTCCTTTCCTTTCCTTCCCTTCCCTTCCCTTCCCTTCCCTTCCCTTCCCTTCCCTTCCCTTCCCTTCCCTTCCCTTCCCTTCCCTTCCCTTCCCTTCCCTTCCCTTCCCTTCCCTTCCCTTCCCTTCCCTTCCCCCTTCCCTTCCCCCTTCCCTTCCCCCTTCCCTTCCCTTCCCCCTTCCCTTCCCTTTGTCTTCATCCATTTACTCCCTTCCCTTCCCTTCCCTTCCCTTCCCTTCCCTTCCCTTTGTCTTCATCCATTTACTTCCTTCCCTTCCCTTCCCTTCCCTTCCCTTCCCTTCCCTTCCCTTCCCTTCCCTTCCCTTCCCTTTTTTCTTTTCTTGCACTTTTAGCTTTCTTATTGATTTTTTCTTTTTTCTTCCTTACTGTATATTCGTTTTTATCTTCTTTTTAAAAAGTTTTAATAAAAATTATATATATATACACACGCACACACACACACACACAAACATGTATATAAAATGTGATGCTTGTAACCAGGATAGGGTGGTGAAGATGACCGAACGTGAAGCAATCACTCATGCACTGTTGTGTTGTAATTTTGATAGGGGTATAAAGACCTTATTTATTCTACCCATCTTGCAACAATATCCCAGACAGACAGATCTCTGGAGCACAGAGTTTCTATTTTCTGATTCTAATGCCAACATCATGAATATTGTGGTTGAATTTTCCATGGCAGCACTTGAGACACGTCATCAAATGTATCCTCAATGATCATTTATTTATTCTTTTGTACATTCATGTGAATGGATTATGGATAGTAATGATGGATGGATGGACGTAAGATGACAGAATTTAGGAAAAGTAGGATCTACAACTTTTCAGATGTTCCAGAAGTCTATTAAGACTTGGTTTTCTTCCCAAGCCTGAGGTCAGGATGTTTGTGGAGCCCCTAAAATTGTGGAGCATTTGGTCTGGTTATGTTCCTTTCCTCACCAAGTATTCTTTTAAAAAGTGTAAGCTGCTGAGAATCTTTTGGGAGTTGGGTGACTTCAAAATCCAATAAATAAATCCCACAAAGTGAAGGAAAAAACATTTCTGGCCATCAAACCATAGTCAAGGTTGTTTTATTGGCATGTAAATCCCTAAACAATTTGCCACTGGATCATCTAGCTGATTTATTCACACAAGGAAAGCCTGGATGAAAATGTGGTTCTTCAGGAGGCAATTAAACTATGTAATAGTAGGCACTTTATTACAAGAAGCCCACTTGTGAGGAACCTCAGAATAGCAGTTTAAGTTTACCCCTGTCTCCTCTTGGGACATTTGCAATAGGACTTTCCTGAATGATCTTAGTGATCAAGCAGGCTGATAATGGTGAAAGTAATCCACTGGATTGCCCAGAACTTCCAGATTTACTGTTGTTTTTGTTAACACCAAGCAGAAAACAGCATCATTTTCAGTTCTGGTTCCATCCTCTGAGATCTTATGTTTTCTCCAATAAATGCTCTCCTTCATTGCTGGTCACACCCTAACAGCCATCGGTTCTAACTCAGCTGATGAGACATGAGTTCTCTTGTAACAGAAATCCTTCCTAATGTAGTTTCTGCACTTTTGAAGAGGGCCAGGTTAATGGTGTTCTCACTCAATTAAGATTTGCATTCAGCCACTGATTGCTGTGGAGATTTTGCTTGAGGAAACCAGAAGGTAGAGGATTAACCCCAGTTGTAATATTCTCCCCCCTCAATTAAGTATCTAAAATTCAGGTGCTTAAGAAGAATGAGAATAAAGCCCAGATCTCTTATTAAAGTAGAGAATTGCTTTAAAATCCAAATTAAATGGCTACCAAGTTCTGCTTTATGTGCCTTGGGTCATCAGTATCCAAGGAGCTATCAAGGTTCATTCTGTCCTTCTAAAAAGACAGTTATATTATGCCAAATGCCTCAATTTTTTTTCAGGGGACTTTACATCTCCTAATATTTGCTTGGGCCATTAGAATGGTTGTGCGGTTTGCTCCCCCCCCCCCCCCCCAGCTTTTGGGAAATCACACATTTTATACTACGATTTTAAGCATGCATTGTCTGAACTTTATGTACCAAAAATAAATTCAGTGACAGATGGCCAGGTTGATGAAAAGCCTGGAATCCAGGACCTATGAGCAATGATATAAAGAACTGTGTGGAGCTGAGAAAAGATTAAAAGGAGGATGTAACAGCTGTCATCAAATATCTGAAAGGGTTTCATGAAAAAGAGAGAGCAGCTTGTCCTCTATTGCTCCGCAGCAGTGTTTCATAACCTGGGCACCCTCTAGATAGGGGGACTTCAACTCTCAGAATTTCCCAACCAGGATGACCTTTGCTGAGAATTCTGGAAGTTGAAGTCTGCACATCTGGAAATCAACAAGTTTGGGAAAGACAGCTCTGATGAGCAACATGAGAAGTGGCTGGTGAAGTGGCAGATGAGCCATTTTCAGAGCAATGTTCAAAAAACGCTTTCTAATGCTAAAGGTGGTAACATTTCCATTGGAGGCCATGTAGCTTATGACCTAAGGAGACTGTAACGCTCTCTTGGATGTTTGACGCATGGGTGGAGGATAGAAATGAAAACCCAAGACCATGCCCTTTTGCATCTCTGCAAATCGAGAATTCCATTCTCCTTCATTTGCGTGCCTCTGAATTTCTGTGAAACAATGTTTTTGTCTCCTCCCCAAGTATATGACAAAACATGGGCACAAAAACACAGGCAGCCTTGAAAATAGGGTAAAAGGGCCCAATATCAAGCAAAACGAGATTCAAAGAGGACCTCTGTTTGGAGCAAAATGCCTCCCAATATATATGTGCGTGCTTACTTTTTTCTTTTCTTTAATTAAAAAGCATCTCAGACTAATGCAGAAAGGGATGAACTTTTGCCAAGAATAGGAGATGAAAGGAAAACACTGAACTTTATGGATTAAATGGCCTAGAATTTAACAACACAGTGCCTCCAGATGACACATTCTTAATTATACTGAAGCTATTTTGGTACTGAGGTTGATGTTACTGGCTTTTCCTGTTCTGTCTTTGTCCTAGCTCCATCCATTTAGAACTAAATGGAAAACATGTCCATATTCCTTCCCCACCATGCTTGGGAAGGTCACTGTTTCTACCAAAAAGAAAAGACATCTCCATCTCTGCATGGTGCCAGGGAAGAAGAGAGATGCTCCAAGTCCTTTCTGCTTACTATCAATCCAGTTGGGCCATTTCTGTTCTCCAGAGGAAGCTGGTTATGAGATTTAAAAAGATCCATAGATCATGCTGCCTCATTAATTTTCCATTTGGGCTCTGGTGTCAAGATGAAGTCGTATTAAGCCATTGCCTGGAGTAATTTTCTGTGGCAGACAAATGCTGCTCTCCGTTCACATTTTTCACCCTCTCTAGAAAAATGGTTTTCTACCAGACCACCTTCTGTGCCATGAATGGGACCTTTTAAACAAAAAAAATTGAAGATCTCTTTGTGGTTTCCATGATGGGCCATAATATTCCTCAACATCTTCAAGGGCAAACAGGGCCTGAATATATATTTGTTTTGATGAGTAAATGCATTATGTTAAAAAAAAATTAAAAAACAGGGAGAAATGTGATTTGAGGAGATGAAAACATGATGATGATGAACAGATTTTTCAAGAAGCTCAAACCTTTAAGAAGAATTTAAGAAGGCAGTTGTTGGTTAAATAGGTTCTAGGCCATTTGCTCTAAAAATAGAATTAAAATGGGTTCATTGGGGCTCAAAATAAAAGACTAGACTATCTAGTTGGACAGGAGTGGGGACCTGTAGCCTTCCAGATGTTGTTCTTGGTCCCAGATAGTGCAGTCATTGGGTTCTGGGAGCTGTAGTTTAGTAACATCCAAAGGTCCATACTTCCTCCAACTCTCTATTAGGAAAGAACCAAGCATAATTATATAAGTCAATGGTCCACCTAGTTCTTTACTATCTACTGCAGCTGGTCAGAGGTATGCCATCCTATGGAGATCCGTCCATTTGAATGTCCGCAGCTCAATGATGGACCACTGGTTTTGCATTCAGATGGTTCCAGGTTCAATCCTTGGCCCTTCCAAGTACAATGGTGTCCTCAAGATGATTTGACCATAGCTCTTCTACATTTCAACCAACAGGATATATACTCAGGGACTCTGTAATCCAAAACATCTGAAGAATCTCAGGTTTCCTCTTCTCTGGTCTACATTGACTGGCTGGTTGGATTCACAGAACATGCTAGACTGGACTAATATGAGGTTGGGTAGTTTGGTCTGCAAAAACATGGTGGTAAATGTCATTTGGTATTGACTGTACTGAGTGAGAGGTCCCAGTAGTCTGACTTGGCAGAAGGCATCTTCCTCTGTCAATGTGAACGTTTCAGATTGAGCCCCTGTGCCATCACCAGGTAGGACAGGGAAAACCTTCTGCTTGAGACTGTGGAGATACCCCAGAGAGGCACCCTAAACCCTAAACTCAGAGTTAATCATTTCTGTGTGCATGTCACATGCTGCATACATTGGTTTGGTTTAATGTGAGGGTCTGATTCCCAAACTATGTTAAGGGCTTCTGTCACACAACATGACAAGCCCCAATGTGTCCTATTTTACCTTAGTCAGGCATCTTGTGTGGATCCAACCAGCCAGGGGCAGTAAACCTATTGAGCTCTAGATATTTCTCATTCCTAACTACAGTTTCTCATTATTGGTCCCCTTGGCTGAAAGCTGGAAGAACCGTAACTCCAAAATCTGAGAAACATCCATTTGCTTATCTCTCGCATAGATCATAGTGAGCTAGTTGGACCAGTTGCCTGGATTTGACCTCCTCCCTAAGCCATGAAGTGGTTCATGTGATTTTGGTGCTTGAACCCTGCCATTATATTTTGTTCTGTAATCCATGGTCAACCAACTATGGCTTAGCATGATCTGTGAATCAGGTCAATAGATGGCAGCTGCTTCAGTTCCTTTGAGGGTGCCAAGAATGGACTGGAAACATTCATGCTTCCAAATCCTGGATCCTGCCATGAAGCCTTGGGCCTTCCTCTTAATGTTTCACAGAGATGACTCTCTGGTGTCTCTTAACAACTAAGTAATGTGGAGACGTATTCCAGCTCTCTTTGTACTGCAATACACCAGTGTCGGGGGACTGACCTTTTACTGCCCTTAAACTTACAGCCATCCTGTTTGAGCGCCTGCTGAGAACAGCTAAGTTAAACATCATAAATCCTGGCTCCAAAGGATTACTTTGGGCTTTTCACTAACAATCTTCTGCGGGGATATCAAGCTTGAAAGAGTCATAAATCATCCACAGCACATCTGCCTAACAAGGGGGTAACTTGGAATTGATTCCCTAGGCTTAAGTGATCAGAGAGAGAGAGAGAGAAAGATCTCAAGCTGATTATTTTCACATAAAGCAAGGAGGAAAAACAGGGTGTGCAAAAGAGTAGGATGTTTGTTTGATGGAGCTTGTCAGTGAAAGCAATGTCAAGAAGACCGTTTAAGGAAGGCAAGATATAAATGTTTTAAATAATGAGAAACGTACCTGGTGATCTCTCCCACCTTCTTGTCTCAGCAGGTAGCAGCTGCTGGTTTGTCTGGGCTCAGAAATTAGGCAAGGTCAGGTTTGGTTAGCTTGGATGAAATCAGGAGATCCCGGGATGGAAGGTTCAAGTGGGAAGTTGAAAAAATAGTCCAGAAGAACACATAGGCAAGCCACTTCTCTGTTGCTACCAAGACAAGTGCATGGTTGTGTCCATGTAGTCACCAAGGATAGAGATCAATCAAAGAGGTCTTTTCCTGAACTAGTTAGGCTGACAGCATTGTTCACCTTGGTTGACAAGTAAAAAACCAAAACCTAACCTTGGAAGAAGACAATGGTAAACTATTTCTGTTTCATTGTCAGGAAAACAACCTGGACATATCCATGGAGACACCAGAAATGGAGCTGGTCTCAGAGGAGATTGTATATTTTACCACCCTTCTCTTCTCCTATCAGCATCTCAGCTGCTGTTGCAGAGTAGACTAAGAGAAATAGAAGTTCCAATGGATCCTGGTTATCTCAAGAGGAATCCAAGCTGTTTCTTAATATGGGTGCTACAGTGAAAATTAGTCTGGCAAACGTTGAGCTGATACACCTTGGGCTTGGAGGAGCTTGCTAGGCATTCGAGATCAGTTTTTGTCTTCACATAGAAAGGGGACAGTGTAAAACAAAGTATGGACTTTTAGCAGATACATCACCAGAGGGAGGTGTTTTGAGAGGGGGAGAAGCTCTTTAATTGCCTTTAGCCTAAGGCGGTTGGTGAGCAATCAGTGGTCCATAGACTTGAGTCCTGAATTCTTTTGATAGACTGTTGTGATTAGAGATGTGGCTGAGAGGTCAGTAATAGTTCAGTACTCCTTTCCATCCACTTCACTCCTGTCACACACACCACTGCACTACGCACGCTGCTGGATTAAAAATGAAGCCAATCGGAAGTAATATGATTGGCTGCTCAATTTCAGTCCAAAAGGAAGATTCATTGAGGTGAAACAGAGTAGAAGAGGCCCTGAAAATGCAGGGGGCCAATGAATTACGCCAGCTAATAAAATAATATTTGTATCCCTGCTGATTTGAGTTGCCAGGATTAGTTTGATTGGAAGATGAGGGTTATATATAAACGTTAAACTGAGTAGGGTTTGATTGCATTGATTTTAGCAAAGCAGTTGGCTTAGAAACCGTTCTCTGTTCAAACATAGGCATTTGAACATTCTCTGAATTTAGAATAGCAAGCGCATGATACGATTCATCCCAAAAGATTGAGTGTTTTTGAGAATTAATGTGGAATTTTCAGCAAACAGACCCACCTCTTTCCAGAGACTGGTCCCTGTAATTCTGTGTTCTTTAATAAGTCTATTGTGTTCTGTTTCTGGTTAGGGAAGAATATGGACTCAAAACTCTGAATGAGGCAGAAGCATTTTTGGAATAGATCTGGAATCTGGTCGACAGAAGATGACATAGGCATGGTGGAACTCAGGAACACCTGGTAGTAAAGCCCTTTTTCTGAACAGTCTTAGGAGTAACTGCATAACTGCTAATCATCCATCGTGTACTTCAACTCAAGGGCTCAGAGAGATCAGCAGCATGCAAAAACTGGAGAGAGAATCATGCTTTCCTTCCTACCTGAGATTTTGAAGATGAGGCTCAGCATCTCCTAATTTGATGTGTGACCACTCTAGCCCCCCAACTCATAAATGTACCTTGCTGTGTGAGACACTTTAGGGGCATAGGCAGAGAGATGTAGCTAGGCTTGACCTCTCTGACCATGCCTGAAATCAACTCTGAACTCCAGCCCAGTTTTATAGGGTAGAATGGCTTCAACGTTCTTGAGAACATCCATAACTTTCCAAAGCAAAATCAAAGGTTTCCATGTATTTGTCAGCACAGCAGTTCGAAGAATATAACTTCAGAGGGCTTAAAGAAAATGAACGGGTGGGTCTGACTGGCACATGAGGTCAACTGCACTGCGTCCCCTTTTTTCCTCCTACCTTTCCTTCACCCTCCCATCCTTGCCTGTGTGCGAGTCAGAACAAATGATAATAAAAAGAATTGCTCTGTCGTCCTCACTCCATTTCCATTTTTGCAGCGGAATAAATTTCCCAGATTCCTTCTACTTCTGAAGGCCCCAATGACTGAAGCCAAATGGCATTTGAAACTCTTCTCCTTCTGCCTCAGCTTTATTTATGGTGCCGTGCCTGGTGTACTAATGTTTGGTGAAATATTTATTTGCATTCTCAGCTCCGTGGTCCTCACCCCCACCCCCTACCAAATTGCCTCTTGCACCCATCCAGTTGCGTTCTGTCAATGGCGAGAAGGAAAGGCTAAACACTGACGAGTGAAATTTGTGTTTTATGGGATAGTGTAACACAGCGAAGTTAAAACCAGGGATCTTATACCATGGATAATGATTGGAGACTCAATTCACATAAGTACTAGCACGGATCACACGGTGTCCGGAAGATGTCAATGAATGAATCAACTTTTGGGACTGATATTTATGCATTATTTTATTTATTCTGATGATATTGATATACTGCCAACTTCACATGGACTTCTGGCAGTTTACAGATATCTTGAAAATATGAAACCATAATGGGTGAATTCTTGGGCTGTTACGGGGGTTTGATCAGTCATCATGCTAGCATAGTTTTTCCCAAAATAGATTTATTTGACAGATCAGAGGAACTTTTGGTGTTGTGGCTTGCATCTACTGGCTACAATGAAGCTTGGCTCTAGAGCAGTGCTTTTTAACCCTGGCAACTTTAAGGTGTGTGGACTTCAACTCCAGAATTCCCAGCCAGCCAATTCACCCAAGGCATGTGGCTTAATTGTACTTCTTGGTAGAAATATCTAGAACATTGGTGGTGGTTCCTGCATGTTCCTGATTCTTCTCACAGCCTGGTGTGGTGTGAACACAACTGTTATTTCAGCAAAGATTAGTGTTGAGTTGTGTGTTGTATTTTGGTCTAGGACTGTAAATTGGAAAAAAAAAAATGAGTCAGAGCAGTTGTGGTCTCAGTTTTGTGATGTTTCTCCTTCGTATGAAATTTTAACTAATGGCTCCCCAGTGTATTTTTACCTGGAACAGATCCTAGCATATGTATTCCCAAGAAGTTGTTTTCAGGGATAAACCACATATGTCACAAATTAGCCATGGTTTAGGCCAGCATAAATTCAGTATTGCTCCCAGACGTAGCTTTTCAGCTATCCAACATGCTTTTGGCTTGGACATTTTTAGAGATGGAATGAAAAGTTGTGTGAGCATTCCGACATTCACTTTTCTTTTAAAAATGCAAACGTGAATATTCCCACTGATTTTTCAGAAATGGAAGATTCCAGTGTTTTCCATTCTGATTTCTACAAAATCTCTCTCTTCGTGTATGTGATTCATTCATTTAGTTAAAAAGTCGAGAAAGGCATGAGAAATGTGGTTGGTTACATAGCACTTCCCAAAGTGGTAAACCAATCAAAATGCTGTTACACTTTATTATTTTCCTTATTTTGTGATGACGATGATATAATGATGGTGCGTGTATAGTAAAAATATATGCTGACCAAAAGTAAATATACTAAGTGTATTAGGTATAAAAATGGCCAGCCTAATAGGTAAAATTGTGTAGAAAAATGCATTTGTTTTGAGAACACGAGTATGCATTTTTCTGCATATTTTTTTATGTAATTGACATGAAAATGCGATGAAACAAAATTAAGCCAAGAGGGGGGAAATCTTCCAAAAGTGCAGGTGATTTTGCTGTCGCTTGTGCTCTCAACAATATGAATTAATATAATAGAAAGTACTGAAATATTCTACAGTAAGCCAGCAACAGAGGCGTCTGCGGGATCTGATGCTTTTGTCAAACTGATGAAACCAATGCGTGATGCCTGCTGAGCCCATCCCCTTGGGCCTACAACATCACAACCCATCTACAAAATAGGTAGAGTTTGTGTTGTTTTGGGGCGATGTTTATTTCCTCCTTTTCCCTCTCTGGACCACCCCGGTGGACACCCGGGGTTATCAAAAGTCAAATAGAAACGGCCTATGAAATGAGAGGCTGTGCGCAATAAAATACGTTCATGTGCAACAGAGTGAAGCTGTAGCTCATTTGGGATGTAACTAGGGAGATAGGCTTAAATAATTCCAATTATTTGCCTGTGAGCAAATTATTTAGAAAGACATCTCCACACCTTTCCGAAAGATTAAATTGGGACATAAGGGGAGGGGGGATACTGATTTACGACAACAGAAATAATTAATCCTAGTCCTGTTTCTCGCCCCCCAACCCCCCAGTGACAATGACCCAAATCTCATCCCAGGATGACGCTCTTGTCAAAAGGAGACGGTGGTTATCTGCACAAACCTCCCCGTGTCCTCAATGAATTCGCTGGGAGGGGGAACAGCTGCTTTTCCCGTTCCTTTCCAGCTTGGTGAGGTTACTAATAACTTTGAATGCGTATGTACAGCATTAGCTTTCAGAGTAACATGCATAATTCAATATCCCCTAAAGTACAGCTAAGCTTTGAGGAAGCAAACTTCCCGTAATGTAACTGGGCAGAGCTCCAGCTTTTACCAGCTGCTGAGGCTTGATGTACAATTTTTGGTTAAGTGAATAATTTATCACGGATATTATCTGTGGTGGATCACATCCCCGCGCAGTCTGTAGGCCTGTACATATGGCTCTTGAGATGGCAGAACACTGCCATATGCTTTATGGGCCATTACCATTTCCAGCTCTCTTAAGATTCTGCCTCCCCATGCTAACCGTGATGGAAGGGCCTTATTTAAGAGTGTGGATGCCAACCCTTACAAGAATAGGCTAGCCCAGCTCTTGGAAGAACTTCCAATAGAGATGTGTGCAACCTGTAGCACTAAGGTCATCGACTTCCTGCGCCAGGTCAAAAGTTGCCACTGAATCATCATATGATGTAGGGATGCATGGCTCTTTCAGGATAAGGACCATAACTTTACTTTTATGCAGCATGGCATGAGGCTGGATTATTTGAGGGACCACCTCTCCCCGGTTATATCTACCTGTCCCATCAGATCTGGCAGAAGGGGCATGTTGCGGGTCCCATCTGCAAAGATATTCCATCTGATGGGAGCCTTTTCTGCTATGACATCTGCCCTCTGGAACATCCTCCTCCCTGAGGTTAGATTGGACCCAACCTTGTTGGCCTTTGGGAAATCCCTGAAGACATGGCCATGCCTTCAGGCCTGGGGATCCCATGGATATAGGGAGCCTGCAAGATACCTGCATTTTCATGATTTAATGTTTTTAATTGTATTTATTATATAAGTTCATTTTTTTGCTGTTTTTAACTTGGAAGCCACCCAGAATCAGGCAAGTGAGATGGGCGACTATATAAATTGAAATCAATCAATCAATCCAAAGTAGAGTGCAGATGTAAGAGGTCTAGGTCAGCCACTAAGTCAGATGAAACACAGTGAATTCCATACATTCAGTGCTATTTAACAATTTCCCCTTTCTTGCACAGAAGCATTTCTAATTTGGCCTTCCAACTTTTAGTTGCTCTCTCCAAGACTTTGGGGGTAATATATGAAGGAGCTGAATGCGATTAATTGATTTGAAGTAGAATAAAGCTGATCTTTAAAAACCCATGCTGTACAAGAAGTTAGAACTGAGTTTGAGAAAGGTATAAAAGAACGGTTGCAGAAAAGATTTCGCAATCCAGAGATTGAAGCAAGCATAAGAAAGAAACTCAAAATAACGCCTCCTTGATTTTACTTAAAGATGGGGCAGAAGGAAATTCTGATAGGCTTTTAAGATTCAGTTATCATACCCTACAACAATACAGTAGCGTTACCCTGCACTGTTTATTTCTTGACCTGACCTACTCAAAGGGCTGAAACATACCCAGTTAAGATACCCCAATTCAATTGGCTGTAGAATTTAAGTAATCAAAGTGGTGATCTGCAAAATCCATAAAACATTCCTTGACTTAATATGTTTGGAAATTGATAACATTGTTTCACAATGTTCAAGCCCTTGAATTGGTCCAGAATAAGCTGAACTAGTTCCCCAAATATTGAGAAATAGCTAGGCATATTCTGAGCCTGGAATTATTTTGTGTGCCTGATGGTGGGGAATAAACCTTTGTCCAACCCCCATCATGTATTCTTGAGATATTTTTATCCTCTTCCCCCACTGGTCTTCAGCTCTCTCCCTCTGTGAACTTCCAGACATTGTTCTTCTCCTCATTCCCTTCTCCAATCTCTTAATTCCATATGTTTTAAAAGAGTGTTGGAGCAGCAACTTTTAGTGAGAGGAAAAAGAGAAACTTTTTGTCCATCAGCTTAGCCTGTGATCAATGGAGACTGCTGCTGATGACGCTGTTTGAGATTTCTGATACAATTTGCACTTAATTATTTGAGAACAAGTCCATCTGGTGAAGTCAAGCAAGTTTTCTGAATGTTCTTCCCTGAGCAACCCGAAGATAAGGTATCGAATAAATATGACTCAAAGATCAAGTGTGACATCTGGTGGTGCAGGCCAGATTTTTCAGATGTTGCTTTTGTTAGAATCTTTGAAACATGATAATTTCCAAACTTGAGAAACCAGCTGCTCCTCCTTTCCTTAATCACTTTGGGTAGAAGTTGATGGGCTGTGATTTCTAGAGTGGGAGGCTGTTAAGCGACTCTTTGATCCTTTTCGAAATCACATCATTTCGGGATGAGTGCCACAGAAGGTGGCAGCACATGGCTGATTTCAAAAAAGCAAAGTAAGCAGGGTCAGAATTGGTTAATACTTAGATGAGGGACCACCAGGATGAGAAACCAAGGACTGTGAACTAGAAGGGAAGCCAGAGAAACAATTTGAAAGATGGCCATGGCAAACCATTCCAGGAAGTCACTAATGTCAAGTTGATTTGACAGGAGACTTTACCTTTTGAGTTCAGTGTTGAGAGTTAATTTGTGACTGTCAAAGCTGTTTGGGTGCTGAGCACTAGCCATGTAGAAGAATTTCGTGGTGTTCACATTTGGGGAAGAAATTATCAGTGCAGAATGAAGTTATCCTTCTGTAGCCAACTTTCTTAGTGATGTAGTTCCCTAAAGATAATTTAGTAGGATAAATGTGATACATGTCAGAGAAGTGATGCAGGAGGAGGAGGAGGAGGAAGAGGAGTAATGGAGGGTGGGAAAAATGAGAAATGGAAAGGGAATTTTTTTTTTTTAATCTCTACCTTTTTCATCTCTACCTAGAATGTAGACTGAGCCAGCTTAAGATCCCTTGCAATCATTCTGAGTTGATTCCAGAGTCCCTGGGCTGAATCTAATTCAAACTGGGGCTAACCAACCCCTTAAGCTGCTTGCTTGGTCCTCTTGACAAATCCTTTTGCCTTCTCTAATGTAAGGCTCCTAATTTTATGGGAAGAAGGTGCTGTAATCGGTAACTATTCCCAACTTAGAAACGTGGGGTCAGAGCAGCAGCATCCATTCTAGGCTTGGACAAATGGAAGGCCATTCGTTTTGGAGGAATACCATTCCTCTTCACTTCTTTCCTTTCAGTTCCTCTGAGCCCAATCTTCTAGGGAATTATCTAGGGCTAGTTGAAGATGGCGCTGTTTTTTCTTTGGGGCCTTTTACGTGGAGATTGGCCTCGCTACTGGTGTGATGGCCTTGGTCCCTCTTGGCCTTCTGCTTCATGTTAACCTTCAAACCAACTGTGCTTTGTATCTTGTATCGGTACAGATAGGTTCACAACTGACCTAGTGAAGCAGAAAGCCCTGATTGCATTCCTGGGGCCTTCCCCATCACTTTCAGTAGCTGGAAGAAAACCTTGTTCCACTACTGGAAATGCCAGAGGAGATCCGAGAAGCAATGCAAAGTTGATCAAAGTAACAGCCTTGATTTGCTCTTTGGAAATAGAACCAGGGACGTAGTCTGCATCTATTGGGTTGGACACCACCCAAGCATTCAAAAACCCACCATGTGTTCACAGTGTCCTACCAACATAATAAGATCTGCTTCAGAAACCATCTTTTGTTAACTTAGAGTTGCCTTCATGAAAGAAAGCCATTTTCTAGAGGCGTTGCTCCAGAACCATGTCATTCTCTCCCTACTGATGTGTGCCTTGCTTTTTTTGCACAATGATTTACAGCAAGAGGAAGATTAGTCACTGAGAATGGCTTGAAAAACCTTTCTTTCCCGTCTGTCTTTATCTGAGAACATAACTTGTAACCTGTAACCAGTGTTGACGCAACTTTCTCAAAGTAATCTATAGAGTCAAGTCTCTTTATTTCGGTCATTGATCGGCATAGATTGTGAGGTGCCTATCTGCCCTCTTCCTTTTTGTGCAACTGTAGCCCTAAAAAGTGTAAAATTAATTAAATTATGCATAATAATATTAAAAGAACCAATTATGGCTGTTACCTCTTTGAAAATGTAAGAGCCAGCAGCCACACATGTGATTCCAGTAGAAAGCAGAACATGTATAGCCATGATCCTGTCCTAATTGGTGCAATTAGGTTCTTTACACTAATGATACTTCTATTGTTTTAAATGTTTCCTTTATTTGTAAATGAATTAAACCTTATATACATACTGTATATGCATGTATGAGAAGCCGTCATATATGTTGTTTTGCTTTCTTTTGCTGTTCTATTTTCTATTCTTTGTTTGTTGAGCTTGATAAATAGAAGGATATTTCTGTGGTAGCATTCTAGGCACAGGGAGTAGCACAGAGTAGACACAGGGAGTAGCACACAGAAGGGGGGAAAGAGAAGAATTTTTTCATTATTTCTGCCCAGTCAATAGTTAAATGTTTAAGGCATGGCAATTCATGTGGTGACGCCACTGAACTTTGGTGTTGGAGGAGACTCCAGAGAAGACCAAGGGCAGTCAAGAAAACAAATGGATCATCAAACAAGAAAAATATCCCAGAGACTTCTCTGAATCTAAAATATGGTCCAGAATCAGTAATGATCCAGAACTGGCGCTAGCTCCCTGTAAGAGCATCTGCCTTCTCACGGCCTCTCTCTTCCAACTCAAAACTCCACAGGCCATGTACCCTTTCCTTGCAGATGAGAATTTCTGGCAATTCCAGGGCCTGTTCAAAAGTCCCAATCAAGAAAAGCAAGTTGGAGCAAAAAAGTAAGAGGGATTAGCTTCGGCCACTAGATGGAAGTGTTGTCCCACCAACACAGCTTGGCTGATTATACTTGTTTCTCTTTTATTGGGTGCATGTTCTAAAACCATCTTCTGAACCGAAATATGACCCGTTTTCTGTGTTTGAAGTCCAGTCAAAGCTTGGGGAGGGGAGGAGGAGTTGGTCAAAGGGCTCCTGGTTTGGTCGCTGATTCGCTGAGAGTTTGGTCCTCTTGCTGTTATTTTATTATGAACCGTAATACATAATCCCTGGCTGTAAAAAAATAATGATTGCAACCCCATAGCAACATTTCATGAGAGTAGAGTTTGAGGTTAAAGGGCAGGAAATTCTACATTCCAAGGAAAAGAACAACACGGTTGGAGAGCTGGTTTCGTGCAGTGGTTAAAGGCCCCAGGCTAGAAACCGGGAGACGGTGAGTTCTAGTCCTGCCTTGGGCATAGAAGCCAGTTGGGTGACTTTGGGCCAGACCCTCTCTCTCCACCCTAGGAAGGAGGAGGCCAGGGCAAACCACTTCCAAAAATGTTGGCAAGAAAACCACATGGATTTCTCCAGCCAGTCACCAGGAGTCAAAACTGACTTGAAGGCATCAAAAAAAAAGTGTTGGGTGCTGATCTGTCCGGTTTAAGCACCTTGTGTCAATATAGCCATGCTCCTGTTTTCCCGTGACCTGAATGATTCAGCCATCTGCTCTGCCACTCCACAAATCTTCTCTCATGCCAGCCATACAAGCTCAGAATTGTCTGGGCCTGCGTCGCGGTGGGGGGTTTCCACCATCCTTCCAACCTCTGCGGAGGAATCTGGGAGCAGATCCGAGAACAGTTTTCCAATTCTCGCATCTCCTAAAGTCATTACATATCCTTGTCTGCCTCTTTTATAACACAACCGATGATTCACTGAAATAAACATACCACCTCTTTTTGAAAGAAGAAAAAAAAGGATCAGGTTTTAAATCTTGTTTGCAGGACAGAAGAACCCCAAGCTGGCATTAAGGAGAAAATTGTACCATTGGATTAAAATGTGATGCTCGCATATTTTTACAAAAGGTTCCCTGAAAAAATTACATACACCTGGATGTACCTTAATCTTGCTGTGTTCCCACCCACCCCGTATCTTCACCACCTGTCTAAATATCATTTGATGAGTACCGACTGATGAAATGCAAACTCAAAAAAAAAAAAAATTCAATCTCTCTCTCTTTCACATATGCACCATTTATTTGCTCACAAAAAGCCTCCTTTGTAGGAATCACCAGATGAATTTTCACACTAGTGGGTATTCTGTACTCCATCTGGCTTGGCAATGGATTTTGCTGCATTTTCACAGCATAATAACCTATAGCAATTTCAGATTGGTAGAATGCATTTTTTTTATCATCTCCCTTCTGCTTTATCTTCTCTCTCTTTGAAACCTACACATGAAAAGTTTTCTTTCATTGCACACACTAGGAGATTGCTGTTCAACACCCCACCCCACCCCACCCCGTAAAAATAAAAAGATTCCATCTTTCATTGCTATCCAGTGAAAGCTCTGTTGTTTGAACTCTAAGCAGGAGTAAGTTCATAAACAACTCCATGGCTTCATTTCAGATAATGGCTGCCTGACATGTTTGTGACGCTGAAGTTAAATACCATTTCACACAATAGTATGTCTCTTATGTTATCCTGTGTGTAATGTTGATTTGTGAGAGTGAACTGTTGATTTGTATGTGTGAATGAGTTGGTGTGGATCAAACCCCATGTCTTCCTAAGCCATAGTTGGTTGAAAAAGCCAACACGGGCTAGACTCGCAAAATCAAATAGACTATACAGTAGGTTAACTCAGTATGTGGACTTCATGAAAAATAAACCACTGAATGCAACTTTCACAGACAGGCTGGACTGTCCACCACTTTCATCTCATTGGGGCTTATACAAACCAAAAATCTATGGCTTAGTCATGATCTATTTGTTTTCAGATTGGAGTGTTGCACTAACCTAGTCACTGTGGGTTTCTGGCTTGTGGGTTGAATGTGTTCCATGTATCTTAGCAATTGTATTTGAAAGAAGTCATGGCTTAGTGTTATTTGTGAACCCAGCCTATATTCAGCTGAGGTGACAAAGATAAGGCAATATGGTCAACTTTGCAGAAAAACAGGATCTCTCCTCTAGCCAGCTTGTGAGAAATGGTTGGCTGGAATTAAAAGGCTGTCTAACAATGGTTGCAAATGGAGATGGAACGATTAGATCAACAAATCTCCATTCTGAATCATCACAGTTCTTCCATTCTTGACATTCGTTGTAACCATGTGAATAATCATCAGCTGGATGAGTGGCAATAAGAACGTGATTTCTGTCTGAAAGACCAAACTAATATCATCCTCCTTTCTTGAGAAGATGTCAGGCCTAGCCCAAGGAACTCCAGGAGACCATGTAAATTCAGTCCAGCAATGTTTATTAGCTACAACCTCTAGCAAGAATCTTCCCAGACTGAAACCCCAGCTCCCAAGTAATGCCAGTTACAACACTATGAATTCCTCAGGGAGTTGCCAGCCTCATCCTCTTATCTCTCCCTCACTCCTCCGGAGATGAAAGAACATGTTTTCCTCCCTGAGTCTGGCCTTCATAATTCCATTCCATCACAGAAGGATAGTCCAATAAACTCCAAATTTTCTGCATTTATTACTTGGTCAGGATAGAGTCCTTGATCTCTCAGAGTATTCTATTTTCTCCAAGAAGGTCCCTTATCCCTCTGCTCGATGTATTCATCAGGTCAGCTTTCATCCCACTCTTCCTTACTTAAAGAAACAGAACATATTCCACATCACTGGATTTGCTGGTGGTGGTTCTCAGCTTCATTCTTATTGCAGTCACAAGCCCCATGCTACTGAATTCAGAAGCTCAAGGGTATAAAGGAGACTGAAGAACATAGATAAATAAATTGATTACCCTTCAGAACCATCTGCACTGCACAAAGCAACAAAATGTAATTGAAAGTTTTTTTTTTAATCGCTAAATCAACCTAGAGAGATAAGAGCTGATAGAGTTTTTTGTGGTTGAAGTCAGAGATACAGGAAAGCTTTGTGGGAGAAGCGCATTGAGACAGTGTGTTCTTGTATCTTGACAGTGGACCAGTTCCTGTCTGTTCTCCTTGTACAACCTTGGATCTGTTTATCTCTCTGTACTTCTCTTTAGTTTAAAAAAAAAAAAAGAATGCATTTATTTGTGTGTCTTATTTGCTCAGTTAGTATCTGTGACCTTTTTTTCTTTCTGTCAAGGTGAGAAGGCAGCAGGGCTGAGCACACCAAATATTCTTGTGTCCTTATTCAACCCAGGATAGCCCTGATGTCTCGGTTGCCAATAACTCCTTATCCAGAGTTGGTGTCTTAAAATTAGGATAGAGAAAAGGAAGCATTTCTTAACTCATGGTTAACATGGTTGACATGTCTTTAGATGGCCACCTCTCTAAGTGGTTTTGTTCAATGGGAATGAAGTACAGTTCACCTGGTTCTAGTTCATGCGAATGAGATTTAATTGATGGATGGGGCAACAGGAACTTATAGGATAAAGCAATAAGAATTTGACTCCTTCTATAGGCCAGCTTCTGATCAGAGTTTTTCCTGAGTCTAATGCAGGATTGAACAGCTTTCCTCTGGCTGCATGTTACTTTTAAATATTGGCCTATGAATGTTGGCTGCAGAAAATGTTGCAGCGTGGGAGAGAGAATATGAGAAATGTTCAGCTTGTTGGGGGGAAAATTGGTTTATTGCTGAAAGTAGAATGAATTCAATCTGCCACTGACCAGTGCAATTTAACTTGGGAAGGATAGGATAGGATAATATAATGTGGTAGTGAATTTTGCCAGCACGATCTTGGTGGTGGGTATCTAAAAAGACCACCTAAGGGCTACAGATTGCCTTGGTTTAGTTCATTTGTACTTAAATGCATGCATATAGAACCCCACCCCATAAAAAGGGGGGGCAGCATGGTTTCCCTTCCATTGAAACCCCCAATAATCACCCCAATAAATCTATTGTTAACCTATAGGCAGTGAAGATGGTTCTCACACAGACAACCTATCACTTTCCAGCATGGGGCCATGTGTACCTGTATTCCATGCGGGCTTACAGAATATTTAGAAAGAGAGCAAATCAAAAGCACATCACTAGACAAAGTACTGAATGCTTTTAATCTCGGGCTGTCTTGAATAAATCTCCCTTCCCTGGCCCAAGACATGGCTTTTGCTGCTAGCGTTTTATCCTTACTACTGAACGCATCCCAAAAAAGGAGAGGTCACCGGCTTATTAAAACCCTTGAAGGTCTAGCTACAAAGGGAGGTTAAGAGAATGAATTAGAATTAGAATTAGAGAGTCGGGTTGGCCGTGACTGAGATGTAAAATTGCGTGCACCAGAGACGTAGATGGCCTGGAAGGAGACAGAGGAGGCTTTGGCAGAAGGAATAAACACGACCAGACATACGTGCTGAATCAAGCACGAGAATTTAATGACGCAGTTCATTGCAATGTGGCTCTTCCAGGGTTTGAGTCAGAGGAATCAAATCTGCAAAGCCTGCCTGTGCGGGTGCTCATCTCAAGCCAATGGCATAAGCAGCTGTCAATGGTAGGGTTGGATGAGAAATAGGTTTGGGTTTTTATCCAAACCTGCATAATTCATACGACTTCAACCGATATGTGAGCGACGTGCCGCAGCCTGTACTTTGCTGAGTTTTGCAACATGGTTTGCAGCCCAAATATAAAATAAATAAATAAACCAGAAACATGTATTGATTAAGTTAGATGCATGAGCAAAAAGGTGTATCTTGGGGAAATAGGTTGATATGCATTTGGTAGGAGGAAAATTGGTCCCGCAGCCAATATATTTCATTTGCTCAGATGGGTAGTCACCTTCAATAAGCAACAGAACAGAATATCTTCAGTCCCAGCCTGAAGTCTGCTTTTCCTTGCCTTCTGCTGTCTAAAAGAGCCTTCTCTAACCTTGTGAAGTCTAGGCATAGCAAACTGGGTTGAGAAAGACACTGCGGGCAACTGAATTTCCAGATGTGCTGTGAAAGCAGCTTTCTTATTGAGGATGCAGCTGAGAACTGTGTTTTCGAAGCAATAACATGCTGGGAGGGTCTGCCCCGGTGGACTGGAACAGGCCTTTGTAAATACCCACTCATCAGCTGTTTCGCCCGTTGCCAAACTCATCTGTTTCTGAGCATGCCAGTGTGTTTGGAACTGATGGAACAGTTAGCAACTGCATTTGGGTGGCAGCTTTCAATTAACATAAACATCTAGTGAAGACCAGGCTGGAACACCCAGCGTTTTTCTGATGCTCTCTTCTGACTTATTCTACTCACTGCCCAACAAACAGCATTTTATTTATGGCAGACACCCCAAGTCGCCTGTCTTCAGCAAGCCAGAATGGGCCCCAGAGCTTGCTTTAAACAGGTGGGTTAGCCTCTCTCCTTTGTTTAATTTACAGTTGGGCTAAGCTGGAATTCAGGTTGGGGCCAGGAGTCAGCAGCATCACTGGGAGATGTTGAGGTCCCTACCCACATCCCTGCTCTGATTCTCCTCCCTTGACTGCCTGGTGCCCTTTCCAAACATGTGGGAGAGAGAACAGCAATCTCAAATCTCCTTGTTCTCTGCTGCAGGAGAGTGATGTGGATGGATCTCAAAGAGAGAGAAGCTACAAACGGATGAATTCTGGTGACAGCCAAGAGAAAGAGGTCTTTCTTAGAGACGAGGGGGTATTTGGGCCATTGCCCCAACCTAATACGAACCCTAACTTCTCCCAAGTATTCTCTCCACCCTGAAAAGAAGCTGGCTTGAATTTTATGATGGTCCTTGTGGTGTTTTTGACATCATATTGACCTTGTTCATAGGATACACCCTTAAACAAGGAGTTAGCATCTCATGGAACAGGGAACCCCCAGTCAGGGGACCCAGATAATTAGTTCAGGGAGGACTAGTTTTAGTTCAGAACAGATCCAAGTCTGTAGCAAGTCAACTCACTCCCCCAGGTAACCAAATTATTTACCTGAGAGTGATGTCTTTGATTAAGTCAAAGACCTAGGGAGACCCCATATAACAGATTATCTCTCTAGGCGCTCTGTCTCTGTATTCTTTCAATATCCATTTCCACCCACCCACCCAATCTGTCAGCCTTACCAGATAGACCAGACAGGAAACATGACCAGATACACGAATTCTACTTTATTGTAAAGCTACATTAACAGAATCTTGCAAGTCTGAAAGTATGATTCTTCCGCTGTCACCTTTACAGCCTGAGAACTTAGTGAGGGTCCCTCCTGAGCCTCTTGCCCCACCCATTATGCAGCTGTGGGCTATGCCCGCTCTTAACTGATTGTTCCCTAGGCAGTATCTCTTTGCCCCCTCTCCCAAGGTCTTTCCCACATGCCATTACACAATCCATGGGCAAACATGGGTAGGGTGAGTAGGATATTTTTTTCATTGATTTTTTTTCCCCTATCAGTCACTCCCCCTTTTGAAGTAAAGCCCCTTAATGGTCAAAATGTGGTTATGGACCCTCTTAATTCAACCCACAATGCATCCCCTGATCACAAATAGCAGTACAATTTGGCCACCATATGTTCCCAAAGTAGGTTGCCTGTCTCCCTGTAATGACTTCCAACCTTTTCCTCGTGTTGGGATGAGCCAAAGCTTTGCTTTGTGTCTGAGGATCAGGTGGTTGCAGCCTCTTGTAAAAGTGGTGTAAAGTTCAGCCAAACAATAAATCACATCAATAAAGGAGCCTAATGATAAAATATGATCATTGCCCGTCACTTCTTTTCTGAGTCTGCCGCATTGAGAGTTGACACAATATCAGCATCTTCCATGTTACAAATCTCTACTGCAAAGAGATGCGACAGGATGCTGTGCTTTACATAGGAAAACCTAAGCCAGTAAATTCTGCTACATTGACCGCTGAGCTGTTTACTTCTACTTTTTCCCTTCTATTTATGGCCTTTCAGTGATGAGACCATCAGAGTCTCTGGAGACAAAGAGCATAGCTCTTCATCCTCATGTGTCAGCTTATCTTAACTTCTGAACCAGGAAAAACTGTAGCACTGCCTCTGTTATTATCCAATTTCTTCCTGGGACCTTTGTTCAGACTTACTGCTGGGCTGAAAACTTGAAGGCATCTTAGGCTTATCACCCAGGCTTGCAAGAGCTCGCCAGTGTTGCCCTTTAGGCCATAGTGACTTGTTTTCATTTTAAAACAAGCTTTATCTCCAGATTGTATAATGTCTTGATAGCTAGCTAAGTTTGCTAAAGCAAAACCTTTTGCTCCTGATTTCTTCTCAGATGTGAGGAGGGTGGTCCTTGAGACAACTGGGCAAAATTTGATTAATCTGTCCAAAAAAACCCAAAACCCCTTGATGGTTTGAAGTCCATATCTCCTACTTCTGGTATCTTAAATCAAAGGTGAACAGAATACAGAACATTTAACAAATTAAATTTCAGTGGAATCAAAATGGAGTCTTATCCTGCTACCAGCCACTTTTTTTATCCTGAACACATCTACTTTTAAGGGTGCCCCCCTGGCATTTCTGATCTTTATGGTCCAATAGGTTTACTTTGATCTGAATCATTGTACTAATTCTCATCCTGAGAAGGTTCCTGTCCCCTGCTCTGTAATCTGGAAATGCAAGAACTGAATGTGGGACTTCCTGAATGCAAGAATGTGCCCCATCCTTGGGTTCTGCTCACCTCCTTTCACAATGTTCTGGTTGCCCATTGCACCATTTCTGATGGCTCATCTATTCACAATAAAGCTGGGTGACTTGGACTTAATCCAGCAAAGCACTCTTCCATATATTTTTAGAGTTAGACTTGGCATCCTTGACATAATTCAGTTAAAATATGTGTTATCTGAGATCCTGAATTTTTTACTTGGCTAACACATTTTAGTGCAGTAGGAGGATTTCAGAATATGCATGGTGGGGCAGAGGTAGCGAGTAGACAATATGTGACAAGCTGCCTTTGCCTTCAGACACAACTGGTGTTCTCTGCATTTACTCTGACTCGGTAGGAAAGCTTCGCCTTTTTAACTTAGTTTTGGAAAATTGCAAAACTCCTCTGCTTTTTAAAAGTTTCTTGGAGGTGGGACTTGAGCTTCCCCCTTGTGGGAGATCAGCTCCCTTATTCTGTCCTTTTATGGCAACAGAGGGAAATTGCATTTCTCCCCAAGCTGTGTTATGAGCCACCAGGATGAGTCCCAAGATTCTGGGACCATCTGTTCATCATCCTTTCACCCAGGCGTGGATAAAATCCATATATTGGCAAGGATGAAGTACTGTGACCACACAGGGACCTTCGGAGGGCAAAATATGAAGCCTCACACCAGCTGGGCAAGACCAAAGATGCAAGAATTACTTCGATTAGTGGTATTAAATGGGGTATTTAATGTAACATGCCTTTCATAATTCTTCCAGCCTCTCCATGATTTTTCAGAAGTACTGCCTGACTAGACAATTACAGTTGCTGAAGTCCACGTTCTAGCATTCAAGAAAAGTAATATTCTTGTTCTTGCAAAATTGTTGAACACCTCCTCCTCCTCCTCCTCTGAAATTTTGAAAAATTGTTCACCCAGTTCTTCTGCCACAGATTTGTTGGGATTTTGAATGAGGCTCTGAGAGAAAGAAACTCAGTTCTTATTTCAAAGAGGTTCCTCAGCCTTGGGTGGAAAGAAGCACTATAGTTGGAGGAATAGCCTTCCAGTCTGGAAGCTGGAGGCAATTTGATCTGTGGGAGACCCATAGTGGGTTTTTAAAATAACAAATTGAAAGTATTTAGTAACCATATTGGTTTGTTTCTTGTTTCCACAGTTTGCACTGAAATTCATGTTATTTTCTCATACATAGAGTTTTCCATGTTGTTTTGCCCAATGCACACTGTTTCAGCAAGTTCTTTCATGTCTTCCTAAAACATTTTAATATTTGAAGCTTAAAGAGGTAAGTAGCCACTACTACACAAGCCTCCTTATAACTTTGGGGGTGTGCAAAAATACTTGGTGGCCAGCATTTTTGTTTCAACCTCTGTGCCCTGTACTGAACTTGGTAGAATAGAACCCTGTAGATTTTTAATGTCACGAATCCAATCTATTAGGTGCATTGCTCTCTTGAGCAGTCTGGCTTACTTCCAACCCTAACGTATCCAGTTAAAACCCAAAGGTATACACTTAATTGTAATTTTCTTTAAGGAAATCCAAGAACAATAATCTCCTTTAAAGAATGTGTTACAAATTGGCTCAAGACACTTCAGGAGATCTTCTGATGGGAAGACATTACATCAAAATGATCCGCCTTTGAAAAACCGATTCCTCGCTTTCCCCCAAATCAAGGAGATTGAGATTTTAAAAATAATTAGCCGATGTCAAATGTGCATTAATTTAAACCAGATGTTTGTTCAGGTGTTGAGCCACAGAGCAACCATTCTTGACATCTCCTGGCTCCAGCATCACATTTCACTCTATCTTCAGTGGCTAAAGGGATGGCATACTGTATGCTAGCTGTTGAATACATCAAAATTGTAGTTGCGTGGAACATCTGCCCTGCTTTGCTCTTTGTGCACAGTTTTCATTGTCATTTGCTGTCTTTTCACATTCCCCTCCCACTATTAGGTAACACAAAGCAACAGCTTGAGAGTTCATGAAGTCCAGGTAGAAACTGCGGAAAAGAACAAATCAAACTGAGAGGACCCATTTAGATTCATTCTTGTTTATGGAGAAAGGCAGTCCTCACTCATTCAAATATTTATTTATTAGATTTTTATCCCATGTTCATTTTTGGTCAATTAAAGGTGGTGTATGTACTTAATGCCTCCTATTTTCCCCATAAGCCCTGTGAGATGGGTTGGGCTGAGCCCAAAGTCACCCAGTTGACTTCCGTGCCTAAAGGTGGATTAGAACTCATGAACTCCTTTTTTCTGGCCCAGCACCTTCACCAATGCACCAAACTGGCTATGGAGTTTCTCTTCCCATTCTCTATTATAGGTGATTTAGTTCTGTTTTGTACTGTGCCTGTCCTAGAAAACTTGAAAGCTTGGCAGCAATTTTATGATCCTCATGTGGTCCTATTAAAAATATGAAGTAAGAGGTTGGAAGCCAACATCTGGTGGAGGAATGATTGGAAGGTCTGGTTATGTTTAGTTTGAGATGAAAAACCTAAGGAAAGATAAATTGTTTTTGACTCTCTGAAGGGCTGTCACATAAGAAGATGGGGCAAATCAGTTCTTCATTACTTCAGAAAGGAAGGCACTGGAACTTCTAATTGAAAACTCTGGGAAAGCAGATTCTGGATAAATATTAATAGAAACCTTCTGGAGAAGATTGCTATGGGAGATGGTGGGCTCTCGTTTCCAAAGGGTGTATAATAGAGGCCATACAATAATTGCAAATTCCTGCACCACAACTGGAGCAAATCACCTCTGAGATCCCTTCTGGCACTTCAGTTCCATTATTTGAAATCTGGATTGAGATGAAACATATATCAAAAGGAAATGGGAAGTTTCACATTCTTTTATCCCAGCAATATTGGGACATGCTATCAGAGAAGGACAATACAGATGCATAGAGCTGGATTGTTAAATCACCCTGCATTACATAAAGACATGAATTGTTCACCTCAATTTAATTGGTCATTTTTTCTTAGCAACATTTTCATTGATCCTGTTACATTTTATTACTATGAGAGAGGGAACCGTGAAAATCCGATGTCACATAATATTGGATGGCTTTCTTTGGCCTTGCTACAATTCAGTGGAAAATCTTTATTGGTTCCCTCTGGAGACAGCACACTTTAATTTTAGATAATTATTCCTCCTCCACCTCTGATATTCCAAAATGGAAAAATTGCCACAAACAGAAGTTCCCTCCTCTACTTGCCCGTGGTTCATAATATAAGAAGCTATCTCAAGGAAACAGAGTCATCTGCAAGGGTGAGGGGCAAAGGAAGGTGAATGATAATACACGTGTGATGGCATTGTCACACAAATGCTGTGTTTTATGTACTTGCTTCAGACACTAAGTGCAAGTATGTAATTATGGCATTTTCATGATGACATCATAGTACATGGGTGATCATTTTGACATGCCTGCCAAATTTAGCTTATCAGGGAACCTGTTCTGGAGTTGCACATAGTCTCTCAATTTCTTCACTGGGCATGTTGGTGGAGAAACAGTGGAATCATTTAATACATCTAATGCGCCGCCGCCTCCATCTTCATGAAGATTATGGAATTTCAGGTTGCGCATTGATTCAGAAATGTAAAATTAGACAAGGAGGTATGAAATGTTTGCCTGTTTTGACAGAAACGCTGAAAGCAAACTTCCTTTCCTCTGACTGAATGAAATCTGGTAGAGGAAAAAGTACAGGAGAATTTGAGGATGTGCATTTTGAAGAAAACATTTCCCTCTTAGAGTTGTTTGTGTTGGGGGCCCTCTCTAGTCATGGAAGAGAAAATAAATTTTACGGGCATATAAGAGGGTGTGTTTGTTTTTTTTCCTCCTCCTGTTTCTTGCAGAGAACAAAACTTTTTCAAAATCCCACTCAGAATGATTCATTCATGGATGTTTTATTCAGCGAGGTGGGTGGGAACTCTCTAGTTGTTCTTACTAGTCTCTACTGGAATTCTACTTCCCCAAAATGCACCTTTTTCTTCATGGAACGAAACCTCTTTGTCTTCGTCAGTATTGGAACAGCACTTGGAAGTAAATCAGAAAATGGTTCATCTGCTGAGTCAGATGGGTGAAGTGGTGTAAAAGCATTTGTATTAAAATAAACAAAAGTGTGGTAATGCGGGTGTTGTTTACCGCATGGATTCTCTGCAGCAGAGAGAGAGGGTACTGGATCCAATTTGGGCAAAATCTGGTTTTCTTTGTCATCTGGTGGGCTCAAGGATGTCTGGGTAGAATTTCTGCTCCTCAGAATCTCCACTAAGAATAACATCTGCTTGTCTGCGCAGTAAAAGAACGGGGATAAATGATCTGTTGCATGCATGGATGAATACTTTGACCATCTTATGTATCTTTTGTCAAAAGGGAATAGGGAGGAGATAGGCTTGATTAAACCATTGAAACTCTTGTGGCTTTGATCATTCCATGCCTTTCCTGAGGAGAAGGGTGAGGGGCCTTACCCAAAGCCTCCAAGGCCAGATGGCTCCTGTTTAGCAGAGATTTCCCATAATTGACGAATAGTTAAGCCTTCCATTCGATGTTTTCTTAGCATTTGCAGCAAATCTGAAATCTGGAGTAGTTCTGAGACATGGTTTATTTAAGACTTGAGCTTTTACTGTGCACAAGATGGATTTCCTCAGGCAGCCATGGAGAAGTACAGGGTTCAATGCATATACTTCTTTAATATAAAAGTTGTGGTAATGAAACTAGACTCGATAAACCACTACTTTGTCTTTTCATGGGTCCCCAAAGAATCTTCATTAAATGTTCATTAAAAAGAGAGGAGCAGATCTGCTCACAGTATCTGGGGCGGGGGGGGGGGGGGAGAGAATGAACAAACCAGAGTCCCAAACATTCTGTTGAGATTTTGTTCAAGACTAACCTTGTTTTTAGTTACTGCAACTCAGTCACTTTGGAAGCACCATCTCCAAGCTTCCCAGCTATCTAGAAACTGCCGGGGTTTCGTATTGCGCAATCTCTCAGTGATCTTTTTACATTCCCTCCCCGATAAATTGCCACCAGGGAGCTCCCTTGACACTAGAAATCAATAACTGAGTCAGTAATTGAAAAGGAAAAAAAAAAAACTCTGGGCTGAGAAAAGAGTATGCAAAACCCATATTAGCCAACCGCTTGTTATACGCGAGCGATTTTGCAGGAAGCTCACTGTTTTGTCTGTAGTAGGAACAACAGCAACAAACATCTTCTGACATCCACCATCCATCAGTAGGTTTATTTCAAAAGGAATGCAAAGCCAGCTCATTACTTGAGAGTAGCCAAATAGATGGGATGTTGTGAGTGTTTGGAGGCTCCAAGAAGGAAGATGTAGTCATGTTGTAGCCTTTTATGAATGATGTTTAATCCATGCAGTAGATGGGAGTAGAAACATCACCGTAGCTTTCTCTGCTATCATTTTGTTTTCAGACTGCAGTTACCTATACCAGTGTTTCTCAATCTTAGCAACTTTAAGCTGTGTGTACTTCAACTCCCAGAATTGGATTGCAGGATTCTGGAAGTTGAAGTCCACACATCTTGAAGTTGCTAAGGTTGAGGAACCCTGAATGTGCCACAGAACAAGATGGTTTCATGATGTCTTCTGTCCTCCCCAGATGTAGCTCTTTTAGGAATCCTGGGAATTCTGGGAGTTGAAGTCCACACATCTTCAACTTGCTAAGATTGAGAAACACTGTCTTATACAATCTCTGTTTTTGCCTTATGGAAGTGTCACCATTTATTTTTAGCCTCCTCTCCCTCTCTCCCTCATTCTCTTTCTAGCAACATAAATCAAAGTTACTTCCTGGAGTTGGCCTGCTTCTTTCTAGCTTCTCCCTCTCATTTTTTTTTCCAGAGGTCTCCTAAACACCATGATTCTTCATTTTTCATGAAGCATTTGGTTGTTAAAATCAGGGTTATTTAGCTAAGCTGACGGACTACCAGCAGCAGGATATCGGCGTACGTGTTGACCTGCCATAAAGAATAAAAATGAGCGAGGGGGTCAGCAAAAGGCATGGTTTGCATTACCTTAGCTCAGATGAGTTTCTAGATTAATAGGTGCATAGGTCAGAAAGAATTTTAACTGAAATAAAAACTGAAATCCAATCTGTCTCACTGTAGCTAGGAAGACTAAGATGAGACTAAGAACGCAACCTTACGGTGCTGTATTTCTTCCCCCTCCTTATACTTCAGTGAATCAGAAAGGTGTTTATCAGAGCAGCTTTCAAATACTCTCATTCTTCTAGGACTTAAAGAATGTGTCAGCCTTCTTTGCCTAAGTAACAGTTCTTGCATATTTCCATCAAGACCATCTTCCTTACTTTCTACAAGACAACTGAATGTTGGATCTCTTTTCCATTTCAGACCACAATGACAATGATGCCAGTTTTGGACAGAGTTAACTGGGAAGAATTCAAGGCAGGTAAGCAATGAGGAAACGGGTGTTTTTAACTATAACAGCAACAGTCATAACCTTTAAAAAAAGAGAAAAAATCTTTACCTATTGCAGAAAAAAAAACCACCAACTGACTTGGGGTTATCTTAATGGATTTTGACAGTGTCAGGAGATTGATGACGTTTTGTATTGCTTTCATCTTTATTGCTTCAGTCATTTCTTCTCTGGGTGCAGTCAGCAAAACATTTCATCTTTTCAGAAAAACAAATGTGATTTTTTTTTTTTTTTTTTGTAAGAGCTGTATGTTATTCTGTTCATGGTTTCTTTTTCTGTATTGATTGCAAAGGGAGATGTTTTGTTAAGACTTTTTGATTACTCACAACTTGGATGGCTCTAATTATTCAGCAGTGCAATTCCCTGTCATTAAGATGTGACTCTTATCAGCTCTGTTGGCTTTCTTGTTTTATTGTTGTTTTTCTCTCTCTCTCTCTCTCTTTTTTTCCTGATATTGTATACCACGCAGAATCATTTGGGGCTGGGGTGGGTTATAAGTCCTGTGAAACAAATAATAAAAAGGAACTGTAGGAAAGGCTGTAGCTCTAGGTATGATTCTTCATATTTACTTATTTACTTATTCATTTAACTTATATGCCCCGCACCCATCTCAAACATATAACTCTGGGTGGCTAACATAGAATAAAAGCAAGATAAAAACATCATAGAAAAACAACAAATAACAAATATAGGAGCCAACATAAAACCAACAACAGAGTCAACATAACCAAGGTACAGACTCAATCACACAAGCATTCCCAAATCTCTAAGAAGTGTTGAGAGAAACATGCTGCCAGATGTGGATAACACACACCAGTTGGGATAAATGGTCTCAGTAGGTCAGTATCAATAGTTCTTTATCACCGTGTGAGAAGAGATGTACTATTTTTGGAGGAGAGATTTGGTGGCTGATTGCTAGGGAGTACAGGAGCCAAAAGAAACCTTCAGATTTTAAAGCAGGACAATATTGAAGCAAGATGCTAGAAGTGCAGGTGGCATTTGGTGCCTTGTAGAAGCTGTCCGACATATGAAACAGGATGCTAAACCAGATAGACCTCATTTGATCCAGGAAGAATGAACTTACTATTCTGACCCTGGCTGAGGTCATACCTTCTACTGAACTTGGCTAAAATGAGGAGGCAATTCTTAAAAACCCAGAGAGTGATGCTAGAAATTGTATTTAAGTAAATAGATCAGTTTATATAATCAAGTTTTAATCAAGCTTTTTTCTCTTTCCTGTTCCCACCCACTTTTTCATTCTGGCTCCAACCCCTTTTCTGGCAACTCTGCCATTTGAAGGCCAAGTATGACTTTGGTCTAAGAGTATGACTTCATCCTCATTCTCTTCACCTCAATTCTAACTGGATCTACCGTGGGGAAGAGAATGCCGTGAAGCCACCCAGCAGAGGAATGCCTTCATCTGAGGTGGCAATGCGTGTGGACCTGTGTGTTCTGACTCCTATCATTGAGAAGATACACAAGAGTCTGCGTAGTTCCTCACCTACCCACTTAACATTTACTGGTGCAGAGGGAAGCTTGGCATTGGTGTTCATAGGCCTATTCTCCTGTCTTAAAATAAGTTGATTTACTGGATGACATATGCTGGCTTTGAGAAAACAGGGTGCGTATTGCATGCAGAGCAAAGGGCAAACACAACTGAATGAATTTAGCTCTTCAGTGGCTTGTGTTCATTCATGCAGATGTAGGACACAGTTCCTATTTAATGTCTGCTATCTCTCCTACTTGTCCTAATTGTGGAATAAAGATGTGTGAAGGGCACAGTTGCTACTGTTTTATGCTTTTAAAAAGATTTTTTTCCTAAGATATCGCATAAGTATATTGCTTTTCAGTAAGGTTTTCTTATGCTCTCCTTTTCTTTAACAAAATACTCTTCTTAGAGCATTCAGAATTTCTTTTCAGTTGGTTTTACTGAAGTTGAGAATTCTTGAAATAGCATTTAAGGTTAATCCATCTTTTGAGGATTTTCCATTCTAAGAGGCCTCCCCTTCATTCTGCTCTTTTTCCTTCTGCAATGGAAGCAATTCTTTGTCTTTTGCACCTCAACCTTTTGCAGGCAAAAGCATGGGGGAATCACCCTTCCCCTGAGTTCATTGAGTTGAAAGATGGGAAATCTGTGATCCTCAGCCAGTGTGTGCAAAGATAAAGGTTACTGGGAGTTAACTGAGCAACATCTGGAGGGATTACAGGTCCCCTTCCCTGATTTCATGGCTCCATTTTGTGAGCGCACTCACCACATGCTCTCAGAATTCAAAATCTGCCCCCACCTCTTGTCTCTTCCAGAGCTCTCCATGGTCCTGATTGTATTGCCTTCCCCCCCCCCCCCAAAATAAGACCCATTGGCTTTCCTTCTTCTCACCACATGGACCTGATCCCTTGCTGACCTCTCTGAGCTAGAACAGCAATAGAGCTTGCCCCACCCCCAAAGGCACAAACATGACATCTATGGTTCTAGCTTTCTTGGAGTATGACTATATCTCCGGTAACTAGAAGACTATGAGTAGCAACTTACCCTTGAAAATCCCAAGAAAGGGAGTCTTCTTCCCCCAGGTCTCAGAGGACTCCCCTTCTGATATGAAGCTGCTAGCTGAGCAATTTCTGTCCCATGTGGAGGTGGGCTTAAAATGTTCTAAAGCAACAATTTCTCCACTAAAAAAAACTTTGAGCCACGTAGATGATTCTCAGCTGCAAGCTTGACATTGGCCGTTGAGAAATGATTCTGATATGGAGTTTGTTAATGACTCATCAGGGCTTCAGAAATACAAATGTGCTGCTACATTAGTTTTCTCATCAATTGCATCCTAATTTTTATTTTTATTTTTTTGCGGGGGGAGACAAACAGCCCATTCATTTTCCATTTGGCTTGCTTCTCCCCTCCCCGCCCTTCCATCAGCCAATGACTGAGGTCTCTGCAGTGAAGAAACGTGTTTCTGACAGACCCTGCTTTTTATTGGAAATGATGTGGAGAAATAAAGCAAGCTAAGTCACTTCTGTTGTTTTAGATGAACCCAGGAAAGCATTAACACAGTGGCAGGTCACATGGAAAGAGGAAGTATTTAATGTGACTCTGCCATCTCAAAGGAAGGCAAGGGGTCATCAAAGCTGACTGCAATCAAAATGAAAGTGACAGGCCTCAAAACAGAGGCATATTTCCTTTATCTTTTCAAAATCAGTGTCGGGTTAATGCCAGGCGGCCCAGATGTTTAAAAAGAGAAAGAGCAGCTGGAACCCCAATCTGTGTTAGGCCTAACTGCGCTGGATTTTCTAATCATTGCAGAATACTGAGGACAGACAGAAGTTGGAAGATCTTAGGTGGATTTGCTTCCTTTTAGAAATAGTTTTGTTAATGTTGATTCAGCTAATCATTTTTTCCACCCTCTTTATGCCCATTCTAGTTTGGCAGCAAAATTCACATCAGACGATTTCCACTGCTACCCTGCGAACATCTGTTATATTTTGCAGCTCAGAGTCCCCAAATTAGCAATCTTTTCTTTTCTTTTCATTTCAAAGAGCAGCTATTGCCTTGAGCTCCTTTTGTTCCATGCCACACACACTCGGCGTTAATCAGAACACTCTAGGCATAGGGAGAAATAAAATATGCTTTCAGGGAGCAACAAGGCGGAATATCATTGGTGCAGAAATAACTCAAACATAATCAAAATTCTCTTTTGTACAGAAGGCAGTTCTATATATCTCAAAGCAGTAAAACGCAAAAAGGAATAGCCATCAATCTGTTAAAAACAGAGAGATGGGGACTGAACCGAACAAATTAAAAGACACAGCAAAAAGAGTTTAGTTTTGGATGGGATGTTACAGATTTCTGTATTCTGAGTGTGCCACAATCCAATGAAGGCTGGACTCCAGGAGAGCAAGCACGTGTTATGAATTTTTTAGAGAGGGATTTGATCGTTCTCTGGATCCTTCCTGGATACACCTTCTACTGTCTGGGCAAAGCTACTTTTATCAAAGGAAACACTGAATCTGGAAATGTAGCTCAGGGATAGTCAGCTTTTATCCTGTGGTTGGACTTCCTGTCAGGAAGGTCATAACAGGTTGGGGTAGCCTATGAATTCCATGAATCAATTTGAGAATGTCTTGTCCAACCATCTTCTCCTTTAGATGCAGTTGCAATACCAAAATCGTACCCCATTGGTCAACTATCCTGCCAATTGTAATTGCTTTTTGAAGGAGCGTTGAAGCCGCCACATCTGGCTCATGGTTTAATCCAATAGGCTACGTCTTTCCAGCAGCTGTTTTGCAGGATCTCTCCCTCTGCCAAATCTTAGCAACTGGTATCTAGGAGATACATTGTCTACCTGGAGAAACATTCCTTCTAGAGGCTCATATACTTAATTGGCTTAATGTAGGAAGCACCTGGATTTTGCAGGACCCACTAAATACTTGGCTGTTCTCCCTTCAATGACTTATCCTGTTGTAAGAAACTCTGAGTATTTGTTCTGCAGAGGGTTTTTTTTTCAAGTCAGGAAGTTCCACCAGCATAAATAATTATTTCTCAACTGACGACTCCACTTCTCTACTTCCAAGCAGCGGGTGCGACCTTTGTTCATGAAATTGACATGAGTTCTGCCCTAGTGCTGGAGAGCTTACCACAACATAACAAAAAGACATTTTCATTTCTCCCCCAAGTTTCTTCATGTCAGTTTTCCATTTGCAACTTAGGGTAATGATGAGTTCTTCCCAAGCACAATAAAACAAACGAAAAACACCTCCATTATTTTTCTGCAAGAAGTAAAATAGGGATATTAAATCTTCAATAGGCTCAACTTATCTATTTTCTTTCACAGAAAGAAAATCAAACCTCCCTTCCTGAACACTTAATATCATGTCTTGCACCTCCTAAACATATTTTTAGTGTTTAAAATATTTTACATCTTACGTGATTCGTATTTTATCGATTTTTTAAAAACGATCATTTAATGGAACACTAAAGACACCCCTCTGAGATGTCTTTGAGATAGGAATTGTTGGTAAACTATTATCTGCTTAGCGTGGAGAAAAGGAGATTCAAGGTAGCCATGATAATGATCTTCAAATATCTGAAATCCTGCCACTGCTTTTTATGAATTCTGTAGCGAAGAGGAGTCAGGAGCACTGACTGGAGATTCTGCTAGGAGTGAATCTACGGTCATGTTCCTATGACTGACTTCACTGTGTCAGCGGGAGCTTTCTGAGTTGTGGGAACTCCTAAAATGAGTTAATGAACCCTGTCAGTTAATCCTCAAAGGATTCAATGTGCACAAAACTTACTGGAATCCTGACAGACCAAGAAGGACCTCATAACATTCCTAGGTCCTCCTTTATTGGCTAGGAAAGCAGCATTAGGCGTAGCTTGACCACAGCAGCCAATCTGTTTAGATGTATTCTACATAGTTAACCTTTGACAGTAAGTTCTGCGATGGAAGGTCTGCTTTTTCTGATATTCTTTCTCTCCAGCTTTTCTTCTTGAAGGAGTTGGGTAGGCAAAACCTCCTAAAGGAAATCAACCCTGACTGCTCATTGGAAGGATTAATACTGAAGCTCCAGCTCAGATACTTTGGCCACCTAATGCGAAGAGAGGACTCTTTGGAAAAGACCCTGATGCCGGGAAAGATCGAAGGCAAAAGGAGAAGAGGACAGCAGAGGATGAGATGGTTAGATAGCATCACGGAAGCAATGAGCGTGAAACTGAGCAAACTCTGGGAGGCAGTGAAGGACAGGAAGGCCTGGCGCGATATGCTTCATGGGGTCACGAAGAGTCAGACATGACTTAACAACTGAACAACAACAAGGCAAAACCAGTCAGTTGGCAGGACCTTCGAGGTATCTGCCTGAGGGGAGTTAGTTTTAACCCTGTGTATGACTACCTGTTTAGCTTCAGATGTAATACTCTTTGGAATTCATTAATTGGTTCGATTTCATCCATTTTGGGCCCTCTCACAATACACGTCCCCCCTTGACCCGAACAAGGAACTTGGAACTGAAAATGGTGAAAGAAACGAAGAAGACAATTTCAGTACAGCACACTTGTGTAGACAAATACACTCCGAACCAACCCCGCTCCCTATCATTGAGATAAATGATGCAGTGTTTTCTAGACCATTGTGGGCTACGCAGCCTTGCAGATTTCTGCATTCTGGTATCTCTGTGTTTATATTTAATTCTTTGCTCTCAGGATAATTTCCTAATATGGAAACAGCTTGTCAAAAAATCAACTGGCCAAGCTGCCCACATGACCTCTTCCATGAAAGCCGACTTATGGCCTTTGTAATGAATTGTTTCAACATGTTACATAATTGCACGAGGCGTATGTAGGATATTATTAGGTCTGCCAATTTCCTTTATTAAGAACCCATCTCCCATAGTGAGGCTTGTGTCTTGGTGCTTGCTATACTGATGACCTTTACTACTTCAGGAAAATAAGTGACTATGAAGGTTTGGAGGACATACAGAGCTCCACAGATTGGTCTTGTTTATTACAAACTTCAATGGTCACCTACAATCTGGGTCCAGCGTATTTCTGGAAATCTCATTTCCTATATGAATTCTCCTGCCAGGATTACTGATTTATTTACCCCACCTTGCCACAGCCTAGGTTGACCTGCAGCTTTCAGATAGATCTCCAACAAAAGTTTGCTAGAAAAGTAGCCAAGTGGCCAGGTTCAGAGACAGACCATTGTAAAGATCTGGTTCAGAGATGAACATAAAACCCAGAATCAGGATCAGAGAATGCAAACCAGTAACAGTGCTTTCCTGAAACTGTTTTTCTGCATTTTGAAGGGTGGCGGGGTTGTATGGCCATTCTCACTCTTCTTCTCCTGAGCTGAAAAGAGGACAGTGGGCAAAGAGGACATTTTTAAGGTGACCTCTTCCAGACAATGTATTGTCTAATTGACAAAGACAAGGTAGAAATGAAGGGAGTTTGACAGATGGCTGGAGAAAGGATTTTGCATTGTGGATGTTGACAGTGCAACTTCAGTGTGTATAGCGCTTCAGTTCAATACACAGAACATATGCTGTTCCCTTCCCAAGAGTCAAACAATTTCCTTCTCCCTCTCCTCCATTCTCTACCATGCTAGGAAATTGGCTTCTTCCCCCTCCCCTGAGCTTTCTCTCCCCCCAAATAACTCCATGTTCCCCTTTCTAATCTAGAGGAAGGTTCATATTCCCAACAGGCCTCATAAACCCCATCTTATTACTCCATTACTGCCAAAAACAGCCAAGATTTGGAACTGAGTGACAGCTCTGTTGGAAAAACAAACAGCATCCTCTCGGAACACCATGAGTTAGCTAGGAGACTGTAGCCAACAAACCTGAGTTCCAGTCTCAGGGATGGCTTTGTCAAAGTTGGACACTTTGGCATTTGTCCTTTCGTTCAAGCAGTGGGATTCCCTCTTGGGTGGACAAATAGAGCTGAAGAATTAAAGCACCTTTGTGACCATCTGCTCATCTTTAAAAATACATGGGATGGAGTTCAGGGATGATGTAGAAACATGCCCATGAAGTCCTGTGAAGCTAAAGTGCAAACTAGATCATGATGCATTTAAAGTGTCCTTTTTTCCTCCTCCTCCTCCTCCTCCTTGTAACTCTAAAGACACATTGCTTAAACTAGTTGCTGTCTTTAATTGATCCTAATGGTTCCTCAAAGTTGCATAGATGTTGCACAACATGCAGGTGTGTGTCTGTGGTTTGTCTTCCAGTTTGTTGGGTGTACCCCAAAAATGGAGAGCTTAGAGCATTAGGAATATCGAAAGCTGCTATATAGGGGGTCAGAACATTTCAGGAACTGAGTGGCATACAAACACATCCTCTGCAACTCCTCGGGAAAGAGAAGGCCCAACATGCCATGTAATCTGGCGCTAATTCAGAGCATAAGTAACCTTCCAGATAGAAGGTCTTTTTCCTCTGTGACAAGGGCACAGGCGTACTCTCCCTCTGTGTACTAATGTGTCCTTTGACACCGCTGAATCCTTAGGTACCACAAGGTACCTTGTCACACTTGAGTGTTTTCAAAAATGCTTTGAAAAAGCAGAAATTAAATCAGAACCTGCTGTGCTGGAAAGCAAAATCCCAACATCCAGCACCATCTTGATTTGCAAGAATGGCCCTTGAGACCCACTGGGAAAATAAAAACGGTCGGGGGATTAAACCCCTGTACTTTATTAGGGAGTCTGCTGACCTGCCCAATAAAAAAAAAAGTTGTATGGCAGAGAAGCTAGCCATGTCACAGATGCTGGTGCAGGAAATGGAATGTCCTTCTTGAAAAGTTAGGACTAGCTAAAGAATGAATGATTCGTGTAAATTGCACCCTAATTAAGTACTCTTGGCAAAACTCTTTGCTGTCTTATTTACTAAAATGCAAGCTCTCTCTCTCTCTCTCTCTTTCTCTCTCTCTCTTTCTTTCTTTGCAAGAGTACACAAATATTTTGGAATCCTTTAAACGACATGCCAAGGGCTATACTCCAAGAGATAGGCAAGGCTGGGACAACAATTAAATTTCATTTTAAATTAATTTACATTTAAGTTTAGTTAAAAAATAAATTAACCTAATTACACACAGGCAACATGATTGCAACCTAAGAATGTAATTATGATCCCCTTCTGTTTCATCAGCATTGATGGTTCAGTGGCAACATTTGGAGAGACCCTTCCCCATCACAGGCTTCTAATAACACCTAAGTAAACCTAACTGTTTTAACAGTGGGAAATACACTCCTAATCAATCTTCAGAAACAGATCTTGCAGTACTACTAATTCTCTTGCCCAGGGGACATAAGGTATCCTCTAACTGCTCTCTTCTACTTCTTCAATTCAGCATTCTTTGAAACCTCATCATGAAAAAATTCAGAAGGTGCTATTGATCGTCAGCCCCACTAGGTAGTCCAGACCAGGAAATCAACTCTACAGGAAAGCTAGAACTACTTTCATTAAAACTGGCTATAATAACAGAATCTTGCAAGTCTGATTGTGCTGCACCTCCTCCCCTTCTTATAACCATGTGAATTAGGGAGGTTTTGTCTGAGCCATTTCTGAATGTTGTCTGAACATTCTGGACTTCAACATGTTTCAGCCTCTTTTGCCTAGGTAACATTTCCTGCATATCTCAGTCAAGGTCATCTTCCTTACTCTCTACACTGATACTGGTATGTTGTAAACAAGATTACTCTGCAAAATCCATGTTTTTTTAAAAAAAGCTGCTATTTGTAAGGGATTACTGGTTGGGTTGGGAGTAATACATCTCTTCTTTTTCTCCTTCTGCTACTAGTTAGTAGTAGTAACTAGTAACTAGTTAGTTACTGCTATTGCTATCATTCCTTTCTTTTAAGAACCTGGCTCTGAGATGGCCTGAGCCTCAGGCACTGGCAAACCAACACAGCCTTGGCTATTTATATATTCAATTTATAAGCCACTCAACTTATTATGGGCGGTGTATAATGTGAAGCAATAAAAGAGATAATAATATAAAACTGTACAAGGAAAAGAATCTAGGGGGGAAAAACCCAACACACTGATACTATCAAACCAAACATTTCACAAGGGGACTACCAATCACTCTAGCCCAAGGTCTGGGGGAAGAGCCAGGTTTTAAGGGGTCAAAGTGGGGGCTATACACATCTCCGAGGGGACATTGTTCTAGAGGGTAGGCACTGCAACACGGAAGGTCCATTTCCTGGGTCCTATCAGATGACACAGTTTGATCAATGAGACCTGGAATGTGCTGACTCAGCTGGATTGTACAGGATGGACAGAAACTTTGGAAGACAGACAGTCTTTCAGATCATCAGGCCATTTGATGCTATTCTCATGCCCATGGCATTAGCGTGTTTTTTTGGATTTCGTGCTGCACAGCTGGAGCACAAAGCTTAGGTTGCAGCCGGTAAGATACAGTCAGTGCCATTACCAGGTGCCTGGCACAGGATGCAATCATCTGAATGTTTTCCCACAGAGAAGCCCAGGGATCTCATTAGCTGTTGTAGGGGATATCAAGGAAACAAAATGAGACTGCGAAGAAGAAAAGAAAGAATTGACATATTTTGCTCTAGAGGTATTGCAGTCATTTCCTTATAACTTGATGATGATGGTGGTGATGATGATGATGGGGAGGATGGAGAAGGAGCAGATTGGCTCCTACTTCCATTTAGAATTAAACTTGGCCAGATATTTTCATTTTAAAAATATGGTGATACAGTACAATACTCAGTAGAATGTATTTATTAAGGTGAGGGAAAGAGAGAGAATATTCTTCTAACATTTCATACTGGGAAGACCTTTTCACCGATACACCTCAATAATATGGGTATGAAAAATGAGAAAGGGACTGATTCTGAATTGATCTGGTTTAGAAATAGACTTAGGTAATGTTTCTGCTTTTATTACTAAAGATAAATCAAAATGATGGGCAAAATTTTCTTGAGAGAATCCAACCAACCTAGTAGCGTTTAGCCTTATGTATATGGTGGACTTTTGAGTTTGAAGAAGACACATTGTTGTGCAGTTCTGTGGACGCGAAGGTGGCTCTGCAGTCCCAGTCTGGAAGCGCAGAGTCTAGCACAATGGCGCCACTGGAAGTCCTTTGTTGTAGTAACTATGGGTGTTATTCTGTGATGCAGCTCACGGTTTTCTATCAGTTTTTGGCGCCGCCTGTCTTCAAAGCCAGTAGAGGCTTCATAGCACAGGGTTCGCCAGTGGATTCTGTCAGCAGCCACAACTTCTAGTTCCCTTGGCTGGATGTCACAGTGGCATAGGATTTCTTTCACAGCATCTTTGTAGTGTTTGTATGATCGACCTCCAGGTCTCTTCCCAGACTCCAGTACACTGTAGAACAACCTGGCGAGGCATACAGTGATCATCCATTCTGATGACGTGTCCTACCCACCACATCTGGGCTCTTATAATCAGGGACTCAATTCTGGTGGACTCCATGCAATCCAAGATCTCCAGGTTGGAGACACAGTCTTGCCAACGAATGCTGAGAATGGTGTCGAGAGCACCCATGTGAAATTTCTCCACTTGTTTGATGTGCCTTCGGTATAGAGTCCAGGACTTATATCCATATAGGAGAGAAGAGATAACCACAGCTCTGTAGACTTTCAGCTTTGTGGAAATACAAATGTTGTGTTCATTGAGCACTCTAGTACTCAGTGTCTGGCTGGCCTTGCTGATCCTGGAGTCAATTTGTTTGTCCAAAGACCCATTACTCAAGATGATGCTTCCCAAGTATTTGAAGCTGTTTACATTTGTCAGCAGGGTGTTGTCATCAGTGATTTTTGGTTCTACGGGGTTGGCATTTGACACAGGCTGGTAAAGTATGTAGAACATTACAAAATACCTTACTGGGACACAGGTCTAAGCTGCAAAGACCCATGTTGTTCTAGAGTTTTTATTTCACCATGTAATTCTGGAACCTCCTGACCGCCTGTTGCGATTGTTGTAAAATTTACCATCCTCCGTTCCTTCTGTGTAGGAGACCCAAACCAGATTTTCTCTGTGACTCTTGAGCAATAGAAGAGGTTAGCTGGCTATAACCCCTTTCGTTTGCTCTGGTCATGTTTGTTAGAAGTGGCATTAATATCTTGGCAGCTTAATTATGTTTTTTTTCCCCTTTTGCTCCAAGGAAAGATCAATAATTAGGGCAATAAAATTGTAAGGATAATTGCAAGCCTCTATATTGATAGAGTTCATAAACACCAACAGGGTTCTGTTCTCTCCCACTGATAGAGAAACCCTTTTCAAGTCCTGATAGTATATGCTAAGAATAGATGAAGCAATTCTGCAGTTCCCAGACTTGTAAGACACCCTGGCCATTGACTTGGAAATACTATAACTTGGGAAAGTCAGTTTGGAAAGCACAGCAACAAAGAGAGAACCCTCTTTAAAAAGAAACCATATTTAAAAGTCACTTTAAAATGGTCAGGATGGTGATACATGATAAGTTAGGATCGATGTTGAATTGTAGGAAGCCAGAACTGAAGGACACCATTTTCCAGGAAATGTTTTAGCCTGACCTGGATGTTTTAATCATTCTCCCAGGTTAGAGCTAGTGATAACGTGGAAAATTTCCATGGAGTCATCTTCAAGTTATAATGAATGGAATTGGCTTATCATGACTATAAGGCAAAGGCCATCAAATATTGTTCTGAATATTTGCTATCCCCCAAGAAAATCAATCAAGTTGTGGTGTCGCTTCTCCAGAAGTCAACTGAAGGTTGCAGCTTCAAGACAAATGTGTTGACTAGAGGTTGGTTGGGCTCATAAATCACAATCAACCATAATGTGGTTCATTCATTTTTAGTTTTGGCTGAGTGTTATGCCAGTCAAGCACTGTAACTGATAAACTGTGGTTTAGGGCATAGCACCGCACTGGGCAATCAGTTCACATCCCTGGGGAACACTGTGAACTGAACAGTGATGTGAAGTCAGTGGGGCGATGCCAAGTTCATGGTTGGAGGCCGAGAAAGCTGATCATTGTCTTTTCTTGGCTTTTGAAGTGGACATCGGAGGCTCATGCTTATTTCTTAAACTTGCCCATGTCTAGGCTAGACTTACACAATTGTTGTGGCCCCCCCACCCCGAAATGGTGGGTTGGCCAAGGACGTTTGAGGAAGGAGTGTAAAACGAAGCTGCTGGTTTGTTCAATAAATATACACACTCAGATGAGACTGCTGTTCTGATAGAATATGTGTAAAACTAATGTGTACCAGAAATGAACTAGTTTGTGCCCCCTTGATTTAGACAAACTTTCTTTGTGGATCCAGTATTTTACCCCATGCTGGTTGACAAGCTCCTGAGAGAAATTATTTGGAATATAGAAAGAGGCTAAATAACCCCCCTTTATACCATTACTGCTCTTGCTTTTAACCTCCTGTAGCTTTTCTTAAACAAATAAATAAAAAATCAAAAATCTAGAGGGAACATCACAGAACTGCCTGGCATAATTTGGTTCTGAGAAACTTTTCAATTCCTTCCTCTTCTTTTAAACAGACGTGCTCGTTTCTGTGACATGCTAAAGAGGAAGCACTTACATCTAATTGCTTTTGATAGTGAATTTGAGGATAAAATTAGGCCCTCCTGCGGCAATCCATTTTTGAAGTTCTGCAGCTCTGGTTTGTCCCTGAGAGGGACTGCGGACATCGTGGCCAATCTTTGCTGGTTTTTCCAACAGGGACCTTGTTAAAATGAAGTTTGCAGCTCAGTGGAGAATTCCCAATAAATTAAACAGTGTTTGATGGTTCTTCTTGCCTTTTCATAGGAATACATAAACGATATGCCGGGGAGCTAGGGTTGCGCTGATTGCTAAAAACAGTATGAGCAATCACATATGAGTAAGGACTGCTCAACGGTGAAAGAGGCAGTCTCAGGTGATGGCAGGGAGTTTTTCGGTTGAACTATTTAAGCCAAGGGTGAATGTCTGTCTATTTGGGATATTGCTGCTGCAAATTCCTGTGTTACGCAAAGAAGTGGACAAGATGGTCTCCAAGCTGCCCTTTGCGAGGAATTTATAGCTGACCACCATCGGAGAATTCCAGAACCTGGAAAGCATGTTTTTACTTACATTGCAGTGGTCCAAGATGATTTTAGATCTGGGGCTTAAGAGAATGTACACCCCTCTTATGTAGGTAGCCCTGTGTGTTGGCTGGTTATGTCATACCCAGCTAATTTGGGAATAAACGCCACCCAATTGTCATTTGGGTGAATGGCCTGTTTGTTGGTGGAAAGGATAATATACTTCCAATTGTAGAGAATACGTCTAGCTCAGGTTTGAACTGTTGGGTTGGTGGTCTTCTTCTTCTTCTTCTTCTTCTTCTTCTTCTTCTTCTTCTTCTTCTTCTTCTTCTTCTTCCATCATCATCATCATCATCATCATCATCATCATCAGTTGTTTTCCTGTAGTTCTTTCACTGCCAGGCTAGATAACAATATCAGTGCATGGAGAGTGGAGTTTTCTGGCTGTTTAAGTATTGGAGCTTGCCTGGCCAGTCTTGGTTGAGTTGTGGTTAGTTATTAAACATGTATGTGACTACTCAACTCAGACGATGATTACTCTGGGTAGTGTACAAAATCATATATGTTCCTTAATATAATTTTAAGCAAGACAAAAGTACATATAATGGACATCAGTCTCCGTGTACATGTTCGGCCTGCTAGCTTTGTATGTGCATGTATATTTTTCCTGGTTAATATATGCATAGTTGTCTGCTTGAAGACTAAAAGTACAGAGAAATGGAACTGGTGAACCAATCCAGATTTCACATCTACTCTGCTTGCCCCTAGTATATGCAAAATTTATAGGAACCCAATTGGCATGCCATCATCACCTCAAAATCCTTGCTAGTAGTCTCTCAACATGAAGTTTAATGCTACACCAAATCAGTTTATTTTACTTTCTATCCCAGGTTGGTCTATTCTGGGGAAAGGTAACCCTGTTATGCTTTACATGTTTCTGAAATCTAGTCTCCTGGTTAAACCATGGTGGAACCAAGGAACAGCATCTACAGAGAACAGCTGAGAAACAAAACAGACTACCTTTCCCTTTTTCTTTATCACACCCTATGCCTAGTTTTCTCCTGCTTCTAGATATGTTGATGCAGCTCCATTTTTTATATTGCAATAATGATTAGACTCAAAGGTTAAGAGAAGGAGAAGATTAAGAAAAAGGACGAACGAGAATGTACTTGATTGTAATGGGCAAAAAGAAGAAAAAGTGATAAAAGTACAGTTAAGTGGCACAGTGTCCAAAGGGGATAATGTTGCTGGTGAGATTTTTGAAAAAGATTGTGACACAGGAAGGCTGCATCTCCTTTTCTCTCCTCCCTGTGCTTTCCCTCTGAGAATTAGATGAGGATTTGTGACTCGGCAAGTGGTGGATCGATAGTTATTTGTGAAAAGCCAGTGCTAAAGTGGGACAAGTTAAGATTAGCTGGATGATCACCTTGGTGTCCATCACTATGGATTTCTTGTTCTTAGACAGGAGAAGTTTATCTTTTGTCCTTTAACTTGAGTCTAGGCAAAGATCTGCAAGGGACTGCACAGAGCTAGTGAGAATTTAAACACTGTTTCTCCAACATGAGAAAGAGTGAGTGGGCAAAAAAAAGATGCAGGGGGCACCCTTGGAAACTGCCAAACAGCCCTTCACATCTTGAAATGCTTCTGTGAATTTCAACTTCTCTCACGCAAGTAAGTTTCATCTTTAGAATATGGACAGCCTCATAGATTTTGAACTGCAACTGGGTACACACACTTTTTCCCTTTGCTTTCTCTCAGATTCCTCCTGAAATGAGAGGAATATAGATTTTGATGACTACAGGTCCTATGGATCTAATTAAAACCTGTGAAGGGCTGTTTTTCCACCTTCTCCCTCCTGTACTCTGGACAATGCTCTTTGGAATAGAAAGTGGACTCCATCTGGGCCATATCAGCTTGGATATAATACTGAAGGAGAGGGTTCTAGGTAGCTTTTTTTCTTCTGGAAGATCAGTCTCCAGGAGCTGGCTTGGACATCCATTGAGATGTCATCTTTTACCTAAGATATCAGAGCTCTTGCATGATGATCCAATTATATCAGATATCTTGTATGATGATCCAGTTGGCACATCATCTTCATTGGGGGCTCCTCGACATCATCAACTAACCCATGGCTTGTATTAGCTACAGTTAGCCAAACCACAATTCGCTAGATTCCCACAAACCTTGGTTTAGAAACTGCAGGATCTGGGTTCATGTAACACACAATCAAAACCAACCAAGCAACATTATGGTTTAAAGCCATGCGTACACTCAGCCGGAAAGTCCTACCTTCCAGTAGAAGCTTCATAGCAGGCAATTCATCCCACCTTACCCCAGCCTTGAAAGCTTGAAACATCCTTTATTGACAAAGCCACCCACTTCATGCAACTCGTTACATCAAAACAAAGAAAACACATGATGATTTATTCTGATGTGCAAACCCAGCTATACAGTTGTCGCTCGAAGACTGGGAAAAAAGGTTTGTTCTCCTCCTGTGCTTTTGCCATGCTTCTGTCCTTAGTTGACTTAGCTATCGCTGAAGTCATTTGACTCATAAGGACTCTATTATGCCCTGAGACAAAGCCATTATAAATAGTTGATTGTCCAGTTCATGAAGGTGCAGGTTTTCCTTATGCTTTGTTAATTAAACCCAATCCCCATCTTTCCAACAGCTGAGGTAGAAGCCATGCTTTGCTTTTTTCATGCTTGATCTTAGGGGGTGGTTAGTTATTGATAACACTCCGCATTCCTAACCTGGGAACGTCTAGCTCCCAATGAATTCCCCACACCTTCCAGTTGATGTGTAACCGAATACAGATTATGGACAAGAGTCAGGGGACAGAGGGATGCAAGACGACAACCTTGACATGCATATAAACTGAGTTGGAAGGCCATAAAACCATCCCAAAAAGGCCAGCATTCTTTTCACTGGGTGAACAATGTTATGCAGTGTCAGTGCATAAAAGATTCCTTATCTGAGCTAGGGTTTTGGGTCACAAAAGTTTCATTACCATTCCAGGCAACATCACAAATGCAAGAGATGAGAGGAAATGAGGTTAGTTGGTTGGCAAGAGCTGCGTATATCTTTCTGTGATGTCAGTTATGTGCATGCTTTGGGTGGCAGTTAATTCCATGGGTAGCAGTTAATCTGCATCTGAATGAAGTCTTTGGTTGTATCTTTTAATTACTCAATAGGTAGGGTTTATTTGCATGTTGATCATAGCTCTGTTGGAGTGCCATGCTTCCAAGAAGTATTGAAGCATTCTTCAATCTGGTTGTGCTAAAACAGAGTTTTTCAACCTTGGCAACTTTAAGATGGTGGACTTCAAATCGCAGAATTCCCCAGCCAGCAATTCTGGGCGCTGAAGTCCACACTTCTTAAAATTGCTAAGGCTGAGAAACACTGTTCTAAAACATCTAGAGAGCAACGACTTTAAAAGGTCCCTCTTTGATAGGCACCAAAAGACAAAGAGAGGAAGAAAGAAAAAACTTCCTTGTTTGAACGTTAGTGGACCAAATATTTCTAAATACAATTGAAGCCACCTCATTATTATTGTACATGGAACAGTTCTGTTGTTCCGAAAGACAGTTGGAAAAAGAAAACTTAGTGGGAAACTAATTTTAGAGTCTTGCTGGTTTTTTATTTTAATTGAGGAGTAATGTTTCAATCACCGCTGATCAAGCAATACCCCAAACCATGGAGTATGGCCATCTTCCTCTTGGAAAACCAGATTTAAAAGCCACTTTGGGCAATCCTTCTGTTTCTTGCTTTCCCTGCCCCCTATTTAATTTTCAGAATATGAAGAGGTAATAAGCAGAGGTATTGGCACAACCTTCAAACCAAGGCCTGAATGATTCCCTTCGAACGTTGGTTAGCCATATAATTACTTCTGCTCGAAATAGAATGCTTTTGACAAATCCCCTGCGTGGCCAACCAAGGCTGCTTTAGATAGTTGCAGACAAGCAGCTTGTGATGTGACCGGAAAACTGTGTCTGGACTGTGCCACTTCAGATTGGAGTGGAAGGGGTGGATTGTCTGATGGAATGCTACAACCATGGGATTCAGCATAGTGACAATCAGACTCACCTCTGCTCAATTTGGAACTGGCCTACTCTATTTATGACACAGATCTTCAGAAGAAGAATTACCTTTGTTCCTCCAGGGAACCCTTCTGGTGCATAATATTAGCAGCTCTTTGCTGATGTCTCTGGCACCTAAACCTTGGTGCATTGTAATCATCTGCAAGCACACACCGCACATCCTCCCAAACGAAGCCCAACACATCCCCCGAAAGAGACAGCCCAAAATTACTCCAAGAATTGACTCGAGCAAAGATGAAGATGGAAAACGCGCTCAATTGGATAGCTCCGTCCTGACATTTCACAAAGTGTTTCATCACAAGTCAGAGATTAAATTAAAGGGAGAGTTTCTGCTCAAGCAGTTACGAAGCGTAGTTTCTCTGCAATCAGCAAGAGTTTCAGCACATTTCAAAGTGAGTGAGAGGTTAGATTAAAGAAGCTTTGTATAGTCTGTGCAAACCAGTCTTCTTAAACTCAGTGCTGGCATTTTGAGCCTGCAAAGGACTTTTCAAGGACTATTGGTGAATAATCTCTCCATGCATTATTGAGTGGTCACCTCTCTGTTGCAGTTTGGGTCAGTTAGGAATTTCGGGATTGTAGTCCCTTCTCTGTGTTGGAAGAAACGTGTCCTTTAATGGGTTCCCAATGGCAATTTTTGTTCAAGGGCAAATCTACAAGCGTTATATTTGCCAACATATACAATCAAAAATGCACGGAGCTCCTGCTTGATTGCTTCCTGTTACTCCTACAAGAAGTATCAGTGCAAAACGCTGCCTGAGCCAGAACATTTATTAACAATTTACTGCTCATTTTGTTCTGAACGATGTTTAGAGAGAGGTGATGGGTCTGGACTAATGAACTGATAAACAGCTGGTGAAGTTGAGCTGGTGAAGCATCAAAGGTTTTAATACCTGCAGAAGGTTACTGCCAACATCTATCAGTTAACATCTGGCACCAACCAGCAGTTGTGCTTAATTAAGAGAAGGATCTTTTTAGATAATTACTACTTTGCAATCTTGCCCTTTCTCTGAAGGGCTTGCAGCAGTAAACACCACATCCTCTCCTTCAAAGCTCACAATAGCCCTGAAAAATAATAATTGTCCCAAGGCTGCCCTGTAAATCTTTGGAACGAACAGTACTGTAATTGGAATCTAGAGAGCCAGAGGCAAGTGGCCCACCTGGCTGATCTTGAAAAGCTAAACAAGGTCTGGCTTGGTAATCATCAAGATCTCCTGGATTGTAGGTCATCCTAACAATAAAAAAAAAAAAAAAAAAGGAAAAGAAAAATTGCTGGGGAGCACTTTCTAAGTGTAAAGCTTATTTTTCAAGGGCAATTGCCTAACTGGTTTTTAACAGATATCTATTCTTCTGGCCAAAAGCCACCTCACCACAGAGTGGTGATAGCCTTTGATGAAGTGCTTCTGATGGCCTCTTCTAATCTTCCTCCCAATCAATTTTATTGGATGACCCCCAAGAGCTGGAATTTGGAAAGAGCCATTGTCCATTAATCACTCTCCCTCCAGACTATTCATAACTTGGAACCATTTCCATCACCTTCTTGCCATCTTTCCGCCTACAAAATCAATCTTGTTCATGTTCTACCTGTCTCAAACAAAGGCAGTAACTGGCTTTATAAATGAACTAAGATACATCAATGCCAAGCGGCTAGTACCCCTTGAGCAATTCTTGATAAACAAAACATTGTGCAGGAGTGATGGAGAAGAAGGGAGACCTGCAAAGAAAGACATTTCTGGTTCAGATATTGGAGAGGGTAGCTGAAAAATAGTAGCAGCTGAGAGCATAAAGACATATTGAGGGGGAGAAGAAGGATAGAAAATGCTTTTGCCCGAAGCTGGTCTTTATAGTCTATCTTCCAAGGCAACTTAATAGAACCTCTACTTCTGTGTTGGAATGTAGATAGTCTAAGACAACAATACAAGAACACTGGAAACTCAGCCAAGAACTAGATGAACCTTACTGCAGTGTTTCCCAGTGCATGATAACCATGTGGAGGGAATAGTAAATTATAGAGGGAGAAGGTCTAATCAGATTTCCCCCCATTATTCTTCCACTTAAAGAGGGAAAGCTTTAGACCTTCATTTTGCCCACTCTTGTCCTAAACTGAGGTCCCCCACATCTACTAAGAGAAAAGGATTGAAGCTGAGGGAAGAATCTTCTTTCGCCTGCCTTCAACCTCCATTCATTCATTCATTCATTCATTCATTCATTCATTCATTCATTCATTTGATTTCTATAGCCACCCATCTCGGTAAGTGATGAGATGCTTAGTTTAAGTGTAACAGTTCTTTTAAGCTGCCGTGAGTCTGCAAAGATTGGGTGGCCTGCAAATTTTAATAGTAACAATAACAACAATGCCATCAGCATCAGCAAATAGAGATTTCAACTTAACAATCCAAGTTGTTCATAGACCTAATTCTGGTTAGGAATGGAAAGCTAAACAGGGAGAGGATATTGTCTGAATTCCCTTGAATCTCTTTTTGGGGGAAGAGAAAAGCACAGAATTTGAACATTCATATGTTAGAATGTGTTAAATATAGCCTGGCTTTAAATAAGAAAAAACACGGGGACTTTTTAATTATTCTTTGGTCTATTGGTATAACAAGGGCTGGGAGGTAATCAATGATTACCCTCATGTTTTACACCCCATTTAGAATGTATTGATTTTCTTTGATTTAAAACTTACCTGCGATGCCCTCCCTTCCCTCACCTGAGATTCTGGGATGGTGTACCATAATTAATTAAAACTCACCCTAATTTGGCGCAAAAGATTTATCTGTTATTATTCCCATAATGGTAGCCTTGGCTATGAAAAACAACAGAAAATTAATAAATGAATAATGTTAAATTATTTATTAGCACCCCATTCTTAGTGTCAGGCACATCATTGAAACACAGGTCCCTATTCCATGAGATTATCATCTGGATTCTCCACAATTTGGAAAAGTGTCTGATTATTTATTTATTTTTATTTATTTTACAATGCTTATAGCCTGCCCCAGTCTCAAATGGCTCTGATATAACGATAAAGTAAAAATACGTAGCCCTGAAACCAAAAATTAAATACGCAAGTTGAATACTTTCTCTTAAGGAGACATTGGAACAATAGAGTGTCAGTTTGCTTGCAAAAAATATTAACAAGGGAGGGGATGGATGTCCTTTTGGGGAAGAAAATTGACCTCCCCCCCAAATAGTAGCTGTATTATTTTATTTTATTTATTTATTTTTCCCCAGAGGGTGACTGGGGGCAGTTCACAATTAAAATAAAACTTCAAAAACAGTTAAAAATATAAATATCCACATTAATTTAGTTAAAAAGTCAAACTATATAAAAAGACCATGTACATAGAAAAGACTTAAAACATTCAAGATGCCGAGGGGGTAGAATCAATTACCCCATGAGCCAGTTCCACTGGTGTGAGCCCCCCTCAGGCCCCCAGGCCATCTGGCATAGCCAAGATTTCACACACTTCCTGAAGGCCATGAGAGTGGAGGCACACTGCACCTCAGGTGGTAAGTTGTTCCACAGAGTGGGGGCCATGGCATTATGACACATTTATCCTATTTTAAGAAAGTTGGAAAAGCTGAGCTTGATCAGATAAAAACTCATCCAGTTCAGCATCTGGTGTATCACTGTGGCCCACAAGCAGATTAGGACAATAATATTTCCCTATTCGCAATAGCCCATGAATGTTTGTCCTGAGTAGGCATTCTTTATTGACTAGCCCAATTTTTGTGTATCAAAATTGGAAGTCACTCAGAAAACTTCCCTATGCAAATATGTCCCAAATCACTCCAACTTTTCTTTTCTTTTCTTTTTTTTTACTTCAGCTGTCTAGTTTAGGGAAGAAGTGGAGAAACTCCATATGTCCCTGCCACAGTTAAAACACGGAGAGTTGGAAATTCTTACTAACTCATGGCAGCCTTTCAGAAATCTTCTCTGTTGCTGCAGGAGTGCTATAAATCAACTTTATTTTTTATTTTATTCCACTTGGATGCTGCCCAACTCCAACCGACTCTGACACCATTGGGCTCTCAACCTGGGAGAATCCATATTTTCATTCTGAAAGAACCAAGGAGAAAGACTAAGGGTTGCAACTTCTTCTGGACTGAGGACCATTTTAAGTTTCAGAAAGAGTGCCCAAAAGTAGGTGGGGGAAGGGGAAGTCCAAGAGAAAATCCAAGTTTGATTTCATTTCATTTGCATGTACATACAATTAAGCTAAAAGAGTTGATTTGTTACTTTCCAATGTTGCATGTAATATTTATGAATATTACTTATGAAGTTATAATTTGGTGGCAGGTCTTGGAGAACTTTGAGGTATCCACCCAAGGTATATGCCCTGTTGTTCTAGTCTTACAGAAGGTCATGCGTTCACCAGATTTCAGAGGCTAAAGATCCGTGGAAAAATATCAGAAGGTTGTTGAATACAGCTTTTATTTTGGCAAAAAAAAAAAAAAAAAGTGCAGATTGATGTGTCTGTTGAGAGTGTGCACCACACACACACACACACACCTCTTCCCATCTGAAATAGCTTTTACTTTCCATGAAGTAATCCAACCTTGAGTCCTACAGAAGACTCTTATTTGGCTGTTCTGCTGACTGGGCAACTAGATGAAATATTTGTGGCAGAAAGAGAAAATAAAGACTGTATAGTGGGAGAGAACTGATTCTCCATTCCATGACAATGTTGTCTAATTCCCCATAAATGCGCTTGATGTTTGAATGGGTTGAAAAGCAAATTTCTCCCTGCTCTTTTCCGGCTGTTAAATTCCTGCTGTGTAAAGTGTTTCCTATTCAAATTGCTGCTTGTTTAGGACAATTCAGCCACAGAGTAAGTGAGCTAATTGGAGCCCGTGGGACTCTTTTACACTCTGCTCAGTTTGATCCACTTACAGACAACTAGTGAAACTATTTTTTTTTTGCCTTTCAGCCTTTTCCCATAACTTGTCATTTTTCCATACCTTTGTGGCTTCTATTTTATACTTGAGCCAGCTGCAAAGTTATTGGGACAGGTGTCTTAAGCAGGGGTTCTGATGATATAAAATCACTAGCACGACTTCTGGTTCTGGGAACTGAGTCATGTGTGGGCTGCCGATTCACACAACACAACACAAGACAACACAGCACAGCACTTCCATAGTTCAGCCTTTAAATATTCTATCTTTCCATAAGGTAAAACATCAAAGCTCTGTTCGTTTTGATAAAAGCCTACAGGTAATATTGTACCAGGATTGTACATAACTTTGATTTGGAGATTCAGTGTGATGATTCAGAGTTTGGAGATTCAAGGTGAGTATTCAGAGATTCAGTTTGAAGACTCAAAGTTTGGAGACTCAATTCAGAGGTCCAGTGCAAAGATTTAGAGGTTCAGTTCAAATCACACTGACTTTCCAAATTGAATGGGAAGAGATGGATTGAATCATTAAATTGACTATCTTCAAATCAGTGCAGCTCGTCTGAGTATATTTGGGCATGGATCCAGATTTATTTTTAATTGATTCAGAAACCTAAATCAGGATGGCCCAATTCAACCATTTGATTCAGATGTCTGATCCGAACTAATTTTACAATTTGCTTCTATTGAATTGGATTAGATTGATTTTCTGAATCAAATCATATCTGTCGATGGTAAGGTTAGCTTTGGAGATGACCCTATGTCCTCTTCTTTCCAAAGCAGTTGCTGCAGCTTCACAAATATTTTATATTTTTATACTCTTAAGAGTATAAATTAATTTATCTTCTTGGATTTTGCACAGCATTGTAACCTAGACAGGCAAACTGAGAAAAGATTGACATCTTTTTATCAACTATAGAACAATCCATTTTAATTCCATGCTTATTTAATTATGTCTCTGCTATGTGTCTTTCTCTCTTTTGCATTGTGGCTGATCCCTTTCCTGCTGTGCAGGAGGAAGAAAATCAAGCAACAATAATTTTATTTCCTTTTTTTTTTGTCCCCAAGCCGTTCAAAAATAGCCTTGTAACTATTTTAAATTGTCAGATGCAACTGTACGTTCCTTGGCTGTGATAACGTAACAAAAGGCCACCATCAATATAGCTGAAAGAAAAAGTTACCACTTTTGGCTGAGTTAGCTGCGTGAGACCATAGAATATTGAGGTTTAAAATAGTATCCTTGTTTGTTACACATCTAGCAACAGCAAGTACTGGAAAAAATGCCTATAAATACAAAAACTGGAACAAATAAAAGGAGAATGTGGAATTAAGTTTGTTTTCCATTAAACAACATTAGAAAAACACTGCTAGGTTCACGCAAAGCTGTGTTTCATCTAGTTCTGTATTTGCCAGCCAGGGTTCATCAGATCATTTGGTCTGGGAATGCCGCGAGCAAAGTTCAGGCACCTTATTACTTGCACCGGTTCCCCTGCAGAAGAGGCCACCGATCCAACTTCAGCTAAGATGCAGCACCAACCTTTTTATAGCCCAAGGTGGAACTTCAGCTCTTCAGTTTGGCCAGGATGATATGAACTGAGAAACCGTTGGAAATCGAGCTGGTTCTGTATTACTCTTGCTTTCAAGGCTACCTTATCTGGCCTGCGGAAATCCAGATGACTATATATGTATGGCGGAGGAAGGTCAAAGGAGTTGGTGGATTTTCACAGCTGGGTCATGCAGTTAAAAAGAAACAAAGATGCATTTGATCTTTTCTATGTCAGGAATTGAGAGTATGAATAAATAGTGCATGGGCGTCATGACACACTCATCTTCCCAGAAGTGATAGATTTGTTTGGTGTTTGGAATTGAAATAGGTTGTTTTAGTGGTGATGAAGAGGCAGCCGTCTTTGGCTGGCTTGCATACCTGTGTTAAAATATCATGCAAAATCTAGGAAAGCAATAGTAAATTTTTCTGGAGTTTTTATACCAATAAAGCAGAGTTAGGAAGAAGATGATAGAGGATAATGACCTTCAGCCTCATCCGTGGCCTTGGCCTTCCTGTTAGCCAAACATTTGGAGTATTACCAAAAAAATCATACATGGTTTGCTCTTTGGGGTGTTTTAAATGCATGTTTAAAGGCAGGCAGCGTCTTTTCCATCTCAGTCTGTTGATAGCTAGCCTTGGAGGCCTCGAGACCGTGGAAATAAGAATATGGATTCCAACCTTGCTTAGAAGATGCACAATTTATTTTGCAGATCATTCCTCACCAGAGAAAGGTTGACCCTTGGATTCCTGGTGTGACATAAATCCTGAGATGAGCTGTCTGAGTGTAGCCTCAGCTATCCAGAAATCATGGCCTCAGTTAGGTTTTACATCATGCACCTTGGCAGATTTAGGGAAGATGCACTTTTACTGCTTAGGTGGCAAAATGTCTGTTAACCTTTGTCCTCTCTGTTCTTTCTCGGTCTTTATTTTCAGAAAGGAAGGGGAAAAAGGTAAAAACGGTGCTTTCCTGATTAAGGTGGCTGTATCTTGCTTCCCATTCATTCACTATGCTATATTTTGGTAGACTGTGGTGGGGCGTTTAGGATTTCCTCCTTATTTGCATCTTGGAGGAACTGTGTGGTTCATTAGAAATGGTTCTTAATCTATTTATGTTCAACATTTCTATCCCATTCTTCAACCACCGATGAACACATATAATCAATGAAAAAAGCACCTGCTTACAATCTAAAGGCAACGCAAGAAGGAAGGAAAGATGCTTTCTTTGTTCAGTCCATATGGACCTTTCCAAAACTTTGAAAGGACCAAAGATAGAACGTTCATTTAAGTATCCCCCAACCCCCATTTTCTTCTCACTGCCTCCTCCGTCGCTATACCTTTTTCTCCATTGTTCTTTCTCCACTGAAGTCAATAGCTGTGATGGAATGGGTTGGTGAAGGCCGCACTCGGGGAGATAAGCATTTGCTTAGCCCCCAGAAAGAGCGTGGGAAGGTGAAGAAGATGAGACTGGCAGCACCCTAAGGAATTTGCAGTGTTTGCTTGCTGGCTTGGGAATTTTGGATTCAGTCTGCCAAGATTCTGTCTTGAAGGTGAAAGCTAATAAAGGCTATAGAATTAAATCTCTACTGTCTTGTGGAGTTCCTTGGGCTGAACCTGACATCAATCTTGCCAGTCTCATTCTCTTCATCTTCCCATGCTCTTTCTGGGGGCTAAGCAAATGCTTATCTCCCCAGGCGCGGCCTTCACCAACCCATTCCATCACAATAGCCCAGTAATTGGGAGCGGGTTGGAAGACGAAAATGTTAAAAAATCTCTCGACGTTATCTTTTATTTCTGTTGCTGCCTTGAATGGAAAAATATTGATCCATCTAATCATTTTGGATACCGAACGTCGAGAATAAGGAAGATGACCTTGACGGAAATATGCAGGAACTGTTACCTAGGCAAAAGAGGCTGAAACGTTGTTTAAGCCCTGAGAAACGAAATAACATTCTGAAGTGTCTCAGGCAGACACCTCCCTAATCCACAGGAGTGTAAGCAGGGGGAGGAAGTTCAGCACAATCAGGCTTGCAAGAGTCTCTTACGATAGCCAACCCTAAAAAAAAAGGAGTTTTAGCCTTCCTGTGGAGTGGATTTCCTGCTGTGGCCTGCCTAGTGGGGCTGACACTGAATGGCATTTTGAATGGCGCCCTGTCTTTGAAAAAGTGCTGAGTACACACCAATGCTGTTATAACTAAGAAGAATGTAGATTTCCCTCCCGTGTCTTCCCTTCCAGTTAATGACCGCCGATTGCTAAATGTTTTTCATGACGTATATGCTTTCTATATTGCTAACTACCTGTCTTGACATCCTTCAAATGCATTCTTCTTGTGCTTGCCTTTCCTCGTGTTATGGTCTTCTTGAAGGCTCAGAGAAATGGAATTCAGAACAGAGAGGGTTTAGTGGACTGTAATGAGCAAATGATCTGAAGGAAATTGAAACGGATGTTGTATTTCCATGATGGTGGCCACTTTATGACTTGGAGAAGACTTCCAAGATTATTTCTGAAAGTCAGCCCAGAGAGAAAAATTGTTAAAGGAAATTATATGTGACACTGAAATTACACTAGTCTGATTATTGCTTGTTTAAAGGATTATTTTAATTTAATTGCTCAATTAAACTAAATTATATTTTACCCAAATGCTGGCACAGACCCAGGATGGAAATATCTGATTTTCAAATGTCCACCCTATCAGCCTGAGCTCCTTTCAAAATGATTGGGCTGCTGCAAATGAAGTGTTTTTTTTTAAATTAGGATATTGCATGTTTTCTTTTGAACTGATTGTTTTCACAATCAATTATAATGCTGGACAGGTAACGTAGGCTTAATGAAATATACCCAATTGTTTCTGACCTTTGGATCCAGAAGGAAGTACTCTTTGATTATGTTTACATGTGAAAATTTAAGATGATTAGAAATGAAGCCACACTGGGAGATTTAGTTTTGGAGTAGGGTTTATCCTCCATCTGTTTGAACATCTTGTGTTTCTCAGTCTTTCCTGTGGCATTGTTTATTTGGAACCAGTTGATTTCTCAGCAAATTGATAAACCAGGAGTGATTTTGAGATGTTTGAGTAAATAGGAGGATTAGAATTTTGGTAAGAGACCTCTAGGTGATTGTGACAGTTCACCTTCTAGAACAAGGTCCCTTGCACACTCACATGTTTTGAAGAGAAGACCTCAAGGTGACTCCATGTTTTAAAGCTGGGCAGGTAATGGCTTAAATTAAACCCTTCCCCAGCCTTTCATACTTCCTGGTTTGCTCAAATCACTCCAAACCCATTAGGAAAAATTCCAGGGAATGGAATGAAATGTTCAGCTGTGCAAAACATCTACGAAATGCCCTTCTGGATGTAGAAATATATGAGTTTCACGTTCTCTCTCTTTTGAATGAGTATAAACCTTAAGCTCTTCTTCCATCATTTTTGAAATAAATTTGCAATTTTTAAAAAAATCTTTTTTTAAAAAATGACCAAGATTCTCACGCCTTTGCACTAGTCAAATTCAATAGGGGCTGTTCTAAGCATGTTAAATAATGTTTTGTACTGGGGCTATTAAAATAGGAGATTTTCAGTGGGGAGAACAAGAGGCAGAAAAACAGATGGGGTGAGTTTTCTTCTAACTTCACATTATTTAAATGAAAATGTTATTTCAGTTCAAAATGAACCAAGTGAGTGTCATCCTAAACTTGTGGCAGACAACTGTTTTGTGGCCAAAGGTGACCCTAAATAGTTTTGGGGAGGTGGAAGGCCAGATCGCATATCTGGGTGGAGTTTTTCTCTGGAAATTTGGAGATTTTCTTTGTGTATTTTACCAAGATAGAGCTTATGCTACAAATGTTCACTTATTTCTTTTCTCTAAATGGGAGGAAATTGGATCATCAGTTTTCCGCCAAGTAAGGAACTCTGAGGGTGCGTAACCAAACCAAAACTTAATCTCATTCCTACTTACATGCCCTGCAAACAGACCAGGACTCTGCTCCATCTACATCTCACCATTCATAATCACCGGTATTTCTTTTTAACTCCGGTGCAAATCCAATGTCCCCATGAAATTTCCTCCTTACAAGAACACTTTAACCAGAGCTGGCTCTGTGCGGGACCCTGCGCTGTGTCTGTTTCTTAAATGAGGATATCAGTAGCAGCTGATTTATGAAAAATGCATAAGTGTGACTTGGGAACAGCTTGTGCTTTCACACTAAATAAAATGAAGAGACAGAAGGGGGAACTCAAAATGTCTATGAATATATTTGTGTAAACAAATGACTGCCATAAATCTTTTTGCATGACTGATTTGCTTTGTGGTACATCCCAGGGGGAAGTACTGCAAGGAGAAACTCTCCCCACCCAAAAAAGTAAAGTAAAAACCCTACAACCTACTTAGGCAATTAAGGAGAAAAGAAGAAAAATGGGAAATATATAAGGCAGATTTAATTACATGGTTAGTATGGAATACGTTTGGTCTCCAGGAGAAAGAAGAGAATCCTTGAGTGTGGTGAACAGTGATGGATGAGCTACTGCAAACTTGCTTCAGGTAGATTTGGATTCTGCCAAGCTATTTTTCACCTGTCCATTCACAAACTTCCGGAGAAATCATAGAATAAGTTTACTCAGTTTATGTATCTCAATTCATTCAGGTCACATTATGCACATGACAAAACAGGGATTGTTTCTTTAACCCTCTACTCCCCAGTTTCCAACCCCCCTTTCACCTACTCATAATGTCTCTTCCATTCTAACACAGGAATGTGCAAGCTGTAGCTTTAAGACTTCCTGGAGCCCCTGAAACTCCATCTCACCAATATAGCCTACTATTGTAAGGCAGGAAATCTATAGAGACAGTAGTGTGAAGGCTTAAAAGGCTTGCTGTGGTTTTAAAGAACAAAGAATAGTCTCAAAATTAATGGGAACATATTCCAGTTCGTCCATGGCACAACCCCACCCATTTTGCATCCTTGTCCCACCTGGTGCAGCCCTTGGCCCTCACCTACCCAACGCTTGTCCACCGCTGCTCTAATAGAAGCCAGATAAACTGAGGAAGACCCAGACTTTTTAGCAACTACTTCAACAATGCAAGTGATTATTTTCTAAGCACAGTCCTCACCAAGTTTTCTTTAGCGAGATTTGTTGAGAGGAATGGGATGGTGTCGCAAGAATTCCAGCAATTGAACTAGTTCACATTTAGAATAGATACACACTTGAATACATTATGGCGAGACTTCTGTTTTATTTTTATTTTTTTTTCTACGATCCGGCAAGAAGGCAGATTTACTGACAATTGAGAAGCTTACAGCTGGCTGTTTATATGATGGTCTCCTGAATCTTTATCAGTGTGGGAATCAGCTCTTACATGAGCATCACGAGCTCCTGTTCCTTAGATCATCAATAGGATGAGTAATATCTCTAGTTGTACAACTGAAGGTTAAACAACACTATCTACCTCTGCCTGTTCCTGAATGTTCTTTTGACTCAAATTTAGGTAGCAAACCTATAGATGTACGTATTTGTTTTAAGAAGTGTTCATATGGAAAATAAGTTGATGAGACTGAGTTGGTTGAACCAAGTTTTATAGACCCATACTGAATGTAATGTAGCTCTAATTGCTGTTACTGGTATCCTGGATATTCTATCCATCATGCATTCAAATAATTGTTACTGATTTGCATTTGATTAACCTAGAACCCATTGCAAAGGAACCGCAAAGTGAACTAGAGATCATTTTGGTTCCTTTCCAAAGACCTCGGATATGCTAATCTAAGCAGGATCATCTCAATTTGCCATGAAATGGAACTCTTGTCCCCCTCCATGTTTATGACAATGCATCTCAACAAGAGTTCAGTGCACCAGGCCAGTAGAACTACTTTATGCTTAATCAAAGGTGTACCCCATTCCTTACAACCAGTTAGGATGAATCTATTCATTCATCTGTCTTGTTCAGTACTGTCTGCAAAAGCTTTTCGTGGTCTCTCAGAAGTTACAGAACTAAACGTGGGACCTTCTGCATAAACTAGTGCCTTCTCTGCTGTAGCCCCTGCCCTTTGGAACATTCTCCCTCCAAAGATTAGGATGGCCCTGACCCTCTTGGCCTTTCAGAAGGCCTTAAAGACCTGGTTATGTGCCCAGGCCTGGGGCCCTGAGTGTGTTAAGGGCCCCGTTTCCTGGTTATATTAACATCTCTGGTTATAGTTTTTCTCAGCTGCTACATATATTTATTTTCATATTGTTTTTGTACTTGGTTTTAACTGATTTTATGATTGTTCACCACCCTGAGTTACTTGTTTGAGATGGGCAGCCATAGAAAATGAATGAATGAATGAATGAATGAATGAATGAATGAATGAATGAATGCACTTGACCATCTAGCTATAGTCCTCCCTACATGGAGTGTTCCAAGACAACAGCAAGGTAATCACATAAGGGTTATTCTGTAAGAGCTGCAAATATGCTCCTTAATGGATGATGGAGGACAAATGAAAGGTGTAGCAGGATTATTCATTAGAAGCACAGCAGTTGCTCACTTCCAAATGTTTTGAAGTCATGTATTTCTGGTTGTTGAACTTTTCCTGCTGCTTGGGATACCAAGCTAACTGCTGGTGATGCAGTTCCTGTACTTAGCTGACTGATGCATTCTTGGTAGAAACTTCACCATCAGTAACGAATGCTTCCTTCTCCCTCTGAAAGCTGATTTCCATTTCTGTTACAGAGCTGGTAGATGAAACCTTGTACTTCCAGAACGCTATCCATGCTTCAGGGCAACTCATGTATTCTTCAGGAGGCACGGTGCTGAGAATTCTTTCCATATTTTCTGTTTGCTATCTTCTCCCAGAAATAGAAAGGAGAAAGTTAAGATGGTAGCCACAACCACGTGACACGTGTAAAAAAAAAAAAAGGGCTGGGACTTCAATCTTATGGCTGTAGCCAAAACCAATAGAAAAAAAAAAGGGTTTGTTTCCCACCCTCAATATGAGCTTTCTCCAAAGATTAAATATCATCCCCTGAACTTGGGTTTCTGAGGTTCAGATTACAACTTTTTGAGGGTCCTGGTTGGGTTTAATATCAGGTTTCTGATCAAGCTTAGTGCATCTCTGGCTAGGTGATTCATTCTGAGCAATTCAGGTTTCGAAAAAATATATATGTATGGGAAGAATGATTGTGCACCTTCCCTAGTGTGAGCTGATACAGGAAACACATTTCCCAAACTGCTGCTTAATACTGAAATATAAAGAAACATAGCTTTTTCTAGTTATTGACGAAGGAAAGTGTGTCTGATTCTACCACTTTAATCAAGAGAGATAGTGATTCAATAAACCTTTTGCCTGTAAGTTTTCTTCAATTACACCACAATGTTTGATGGCTAGTAACCAGCTCTCTGCCATTTGATATCTATGAAAAAAGCTTAATTAAGCATTTATGTCCAGCCATTGGCAAATAAATTTATCAAGCAATTAATGATTCCTACCCACCCACCCAACCACGCATCAGCATTCACCCTGTAATTATGATAAATATTACTATCATTACTCCAATATAAACTAAAGAATAAGAGATCATGGCAGAAATCTGTGGGTGAAAAGAATAATACTAAGGATTTGTGGGTGGGAAGGGTGTTGTCGTCAATTCCTATGTACAGTTCTGTAATTAAACTAATTTGTTTCGGAATTAGATAGTGACTTAGACAATATTATTGGTTGAAGTGGCAGTACTGGTATACAATGATGCTACAACCAGGCCTTGAAGCAACCAGGCCTCAATAGGAGAGACTAACTGTAGCTCAGGGTTGAATTGTGTTGTTCTTGGTGGTCTCTGAGCTTGGTTGTTTGCTTGCAGACATTTCATTATCCAACTAGGTAACATTGTCATCACAAGGCACTTGCGATGATGATGTCACGGCACGATGATGATGTCACCTAGTTGGGTAATGAAATATCCTCATGCAAACAACCAGGCTCAGAGAGTGCGAAGAACTCCACATTCAGGCCTGGTTAACCAAGACATACTACATCAAGTCCTCAAGCAACCTCCCCTTATGAAGAACTCTGTTCCTAAATAATCATCGGCTTGCACATGGATTCCATCAAATTTATCCATACAGTATGAAAACAGTGCTCAACTCAACATGAAGATGAGCAGTCTGAATCTTGAAGTGCCTTCTCAATTTGTTACGGCAGATCTCCAAGGGGTCCAACACTAGCTTTTTTGGTGGAAGATGTCAATAAATGCTCTACGACCATAAAGAACTATGCCATAAGGGGAGGCAATTAGAGTCCATGAAGTATTCATAGGTATGCCTTAGACATGATTTGTTTGCACTAGTGCGTGTTCAATTGGGTTCCTGACAAGTTGTACACCACACACGCTGTAAACATCCCCAGGATGTTTCATCACCTTGAACTTCACAGAAAACTAGGAAGACAGCTGGATCTTACAGTATTGAAGTTGTACTAGGAGCAGGTGTGTCAATAACCCATTCTCTTTCCCCATTGTGTAAGTCTAACAGGGACCCTGGTGGAATCACCAGTTGTGGATTCTGGAACTTCCCTCAGAGCATTCCAGTTTCCAGAATCAGACTTTATACAGTGATGTTTCTGGGCTGGATCATCAGAATAGGGTTCCTGTCCCTTCAGGAAGGGGAAACAATGCAGTGAAATCAAACTTCAATAGCCAGTGGTTTGATGAGTGCAATTGTAATCTCTCCAGAATGGAATCCACTTGCCTTATAATCTGAAGAACAAATTGAGGATATGTCCTCTAGGATCACTGTCATGAAATGCTCTAAACCCAGACTTGAGACTATCTTAGCCAGCTGTGTAGTTACTAGCAGCAGGGTGAGTACGACACAAGCATTATCTAACTTGTCCCATTGACCCAAAAGCCCTTGAAACTTGTCATAGGCTGATTTTCTGATGAGTGAAATAGCACCACCATCCACTTTGCCCGCCATAAATAGAGACCTCCCAGATAGTTAATGGTGGATGACAGATACTCTTAGGTGAAGGTCTTCATTTGGTTCAAGGCTGTCAAGTAACCAGAGCATTCAATAGATCCTTTTCCAATAATGGAGGAACAGGAAGGGGCTGGTAAATTCAGAGTTCCAGAGAACTTTCATCTGTTCCTCTGATACTGAAATCCACAATTGACTGGAAGTCAACTGCAGATGTTGTAGTCAAGAATAGCCCTGTAGATGTTCTTTTAAAAAAAAAAAAAAGTTATACAACCAAAGAATTTATCAATGATGAGCTGAAATATCGTCCGATGTAAGCCAGCACAGAAATATGATTCTCAATGGGCCCTTTCTGGATGCTACTTTAAGCATTTCAGCACAGCTGTTCTGTATTTCAAACCAGTCACATCTGGATGATCTACAGGTAAGAACAGACATTAAGAATGGACACCCTGCATGTTATTCACCATACCGATTGCTTCAGTCCTCTTCCAGCATGTGAAGATTTTCAGTGTTCTGAAATATACGTTTGGACAGCTACTTGGAGAAGCAACAGAACATAACGGGAAAGAGCTTTTGAAATATCGGAAGCTGAACAGCCAACATTTTACCTGGATCAAAGCCATTTTCAAAAGGGAGTCACAGGGGTGGAAGACAAGTGTTCTGGAGTGTCCAGATGGTCATCATTGACAATTTACTAAGAAACGCAAAGAATGAATGTTGGTACGATTCGTAAGATAGCCTCCAGAGATGAGGAAGAAAAGAAGATAATAGGTGGTAGAGATTTTCAGAAAAAGACCTGGTGCACTGAGGAAGAAAGAAAAACTTCATGGGCTCATGTGGTTACCCCATTGGTAACCTCTGGAATTGGCATTTCGAGTAGCAATGGAATTCCATCTGCAGCTTCTTATTCTTTCTGAGAAGTTCATTGCAGTGTGTTTCTTTCCCAATTGGTTAATTTTTAAGCAATCCACAGATATACGTATTCATGGGCATTTCTCCTGAGTTATGCATTTCTGTTTACCCTTTTCTCTTAATGTAATGCAACTGTTTCCAAACAATGCTTTTTGTGGGTGTATTGTTTCCACCAAGATGTTTATGGTGGTGCGGGATGTTTTGATTTGAGAAGAATGTCAGAAGTTCAAGAAAAATCCTGATTTTCAGTTGAAGTGGGAAGTGAATTATTCATGTCCTCATCCGTACTTCTGATTTTTTTTTCTCCTCCATATTGAAGACCTGGAAGTAGTAAATCTCTGGTGGCCCAAAGTTGCCACCAAATTTTGACTAGAGCAAAACATTGAGCAAATATGGAAGGCACCTTACCAGGTTGTCTAGAAGGTGACAGCATCAGACTGACCTTATCTAGATTCAGAAACTAAGTAAGTTAATACTTATTGGTTAATACTTGGATGGGAGTTGACCAGGAAACCTAGGACTGTAAACTAGATTAGGATGTTGAAAAACATCTGTAATGAGCTTCTCCAAGTTTTGGAAAGAGGATGTTGGTTTGCAAAATATTACAACTACAGGATAACGAGTAACCACCTCCCCAGTATCTCAATGAGTGGTTAGCAAGAGGCTCAAGAAATCACTCTAATGAACTTAGAAAACTTGGGTGCTAAAGTAAATATATCCAGCTGTTCAGATGCCTGTAACCTAGTCCCCTTTCTCTTTCAATAAATCGGATTAAAGATGTCTCTGTGAGAACCTTGCTTTTTGTTTCTAAGTGGCTGCTAAGGGCTTGACAACATCCTGGAAGAAGACAGTGGTAAACCACTTTCATATTATTGTCAAGAAAAATTGCATTCCTGAGGTCACTCAGAGCAGAAAGAGTCGTGTCACCTACTTTTATTGTACCCGATCAGATTAAACCTTTGAAATTAAGAAATAGACCTTTTTCCCTGCTATCACTGGAACCTCCAGATCCATCTCTCTTCCTGATTCACAGTTCAGTGGTAGATGTGACAAAACAAGAGGGACAGAAGGATCACCAACCAACACAAGCACCTGAGAAATGTCATTCAAAGTTTCTATTGATGCCATAGTAGCCATTTGAGAACAACCATATGGGTTGAGGCCAAGCAACCCTTGAGTGCAGCATTTTGTGTTGCAGAATGGCTACTGGGTGAACAAGGTGATTGTTCTGTCCTGTTATCTGGAACTCCCCACAGCTGGTGTTTAGAACATCTTGCCTATCATTTAGTTATTGAAAGTATCTGATAAACATCAAGATTTGTAACCCCTGTGAGTTTGATCTGCTATGGATTGGGATAGTCCTCTTTTAAGACCAATTGAACTGGCCATCATGCCATCTGATGTAGTACGTTCTACAGGTTAACGATATGTTAACCAGTATGACTGATTGTGTTATTCTGAGTAATAGATTCAGATGGAGGGGAGGGGAGGGGAATTCTCCTGTAGTTCAGCATATTACTCCAAGCCAGAGAAAAATTTAGGATCATAACATTATCTCATAACTGACAAAGCACCGCAATCTGTCAAGCTTATCTTTCCAGATGTGAATTTCAGTGCCATCTATAATTCCATCTGAATTTTCATGCTTTGGATTTACTGAGGCTTTTCCTTGTCCAGAGAAGCAAGGCAATTAATGTTAGGCTTGGTTGCTTACAGTGCGGTAGCAACAGAAAATTGGAGTTATTAACCACCCCAAGAGAATGGACAACACGTTTAAGGGTAAGACCTTTTCCTTTTCCTTTTTTTTTTTTTTTAACTTGCTTTGCTGAGTTGCTGTGCGTTTGGAGAACTTATGATCATGCCATGTGAGGAAACGAGTGAATAATACTTTCTATTAAAATACAGCTGTGTAATATGATAAAATGTGTCAAGCCATTATTCAAGGCAAAATCCTCAGATAAATAGCTTTCTCCATTTGTTTTCAACAGGAAACAGTTGAACCCATCCAAAATCAGGTACTTAAAGTCAGAGTTGTCATAAATCAAAGAAGAGAATTAAGTTTCAACTGACTCAGCTGACCTTGCACCTCAGCTGAGAATGTTGAAAAATAGAGGCATTTAGCAATCTAAAATTCAAATATGCTGTAATCAGTAATTTTTTTTCCAGGCAAAAGGACATTTGGATCCCTTGAGTTGGTTAAACATATTGGTCTTTTAAATCCGTTTTTGTTTATTTGTGTTGTTTTTCCATGCAGAAAGTTGAGCCATCTGCTCGATCCATCTCTGTCAGTAGTAAAGAGAATATTTGCTGGGAAGAAGCAAATGCACATCTCGTAGAAAACTGTCCATTGTTATTTCTGATATTTGCTTATCAATATAAAAATAGAAAGACAAAAGCCAACTGTAGACGATTTTGCTATAATATATAAAGATGTACATACAATAGGTCGAGCCAGTGGAAGGACTATTTGTCTTTTTGTAGGCAGAACAAGCTTTGGCAATTCTCTTTCTGAACATCTGAAAGTGGAGAGGGCTAATATGTATGCCAGAAAATGGGTTGTGGTTCTCCCATCCTTGATTTTAAACACCCGGCTATTCAAAGGGAGCCATAACAGCTCCATAAATTTTCTTTTTTTTCTCCAGCAGCCCTAGAATTAAAATGATAAATGTGATCTCAATATACAATTGAGAATGGAATGAATGAAAAACTGGTTTTTCTGGTGCTGCTTTGCCCAGCTTCCTCCTGAGTCAAGATGTTTAGGAACTGAGATCATAGCATAGGAAAGTGAGTCGATCTAACAAATATTTTCAGTACAGATTGGCAGCAACTTTCTAGGGAATCAGAAACTTTTCAGCACTACCTGGAGATGCCAGGAACAAACTGGGACTGACTATATTCATATCAGAGGATTACCACTGACCTATGGCTTATCCCAATGGCTGTAGAGCCTTGGCCCATCTAAGCTAGTTAACATGAACAGGCAGCACACCCTGGGCTTTCAGAAAACGTTCTCAGCTCTACCAGGGACCTTCCACAACTAAAGCTCATAGACCATGCATTGATCAAGACTAATGTTGTCTACTCTGGCTGGCAGCAGTTGTCTGTTGTTGTTGGTCATTTTCTGTTGAATGTGGGACTTTTGCAAAAAGAGCACATATTCTTCCACTGAGCTACAGTTCCTACCCAAAGCTCATTAACCACTGGTCCATCTACTATATTGTCCACTTTTATTGCAGTGGCTATCTAAAGTTTCAAGAAATGTTCTCAGCCTTATCTGCAAATCTATTTGTTTTCATTCCACCCCATCCCACCCAAAACATCGGCATAGAAATGTCCATAAAGTCCCCCAAGAGTCAAGTTTAACTCAAGGGAGAGTTGATTGCAGGATGTTAGGAGTTCACTGTAAACATTGTTCTCTGCTCTTCCTGGCTCATATTTCTAAAGCACTTTGCATTTATAAGTTCTTCAAGTCCTGTTAAACCCATAATGGGTGGGTGTGTGTGTGTGTGTGTGTTCAGACACACACACACACACACATACACACATGCCTGGTCCCCTCCTTCTTTTCATCTTCTATTTTTCCTTGCTAGCCAATAACGGAAGCTTTGTTCTCATTTCTAATCAAGTTGCTGTCCTGGAAAAAAAAAAATCAAAACCTCCAAGAATAATGAAATGCTGCAAGGTTTTTGTCTGGAGATTTTTCATACTTGTAAAAGGAGCATCGTAAATAACTTACAGGAGCCAATTGGGAAGTGACAGGTTTTTCGTACTTGCTTTGGCTGTTTTTTTCCTTTCTCCCTGTATTAAAATTTTCACTACCTTAAGACAGAAGCCTCCGACTATAGTGATCATAAATCCAATTTTGGCTTATTCTACCCTAGGCTCATCTTGGTGAGATGGGGTATGTGCTGGGCTATAGATTGAGAAGAGCAGAAACTACGCCTACACTTAGAAAATCAGCAGGAGAAGGAAGAGGATTCTAAAATAGCCCCCTTGCTTACCTCTCTTATTTTTTGGTTTGCGTCTGATAGTTTTTTGACTTCATTTATTTGAGCTCCAAGATCACTGCAGACGGAGACTGCAGCCATGAAATTAAAAGACGCTTGCTCCTTGGGAGGAAAGCTATGGCAAACCTAGATAGCATATTAAAAAGCAGAGACGTCACCTTGCCAACAAAGATCCGCATAGTCAAAGCTATGGTTTTTCCAGTAGTAATGTATGGCTGTGAGAGCTGGACCATAAAGAAGGCTGAACGCCGAAGAATTGATGCCTTTGAACTGTAGTGCTGGAGAAGACTCTTAAGAGTCCCCTGGACTGCTAGGAGGTCAAACCAGTCAATCTTAAAGGAAATCAACTCTGATTGCTCATTGGAAGGATTGATAATGAAGCTCAAGCTCAGATACTTTGGTCACCCAATGCGAAGAGAGGACTCTTTGGAAAAGACCCTGATGCTGGGAAAGATGGAAGGCAAAAGGAGAAGAGGACGGCAGAGGATGAGATGGCTAGATAGCATCACTGAAGCAATGAGCATGAAATTGAGCAAACTCAGGGAGGCAGTGAAAGATAGGAAGGCCTGGCGCAATATGGTTCATGGGGTCACGAAGAGTCGGACACGACTTAACGACTGAACAACAACAACAACTGATAGTTTTGCATCTCTCCTTGAAATCTGTTGACATACGGCGGATTATGCATGAATCAAAGATTCTCCAGCATTGGAAGGAAAGGAAAGAAAATAGAAAAACACCAACTAGACTTTTCAAACAGGGCAGGCTCCCCCAAAGGAAGCAGTGTATTCTTTGCCCCTCTTTTTACCTCCTTTGGATCAGCCGGCTGCAAAGTGCAACCTTGAGATCTTAGCTGAGCAGCAGTTTTGGGGTTTGTCAATGGGCCTCCCAAAGGGGCACCCTTGGACATGGTTAAGAAAGACCCATGAATCAGTACTTTTCATTGGACAACGAAGACAGTATTTTGTTTGTTTGTTTATTTATTTATAATTAGGATTTTTAAATGTAATAAAAGGATAGAGAATCAAGGGAAAGATAAGGAAAAGGAAAAAAGTGGAAAAAAGAAAATATGGAATTGTGACTTCTGCCCTTCTTTCTATCGACTAGTTACCATCTTACTCTTCTGCTCCCTCTTTTTTTCCTTATTTTGTATTTCCCTTCCCTTTTAACCCTTTTTAATCCCCAAATCTACAAATCATCAATTTGGTCTTTTCTTCTTTCAACAAAAAGTCCATATAAAGTTTCCAGTCTTTCAAAAAGGGTTTTCTTGTTTTTTTCCCTGACCAACAAAGACAGTATTTCTAAGCTGGGGATTGACTCTCTGTGTGTTCCTTTGTTTTGGTAGTGCAGCATTAAGGCCCTAGTTTTTCTTTTCTTCTTAACAGAGTCTTCACCTACCAGGCAAAGAAATGTGGTGCCCTTGATGCATAAAGGTGGTGAGTTTTTCTTTCGGTGTATTATTTCAGTAGCAACTCAGTAACTGGTAGGAAAGAAATGGAAATGAATGTGAATCAGATGGGGAAGAAAGTTGAACTGTCTGAACTCCCCCCCCCCCCTTTCCAATTCCAGCAATTTTGGCAAATTCCAAGCTATGTTTAGGTGATCTTCCAACAATGCTAGTCATAATATTGGTGTAGACTAGCCTTCTCCACCAAATGTGTGGCCCAACTCCCAGAATTCTCAGCATTGGTTATCCACGGACTTCTGGGAACTGAAGTCGGAAGTCCTGGAAGGGACTTCCATAAAATTGAGTGGTTCTGCATGCAAGTCAATTACTACACCCATGTTGCTGGGAAAATTCTCCTGGCCCTTTCATTGAGAGAGAGACGCACACCCCACCTATCACCCAAGCCTGTTTTTAGCCTTAGCTCTGACATGGGACTACATGAATTATATTGAGAAATGCATGCTTACTGGCAAAAGTCTTGCCTCCTTGTGAATCCATTTGGGTCTTGATGCTTTTAGTTCCTAAGTATGCCTGAACATTACAACGTGGTGTGGATTGCTATGGGAGACAACAGGAGAGAAGATTCTCTGGAAGAGTTTTGTAGGAGTTTATGGCCTGGTTGATGCATTGCACTCAGCCCTCTCTGTGTGATTGTTTTTATTTTATTTTGGCTTATCTTGGGCTATGACTAAGCTATCATGGTTTGTATACCATGGTTTATAGCTCTGCGTGTATAAAGCCAACCCATGGTTCATATTGCATCTAGTTTTGTTTATATTAAACCAGGACCAGCACCATGAAAAAGCCTGGTCTTCTCAACTGTTAGTAGACAACAACAACTATTCAATCCAGTCAAAACAGAGAGTTAAGAAGGAAAGAGGGCCATTCTGTGCTGAAAGACCAAATTGAATTGCAATCATACTTTCCTTCTCCTTAAATGATATCTGCCTGGACATTTATATAACAACCTCTCTTTAACTTTTAGAATCGATGCCAGAGCCTGTTTTTCCCCCTCTTTCATCCCCATCCCTTTTTCCTTTTGTGCTGTTTGTATTAGATTGTAAGCCTACAAGCACGTTTGTCATCTCCCTTTCCCCCTTTCCCCAACTGCATGTAAGCCACCAACTGGGCACTGAAGATGTAAATAGGACGATGCTAATAGAACAATTACTTGAGCCCCCAAGAGTGGTTCCCTAGTGCCAAATTTGGATTTGCACATTGGAGAAGAACAATGTCAGCTGTCGTCGACTACATTTTCCAGCTGCCCCAGAGAGATTGGCCATTAGCAAGGCATCCTGGGTAATATAATTCAGCACCATTTGCAAAGCTGCAGAAAGGTTGGTTAAACTTTAGGAAGAACATTAAAGTCTTCTCTTTGCAGAACGCCAACTCCTGGGGTGGCTTAAAATAAAAAAGCCACGAGACCTGAATCTCAAAATCTCATTATTGGTAGTGGTTAAGAAAAGCATCAGGCAACAGCACTGTGTGGGCTGGAAGGCAATAACCCTGCATTTGGTTCTTGGAATCTGTGCTTGGAATACTGAACCAGGGCGTGACTCAGTTGCCTGCAGGCTGCCTCTTTGTCCATTGGCATCAGTGATGTAGCTTGAGGGCCTTTCACCCAGGTGTGATCGTGTGCATCAGAGGTAATGGGGTTGTGCAGTGTAGTCTTGCAAAGAAGCCTTAGGTCTTCCATACTTTGCAATGTTACACATGCTGCTCCCAGGTTTGGCTTATGGTCACTCACTCAAACACACAGCCTGTCGAGGCACGCAGACCTTGTCAGCCCCCCTTGCTTTCTACCTGCGTTTTCCAGATAGGTGCGGCTGGAGCAGACAGACACACAGGTCGACAGCCGGGAAATAATTAGGGATACACACAAATCACTTCCAACTGAACACTGAGGCACAAGAGGTTCTTTGTAATACACGGAGACCCAGTGAATTTAAAGTAACAGCAAAACTTTACTGGTTGCACGGTACATTTGCTCTTTCTCATACACACACACTCATCCACACTTACCCACGTCCTTCCCAACTAGGCTGCCAGGCACTAGCTAGAGGGATGGAAGCCGCCAAGTCTGGATCCAAAGGTGACTCAGATGACTCAGCTCAGACGACTCAGAGTGGGCGGGCCCTGGGACCCCTTTTATCCCCAAAAGTCCTTGCGGGTTGATTTACAAGTGGATGGGATTGGAGTGAGGGTTTCCATGTGCTCAGGCCCAACTTCCTTTTTCTGCTTCAGGTCCTTTGTTTCCTTAACGATTCCTTCTTATCTACTTCCCCGAAGGGATCTCATAGACAAGTTTCCTGGCTTTTGTCCTCTCTGCTTACATGCCTGCTTCATCTTTAGGTTATGGCAGCTTCAGCCTAGTTTCACAGCAACATCCCCAAATCTAATGGAAGAGGCTCCCCTCTCTATCAGACCCAAGTAATGCGTGGGGGACAGGAAACCTTAAGAAACAATTACTTCTCTCTCTCTTTCTACTCCTTTGGAAAAGCCATTTCCCTCCCCCCTAATTTTAGTCTCCGGGCCTTGTTCCCTCACCCTGATGCATTTATATCTTGCCGTGACTACTGCAAACCCACTCCATTGCAAGATCCTTTTAGAGCATTTACAGGGTCTCCCAGCCTTTGTGGCCTGTATTTCCAAGGGCGAGACAAATGAGTCTTGGTTCTGCAGACCCACTGCCTGAGATGTGAATGGTCATTTGAAAATCTCACTCTGGTGGGTTTCTTCAGTCTGCAAATAATACTTCCTCATACTCCTCCACTGTTGGAATGATCAATAAGCAATGAGAGAGCCACAGTGGCTAACAAGTGGTGGTGGTTAGACAAGACATTTTGTAGACAAGGATGGAAAACGCTTGTCTACAAAATGTTCCCTTCCACCACCATGCCTTTCTGAGAAGCTCAAGCGATGCCACTGCAGTTTCTCCCTAATTTTACTTTGCAACAAGCCACACCCTCGATCTTTTTAAAAATCACGGAGAGCAAATATTGACTGTATTAAAAAATTATGACTTCTCTGGTTCAGCCAAAAAGGAACCCCCCCCCCCCCCCGCACATCAAACCAAAATACAGTTTAGTTCTAAAGTAAATGTAACACTGACCTTAGAGAGACTCTGTGGGGGAAACTATATTGCAAAGGATTTTAAAATTATTCATCAATATACCCTAAGCGTCAAACCTTGTTTGAAACAAGCCATTCTTTTCTGCTGCATTTCCTGTTGAGTGTTATTTATATCTGCTCAAGTATTTATCGGTGTCTCTGCAGTATTTGATGATTCCAAAGACACAAATCTCAACTTGAACTTTTAGATAGGTCAAAGCTATAAAGGAAAGGCTCTTATTTGAAACCTTTTCATTGATCTCAGAGAAATCCTCTGGAGCAAATTGGTTCTGGATTAAGGCCCCAGGATTGAAAAAGGAGCCTGGGAAACTTGAAGCACTTTTGATGCATCAGAGTGTTGAAAAAGATGCTCTGGATCTAACCAAAGTTGCTTCTTGTCCTTTTTCCAATCTCCCCCCCCCCCCCAACTTCTCTCCAATACCGTTAGGAATCATAGGATTGCTGAGAATTTAAGCACTGTCATCTGTCTATTTTTCTACTTCCTCCCTTCCTTTCTAATGGAAAATTAGTTATACAGTACCGAGAGGTTTATGCTAGAGGTTTTCTTTTTTGTTTGGGGAAATCAACAGATTTTTCATAGGAAATTCCCTGCAGACAGAAACCTAGAATATCAAGGAGAGCAGGTCAGCCATGTTTTCTCCCTGATAAACTACTTTTCTCATCTGCAGGGAATTCTTTTGAAATATGTTTTCAAATACTGAATACCCACCACCAAAACTGGCTGAGACCACAAAGATCTCTCTTTTACAGTTGCATAAACTCATTGCTATGCATAGAAGCAATCAGTGACTTTAGCATATATAGAGTAGAGAGGCCACATTACCAAGTTCTTAACTAAACCATCACCAGTAGGTGATGCTCTAATATATCAAAAGATAGGAATCTATCCAATAAATGTAATGCAGTGTATTTTCTAATATCAGATGGATCTTTTTCATTGAAATTTTATTCATATGATAGCTGGTTACATTACTGTTGTTCCCTTAGGGGTGAAAAAGAATGAACAGAGTTGGTATTGGTACACGTTGCACTCACTCTTGACACAAACATGGTACACAACAGCTAAAGGCCCATCAGATATCATAAGAGTATTCATTGCATAACTTCACAGATTACATTGAACTATGTTTGTTTTAACAAGGCACGGTAGTCCAAGTCACACATTATGTTAACTGTGGAGTCTTTGGTGCTCTCTGAGCTTGGTGGTTTTCTTGCAGTCATTTCATTACCCGACTAGGTAACATCATCAGTGCTAGTGAGGGTGGGGTTTGCTCCCTGTTTACGTACAGTGGCTTGCCCTGCCAGTGTTGATGGGGGTGCGGCTTTCTCCTTGGTAGTTCCTTGTCAGAGTGCCCCAAAGAAAGGGGCAAGGAACTACCAGGGAGAAAACCAACTCTCCACCAACACTGGCAGGGCAAGCCACTGTATATAAACAGGGAGCAAACCCCCCCCCCCTCGTACTGATGATGTTACCTAGTTGGGTCATGAAATGTTTGCAAGCCAACAAGTTGAACTCCACAGTTCAACCCTGAGCTACACATATTCTTTTCCATTGGAATTATTTAGTATTTATTTATTCATTCATTCAAATTTGTCACTGCCCATCTCACTGCAGAGCGACTTTGGGCAGTTATGTTAACTATACATCATGGTTTACATACCACAGTGACTGGATTCACCCATCTTGCCACATTAAAATCAGGGAAAACACATGATTCCATGATGGATTAGTGAAATCTCTGAACCTAGCCATTCTCTCTATACTAATCGATGGCTGTGATAGATAAGCTGATTGATCCAGTTGAAAAAAATAACCTTGCCAGAAGCACATGATCACAGATCCCCCAGTTAAACTGGTAAATGGCCATTTTGATGGCTCTCACTTCCTCCTTTTTTCTAAATTGGAGAAAAAATGTACAAACATCTGTGGTGGCCCCAGTCAAGGGAGGTTTACCAACCCCCAACCCCATTCTTCCCATCTTTCAGATCATCTTATGTAGGCACAACATGGGTGAAATCTCACAAACAGAGAAAGAGACAGAGTTCCTAGAGCTGCCCCATTTTTTCTGGGCTGATCTAGGATTTCATCTCTCTGCTGACAGCCGCAAGAGAGGGTTAACAGTCCATCTTTCATGATGGACCAGGATGGTTAGCTTAACCCAAAGCAACCCAAAACTTAACTCTGCTGACTGGGTTATGGTGTTCACATGGCACACTTCCCTTGCCCACTTCCCATTAAGCGTTTTATGTGAGCAATCAAGCAACTCGCAGCCCACACGTCCCCAAAAGAGCATCATTCAGTAGGAGGGAAAAGAGTCTGCAGGAAACTTAGCAGAACCTCAGCTTTTGGAAAGCTAATGAGAAAGACAGAAATCCTAAAGGGGGCTATGGAATGTATTTTGATTATGGAAGAAATGTTTTGATATCCAGGACCAAGCCCTCCAGGGCCAATCGAGCAACTCACCAGATTTTATTTGCACCAAATTCAAGCTGTCATAAAATGAGCTTAGCCATCAATATGCCTCTGGGCCTCCTCTTTGCAGAAAGGAATTAGAGACAGTTGGTAGAAGTAACCCATTGGTGAAGGAAGAACACCCTTTGCGTGCTCGGAGGCTTGGTGTTTGGACGTTCATAGGCGTTGGAATCACGGTCTGCCACCGCCGAGGAACGGGGTACCTACCTATCCCCACATACGGAAAAAAAGCATTTAGAAACAAGCCCCCGTTGACTCGGGAGCGGACAGAGAAGCCTGCCGTGCGCAGCCCCACCTCCCTCTTTGCCTTGGCGGGGGGCAGAGGAGAGATGCCAGCCAGCTCCGTCCGCCCCGCAGCCCGCAGGGGAGCCCGTCCCTCGGCGAGGCCGCGCGAATGCAGGGGAGTTTTCTCCCTTCGCCTTATCCCCCTCCTCCCTCCCCCCACCCAATAAACCACGTGACTTCGCCCCTGCGCTGTGCGAGGGGAGCGAGACGGAGAGGGCCAGCCACCGACCCGATTACAACCGCGCACGCAGGCGTGCGAGGACGCGCGCAGGGCAGGCAGGCAGGCAGGCAGGCAACCATCAAGCGCGATCGCTTCCCCTCCCCACGTTCGCCGCCCCCTGCCAACCCCGACCTTTGTACAGCTGTGGGCGCATCTCGCTCACCTCCTCTCCCTCCGCTCGCCGCTGCCCAAGCCGGCTGGCCTGCGTCGGCGGGGTGTCCTTCCTTGGGGCTGCCCCCCACCCCGCCCAGGCGCGCCGCACCCCCATCGTGGGCGAAGGGGGTCCGCAGCCTCTCTTCCAGAGCCGCCGGGGGCGGGGGGTCCCCTCCGGACTGAGAAAAAGACGCCAGAGGCGAAGGAGGTGACAACTGCTGATCGGAACGCCGTGGTGCTGAAACGGACAGCTCCTTTGCGCCGGCTCTGCTCCGACTCGCTTTTGGCTGGTCTCTTCCTCTTTCGCATCCAGAAGTCGAGGGAAGGGGCTTTCTCAAGACTCCCTTCTGGCCCCCCAAGTTCCCCCAGGTCCTTCCCTTCACTATCCGCGGGCAGGGGCTGCTTGCCTTCGAGGCTGCCGCAGCCCCGAGAGCTGCCATGCCTTGACGCCCTCCTGACCCAGCAGCTTCCATGGCGGTTGCAAGGAAAATCAAAACTTTGTTGACAGTGAACATCTTGGTCTTTGTGGGCATCATCCTCTTCTCAGTCTACTGCAGGATCCAGGACCGCTCCCAGGAGCTGGTGCAGATTGTCCGGAGCGCTGACCGACGGATGAGGGGACGGAATGCCAAGGTGGGCGCCCTGCTGGATAGGGAGGCCATTCTGCAACGGTTGGATCATCTGGAGGAGGTGGTGTACAACCAGCTCAATGGTGAGGAAGGGAGTAAGATAAGTGGGGTTGGCAAAGCTGTTGGAAATTTGGGGGAGGGGATGTTAGATTGCTGATTAGTGCTGTCTAGTATCTAGCTAAGTGCATGGGTATGTGAGTGAGAGACAGGGTTGTCATACGCTGCATAGACCTTATGGAGCTTTCTAAAGCTTGGACAAATATCTCCTATTCAATCACTGACTTTACTAGGAGGGAGCAAAACTGGGCTAAAACATGGGACTTTCAGACCCATATTCCTTCTGGACACTATTTATTGTGGAATTCAAAGTTGAGATGGTGCCAGAGGGGTTGCTGAACTTTTAACACCAAGGGGAAGTTGGAGCTGATGCGATACTTCAAACTTACTGCCAATTATTTTTAAGTGCACCTGAGAACAATCTGGATGAACATATATCAACAAAACTCAAACTGTACATAGCCAATAGAAAGCTATAAATACAGATCAGCAGCAGGTTTATTTTACAATCTCAGTTTGTCCCAAGGAGATTTTCATTCAATTTGGCCAGAGGACTAGAGTTACAACTCAAAAGTCTGTGGTCAGCTCCTCACATGCTACAGGGTCATGTCTTTGGCTTCAAATGGTGTAAGATCTGTAACATTTCTGCCTTCATTTCCTCTCTGTAAAATGGATTTCCATGTAAATGTGCGCCTCCTGATTTCTCATTGCATGAACTCTGTACAGCTGAATGAACTGAATTTGCAGAATTGAGAGCAATGGGGAAGGGAAGATACTGAGATCCTGTATTCAGTGGTGGAGAAAGGCTGCCTTATGCCAATGATAAGGACATCTTCCTTTGGTGGTAGAAGATACAAGGGAAAGGATGGGCCCATTTGATTTGGGTGTGGTCCTGTATCATCAAGGCTCATAAGATTGGTTGGTGGTGAAATAAAGGTAGAAGATGGGAGGTTCCATATTGGGACAATGATGTGCTCGATTGAGGAGCATTGCCTTGATGCTTTGCTGGAAAGCAATGGGGAAAAGAAATGGATACAGGTTTTGGCCAAGTCCCTTCCTTCAAACTGACTCCATGCCAGAGGCTACTTGCTGTCTACAGTTCTTATGCCAACACCACAGAAAACCCATCTGTTTGAAGCCCTGCAGTAGGAATGCTTTGTGGCAACTCCTTTGCACATCTTAGTTTTGTAGTTTGAGGCTACAAGGTGAACAAAGTTGTGTGAGAGAGAAGCTGGCCATCCTTAAGAAGTTGGGGAGGATTGCCCAAACCTGGCTCCATGGTGGTCAGAAACAAGTGGAAGTTTGGCTCAAGTGACTTGAACTGAGGCCCAGTGAACTAAAAGGAAAAACTACTTGGTGCTGAAGCCACCCTGTTTAATGACTAACTGTGTGCGTGAAAGAAGCAGCATATAGCGTCCTTTCTGTTGTGTCTCCAGAGCCAATGCATGCTGTGAAGCATCTTCCAAATTTTAAAACTGGATTAACAGGAGCAGGATAGACTGCTATGTTAGAAGTAAAAATTACCCTCTTTTCTGCTGTTCTTCAACAGTACATTTCTTTAACTTATTAGCTACTCTTCTTGTCCCTTGTTCTCATGAATAAGGGCAAATATAAACTTTTCCAGTTTCTTATTCTCACTGCCATCCCTCCTCCTTCCGCTACTTTGGATGGTGTTTAATAAAAACTAATTTGATGCATATAAATGATATCAAGTTTATTGCTTGGTTTAAATCAAGCTGACACAACCTGATTATGTTGGTCCTAATCTTTCTTCAGAAAGTGGCCAATATCTGACAGGAGCATTTGATTTTACAGTTAAATATCAAAGCCTGTGACATATGGTACTTTAAGGATGTTTTGCAAAAGTTTGAGAGGAGTTTATAAGACAAAGGGTCTTACTTCAGGTTTAGTGGTGCTTAAACGAGTGTAGACATGTGCCAAGTGCACTGATTTAAGTGAGAATTAAACTGCGCTACTCATTTCACAGTTGGGTCAGACATAAAATGGAGGAAAACGTAAAATAGGTAATAATCACAATGGATAATTTGTCCCCCTAACATTTCTGTGGCTGCAATGCTCCCGGCCCTATTTGACTGACCCACAAAAATCAGTTTATTGAAATGGGTTGCAAGACAGGTTTGATGGTTTCTAAATTACGGGTACAGCTCTCCAGTGATTTACAAGATATCTGTGAGGAAAGAAAGTTACCAATGTGGGAAGGCTTAAGAATGTTTGATGACTGTTGTTCTGTTCTTTCTGCAGCCCCCTTGGGTGCCCTTTGCATGTGAAAGAAAGAAGCCATTTACCTCTTTTTCATCTAGACCAGGGGTTTGCCACCCATGGCCCTTAACCCCTCCAAAAGGGGAAAAAATGGGCTGAAACATTTCAGCCATGCTCCTTTTAATAAGAACACAACATCACTAGATGCCTTTCTGCATCCTTTCCAAAGACCAAAGAATTTGAATTAGGCCCCTCAGCCCCTGAAATGTTGCCCATTCCAATCTAGGTGGTGAATAGGGAGTGTACAATCTTTCTGGTGTTCATTGTCTCTAATTCCTATTCGTTCCCTGTGGCTTATTCTCTAGTTACAGAGGCTGGAAGTTGAATTCTTACAGTTGGAGAGCCATGAGTCCCTCAACTTTGGCCTACACCTAGCACATTCCAGGAGAATTCTTTGCAAGGGTTTACACACAAACTGTTCCAATATACAACCATGCCCGTGATCTGCCATTTTGAAAGTCAACAGTTTCACTGGTGTGAAAATGATATGGCATGAGTAATTAATGGATGCTAGTTGGCAATTTAGCCCATAGTGTAGTACTCTGGTCAGTAGAAGGGAGTGGAGAAGATGTATTATATAAACCCCATTGCACTAATCAAATTAGATCTATTGGTTCTTCCTATTTTGGGGCACTTTGTATCTTAAAGCAAAACACTGTAGAAGACCACTAAGTTCTATGTGCATTCATGGGGAATAAGATTGCAAATTTAAAATCAAGAGTTAGTCATGGTGTGTCTCTTTGATTTCTTTGTCAAAAGATTTGCACACAAAGAAAAAAACACAGTGGATAACATCGTTATGTGGCTTTTGCCTCATGAGAATGTGAGCATTTTTTAAAGGTGCAAAACTGATTGAAGATGGACAGATATGCCAATGATTATTGGCTATACGTGTTAGCAGAACCTCCATATGTAGGACCAATGTATCCTGAAATATTTTATGCTTTGGAGAAAACCCCTTAGTTTCATATAAGCATTCCTTCCCACTTCCATGGATGTCGGATCCTTGATTAAATTGCTCATCAACATCTATTATGTCTTCTTCTGAATAGCCCCTTCTTGGAGCAGAACAAGAAAGCTGTTGTTAAAAACAAATGATAGCCAGGCATTTCTTGGGACACATTATTGAGATTCAATAATTTGCCAACAGGTTCATTTTTTCCCTTACTGGCAAATATATATGTTTTTATCTTGCGGGGTAGGTGATTTTTAATTTATTTTTTTAGCTGAGGGACCTTTAATCTAGATTTCCTTTTCTCTGCGAAGCTTGTTTCTAATTTTCATGCCATTGTTTCTGTTGTTGTTGTTTATGGGTTTCTTTTGCTTTTAATTGTTATAAGCTACCCTGAGCAATGGAACTGGATTGGAATGGCAAGGGAACCAAAAATAAGACAATGTGTTTCACTTAAACTATGTTTGTTAACCACAGGCAACTGTTTTATTGTTGGGAGATTTAAGTTCCACTTCCTACTTTGACACAGATTCACTCAACAGCCTTGAGGCAAGTTGCTAATTCTTAACTTAATTCTTTCAATGAGGAATGAAGGAAGGATAAGCTGTAAAAGATTCCCCAGCAGTGGAAAGTACTATATATAAACCAGACTACAAATGCCCCAAGATTCTTCCCTCTCTCCTCCCTAATTTATTTCCCCCTCCACCTCCAACATATTAAAGATGTTTTAGGATAAACAAATAAAGTAAACTGTATTTTCCTCTGTGTACATGGGTCTCGGATGGAAACAGGTTTGATTTATATTGTTTGTAATTTGCAGGAAGGAGGGAATTGGAGATTGGATAGAAGTGTCTAGTTTATACCCTGCTGAAAAAGTTGGGCTGCTTGGCACGTTGCCTCTATGCACCTACGTTTGCACACTTCAGTCTACCCACTCCTGATTTCTGGATCTGTGGGGACTTGATAATGCTGTTCCTTTTTGTTTTGTCTTGTCCTAACTCTTTCTGAGCATGCAGGCAGTTAAAAAAAGAGGAAAAAAAGGAGGTTGCTAAGATTCCATAAGACTCTTTTTGCTTAGTTATGCAAGCAGGGCCTAGAGAGGTCCCACTCGGGAAAAGATGCAATGAAAATATCTCCTCCCCCAAACATGGAATTAAAATGAGGTCTTCTAAACCCAGTAGGATTTACTTCTTAATAAAGATGGGAAACAGGCATGGACAATGGGGGAGCTGCTTGCACTCCAGCCCCCAAACCACTTCCATATTGCACTGCTGCAATTCAGAGACAAAATTGTTGGTCGGCTGGTTAGTTGGTTTACAGTGGTAACCAATCAATTGTTGGTCGGTTGCATCTCATGAGGTTTGACGCACCAGTTGTGCACTTTCAGCCCTCCAGCTCTCCCCCCCCCACAACTGTTTTTCCCAGTGGTTTCCCATGATAACCACCGTTAGAAGACCTCATTATGCCCCCGTAGCACCATTTTGGAGGCTCAAAAAAATTATCGTGAGCATAAAACAGTGTTCAGCCCTACTGTAAAGGTTTGTGCTGTCAAGCTGCTTGCTAAGCTAGAAATAACTCCCCCTTAACACAGTGAGATTTACTGTTGAGTAAATCGGCACAATATTGCACTGTGCATGCCTTGAGTAACATATGCTACCTGTATAACTTAAAATGTTCTGATATGGAATGTTGAATTGCACTATACTTAACCAAATTAGAGCCAGGCTTTTTTGTTTAAGAAAAGTATGGGGGGAAAAAAAGGAATATCTCTTGACTAGCACCATCTGCCTAGGCTGATTTGGTGCCTCAAACAATTATTGCCAGTGATTGATCTTTCGTCTCTCACATTCTTAGAATATTCATCTTTCAAAAAGCTTCTAAGATGTGTAGTTGGTGCCTGGCTGTTGCCATAAACACGATAGGTTGAGTGACAAAAGGTATGTTACTGATTTGTAGGAATGGATCCATGTAAATCAGCTGATCTTTGCCTTTTTCTTTTTAAACTCTGCCTGAATTTTGCACAACAGCTCTTTCTGGTACACTTCATCAGTCTACACCTCTGTATCGGTTACTGTGCTGTTTTTGCCCCTTAATAGAAAGGGAGAGTTGAGCTGACCACCACTGGGACTCTCAGAGCAATGACAAGATCATTTTACAGCAGCTTACAGTAGGCTTGGACCTTTGGGAGCAACGCTGTTTGAACTCTGCTTATTTATTTTATTCAAATAACATTCCTTCAACACACACACTCAACCTGGGGCTGGGCATCAGGATCATAACAAATCCCCTTGCTTCTTCCAGTTTTATCAAGTTTAGACATGTAAGCACGGGGGGCATGGAGACAAAGGCACCAGAGCTGGGAGCCAAGGATGTGGTGTGCTGGTCTCTTATAAATTGGATGGTTGCCTAGAAGTAGCTGACTTGAATACATTTTACACATTGTATTTCCTCCAATGTCTGCAGTTGGAGTCAATAAGAGAGAGAGAGAGAGAGAGAGAGAGAGAGATCTATAAAGAGATGTCTGCTCCTTGGGAGAAAGTCTATAATGAATCTAGGCCAAGTAGCAAACCATGGAGACATCATATTGTCAACAAACATATAAATAGTCATGGCTGTGGTCTTCACAGTTGTAACATATGGCTGGGAAAACTGGACCATCCAAAAGGCTGGACAAAGAATAACCACTGCCTTTGAACTGTAGCGCTGGAGAAGGCTGTTGGGAATACCTTGGACTAGGAGAAGGACAACTCATCCAATACTAAATGAAGTAAAATTAGACTGCTCACTGAAAACACAAATAACAAAACTGAAGTTTAAATGTTTTGGACCCATAATGCCAAAGCAAAAGGCTTTGGAGAAGACCTTGATGCTTAAAAAAACAGCGGGCTGTAGAAAAAGAGACTGGCAGAAGACAAGATGGTTAGATATTATCACTAATATCTCAAGCATGGGTTTGAGAAGGCTCAAAAAAGTAGTTACTGTCAGTTAATCTTGGTAAACTGTTGTCCTCAGGTCATGAAGAGTTGGAAGCTACTGAATGACTGAACACCAATCAAATGGATAGATCTTAATTATGACAAGTTCCATGATTAGCAGTTGGGGCAATTTAATCTTAAATAGGTTAGCAATTGCTGCTCCTTTGTTTGCTCCAGAAAACTCTAGGAATTCTACCAAGGATTACTATAAATTCACAACAAATTAACACTCTGCTCATAAATGATAACTCTCAAGTTTTTTTATCCTCCAGGAGTAAAATGCCACAAAAGGAGTAGGTTTGATAACTTCCCCCTTCCCAAGTGTGCTTTTTGGAGGTTGCTGTGATCACAAGAAATTAGACACAGAAAATTGGAGGATTAAAACCTTGACAATAAGAAGTACAATGAGTACAGACTTTCAGAATCAAGCAAAAAAGGAGAAAGATATTTCAGTCAACAAGTAGAGGAAAATAATAACAAGGGAGAGTGAAAATCTGGTTTAAATATCAAGAAGACAAAGGTAATGTCAATCAATAGCTTAGTGACTCACAGCTTCAGCAAATAAGTGAAGGTGATAGCTAGCTTTGCTTTCCTGGACTCAAGAATAGATGATAATAGTATGCTGGGGTCCTCCTAAACTGGGAAAAACAAAACTTCCATAGAAATGCAGAACTTTTAGTGAGGTCAGCAAGCTTCTCTTCGGCCACTGGCAAATGTTTAACCACACCAACCTCTAGAGTATGATAATACCCTATATCATATCTATATCATGACAGGTTTCTCATACAGACATCCTCAATACACAGGAAGAAAAAGCAACTCAGGTGTGATCTAACCATAGTTATACCTGCAGTACAATGCATTCACATTTAGCCAGAAATAAATCCTCCTGAGTTCAACAGGACTTAATCTCTTGTCTAATGAGTTCACGTCAAACCGTAGGCTGAATTGACTAGATTTCCCCTACAGATCTTTGCATCTAACTGTGTAGACAATAATTTAATATGAAAAGTTAGGAGTGGGGGGGGGGAATGGTTTCATCTCTCCAGCGCGTGCACAGCTCTTTTATGCCAAAAGCAATTCAGAGGGTCAGCTTGCAATTTTACTGTAATTGCTTCTCCCCCTTTTTCTTTTTCTTTCCAGTCGTCTCTTCCAGTAATACACAACAATCAATATGGCATGTAATTAAATTTCATTCAATCTGAAAAAGATGAAGAGAGTTTTCATCTTCTTATTACGCAGATGCTTTGCACGTTGTCCTACCCATGGCTTTCTTATTAGACCTCGTTGGCCTATTAGGGGTGGCAGGCATTCGAAGAATAACTTTTTGAAAATTCTGGCAGATTATCATTCTTGCACATCATAATAATTTGATTGTGTTCTCTTTGAGAAGATTAAATACAGCAGTAATTTTAGGCTTGATGAATGAATCCGATTCCTAAGTGACAGCCTTGCTGATGGAAGGAAGAAACCGTGTGGTGCATTCAGTTGAGACCACCAGGAGTGCATTTTAGACCACTCCGCTGGTTCTACTTAGCTGAAGGGAAGAGAGAAAAAAAAGGAGGGCAAAGCATATTTTGGGGATAGAAGGCCCTAGAATAAATTTTAGCACCTCCTCTTAGCAAGAACGGGACCCTGTAAAGAAGCATAGCTTATCATGACCTTGACCTTGGAGTAATTTCCCTCAATCTGGATGACCTCCAAACGTGTGGACTTCAACTCCCAGAATTCCACAACCAGTATTGCCATTGCTGAGAATTGAGGAAGTTGAGGTCCACACATCTGGAGGGGAAGCAGTTTGGAGAAAACTCCTCCGAATCTTACACAGTGTGTAAGGATTCAGATGAAGTCAAGGGTGTTGTTCCAAGGTAGATCCTTCACAGGGTCTCTTCTTCAAATTTAGCAGATGAGTCTCTAACTAGAGGACCATTTCTTCACCATAAAAACAAAACATTGCAAAGTCAGGCAAGGACACATCAAAGTAGGGAACTCACTTTGGAAGAGGCAGGGCTATACCATGCCTTGTTTGCCTTCAAATGCCCTCTATAAGCACCAACTCCTCGCTGAGGTATCATCTCCCCATATAATTATGGGCTGTTTTCACATAACTTTCCCACGACTAACTGAACCATGGTTTAATCGATCCAATTTTGAGGTTTGCACAACATGCCGGGCTATAAATTAACCCCAGATTGGGTTCACACAAGATGCAAGGCTAAAATGTGGTTGGCTAGTTTGTGTTTCAACGTATCCTCTGAACATGCCCTCTACAAGGGGACAGAATAGTACATCTGCCCGGGCTCTCTGGTTCCTCTCCAGGGTCCTGATCTGGCTCTGAAATGTGTAGGTCTGGTAACTTAACGTCTTAAGGGTCTCCTGGATTGACAGTATCTATTACATCTATTAGGCCTCAGCAGCGTAGCCTAAATTCACCTTGATGAAGAGCTTTGTGTGGTAGAAGTGGACACTTTTCCTTGTTGAGACAAAAAGGGATATAATTTGCCCTGACAAAGCACTTTGCATCACTGTTCAATCACATCTAGCCATTCGAACAGAAGAAGCCTAGAAGCTGTTTCTGAAGTTTCTGGTAGCTGATTGGAACTCCTCTTCCACCTACTGGAATTGCTGGGAGAGAACAGAGACCAAGTGAGGCACAACCACAAAGAAAATTGAATCAGTCTCAACTGAGGGAGCTTAACGGGAGTAAGAAGCAAATGTTTGCTAGTTTTCCGCAGCCCTCTCCCAAGAGATGACTGCACCAACTTCCCAGTGGACAGACCCAAAAAAGATCAACATCCATGCATGTAAACATCCATATGTGTTTGTGCTTCCCAAGGTTTTTGCAATCCATTTTGAACAAGTTTATAATAAATACCTGGAATGGCTCTTGGCTGGTTTAGCAATGTAATAAAATGCTTAAAGGCAGCTTTTGGACACCTCGTGAATGCTAGTAGAATAAGGGAGGGAAACCCATTTTTCAGTGTGAATTCTAGTGGGTATTTGTCTCATCTGTGTGTGTTTAATTGCAGATTTCAGTTTAAATGGGATGGGAGAAATTGAGTAACTAACATGCAGAAATGAAATGGTCCAGATGTAGACTAATCTGTATATTTATTATCCATGATAAAGCTTAGCAAATTATTTCCCAGTGCAATTTAGCTCTGGGTGATGGAAATTTTGCAGCGCACACCTGCAGTCAACCTTCTTGCCTCCATTAAACTTGCTTTGTAGTTGTGACAGCTGTATTCCCCATTAACATTGAACTTGTTTCTTAACACACAAAATAGCAGAGATAAGCAATCAGTCTGTTAAATCAGGCAAGATCTGATTCAAATCACTGGTTTGATCCAGGTGTGCCACCAAATTTGATTTCGACTTACTAATCAGTTTGGAAAGGTGATCCAATTTGAATATCCAAATTAATGTATTAAAATTATTTGAATAAGACATCCAAATGGGTTAAAAATGTGTTTTGTCCATGCACAGATGTGTCCAAGTTATCCAAATTTATCCAGAAATGTCTGATTTAATTCAGTCTGATTTTCTGATTTGATTCAAATAGTCAATTTAATCCCTGTGAATTGAATCTCCAAATTGTATCTTTGCCTTTAGAGTGAGGTAATAATTCCTCCTTTATTTGAATTCAGTCATTAAAACACAATTAATACATCCTCCAGTCAAAGGATTGGTGATGGTGAAATTTAATCTGCATTAAATTTCAGTGAACATTTGTATGTATCTCTATCTGTATACACACACACATACACAGACCCAGTGGTGTGAGAGAAACTCCATTGAAAATAGAAATAGTTCATTTCTTCAAAAGGTTGGAGCATTAAAGTTCTGATTCAAGAGGGAAGATGTAACCATGATTGTGGGTTTTGCATTAATGAACCAGCCTGGGCATGTATTTTGTCTTGATACACCCTGTACCTGGCGCAGATGCTTAATATGTTGGCCTGTGTTGCTGGTATTATTTGCTAGTCAACCAGGCAATGGCTGAAACCATGGGTAGCTTTCCCATCCATTTTAGTTCCTTGTTGCCTGCACCTTGGGGCTCTTGGTCAGCCTTGCTTACATGAGCAAGAGGATCAAATTGTGCACTGACTGACTAAAGAGTTGTGGAAACGTGGCTTTGGAAACCGAAAGGCGTGCTTTCCTAAGGGAGGAGACATTGGTTGTTAGGAGCAACGCTTGCTCCAAACACCTTCATTCCAGTGTGCATTCTGGTTCCTTTAGGTGTGTGAGTATCAAACCATGATCTCAGCCTTGAAACCTGTTTTTCCTTGCAGGGGCTACACCTAACATCTAACAGGAGGATAAATTTGGGTTGTCTAGTAGGAGAAATGAGTTGACAACAGCACAGTTTGACATCCCTCTAGAGTACCTGCAAATGCCAAATCTCTTGACTGATTGTGTGTCATGCAGTTCTTCAGGCACTAGCAAAACACTCTCTGGTTGATTTTACTGACTTACAGCTTGTTTCTTTGGGGGCCAAGTCTGGTTGAACTCTGGACAACCAACCTTCCTTCCTTCCTTCCTTCCTTCCTTCCTGATTTTTTTTTAGAAAGAACCACATTTGAATATGGAGCCAAATCTTTCAGTCTCTCTCTCCCCCCCATATAACTTTTTATTGAGAATTTTGATTATAATAGTAAAATCTAATATAAACTAAACTTAAAGAGAGAAAAGAGAATTGAAAGAAGGAATAAAAAGTGCAGGGAAAAAGAAAAAAGAAAAGAATATAATAAAGAGAAAAGAAATATATAATGAAGTGACTTCCAACCTTCATCACAAGTATAAACAAATTTAATAACTCTTCACCCTCTCTAAAGTTACCAACATTTATCTCTTCATCCCATATCCCACTCTTATCTATAAAAAAATCCACAAAACATAATCTTTTCAATCGTGGCGTCCTCAGGAAAGGATAAATAGAGTCCAGGTATAGAACAACATTTTTTGGACCAGTGGCTGCACTGGGAATTTGGAAAGCAACTTGTTGGCTGTCCTGATCTCATGAGAACATATCTCACCAACCATGTCACGGGCAGATTTACCTTTTTCATCCCATTCCTTTGGTCTTGATTTAAGACTCGGGAGATCCCTGCCTCTGCCTCAGGCCAAGATGGATGTTGGAACCTGGGTTGGTATAGATCTTGCTGGTTATCAAAGTTACTTGCTAGAATGAACTGTAATCAGTGGAGATATCAGGGATTACAGTACCTCCAACCCTGACTCTGCTTGGCTGCTGCTGGCAACTCATTGATTTAGACTTCAAAAGATAGCAATTGGCAGTGGATGGTGGTGGTGGCTTGGATGGGTGAGGTTGCGATGCATGTAGGAAAGAAGTGGTGGTTGCATCGTAATGCTGCTTACATCATTCTGATGTCTCTCTCTCCCTTCCTCCATCCTTTGTGAGGCCACCTCATGGCATGAACATCAAGCCATCCTCATTAATAATCATGCACTTGATTAAATATTATAAAACGGCAAACCTTAAGTGTTTGCTTGGGTTGTTTCCCAGTATTGTTTAACCAGCATTCGTGCACTTAACAGGAACTCACGCACATTGTGTTTTTATAGGTTCTATGAATCTGGATGAAACATATGCTGTTTTGCAGGGTTTTACCAAGGCATGCACACGAAAACTCTGCCCAAAAGCATCTGGATGCTGTCATGTATGTGGATTTACTTTATTGACTTTCTCACCATCCACTGGTAAGAATCAACAAAATAGCTACAGTAATTGAAAATATTAAAAGCAGGAGCTGCATTTGGCATGAGAAGGGACGTTGGAAGCATCCCCGCCTGTTACTCAAGGTTGAGTTCTTGTTTGCCAAGATGATTTATTTTGACTAACTCATCCTTATCTCCTAGTTTTTTTGGGAACGAAACCTGGAGCTGTTTTGCCTTTCCTGATTTAATTGGTGGAAAGAAGAGAGAATTCTGTTCCTTTCTGCCTCTGAAAGCCACCTGGCACACTTGGGTCTCATCAAAAAGTACTTGCTAACATTTTGTTCTGAACCAAAGTATATTTATAGAAAAGAGCAGGGCCTGTGTGCGTGTGTTTTTTTTAACCCTCCTTTTTCTGGGAAAAGGTTTCTTCATTCTATAAATACACTTAGATGCAATTTTAATCTGCAACTGATGGTCATATCGGTTGGTGGCTGTGCGCTGTCAAAGAAATAATGAACAGGGGGCTGAATCTATAATTGGAATTATGTCCATAAGAATCCTTCTCAGAAAAGGAAGACGACATGGGAAAGGTGGCTTAAATTCACAGAATATTTTAGAACTTCCTATTTCCACCTATTCGTACTTTCTTGCCCCCATCCTGAATAAATACTATCCAAAGATTTGCATTGGAAGAAGCGTTTGATCTTTTGTGTTGGGGAAGTTTGCTTTGGGGAATTCGAAAATCTCATTATATTTATATAGTTGCAGACACATTCCCAACAGTCCTCCTCCATCTAGTTAGCTATTTTTAAGTTTGGAAATGTGCATAACTAAGTCTGAAAAGAAATTAGTTGAATGAAAAATCTTGCTCGGTGGCTGAGCTGGCTGCCACCACACAGTTACGTTTCAGGTGGTGAGAGTTGACTCACTTATTGCCAACCCCACCAGGTAGACCAGACCAGGAATCAACTCCACAGGAAGGCTAAGACGGCTTCTTTTGAGAGTGGCTACAATAACAGCATCTTCAAAGTCTGATTATGCTGCACCTCCTCCCCTTCTTATACTCAGGTGAATTAGGGAGGTCTCTGAGCCACTTCTACATACTTTCTGCTTGTTTTGGACTTAAATTATTATTTTCTCCTTGTTGTTTTGATAATAGATCTCACCTACAGGTAGCCCTCACTTAACAACTGCCCTGTTTAGCAACCATTCAAAGTTACAGTGGTGCTGAAAAAGTAACTTTATGACCGGTCCTCACCCTTATGACCATCACAGCGTCCCTGTGGTTACATGATTAAGATTCAGGCACTTTGCACCCAACAAGCATTTACCACCATCTCAGTGTCCTGCAGTCACATGATTGTCGTTTGTGCACTTCACAGCTGGCTTCTGACAAGCAGAATCAATGGAGAGGCTGGCAGTGAAATTGCAAGTCATGGTCATGTGATGTCTTGTTTATGATCCATGGTGACTTGCTTAACGGCCATGGTGGAAGTGAGGTCATAAGTCTGTCGCAGTCGTATGATGTCTCACTTCATGGCTGTGTCACTTAGCGCCGGAGTTGCCAGTCCCAACTCTGGTCAGTAAGCAAGGGCTACCTGTATTTCTATCAAGGACATCTTCCTTATTCTCTACGCTTGAACCCCTTCTTTAATTTTCAGACTCTGCCCTCCCCGAAGAGAGAGATGCTGCTTTCTATTCTTTCTCTTAAGGAAGGCTTCGGCCACAACCTCTCAAGGATTATCTGGGTTGAACAGGGCAGGCCACAGCACCTCCTGGCTCACAGTTTACTCACTAAAAAAAAAAGGCCTTTAATTTAAGAAGCTTAGAAAAATGAGGCCAAGATGCTGTAGTGTCTTGACTTCAGAGAGAAGGCTGATGTGAGGAGCTGGAAGTGGGATGAGGCAAGCATTCTTGCCAATGGAAAACTGCCTCCCATCACCAGCTGTAGCCTGAATGCTGCACGAGTCTTTCCAGGGCTCCTCCTTGCATTGCGGTTGAGTCAGAAGGAATCAGCTGAGCTACAAAAAGTAATGTCAAGAGCTCCCAAGTCTTGAGGATACAGGTTTAGCCCAAACAGCATGTGTGGAAGAACTTTTGCTGTCCTCAATGACATCCGTGGGACCTTCAAAATCCTCATTTCAGCCTTAACCTAGATCTCTCTGGACCTATCAAAAGTTTTATCTCACTGCTTTTCTTAAAAAGTTGCCTCGTATCCTTTTCTTTTCGTTCTTTTTCTTTTGAGATGAAATCATACAGACTGACTTCTCTGGATATTAGAAGTCCTCTGATAATTCCTTTTCCTTGACAGCTCAGGGCTCTATGAATCTTTCATTGCCACCCTGGAATATGAGTTATGTGTTGTAATATTCAATCCTTAATTCATATCATCTTCCTCATAGTCATGCAGTTATTTAAAGAAACTGAGTTAAGGACTAACCATGGTGGATGACACTGTCCATCGGAAATAATGCGCGCACACGTACTCATGACACGCTGATAACAGTTCCATTTCTTGATGCAAATGCTTGATGAGATAAAGCCCTTAGGATATGAATGAAGGTGAATACAGGTTACAGGCCCATCTTGCGTTATGGTGTGCAGCCAGAGGTGAATTCCATGCAGAGACTTAATTATGGAACCCTGTGGGTGAAATCAATTATATGACTTGCATCTACAAAAAGGATGCTGGTGGGTTGTCTGCAATCCAAGTTACCCCTCCAGAAAGGGGAGGCCAAAGATTTCAGCATCAGTGAATGCATTAAGACCTGCAGATGCCTGAGGCAGATATTTCATCCCTTCAGACTTCTGAACACCTCCCCAAATAGACCCTACCTTTTAGAGTGCAGTCTGTGACAAGCTGGACAACTTTGGCGTAACCTTCTAATAGATAGAAACTATGCATTTCTGATACAAAGTGTTGGAAAGAACCTGTAAGATTATATAAGCCAACCTTCTGATGATGGAAGGATTCATGGTTTCATCATCCCCGTAAAACAGCCCTCAGCCTTTTCTTAAATGTCAGTGTAGGAGGATACACAGTGTGGTGGTCTCTGCTGTCCTGTTGTAACCCCTTATCATCTGAATCCATGACTTGGAAACTAGTCATTGGAGTCAACAAAATGATTGGCTCCATAATCAATGTGATTTGGTCTCTAGCTTCTCACTGGTTCATCCAACCAGGAAGGTGGTTGATGGGTACCCAAAACCAGTTACTAGTTAGTAATAGGGTTAGATCATTTATTTATTTATATGTCGCTCAATCACAGTGACTCTAGGCAGTTCACAATAAAATACACATTAGCATAAACCCTATTCTTCCCCCCATAAAACCAACATCTTATAACTAAATGCCAGAATTACAATATTATCCCAACAGAGAGGCAGCTCATCGCCACCCCTGATACTTGAGCATTTGTCAAAGTGGGAGATCTTTGAGAGCCTTCCAGAACTCCGTTAAAGAAACAGCCAAGCAAATCTAAGGTAATAAATTGTTCTGTAATGGCCGAGCTGACACGAAAGTCAGCTTCTGAGCTCCCATCCCCTTCATCTCTCTAAGCATCCCCTCTTGGCATAAGCCCATAGGATGGGTGGCTACCAGTCAGGAGAGATGGTCCTGAAGATAAACTGGAGCTGAGCTATATTAGGCTTCATAGGCTAGCACCACCATTTTGAAATAGATCTAGGAATCTGTTGGCCATAGATTACATACGTGAGTTTCCAGCAATCCCACATTGCTGAAGGCTGCACCATCTCCTTTGTTATAGGATCAAGGTGGCATCTCTTTCTTCTTTACAAAACATGGAATGCTAATCACTTTTTTTTTAATGATTGGTTTCTTAATTCTTTTTGTTTGTTTGATGTAGGTGGGTTAGAAACTAGGCTAGAAACCAGGAGATGGTGGGTTCTAGTCCTGCCTTAGGCACGAAAGCTGGCTGGGTGAACTTTGGGCCAGTCACTCACTCTCAGCCCATGACGGCTTGGGCGACAAGCCAGTTGGTCAATTTCTGTTGCAACCAATGGATCAACATTTGGTGGTCTGAAAAGCAGACCCTACCCATGCGGGAAAAACGCTAGAAAGAAAAAAAAAGTTTGATATAGGTGGGCTTTAGCTCATTTCAGTTTTAGACTTGACTGAAGCTAGTTTTCTGTTTCTGCTTTTCTGTTGGGTTTTGAATATGTGTCTTGCTGTATTTTGATCATTTTTCTTTTGACTTTGTATTATCTGGGATCTGTCCACCAGTTAGTGGTTGTATCTCATAAAGCCGGTAATACATATAACAAATTTCCCGTATCTCTGAGATAAGATGAGAAGGAGAATGCCAGATGCTCAGCTGTTTCTCAAAAGATCAGCTCATTGTATCCTTTTGCATTGCCTTTGTTCATGCATTGTACTAACCACCATTTGTTGATCATGACTTCTTGAATAGCTCCATCTTTTTGGCTTGCACAACACACTAAGATAAAACTAAAAACATTATGACTTAGCAGTCATTCTGTGCAATAGTCTGAAATTTGCACCCTCGAGCACAGTGTTGCTTGTCTTTGATTTAAATCACCCAAATAATTTCACTTCATTCTTAAACTAAAGAAATATGCAATCACATACCCTGGACATCCATCACCCCATAATTCTCTCCATTTTCTTTTCTGTACAGGAAAAAACAGCCTAAAATGTTGTTGCCTTTTCTTAGATTGTGTGATGGCTTTTAGTGAGTTGGTTGGGTTAATTGCTTGTTTTCGCTAAGCTCCCTTCTGCTGTTTTGTGCATTTGGCTTGCGAAAAGTCCACACTGCCCTTTTCAAAATGGAGTTCAGTTGTTGTTTGCACCATTCTCAGATGCCTGTGGGGCATTATGCTTTTATAAATAAAGATGTATTTTTATTATACTAACTCGTTTTCCAGCTGGCTCAGTGTTGAGAATGAACGGACACATTCTTTCCCAGGGATGCTGAATCAAGAACAGTGATAAAAAAGTAAGGCTAGTTGAGAAGGAATTGCACAACCCAATTGTAAGGTTATCTTCTTGATCTTGAGTAGATTCCAGATTAACCAGCCAAATGTATAGGATGCAAGTATTAGCATTTCTATGTTATCCTGAAAATGTTACTCAGCAAAGTAATCGCAAGGGTGAAATTAATAATAGGGATGTACGAATTGGTCTAAATCTGCTCAATTCCCATTTTGTATGCCTTTAGTCATCACACTGAAGATTGAGTTTTATTTGCAAGAAAATGTTTGTGCCACCTTATTAATATTTCAATCCATATAGAAGTCTGAAAAAGTATGATTTTTCCCCCAAGTAATTGTTTTATTGCATATTTAAAAAATTGATTATGTGCTGTTTTTGAGTCCTAGTGACCAAATACATAGATTTTCTCCATGATAATCTATCCCTAACCTGGTCTTTCAAGTCTCCCAAGGGTGCCCCATCACCACTGTAACTGAGTCCATCCACCCTGCTGCTGGTCGTCCTCTTCTTCTCTTTCCTTCCACCTTTCCTAACGTTAGAGCCTTTTCCAGAGAGCTGGGTCTTTGCATCATGTGTCCGAAGTAGGATAATTTGAGCCTGGTCCTTTGTGCCTCCAAGTGAGAACTCTGGATTGATTTGGTCAATGATCCATCAGTTTATTTTCTTGGCTGTCCACAGTATTCTCAGGAGTCTTCTCCTATTTATTGCATTATAAGTTGTCAGTAATATATTATGAAATACAGATTATTAATTAGATCCTTCTCAGAGAAACTGTAAACCAGATGAAATTCTCCTTATGCAATTTTGCTTCCCAATAATAACATGGGCTTTTCAGCAAGCTGGGCTGATTCATACACAAGCTGAGATTGTGTTCAGATTCTTTCAGGCATCACTACTATCCAGGTTTAACAATAGATAGAAGGTTTGTCTGAGGAGCAATGACAACCAACTCATAAGAAATAGAGGCCTGAGGAGAATGCAGTTTGAATGAGTAATCTCCGACTCCTTTCCAATTCAACAAGTTTTATCCCCTTCTTTTTTCATGCATGCATGATCCCTTCCTAATTCCATATTTCATATCTGTATGTACGTCTGGCCCTATCATTAGGCCAAGGGTACCAGTGTCCTTGGTCTGCAGATGATGGGAGGTGAAAACAAGACACGAGCTTTATGAACTAGACCATCTTTCAGTGCAGTGGAAGATGATGTCTTCTCGCCAGACACATAGTCATGTTTAATTCTCAGTTTAGTTTGCTGTTGTACATGTAACAGGAACAGTTGCCATCTTTGCCTCACAGCAGCAAAACATCTCTCCAAATCCAAATTACTGCAGTGTGCTGTAGTCCAAACAGCCTCCTTCTGTCATTTGTGTCATTGGTATGTGCAAGTCGACTCCAGATGGTTGTGCAGAAGGTGCTTTCCCCCCCTCGTTATGATTTCAGAATACTTTGGGGCACACTGGACTTCATGAAAGTTGGTTTGCTTGCCTGAAACGTCCTTGGAAAAGCTTGGACGGGTGTCTGACGTTAGATCATCATGACCGTTCCTGCTATAAAAAACATTTGAAACATACCGACTCCTTACCTTACTAGTGAATGAATTGATTTGAAAATAATTAAGTAGGCAATTGAGGTGCAACAGCTGCTGCTAGTGATTCCAGAGAGGCCTGTTTTAATATTGTTGTGGTCCTTTTCTTGTGGGTGGCGTGTTCCTTTTTAATAGGCAGTACAGCAAGATCGGGGGAATTGTACCCCCTTACTTTTTTTTAATATCATAATATAAATCTTTCCCACGGGTTTTGCAGAAAGCATTATATGCCCAAGTTGGGCACTGCTACTTTCCCCAAGACAAATCTAGGGGCTTTGTAGTGGCCATTGTCATAGCTGTGTCAGTTAATGATGGAGAACCTGTGCCTTTGCAGATGTGGCCAAATGACAATTCCCAGGAGTCACAGCTTTCCTTGAAATGCTGGGAGTTGTAGTTCTACAACTGAAAGGCCGAAAGGTCTCCATTTCTGGTGTGTAGGCACAGACTTGCTCAAATCAGCCAGAGGAGACCATGGTGGGAAATAATTAAAGAGTGGAAGATATGGTCTCTGAAGAAGAGGTTCTTGCTCCCAGGGATATCCAAGCAACAGCCCTCTGGAGTGAGAGGAATTAGGACTTTCTCAGCCAAAGGTCCAGCTTAGGGCATGCTGGTCTCTTTAGATTGAGAACTTTAATGTAGCCTGGGCTGCAAAGTCCATTGAAGCACCGGCTGATATTGCTGATCTATGAATTTTACCTGTCTGCAAATCCAGTGGCAGACCTGAGGATTTCTAGAGGAGCCTGAATGGCTGATAAACGTACGAAATCCATGCGTTCGCAAAATGCTCCGACATAAGGGTATTCGAGCTGCAGCTGGTATAGATGTGTGTGTGTGTTAACAACTCTTGCAGCATGCTTTGATTGTAAAATGCTCGGCTTTGGGGTTGGTGGTTATTTCCTCATCAACCGACTTGAGGCCAAGGCTGACTTTGCATGCTAATGTAGACATTCAAAGAGTGAAAGGAACTGAGAGGAACAGACCTGCATTTTCTTCTGTAAAGCAGAAAAGATGATGTTGGGGTAAATGGACTAACATTCTGGAGGTGTAGCCTTCACTGATCTAATACCCTCCAGATACCTGGGGACCATTATTCGCAGAATTCCTTGCCAGGATGGCTGATTTCTAGATGTTGTGGTCCCAGCATGCTTGGAGAGCAAGGCTAAGCCGGTGCAATCTAAAACAGCTTTCTCTGTTCCCTTGAATCACTTGTTATCTGGCCCCAACAGCCAGGCATAATGAAACAGTCCCCCCTTCCATCTAATGCCTGAGCCAGCCCTTAGGAGGCAGAATGTGACTTTTAAGTTCAGGCACAGAGAATCCAATTGATCTTTTTTTTTTCTGCAGCCTGCCTGAACATGCCATCTCCTATCACGCAGTCTTCCCTCGCAATAAATTAAATCATAATCTTGAATTAAAAAAAAATAATAATAATAGCCAAATCGACAAGAATGAAGAATAGTAAGAAACATGCCATCCCAACCTGCACACTTGCAGATAAGGCTAGTGAGTGGGTGCAAATGTAAGATAAGAGAATAAAGATGAAGGAAGGGGAAAGGAGCTGGGGGGGTGGGGGGGAGAGAGAGAGAAGAGGAGCTAGGAAAAAAAGAGATGAAAGTCCTTTCTGGAGATTCCTGACAAAACTCTGCAAGAAAACCGAGACTCACAGGCACACAAATGTATTTTCTTTTATCTACACAAGCCTACAAGTGTTAAATGTAGAGACTGTTGGGGAAATCTGGACACAGCGTGACTGCCAGTGAAATGAAAAGACAATATATTGGGGATTAAAAGCAAACAAACACATCTGCAGTTGAAAAACGTATACCCGTTGATTGAGGTGGAACACTGTCATTGTGAATGCTCCATAAAGTAAAAGAAATCGTAGGGCGTGTTGGTGTCTTCGATTTAATTGGAAAGGCTGGGTCTATTGTAGTCCGGCACTTGGCCAGCATTGCCTGGATCCAGAAGCTACAGCAGGGTTGGACTTTGCTACCATTTGGATGGGAGATGACCATGAAACGTGAGTCTTTGGACTAGACTAGCAAGTTAAAAAACAAAACTCAAAAAGATATAATAACATACCACTCAAGTTTTGCTGCTTACATGGACATCCACAAACTCTCCACTAACTGAGTTTCATTTGAAACATGTTGCATGATACGTCCCAAATGTATCCACCAGAGTTTGCAGTGTTCAGATCTGGCACAAGACCTTTGTTGTAGATGTCTCTAAAAATGAGGAGCTATAAATATTTTGTTTTCTGAACCTGTGGGGTTCTAAAGACAGTGCTTATCCCATCTCCTCCAATTGTGCCTCCTTATTGGCAAGGCTCTTCAAATTGTTTCCAATTGCTTCTTATAATCCGATGGCAAGAAGAGTGTTTAGTTTCCTTGAAAGAAAAGGTGAGGGAAGAGGGAAACATGGTTGACACGGTTGCCTAGCAGCACTACAGGTACCATAGCATTAGCATCACTTGCCTCTCTCTCTGATGTTGAGGTCATCATTCATCTCAGGAGTCTCCTGCCTGTATCTTTGCCCTCCCAGATTTTCTGAAAACTACCAGTTATAAATATTCCACTCTTCTGATTCATACCTTGAGGTGGGAGTCTTAAAATGAGGGAGAGAGAGAAAAGGAGTCTTGGTGTGAATTTATTCAACACATATAGAATCTTCTCCACTTCTTCACAACATGGGTTTTGCAGATTGAAGACGATAATTGAGAAATGGGATCATAAACATTCGAAATGGAAGGTCTAACCCCCACCCACCCCATAGGAAGCATTTCTTGATGATGCAAGCATTTAATGGTGGAATAGATGGGAGGGTTTTACCTTTCTGAAAAGTTTAAAAAAAAAAACGTAAGCAAAAGATGGGAAGGCAGTGATCAGAAACGATGTGGCTGCAGGGTTGTTTAGCTTAAACAAAGAGACAAGAACAAAGTGGGAATGTGATTGTGAATAATGTGAACGTTATGAGAGACAGATAGATCAAAGGAATGAATTTCATATAGTCAAACTGAGGTATTGCTACCACTACAATGATCCTGGTAATAGAGCTATGTGACATTTTTCAAGGGCCACTTATAAAGCCATCTAACCGTTGGAGTGAAAATAGGTGAGATTTGAACAGGGAGCTTTACAGATCAGTCGCTCTATGTTAGTTCTCTGGTGTGTCATTTTAATGGAATGTGGGAAAGACCCTGGGGGATGGGGCGAAGAGACGCTACCAAGGAATGGTCAGATAAGAGGCAGCATAGTCCTCAGCTGGATAGTGGGCAGGGCAAAAGAATCAGAAGAGACCCTGCCTAGTTCCTCAGCTGCAAAGGAGATGGCGGGGGTGGGGGGGAGAATGATACTTTCAGACTTGCAAGATTCTATCAATTTGGTTTACAATAAACTAGAAGTAGCTCATCTGGTCATGTTTCCTATCTGGTTTACCCCACGAGGCCACCATCAATCTTGCAAGTCTGAAAGTGCAATTCTACCCCCCATCTCCTTTACAGCCCAAGAAACGAGGGAGGGTCCCTTCTGATTCCCTTGCCCTTCCCACTATCCAGCTGTGGGCTAGGCTGTCTCTTATCTGACCGTTCCCTTGGCAGCGTCTCTTCACCCATTCTCCCAAGGTCTTTCCATTACAGTCATTTAGATTCATCTGTTGCTGCATGATACACCCCAAATGGGCCAGCCACCAGAGTTTGCAATGTTCAGATCTAGCTTCCCATTCCCATTCCATACACCAAAGTTATCTGGATGGGCCATTGAGTCTTTGACACTGGGGATGGAACAATGTCCTCCATTGCGCTTGAAGGCAGTAGACTAGCTTAGGGCCAGAGGACAGTTCACACGCCATCTCCATCATCACCATACTTTCATCTCCCAGCACTGCCTCCCTACCCTCTTAATATGGCCGATCCAGCTAAATTTCTAACCCTCAAAAATCTTCATTTCTAGGTGCCAGTAATGGCAGTGGGGTAGTATTTCACCAAATATATGCATGGGTGTGGTTGCCGCTGCTGTGAAACCTACTTCTAGTACCTTTTGCGTTGATCAGTTGTTGACCTTGATGATCTTCTGTTATTTGTTTATCTTCTTCCAAATTATCTCTTGTAATTAGAATCCATCTCCTCATCTCCAGGGGAAGCAGGCTTCAAATGAGGATTGCTTAAAAGCAATTACATTTTGATATTGGAGATCTGTACACATAAAGGTAGTATCACTTCCAATTAAAAAATCGTAATGAATTTTATGTCCTGAGAGACAGAGGCTAAGCAGTGCTATTGTTTCTACCAGTACCACTGGGATACAAGAGGAATACAACACAAACCTATCTGCATGCTTTTTGTTAAGGTCTCTGGATCCTCCGTGAGACCTGGATTCAACACCAGCCAGGGTTCAAACCGGAAACCTATTATGAATGATAGGATTTAGCTGGGGAACCTGAGAAAGATCTCCAAGTCTATGTGAAGTTTGATGTTGTGAAGTTAGCAATTATTGTTACTTAAGAGTTACAGGCTATAGGAAACCATGTTTCCTTCCTACCATGACAAGAACCTTGATTTATCCAATTAGCAGCTATAAGATATACAAAAGAAAAAGAAAGAGAGAAGGTCTTCATATGAGATTCAACTTAAGAGCCATGTTTTGTATTAATTTTATTTGCTAGATGTACTGTATATCCCACCTTTATTTGAACAACTCAAGTGCATAATACTCCGTCCACCTATTTTCCCCATAACAGAAATTCTGTAAGGTGGATTTTTGGGCTGAGACAGAATGACTGGCCCAGAATCACCCAACTGTCTTCTGTGCCTGAGAGACAGGTCTCCCAATGTTTAGTCCAGCATCTTAACCGCTGTGCCATAAATGACGAACCACAAGTTTAGCCAACCACATTTTTTATCTAAAGCATGAATGTTCAAGGAATGTTCTGAACCAATTGCTAGTCTTATAATTTCCCCTCCCCTGGTTGCTTCAGTCCCTGCCACTTTTTTTTTTCTTGTCACACCTGAAGGCACTCAACACCTTCTCAACTCAAAGTTGATCTTCCAGCTTCTGCCATTTTTATCTTGCGGAAATGACATGAGAGATGTCAGGAGGTGAACTCAACTCCAAAGAGATATTAGCTTTACTGTAATATTGCAAGGTAGTACAGCACGCAGGAGGGTAGTTGGTTGGCTTTGAGGGGTTGAGTTCATACCTCATCACTTCTGGCTTTGAATAAGCCCCATGGGAGAATTTCCTGCTGGATATCTTCTTTTGACATTTAACTGAAGTGCCAGCAGCCAGGAAGTCTGCTTCAGAAAGAGGTGGGCAGGTGAAAGAAAATTTTGATAAAGCACTAAGCATCCCCAGAAAGTTCTCATATCTTTCCACTCATTTTCTTTCTCTTCTTTGGTATGTGTATTCTGTATTTCCTATACTGTAAAGCAGGTTGCAATCTTCACATTTAATTAACTGCTGTTTTTCCTGGTTGCTGTTGAAAACAACATTGGCTTCATCCTTTCACTCTAAATGCGGCATGTTGGGCCATGATGCCTTTTCAGTTGAGGGATGAGAAGATGTTGGAGAGGCCTTCCAAACCATTAATTTCAGGCGACTGTTCTTTGGTACCAGGCCTGTTTTTTCATTAAGCAGAGGGCTAGTGCCAGATTTATGATCCTCAACAGTAGGAGTACATCCCACTGCCTGGCTATAGGAACAAAAATCTACAGTTGTCCTGGGCTTCTGCACTGGCCAAGGACCAAGAAACATGGGAATTGGTGGGGGTTGTTCCTTCCTCCTGTAAAGAATGAAGGGGAAGATCAGGTTGGATCCTTTCATCACCTAGAGAAGGACCCAATGCAAAGAGGTTGCATCTCTCTCCACTTAGATTAGAGGTGGGTGGCCTGTAAACCACGTGCCCCTTCTGACGTGCTGTTAAAAGTTGTCAATCCATTGCTGATTTCTGGTGGTACAATTTTTTTCTCACTTTTTCCCAAGGGAAAGGAAGAAAAGTGATGTCCTAAGGCTCTGCAAATGTTAAAATATTCATTTTTCATTTAAAGAATCCCTCAATATCAGAAAGAAGTCACTTTCATCCATTATGTCTTTCATCCATGATGCTTCGAAAGCAACGAAGAGGAGAGTTTGCCCAACCCTGTGCTAGATAGAATTTAGAATGCTACACACCAGTTGTTCTAGGATAGTGCTTTCCACCTGGATCCACTAGAGGTATAGAATTCATTCCCAGAATTCCCACCACATGGGGAATTCTGGGCGTTGGATTCCCTACAGCTGGAAGGTACCCAGGTTGGGAAAGGCTGCTATAGGAGGAAGATTATAGCATTTGGGTCCAAGTCTGTCTGGACAAGTCATATGAGGGACACTCCACTCCCCACCAGAAAGACTGTTCTGCTCAAATCCATGATTGTAGAAAAGAAGGAGATCTCTCCATGGTACCCAGTTGTAATCTAGGCAAATATGGGTTAAATTCCCACTTGCTGTCATGTCTTTCTCCAAGGAAGACACAAGCTAAGGGAGATCAGGCTGTCCTCATTTGGATCTAAAACTCCACAGCTCAGTCTTTTCGTGCTGGCACGATCTAACTGGCTTCTCAGCTTCATACTTCTTCTGCTGTGTCTCTCATTTCCCTTCCTGGGTGCATTAGTCTTGTTTTGTTTGCAAGACTGAGGTAAGGGCCCGCCTGTCACTGTTAAAACAATTATTTTCTTATAAAAATTAATTGTGGAGAGTTGTTTTGACTATCCTGGCAGATGTAAAGTATGCTGTCAAACAGAAAAGATGGGGAGGGAGAGCAACGTCTATCTCTGGATATGCATATACTGTACATGCATGTACAGGCGCACATGTCTTATGCTGAAAAAGCCTCCTGTGATCTTTTTAACAGTTCCCATTTAGTTTGATGGTGCACAAATTGCTTTTGATTCTTGTTTCCTCCCTTTTCCTTTGGAGAACAAAATTTCTCAGTTTCTCATAGCTGGGTGCAAAGGTCTTCTAATGATTCTAGTCAGAAAGAGGTGGTAGAAGGTTGTTCATGGTATAATCAGCTCTCCCAGGAACTCTCTCTGGGTCTCTTTCATCTTGAGAAACAGGGAGCAGCTGGGGAAGCTAATTTTGTGTTTGTGCAAAGAATTAGATCTTGTATTGGAACTGGAGATGTGTTTTCTACTGGAGAACCACTGAGGTCTGGATTGTACCAGATGGTCTACAGGTATCTAGTGCTATCATGTTCTTCCCTCACCCCCACTCCAAAAAAATCCTTTTGGAAACAGATTTGTAGCTCCTTCTACATCAGTTTCCTCACAAAAAATCATATTCTTCTCCCAAGCTTTCTCAACCAAGGTACTCCTCAGATATGTGGGTTTTAGTTCCCCAGTTTGCTACTTAAAGTACTAACCCTCTGTCAGTTGTTTCTGGACATACTGTACATGATTTTTTTTCTTTTTCTTTTCTGTTTTATTGCTCTTTACTTTTTAAAGTGTAAGCTGCTGTGGGAGTGTGGAGCAGAGGTGTGAAACATGGACTCTCAATCCCAAGGGGAGCGGACAAGAGATAAGAGGATGAGACTGGCCCCTCCCTGAGGAATGCTAAGGATGTTTGTAGTCTGACCCTGGGAATTGCTCTCAGTCTGAGAAGATTCTGTAACGGGAGTGAAGCCAGTAAACCTTGCTGGATTGAATCTGTATTGTCTCCTGGAGTTTCCTGGGCTAAACCTGACAGCTGCCCAGGGTGGTTTGGAGTTGGGCAGTCTCTAAATTTAATAAAACAAATTAATCTTGCATGGCCACGACTGGGAATCTCTATGCATAAAACTGCCAGATGAATAAATTAGTCTTCCTTTCTTAACCTCCATGGGACCTGGATGGAACACCTGGCTATTCTCCTCCTTTTTGCATTGCTGCGTTTCCCCCCAGCTCTTTTCATTCATTTGCTCCAAGGAAATCTCTTCTGTTAGAGCAGGCCTGGTCAAATTCCTTCCCGTGCTATCCCCAAAGAACCTGTGCTAAAGAACTGTCTTTGAGAACTTCAGATCCCCAAATGTAAATTGGAGGTGCTATGCACAGCAAGGAAAGACTCCAGAATTTGAGGTCAGCTTGGCTAAGGGTCTACTATTTTTTTCTTTAGTACGACCCAGCAAGCAGCATGAGGAGCTGCAACCGTTGCTTTTGAGAGTCAAACAAAATCCTTATAATTATGTATGGCGAAGTTGGGCCACCATGCCTTCTTTCCGCTAAGAAAAATAATAACCTGTGTGATGTTCTCCACAGGCTAGATGCTTTTTGTCTCTTCTTAATACATCCACTTTTCTTCTGTGAATAGTCTGACACAGTTAAATGAATGCTTTTGACAAGTCAGTTGTTTGTGCACAGAACTTACAAGAGATTACTAGGCCGTGCCCTCCTGCCTCTGGGGAACTCCTTTTGGGGGAGTTGATCTGAAGCTCTCCAGAAAGCAGTTTGCTCATGGAATAGTAAGATTGACGTGGAGAATCAAACTCTCTTGGGAGAGAGAGATTTGGGACTGCCTCCTACAAATGCTGAAGTCCCCTCTCTGATTCTGAAAAGGAAGCAAGACCCCAGCCAATCTAAGACTGGACGCTTGACCTGCTGCAAGATATGGGGGCAGCTGAGTTGTGAATAAACACCGCTTAGTCCCGAGCAAAGATCTACAGCTGAGTCAGAATTCAACGAAGTTCTTTCTGATGGCTTGTAGCTGACAGAACTTGGTCTTGAAGCAACTGGATCCAGGGGTCTGGAATAAGGTTGCTTTTTCCACCTTGCAGTAGCTCCACTTTCCTTGCGGACTCCATAAGCCTAGGTAAACAGCACAACAACTGCCCCATTCACTTAACCAGCTGTGCCCAAAGAAATAAACCACATTATAGCTTAAGGCAATGGCCTGTTTCATTCTGTATGCCAAGATCATGACAGGGTTTCAGCCAATTTCTTGAAACAATTTGGAATCCACCACTGAAAGTTGGCTATAGCATCTTCAAACTACTAAATCAACCTTGTTTGCCCAGCATACTTCATAACTTCAATGCTTAGCCCATTAGCAATACTAGATGGGAGGTACAGGAGCATTTCATTGACTGAGAAAGGTGGTCCTTGCAGTCAGAATGAACTTGAGACCCTATTGCACGTGTTCTTCAGCTGCCCTTTCTATGCTGATTTATGGGCAGACATACTCTTACATCTTTGTAACAGAAATCCAGTCTCCAATGAGGGAAGGGCAGTTCCCCAAATGGGGTATCACTTGAAGATTTGGGTCACAGTGCCCATCTCATATGACCATTTTCCATGCTGTCTGGGGCTGAAAGGAGTTGTGATGCAAATTATCAAGAGAGGAAAAGTATCCTGGCCATCACATCATGCTGCCTTTCTATGGCTGTACTCAGATTAGATTGTTAACCTAATTATTGACTATTTCTGGGGTCACACTGGACATTGAACCATGAAGTTACCAAACCAGCTGCATAAAACACTTAGAGAGAGAAACAGACATACAAGCATTCAACAAACCAAGCTTAACATGTGATATGAATGCCAACTAGGTCTTGACCTGAATGGATTCAGTATGAGCACAGCCTTTCCCTGTTGAATTAAATACAGGCAACCTAGTTTGCATTCGTTGCAGGTGATGGCTTTACTTTGTAAACAACTTAGCAAAATGGTAGGGGGCTGGAGCGAAACCTGCGCATCCTTCTGGACTCTTCTTAAAGCATTGCTCATGCCCGTTGTTGGGGTGAGGTGCCTAGTGAGAGAATACAGAAATATTTTGTATTTGCACAACCCCATCTTGCTCATTATGAATGCCTGAAGTGAGCACCTGGAATTCATAGGAGAGCAAGCATTTCATCGCTGTTCAGTGGAATAAGACCTGGCTAGTGGCAATTTCCTCAAAATGAGAAGAGCGTTGCAAGAAGCCCAAACACGTGGCATGACTCCGGCTGCATTTTAAAAAGAGGAAGAGTGCCAATTTATTTCCAGCCAGACAAGGATGTGATTTTGTTTTAAGAGAGAAGTTTCTCCTGGGATGGTAGGACAAAGAAGGAAGTGGTGGGGGTGATGCTGGGGAGTGGAAATACCTAAATATTTGTAGATGTCATAGACGTGAATCATGCCCTGAGAGCTCTCTGAGTGTTTTGGACTGCAGCTCACATAATTCCTTACCATGGGCCATGCAGAAGGGAGGGTTTAAGGTTTATTTCATTTGTTTGTTGGATTCCTAGCCTTCCTCCAGAGTAAAAGTATGCATAGCATTCTTTCTTCCCAAATTTTCCCCACAACAGCAACCTTGCAAGTAGGTTAGGCTGAAAAGGAGCAACTGGCCGCGAGTCACCCAGGGTTCTTCCATGGTTGAGGAGGGACTTGAACCTGGGTCTCCCCACTTCTAGTCCAACACCTTCCCCACTACACCACACTGGCTCTTGGGCTGAGAGAGAGGGATTAGCCCCAAATTCCCCAAGAAGTGTCTGTGGCTGAGGGTGGACTAGAACCTGGGTTCTCACCTCCCAGTCCAACACCTTATTGTACTGCTCTTCCTGTCCAGAACATCTGGAAGGACTCCAGTTGGTCTGTGCCTTCAACTCACTCCCATGATTTCCTAAATTAAATGCATCTATATTTCCTTCTTTTCTTTCCAGGTCTAGCCAAGCCAATGGGATTAGTTGAAGGCCCTGGAGGTTTGGGCCAAGGAGGAATGGCTGCCACACTGAGAGATGATAGCCATGAATCTGAAACTAAATATGAAGAATATGGTTACAATGCCCAGCTAAGCGATCGGATTTCATTGGACAGATCTATTCCAGACTATAGACCCAAAAAGTAAGTAAACTCTCTACGTTGCCACCATTTATGAAAATTGTTCTGTTTCCTGTAATGATCCTAAGGATTGATGGAAAATTAGGTTAGGAATGATCCTAGAGGTTGTGGAAAATTAAATTAATGATATACTGGAAAGTTCTAATTTGTAGCATATGTATGACATTGATAAAACTTGTTTTTCTCATTTGTTTCATACTGTTTTATCCCTTTCTTTTGTTCTTTTTAATTCCTGTTCATATATGTTCTCTCTTGCTTTATTTGTTGCATATTTTCTCTAAAATACCTTGTTAAAAATATATTTTTTAAAAAAAGGTTGTGAGAAAGTAATGGGAGGTCTATATCCAAATAACCAAGTAACACCAAAGTTGAATACAATGGAAACCAGTGTTATATATCTAACTAATGTAGGTTGAATTCAAACAAGCAGTTAACTAGTAGTAGCTTACATTATCCTACATGGAAATCGCATTATCTGTAACAGCCAAGAGTTGAGATGGTTTTACTCGCCACTAATACCAATCAATGGGAAATAGTTGTAGGAGAGGAACTTTCCTGTAATATCTTACCAGTAGGACTTCCATTGACACCTCATTGGCCACAGCAAGAAATAAGATGCCATTTTGGGTAGACCTTTGGACTGCCCATCAAACAGCCTATTTATTTATTTGTTTGTTTGTTTGTTTGTTTGTTTACTTAGGCATAATTCTTATTATCTGCTTTCCATGATCATTACTATATTTCCAAAGTGGGTGGTGATGGCAATAAAATGAGGGGAACTTGAAAATTACATTTTAAGACCACAACATTACAGCTTAGTTGAAAGTTGAAGAGCCCTGAGACACAAGCAGAAAGAAATTAGGCAAATCTGGATGAACAAGCTTCTGCTTACAAGGCCTGAAGGTTTACAACCGTAACTAAACTAAGCCATCCTCGTTCAGTCTTCTCTTTTTCCTTTTCCTTCTCCTTCTTCTGCTCCTCCTCACATCATTATTATTATTATTATTATTATTATTATTATTATTATTATACATTTAATTTATGTCCTGTGCTTGTAATGGTATGTGGGAACGACCTTGGGAGACGGGAGAGAGGGCAGCAGTTGGATAAGGGTCAGCTCAGCCCACAGAAGGAATGGGGAAAGGCAAACATTGAAGAGACCCTCCCTTGGGCTATAAAGGTGATGGGGGAGAAAGGTGCTTTCAGAGTTGTAAGACTGATGTCAGCCTTATGAAGTAGTCCAGACAGGAAGCATACCAAGAAGTACTAGCTCTACTTAATTGTAAGGTTACATTAACAGAAAGTACATCTCTCCCTCCTCACCTTTACAACCCAAGAAATTAGGGAGGGTCCCTTCTGAGATGTTTGCCATGCTCCCATTCCTTCTGTGGGCTCAACTGCCGCTTATCCAACTGTTCCACTGATTATGGCTCTTCCTCCTGTCTCCCAACATCATTCCCACAGACCATTACAGTACTACTCAAGGCAAAACAGTGAAGGTTGTGTTTAAGTCAAGGTTAGCCTATAATTCTTGGCAGTTACACATAGCTGGTTAAATATTTGGATATGAGACCACAGAAAACACCAGGGATGTACGTCCTAAAAAATATCAACATTCTGGATGAAGATGATAACAAATCACATTTGTATGGCTTTACCTTTATTGTTTTTAAACAATGCTCTGTATTGTTTTATTTCTGTGACTTTATTCCTTTCCATCCTTAAAGGTGTGCTAGGTCTAAGCATTGGTATTTTGGGGTATCTCACCAAGACAGAGACCAAACTTCGCTCAGACATAGACTTAGCAGTTGCACTTGGTCAGTTTTAACCTTGGCATTGCAAGTTTCCCATACAGCTCTTCCTAATACACAGAGCTTTAATGCAACTCTCTTCTTTTTGCATATTTCTTTCCCCGACATCTTCCTTTTTTACATTAATTTGGCTCATGCTGGCTTTTTGAAACATAAATCCCATGATGTAAGACCCTCTTTAAAAGAGAGTGGGTCTTAGTTTTCAAAAACATAGACACCTCTGATACTTACTTTGGTGGGCCCACCTTTCCAAAATTAGTAGGTCTCACTTTGGCAGGCACCACAAATGTTTATCCTCACTTGCAGTGAGGTGCAGAAGACGTTATTATAAAGTGAGACATGAAAGCTTTCCTTTTCTCTTCTTCTCATTGTGCAGATGAGATTCCCCCTCTAGAGGAACTGAAAGCTGCAACGTGTCATACTTGCACTGGTTTATTCAGATTTGTTGTTGCAGGTTGTTTGCAGGTTTGGGAGGATATTTCCAGGGAAACTGACAACGTACAGGTGAAACTCGAAAAATTAGAATATCGTGCAAATGTTCATTTATGTCAGTATGGCAACTCAAAAGGTGAAACCAATATATGAGATAGACGCATTACATGCAAAGCGAGATACGTCAAGCCTTACTTTGGTATAATTGTGATGATTATGGCGTACAACTTATGAAAACCCCAAATTCACAATCTCAGAAAATTAGAATATTACACGACATCAATAACACAAGGATTGGAAATAGAACAATATCGGACCTCTGCAAAGTATAAGCATGCATATGTACTCAGTACTTGGTTTGGGCCCCTTTTGCAGCAATGACTGCCGCAATGCGGCGTGGCATGGATGCTATCAGCCTGTGGCACTGCTGAGGTGTTATGGAAGACCAGGATGCTTCAATAGCGGCCTTCAGCTCCGCTGCATTGTTCGGTCGAAAGATGTCCCTCATCTTTCTCTTGGCAATGCCCCATAGATTCTCTATGGGGTTCAGGTCAGGTGAGTTTGCCGGCCAATCAAGCACAGTAATCCCATGGTCATTGAACCAGGTTCTGGTACTTTTGGCAGTGTGGGCAGGTGCCAAGTCCTGCTGGAAAATGAAGTCAGCATCCCCATAAAGCTCGTCTGCAGAAGGAAGCATGAAGTGGTCCAAAATCTCCTGGTAGACGGCTGCGTTGACCCTGGACTTAATGAAGCACAGTGGACCAACACCAGCAGATGACATGGCTCCCCAAATCAACACAGACTGTGGAAACTTCACACTGGACTTCAAGCATCGTGCATTGTGTGCCTCTCCATTCTTCCTCCGGACTCTGGGTCCTTGGTTCCCAAATGAGATGCAAAAGTTGCTCTCATCAGAAAAGAGGACTTTGGACCACTGGGCAACAGACCAGTTCTTTTTTTCTGTAGCCCAGGTAAGACGCTTCTGACGTTGTTTGTTGTTCAGGAGCGGCTTGACCAGAGGAATACGACATTTGAAGCCCATGTCCAGGATCCGTCTGTGTGTGGTGGCTCTTGATGCACTAACTCCAGCCTCAGTCCACTCCTTGTGAAAGTCCCCAACACTTTTGAATGGCCTTTTCCTGACAATCCTCTCCAGGCTGCGGTCATCCCTGCTGCTTGTGCACCTTTTTCTACCACACTTTTCCCTTCCACATAACCTTCTATTGATGTGCTTTGATACAGCACTTTGGGAACATCCAAGTTCTTTTGCAATTACCTTTTGGGGCTTTCCCTCCTTATGGAGGGTGTCAGTGATGGTTTTCTGCACAACTGTCAGGTCAGCAGTCTTTCCCATGCTTGTGATTCCTACTGAACCAGCCTGAGAGACCATTGAAAGGCTCAGGAACCCTTTGCAGCTGTTATGGATTCATTAGCTGATTAGAGGGGGACACTTTGAGCCTAGAATATTGAACCTTTTCACACTATTCTAATTTTCTGAGATTGTGAATTTGGGGTTTTCATAAGCTGTACGCCATAATCATCACAATTATACCAAAGTAAGGCTTGACATATCTCGCTTTGTATGTAATGCGTCTATCTCATATATTGGTTTTACCTTTTGAGTTGCCATACTGACATAAATGAACATTTGCATGATATTCTAATTTTTCGAGTTTCACCTGTATATCAAGGAAATCCTATTTATTTCTGTGCCTCCAGTTACTCAGATATTATTGACTTGACGCTTGGCGAAGGTTTGTACCAACACCCGCCATCTTGTTTGTTTGTCTGTTAGCATAGATTTTAACACTGCTCCAATCTCGTGACTTTGGGAGGTATTCTATAACCTTCACAAGCCATCTAGACATCCCCTCAGTAAAAAGCAGTTAAAAATAAATGAGAGGATGGTCAGCTTCTTTCGCCACTAGACCCCAGAAGCACCAACAGATTTTAAGGTTTTAAAAAGCTTCCTCAAAGCCAGAAGTGACCAATCTTTAATATCATTTGAAGCTTTTCCAAGAATATTCCAAGAATTCTCCGATCTTGTCCATCACCTTATGTGTTGTCTTCTCTCTTTTCTATGTCTCTCAACCTTGTCAACCACTCATTAGCTTGCGTCGTAAAGCATGTGAGTTGCTGTTGGCTGATCATCCCCATAAGGCATTTATTTGGTCCATGAGTGATTATTTGGTTCTATTTGTGGTCCGTGGCACTTTCATTATCCACCTTTTCCAAACTTTTCTTGTATCCCTGGGACATGTGGGGGCTAGAAGCTGGAAGGAACTAGTGACTCATACTTAATTGTACTTGGGAGTAACTGTCGTTAGAAAAGAACTTCATGGTTATTTTTTTCAGTCTACTTGATATTTTATTACAGAAGCACAACAAGAAAAACTCTTAAGGCTTTCTCCCAATTTGGTTGTATCATAGTCCCATTTATAAACCAACATGCACCGTTTTATATCCTTTGTGTTCCTCTGCTTTGACTACCAGTACAACCCTATCTTGTATGGTGTAATTACTGTTTTGTTTTCATTAAGGGGGTTTCAAAATATGGTGTACCTGTGTCATTCTGATATTTTCCAAAAGCAGTGCCCTCCTTCCGCTGTCATCAGGATATGACAATCAGATAATGTCTTAATACAACATAAGGAACGTGACAAAGCTAAGCCATGCTCTGTAGACAGGAGTGGAAGGAATACTTAATTAACTTCTAATAATCTCTGTTCCAAAATTCACACTAGAGATTTCCAGGCACAATTGAAAGTTTAAATAAAGTGCTTTATTAAGTGGGGAGAAAAGGTAAGTTGGGCACAGCAGAGTTTCTTGGAGAGATCCGAGGCAATTTTTGGATAGCTAGGATGAAAACAGGAGCCACTGTGGTGTAGTGGTTAAAGATACTGAAGTAGAAACCAGGAAACGGTGAATTCTGGTTCTGCCTTAGGCGCAAAACCAGCTGGGTGACTTTAGGCCAGTTACTGTCTCTCAGCCGTAGGAAGAAGGAAGTGGTAAACCATTTCTAAAAATGTTGCCATGAAAACTGCATGGACTTGGCCACGTAGTCACCAGGGGTCAAGATGGCACACACACAACAATAAGATGAGAACAGCCAAGGCTTGTCCAGGGGTGTGGGGAGGGGGGGGACAAGGGAGTCAGACTAACATCAGCAATGCAGTATGGTGATGCAAGCATGTAACTTTCCTACAACCATCATGTTGTTGTACCCATGGCCAAAACAAGTGATGCTTTCAACATGACACTGCTTCTGGCATTCCGATGCTATTCTCTTGCAATGTGGATCCACCCAAATGTGATGTCTTCATTAAATCATAGTTGCTTGTGTTCTGTGAATCAGGTCACAACTCTTGGAAAAGGTTTTGCAACCAGAGAGTATTTGGTTGTAGTATCTGGTATTTTCCCAACACTTTTCCAGGGACATCTGGATCATCTACACCTTTAAGAGATGCTTATCCACTATTGTAACTGACTTATTTGATCAGCTGCTGCTGCTTCAGCTGGTTGACCTGAGTGGTTTGCTAAATGTCCTGATTAAGAATCTCCTTTTCACCTGATAGTTAGCTTTCAACATACAAAGGAAGATGGAAAACCTCAGCAACTGGGACTTCAGTGAGGTATGATTAATGCAGAAGTCGTGCATCAGCTCTGAGCTGATTTTTGATACCATTCCAAGTTTTCCTCTACATTCTTGCCACCCTTGCTTGGCCCATTAGATACAAAATTGATTTCTCTTTGTTTGGCCCTAGCTAGGCTTTCTAATTAAACACCGAGTTTAATTATATCACAAAAGGGTGCAACGTAGATCTTAATTACTACCAGCAGCCCTTGGGGAATAACAGAAAGACAATAGGCAAACTGAAATTCAACCAAATGGTAAAAAACAAACAACGATACACTTTATTCAAAATCCGAACGCTAGATTGAAAATGTGCTCCGTCCCTTGTTTGAGGCATCTATGTGGTCATCCGAGCAATGGTGGAATCCAGTGGATCTAATGAGGTTTAATTTTCAACCAGGCTGGGGAAACTGAAGGGCAACTCAATTCTTTGAAAACATTCTCCTTGCCTTTTCTTCATTCTCAAAAGTCCCAGGACGACGAGCAAAGGCTCGATTGACTTCAGAGAGCTTTGCATTGATCGGGGGTCTGCCATTGGTTCTGCCCATCTTTGCCCCGAAGTCCTTTTCTTTTAGAAGGCCCCAGGAGGGACGGCAAGGAACATTTCTTTCTGTTTCAGCCCTGTCCCCTTCCCTTTTGAAGATGGAAGCCATCTGAATAAAGGGAAAAGAAAACAAGGCTTGAAAACCCAGCAGCAATGAAGGAAGGAAGCAAATGTCGGTGGAAATGAGTAGAAACATCTCCACTCAGCTAAAATCAGTGACATTTTCCCAGGGCTGCAACTGGTGAGCAGGGTGGCAAATCAGGGTGAAAAGGAAAAAAAGGGCTCAGCTCTTGTAGAACTGCTGTCCTGTTACAGAACGCAAATGTCCATGCCGTGACAAACCACCCCAGCATTTTCCCAGATTATTCCTACTTCTGCCACAGACAGGCTGGCCACTAGCCAGGAAGATAATGCCCAGTTTGACCGTGTCCTCATTCAGATGAAATCTAAGGCAAAGAGTAACAGCCTTCCCCATCTGGTGACTTGTCTCCTTGGTTTGGAGGTTTCTTCCTCTTTGTCCTTTGAGGACGTGATGCACTGTTGCAACCCCTTGGCACGAGACAGACATGACGTTGTTTAGGGGTGTTGGTTGGATGGAACATGCTTACTAGCTGATAGGAATTAAGTTGGAAATCTACGCCTGGGTGCTAGTTAGGGCAGGTTGAATGCTTGGGTGTTTCCATTTCTCCTTCCCTGTCAGCCCTCCCAGGTAGACCAGACAGGAAACACAGCCAGATGAGCTAATTCTACTTTATTGTAAGGCTACATTAACAGAATCTTGCAAGTCTGAAAGAACAAATCTCCCACTGTCACTTTTAACAGCCTGATACGTTAGGGTGGATCCTTTTTAAGTTTCTTTCTTTGCCCGATATTCACCTGCGGGCTCCTCCCCACTTTTATCTGATTGTTCCCTAGGCAGCATCTCTTCCCCTCATCCCTCAAGGTCATTCCCACATTCCCACCCCTTCCCTTCCCTTCCCTTCCCTTCCCTTCCCTTCCCTTCCCTTCCCTTCCCTATCTCCATCTCCATCTCCATCTCCATGAAAAAAATTTTTTTCTTCTCCTTCCCTTTCCCTTCTTCATTTTTATAGGAAAAAAATCCTCCTCCTCCTCCATCAGCTACAGTATGGTCCAGTTATTATGCCGGTTGAGATATTCCTCCCACAGGGACCCTGCAGCCAGTATTCACATGCATTTCCATATAATGTGCAAGATTGTGAGGGGTGCTCTTGCAGTTTGCTAGGTTATCCATTTTCTGTGTGTCAAGTTAGCCACACTCAATTCATTTTTCTGCATACTCTAATATACGCATCGTGTACAGTGCATACAAAAGGCTTTGATATCTGTACACAATCTCCAGAATGCAAAAAAAGCAGGTCCTCAATATCAGTGGCTATTATACTCGTGTCTTCCTTGTGAAATTCACAGGTGCGTTCAAGTAGTGACTCTCTGACAAAATACTGGACCGGATGGCTTGATCTTCCATAGTTCACACTGCATTCTTAATTCTCTATATTGACAGAGCTTCAATTCATTCCTGTTATAAAATAATTGGAGCTGTGCCATTACAGTACATAACATTTCCATTTGTCCTAGTGAGAAGGCAGACTCAGACTCCTGGTGACTTTATGCACATGAACATAGAGTTTGCGGATGTATTCCACCTTCACAGTCTAGTCTACAGACTGGTATTCTCTGGCAGTCTCCCATCAAAAGACTAACCAAGCCTGATGCTGCTTAACTTCCAAGCCCAGAGAAAGTCAACCATGAGCCGCCATCACCGAACCAATGAAAAGATTTTTAAAGAGAATACATGTTTGTTTTGATGTAACAGGTGACCTGGGAAATTCACACATTCAAAGCTATTTTGAACATTCGACTGTAATTTGCAAATTTTTAAGGATCTACAGTTTCATCAGCACTGAGTTTATGATTTTAATTGGACCTGAAAGTATCATTATAAAAGCACGAAAAATATGAAAATAAACAACCAAAAAGGTAGAAATGTACTGCATGTAAAATGTAAAAACACTTGCTAAACAGCACTGAATTTCCTCTGGAATGGACTTGTGGTCAAAACTAGTTCTGCTAATGGCTGAGTTGCAATTTGCAAGTAAAATCTATCTGTTGGGGTGGAAAATAATAAGGAACTTAGAACATCTACAGAAGTCAGGTAGTATAGAATTCCCAGGATAATCCCATCCAGACTGCAGATTGGGAAATCTCTTATAGGTAGTCCTCAACGTACGACCACAATCAGGACCGGAATTTCTGTCACTAAGCGATGCAGTTGTAAAGTGAGACACCACGTGACTGCATCACTTAGTGACCGCAATCCTGGCAGTCCCAGTTGCTGCTGTTAGCCAAGAATTGTGGGTCGTTAGGCAAGTACCCACCCCAATCCAAGCCATTCTGGGTTTGGTCCCTCCCAGCCCCAAGCCTCAGTAAGGTAAGGGACTGCCTCCAACTCCCCCCACCCACCTTGCTCCCCCCCATCTCTGCCCTTCTGGTTGCCCTGCACCCTGCCTTGTGGGAGGGCAAGAAGCCCCAGAACTGCCTGGCTCTGGGGCTGCTTGCCACACCCTGGGAAGCCACAACTGCCCCAGCTCAGTCCCAGTTGCACTCACCACCTGCACTCCGAGACCCCTGCCACCCTGCACTCAGCCACCTCAGCTGACCTTCACTGTCTTCTTGCTCCAAAAAGCCCCTTTGTGAAAAGCTCCTGAGTGGGGCTGGGCTGGACAAAGCCCCACCCAGCCTAGCCCAGGAGCATGGCACAAAGGGGCGGTTTTGGCCTGCTGCTGCTCGGGGGCTGCTTTTGGCTTTTTAAATATTTTTTTGGGCTGGGTTCAAATACCTTGGACAGCCCCCCGGCTGTCCCCATTCCAGGACTCTGGACAATTTTAGGGCTGCAAGTTGTTTCAGCAATGGTCAAAATCCATTTCTAAGCATTGTGATTGAGCTTAGTAGGGTTTAAAAGTTTCCATTAAAAGGGCTCCCTTCAAAATTAGAACTTTTCTAACATTGTGGAGCTTTCTGTAGGCCAGCTGGCATGACTTGGAAGGGTAGTTTGATGGCCAAAACTTCCTGTAATAGTTGGGCTTCTGTTTTAAAACTTGGAGATTAGGAGGGGAGTTTCCTAAAAACCCAATACTGTCAGTCGTCCTGTCTGTCTCTTCCTCTCTAGTACTGTAATTCTCTCGAGTAATGAGAAGGAGACATGCTTTGAGATCTGTTTGGCATATAAACCCAAGTCATGTCCAGGTTAAGTCCCCCTTTGTTCTCGCTGAAACCTATGGTTCAGTATTCTGTGTCAGCCAGGCTACTGTGACTTCTCTAACAAACCATGAAAGCAATCTCTGGCCTAGTGTGAAATGTAAATCCAACCGTGATTGGACTATGGGATTCAGTTTCATAAGACATAGTGATGTCCACCAGCTTCCATTATTTTAAAGAGGGACTACACCAGTTCGTGGAGGTAAATAAAACTTTCAGTTAGAGGTGGTCCGTGCTCCAGAGCTGAAGCTGAAAAATATGCTTGAGGGTGGGCTTCTGCCTCCACCCTCCCCCTGTCAGGGCCTCCCTTAAGAAGCATGGGCTTTTCTCTTTAGTTCTTGGGTTCACATGGTAGTTGCATGACCCCAGAAAAATAGGTCTTTGAGATGAAGAGCCATCAACGTGCACCTACACCCACTCTGAAGCACCTTGTTGCCCCCCATCAGTCCTCCTTAACTCAAATGCATGTTTTTGTTGATGACACGGTTACTGTGTGAGCCCAGGAAAAGGCATAGCTTTTTAAAGGAGATGCCAGTGAGAGCAACCCCTGCCAGGTCTAAAGCAAAATTTCAGTTTGGATCCAAAGTGCTGCGCTACTAGCCATAACAGCTGCATGATACCTCCTAGATAGAGAGATGCCTCTAAGTATCATTTACAGTGGGAAATAACAGTGAAAGAGCACCACAGCTCCTCTGGACATCTTTCAGGCATCTTGAAGGCATCTTTTTGGCCCCGGTTGGAAAAGGATGCAGGACTATCTTATCTTACCTTATCTCGGCTCATTCGCTTCTCCAACTGAAAGCTTCTCCGATCCCTTTATCTCATCCAGCAAGATCCTTTTTATGTTTTGATGGGAGAAAGAGAGAGAAATAATAATTCTGAGCCATCAGCTGCTGCTTTGTTATCACAAGCACAATGGCATTTTATAGTTCAGCGCATCCTGGTCCCCTAAGAACATTTCCAACCGTTGCCTCCTATCAGTGCCAGAAGGAGAAAAGACACACCTGTACTTTTCTGAGTTGTTGTGTTATGTTCCAACTATGCCACATCAAAGGATGAGTGGAGTAATAGGATGTGGCTGGCAGGGTATCCTATTTCCATTCTTCCTCTAAGGTAGATAAGCACATCTCTGTCGCTAGAAAGTAATCAATGGCCAACCTCTTTTGTAATACTGCCATGAAAATTTCATAGATGCATTGATTTAGGAGTCAAATTCAATGTGATGGTATCTCTGCTTTTTTATATCCCTGTTAGGTGAAATTCTTTAGTCTGTTCTCTCCTTCATTTTTGGATGGGGCTTTACTTACAAGTCATTAGGGTTTTCAAATGAATTCCTAGGTAGCCTTAACTTGTAGCATGCGTGCATATATCAACAGCAACATCGATATCAATATCAGAGAGGGTTAAAGGTAACATCCCTGGTGGATAATATTCCATCTACTCTAGCATTCTTTTCATGAGTTTCAGTCAGATCCAGATAACTATGTCTGTAGCCATGAGTCTTTAATTCAGATTTATACAAAGCAAGAAAGGAAAGGCTCGATTGCATCACATTCTCGTCACATGAATACAAGATATTCACAGTGTTCAGGGAAACAGTACCCTTTTACAATCTATTTCCTTGGCCTTCCGATAATTATCTTGTATCTTTACATCTGCTACAGCCCAAGAAGCTATATGTTAAACAGTCTGGGCAACGTGACCTCATTGGAATCAAGCTGATAGAAACTCAATACCTTGTGAAGGAGATTGTTGTCGCGTAGATGAATATAAGGGATAATGAAGCAAATAATGAGGGCATATTTTCAAATTGAGACTGGCCACATATATAGAATTGTTCCACCAGAAAGATTTCTGGGTATCTCGCATTGATTGGTACAGTTGGTGTGGCTTGAAACCTTTGTGGCTATGAAAGCCGGTTGTGCTTAATAAAACAAGATGATAAGGTAATAGATACCTAGTAAATATGTATGTTCAAAAATATGGGGTCCCCACAGAGATGTGGTGCTTCTATATCCTCACTCCCTTCATCTCATCTCATCTACGGTAGGCTTCCTCTCTTGGAAAAACCATACAAGGTAGGTCACATCTGGCCAAGCAGATGGGTCATCTTTATAACCACTTAGTGTTAAATTGAATAGAAATCTTAATTTTGTGCTCCAAAGTTGAAATAATGAATAGGATAATGAAAATAACCCCGTTCCACCAACATGAGTCAATTAAGTCAAGCTTCTAAAATGACTTAGCAGCACCAGAATATCTGGATCATTTTGGATTGTTCTTGGCTGCAGAAATCTTCCTAGTTATTTGAATTTCTATCAGATCTATGTGTACTGCAATCCAAGAGTTTGCAGAACTTTCAGAAAATCTGGGTGATGTTCATTGTTCTTTCAATGCCCTATGTGTAGGACAACCCTAGTTCCAATAGAAGCGAATATGTGTAGCTCAGGGTTGAACTGTGGAGTCCTTGGGGTTCTCTGAGCTTGGTTGTTTTCAAACGTTGCATAGCACTGAAGATGTTACCTAGCCAGGTAATGAAATGTTTGCAAGAAAACAACCAAGCTCAGAGAACCCCAAGGACTCCACAACCCTAGTTGTCAAAGAATGATTGAGAAAAAGTCATGGGGATGTAATGTGAAATGCAAATGTTATTTTAAGTGCCTGCTATAATTATCAACTGGAAAATGGCTCTTTTATAATCACACCTGCGTGCGTGAAGGCACTCACTACTGTACCCTGTAACACCTATGACATTTTAATTTCTGCCAAGATAACAATAGACCTGGAAATGAACTTATAAACTCTGTCCCATGAATTAGTTAAAGTAATGCTTTTTGTGTGCATGTCAGTCTTGAGTCCTGGTGACTGCTTGGATAACCCCTGTGGTTTTCTTGGCAACGTTTTTGAAAGTGGTTTGCCCTTGCCTCCTCCTTCCTAGGGTTGAGAGAGAAGGATTGGCCCAAAGGCACCCAGCTGGCTTTCATGCCTCAAGCAGGCCTAGAGATCATGGTCTCCCGGTTTCTAGCCTGATACCTTAATTCCTAGCTCTCTAAATAACGCTTAGCTATTTTAAAAAATGGATTAAAAAGGACCCACTGTAGAGGTTGATAAGGACCCTGTTATCAAGAGGGAGGCTTGATTTAATCAGCTTTTGAGTAGGTTTCAGAATTGGCCTTGATATTGACAAGCTCAGTTTGTGGTTGGCCTGATGCTCACAAGCTTGACTTGGAAGTGACTGCAGTGTTTGTAACCTTGATTCGGAACCTGTGTGAGCATTTATAGATTCACTCTGGAACTGGTCCACTGCTTATAAGATTAGTGCATAAGGGGTCTGGATGTTTACCAACTCAATTCAGAGCCAGGCAAGATGATAAAAACCTACTTTGGAGTCAGTCCATAATTCTAACTCTCAATTTAGAATTGGCCTGTGTATTTAAAAACTTGATTCTGAATTGGGTGCATGTGCCTTCTAGTCAGTGTTGATTCCTGGTGACTGCCTGGACAAGTCCCTGCAGTTGTCTTGGCAAGGTTCTTTGGAAGTGGTTGGCCATTGCCTCCTTCCAAGGGCTGAGAGAGAGAGAGACTGGCCCAAAGTCACTCAGGTGGCTTCATGGCTAAGATGGGACTAGAACTCCTGGTCTTCCGATCTCTAGCCTGCTGCCTTAACCACTACACCAAACTGGCTCTGAATTACACTACTACTGCTGGCAGCCCTGGTTCAGAATTGGCCTATTACTTACAGGCTTCATTGAAGTCCACCATCGATAAGCTGTCTCTCTGCCCTTTTAATGCTCGTAGCTTTCTTCTCTGCCCTCTGTTTTGGTCTACTCCTTCTCCCCCAGTAGGGTTCTTTACAAGAAAACAAAGATCAATTTAGCAAGGAATGCAAGTCAGCCAACAACATCTCAGCCCTGGGGAAGGAGCAGCCAGGAGGAAGAGACCCCAAATGACTGCTCTTTGATTCTGTTTGGTATAAGAGGGAGCGGAAGGAAAATCTGGTGTCCTGTCAAATTTCACTTATTGTACCCTACAACAAAAAAGTAGCATTCCTGTTGTCCTTACAATGTCTGTTTCCTAACCTGGCCTACTTCAAAGGGCTGGCACATTCTTACTTGCAACTAGTTCTGTAGGATGCACATTCAGAACAACGTACTTTCCTACACATGAGTTTATCATAGCCTGAACTCAATTTCTGATGACTTCATGGATTCATCTATTTAGGTGTCTTGTCAGTAATATGGAAGGGTTTGCCACTACCTCTATTTCAGGAGGTTCTTTTTATTTTGCAGTCTATCCTACAGGTCTCCCATCCAAGTACTAACCAGGACTGATCCTGCTTAGCGTCTGAGCTTAGAAATGGTCCGCTAGATGTTGCTACTTCCAGAGACTAGAAACCCTTACTTAGAAGCAATTCTTATTGAATTCAGTGGGCCTTTTTTCCACTGAAAGCATGCATAGATTTACAGCCACAGAGCTTAGCTGGCCATCATCATTTCTGAAAAAAGATGACACGTTTATTTAGAGAAATAGTGTAGTTTATTGTTTTAAAGATAATTGGTTGTATTTCCCATTGCCTGAAGTGTTTGGCTTTTTGTGAAGAAATATTTGTTTGGCTGAATAATAAGTTTTGTATTTCCGTGTTTCTTATTATGCTCTGACCTACGGCTGAGACAGTAAACAGATGCAAATTTGTGCCAAAGAGGCTTAAATTGGTTTAACAATAATTCCCTTTCCATAAGGAGCCCAGGGAAATGTAGTTCAGCAAGGAGCCGAGGGAAAAGAGAATTTTCAATCACTTCACTGTGCGGTTGCTCCTGAGACTACGGGAAAGGGATCAGCATGCTTTTGGGGTTAGTCAGCACTTTTGGAATTGTGGAAATGCTGGAAGATGTACCTCACCTTTGGTGGACCTCAAGATGTACCTCATCTTCGGTGGACCTCAAATATGTACTCTATCACCCCAGCTGAGCAAGTGGTCATGTTTTCAGGAAAGCACAGGAGTACAACCCCCTTCCATTTTATTTACTAAGATATGGGCCACTGAACCACCACCATCACCTCCTATCCTCCTCCTCTTCCTTCTTCCTTCCCCCTTCTTCCTTCTTCCTTCTCCCCCCTTCTCCCTTCTCTTGTCTTTCTTCTCCTTCTCCTTTTCCTTCTCCTTCTTCTTCCTTCTCCCTTCAGAATCATTTCTGCAATTAAAGAGATGCCGGAGGTGGCATTTTACTTTGAACTCCAGCTAGTTAAAAGAATATATTTTTAAAAGTCAGTTATGATTAGAGCTTGAGGACTTCTCCAGTTCTTAGGGAAGTATGAAAGTGATATCAAACTAAGGCAAGTAGAATTGAGGGCTGAGATACACATTACCACAAAACGTAAGGAGGGGGGGCGCTTTTGAAGAGATGCTCTGAGTCTCACTTACACACAAAGGTGCAGTTCTAAGTTGGGAGGGAATCCAACATCCTTGAGAAAGGGAGGTTTAAGTGACCGCCCATCCCAGAAACCATCAGAAAATTACCCCCTGTGCCATATTCAAGGGACAAGTGGTTCTAGCAATTTTCCTTTCAATAGCATTTCTTACAAAATTGCCAGGCAGTGGTTCTGTTTCTTTCTTTTTCTGTAAGTTTGGGTTTTGACTTTTTCTGCACAATTCAGCTTACCAAGCAGGAGCAACCTGCTGAATAAATTATATATAAGACTTGAAAATTGAGGTGCCTAAAATATTATTTTCTTTGCATTGTAGCAATATCTTCTGAACCAACACCCTTCTGTGCCCACCCCCAAATCTTCAACTGGAAAAAGAGTTTTGTTCAGTCTTGGCTTAGTTCACAGTTCATACTCTACTTTGAACACTGTAGACATCAGCCATGCACAGCTAAAGTCTTCTGCTCTGTCAGATTAAAGGTTAAGCAGAGCCTTGGGCTCAGAATGGAACCAGAGACCTGCTCCTATGCTATGCAAGTCAAAAACTCTGTTCACACAACATAGGTAACCAGGATAGATAACAACCTTACCATTCATACATGCTGATCTTGGTATATCTTGACATTGATTAGGATTTGGGGTTGTGTTTACTTTTTTTCTCCTGTTTGCTTGATTTTTGTGGCTGAGTTTGTTGAATGAACACAGCCTGTTTGCTTATGGTTCAAGATATTGCATGAACCCATAAAACAGGTTAATTCAGTTCAAGCATGTTGTACAAACACAACCCAAATCTCCATTAGAAACCTGAACTCTTTTCATTTTGTGCCAGAAAGGAATACTGGGGTCTACACACTCATATGGCCCAGCCTGGTTTTCATAATGTACCAACCCAAATCAAGGGGAAAAAAGAGTTTATTTAGTAGTGACACATCCTCATTTGAAACTATAGTTTGTTGTTGCTTTCAACAACTCCTGGCTTACTTTAAATATCATTTGTTATTGCAGCTAAATCCAGAGCCCTACCTTATTGGTTTGTTTTTCTACTCCATTTATTTCTTCTAAACAAAAGAAATGGAGAACAAAGCCAGAAATTGTCTGAACAACCTGCAATTGATTTGATCAATTCCAAGAATAGTTCAATAAATCAAAGTTAAAAAAAAATCTTACTTAGCATTGCTTGTAAACATATTTATTGTGATTTTTTCAGCTTCTCTTTCCACCTGAAAGGCAGACATCTGCAAGAAAGGTCCTGCCTGTTTTCACACACATCCTTTATTTTCCAAAACGTGACTTGGAGTTTCAGCTTTTCAAAGTGAAGTCCAGAATCCAGACGAGTGGATTTTGCCTGAGAAAAAAAGCATGCTGAAAAAAATGGCTTTAGAAAACTGCTGAGGTTGCACACCCAGATTAGGACTGATTTTAGTGTGATGTTCAGTTTTACAAAGCCCATTATGGATGCTGATGAAAGAATGGGCTATTGCAATCACAGGATTTGAAGATGGATCTAAAGGAATGTCTAATTCAATCAAGTGCTCTTCAGGTGAACTTTAATTGCCATTAGACCCAGTATGCATAGCTAATCTGGAAAGCATTAGGTTCCTGCTGCTGGTTTAATATCTAACGTCTCCCTTAACTTGAACCTCCACGTTTCTAATATAAATCCTTTATGCCTTGAAAGCTGACAATGCCTGCACTTGTCTGGGTGCAGAAGGTTACAAAGATGAACCATTCTCCAGTTGCTGGGGTTTTTTAAGTCAGTGGTTGAAGAGTGGGTCTTCTGTGAAATATGCATGATGCCCTTCAAGAGGGGCCTGTCTATTAAGTGTTTTTATATGACTTTACTGAGATGAAGCCAAGCTGGCAAATAATTGAATTATTTTCTTTCTTAGACTCCCATTCCAACTCACTGCTGCATGGAGTCCTGACAGGGGCCTTAATGAAATCCCTAATGAACGTTGCAGCTCTCCGAGCACCAAAAGTGCAAACGTTTGCCTTTATTTCAGAACACTGCAATTCTGAAAAGTACAAGGGGTGCTCTGTGGTTCTGCTTCTCACCAGATTCATCCAAAGGCCATAAACTGTATAATTACTAGATGAAGAAGAGGTAAAGTGGCTAGGGTCACTATATTAGGTCCAGTGGCCGTGAGGTTCTTTTCCTTCTGAAATTGACACTGCTGGGAGCTGTTCTTCCTGGTTGTTGCACGGGGAGATAAGGTAGTAATGACCACTGTATGATCCCACCAGGCAAGCAGCTGTCACTAGCTATTATTTTGCTTGGCTGTTGAAGAAGAATTAGGAAGGACCAGAACACTGGCTAGGCTGGGAATCAATTGCCATTTGGCACCTCTTTTTCTGAAAACAGTTCTCTTGGCAATCATTCCATCTGACTGTTGAGGAGCAATAGTGGAGGCCATCTATCAGCTTGTTTGGGACACCATGTCATCTGGCTCCTCCCCACCAAGAACTGCCTTCACATACAACCACACCTCAAATAGTCCTGAGAGAGAGGAAAAAAAAGAGGATGATTTGGTTCTCTCCAATTCAGAGCAGAAGTTAAATGCAAACTCCTGGAGACAGAAAAACAGGCAAGAACCAGCTATTGGTGATCAGAGATGTGCCTCATGTAGCCTCAAAGGATCATTGGTACAATGAGTGAACGTCAACTTGATAATCTAGGAGGGACATTCTGCCAAGGCAGATGAAGGGGATAATGGGTTGCTTCTGGGGAATCTTTCAGTTCTTGCATTCCCCTTTTGGTGGAAATCTAGCAAGTGGGCTTCAGGAAATAAGTAGTGTGTACATGGCTTCAAGGATCCAAAAATTAAACCAGCTGCCTCAACCAATGACAACAGGACATGCCATATTTATCAAAGATAGGTGGGTGAGTTAGGACTATATGTCTATTTGTCTCTCCAAAGTCTTCTAGGGGGTTGGAAAAAGCCAATGTCCTTTGCTTCCCATGAACATGCATTTATTTCCTATTTCCTTCCCCTTCCTTGCTACTCATATCAGCAAGCATTTCTATTAGCTCTGCACTGCAATGGTTTATTATTCACTTCCTTTGTTTTTCTCCTGAAAGATTCTTGGGTGGTGGTGGAAAGAAAGTTCATTACTCAGTGGGGGGAAAGGCCATGGAAATACAGTCATTAACATTTTTCCCCAGAAGCAAGAACACATTCTAATTAGGTTGATTAGGAAACATAAAATGGAGACAGAAGGTTTGCTTGCTGCTTTCAGCAGCCCAAGAGCCAATTCATTCTGCAATCAGCAGATATTCTTACTTGAGGACATCAGAAAACCAGAGACCAAGAATTTGATCTTTATCCTCATAGAGTTAAGGTTAGGACTTATCTCCTGTTGAGGGAGGAAAGGAAGAGGAATAGGATGAAGTTTGTAGCAAGCAAGAATGGATCATCTTGCCGCTACAAACTCTGAGCAGGTTGCACCCAAATTCCTTCCTCTCTCAGCGTATCACCGATTGATCCAAGTTGTTCAGGGGGAGACAACTTCATGGGAAACATGCTGCCTGTTCTGGGGCATATAGAGAAAGCTTTAGCTTTGTGTCATCTAATATCAAGAAAATGAGAGATAAGAAAAAAAAGTGGGCATAATACATGTGAGATTGTACTAGGTCTTGAGTACGGATATATGGAAAAGGAAGAATCAGTTTCACTGTTCTTCTGGGTTAGTATGGGACTATTCATAGGAATGTGAGATGCAAAATATGATAAGTGCTTTCAGGTGTCATGATAGTCTAAAACAGTTTTTCTCAACCTTGGAAGCTTGAAGATGTGTGGACTCTGAAGTGCGGACTGTAGATGTCCACACACATCTTCAAGTTGCCAAGGTTGAGAAACACTGGTCTGAAAAGTAGGGGCAGGTAAAGATGGTGGGAGATGCTGGCCGTTGACTGTGACATATGGGAAGAAAGATCTGCACTCCCAAGGTAGCCACTCTAAGATGCTGTCCTTTCATATGAGTTGAAGAAAGTGTCCACTGCCCATTCAGAATGGAAAGAGGTGTCACTTTGCCCTTTACCTCCAGCACCAAGGTATTTTGGAAGCAAAGATCAGATCTGCTTCAACTAAGATATGAATTGATCAGGTCCTTTGGGCATTCTTCTTGCCAATACTCTTCTGAGGAAAGTTGGTGGGACTGGGACATCCTTTTAAAAAATGTCCTACTCTGTAGACATCATTGGGACTCAAGTTATATTCTAGCAGGGAGTGAAATGTATTTCAGTAAGGGCAGTGAAAACAACAACACGTTCTCTCAGCTTTTCAATCTAGCAGGGCAGGACTGAATTGAAGAAGGTATAGTTCTTGGATCCTGCCTCCTCACCATTACAGGGTACCTGGTACTCCTCCATTTCCTATTGTCTTCCCACCCCCAAAGATAAGTGGCTAATGGTTGGAAAAAAAAAGTGATCATTATGTTGAAGTGATGAGCGAGGAGGTCACTGAATTTGACAAGAGGAAAGAAAGTCATTTCCCGTGGGATCATTAGCCTTAGTTTAGAGAACAGGCTCTGTAATTGCTATGGTAATTGGGCAGTGGAATTGCCTATGAGAGCATGTCGGTTATTTTTAATGTTAATTTCTGTGCAAGGGCAAGAGCTGGAATGTTAGTTTCATGAGGTGTGTGTTGCTGAAGATGTCAGAAGTGCCTTTTTGAATCAGATCAAAAACTTGCCTGGACTATTAGATTGTCCCAATCATGGCCAGGAGTTCTAAATTCTAGTTTACCCCTGAGGGCTACTTCTCACCTAAGGGTTGATCCTTTAATTTCTTTCTTACAATCATCTTGGGCCAGAATGATTAACAGGCAATATCTGGGGAACAATTCCCTCTTTCAGAGGAGGTCACATCTGAGATGGATAGGAAGGAGATGAATGGCCATGCATGGTTGAAGTAGCTGTGAAATAAAGCTCATGGACAAAAGGAAGATGGAAGCTAAGATGTTCCTTACATGGAGAAGTTCTTAGTCCTCCCTTTATTCTCTGCAGGTGCAAAGAGATGTCCTATCCTGATGATCTTCCCCAGATCTCGGTGGTCTTCATTTTTGTAAATGAAGCCTTGTCAGTCATCCTGCGCTCAGTCCACAGTGTTGTGAATCACACTCCATCCCACTTACTCAAGGAGATCATTCTGGTGGATGACAACAGCGACAATGGTAATTGTGCATAACACCTGCTTGTTTGTTTGTGTCTGTTAGACTTGCATCATCCATTATGAAAGAAAGCAATTTGGGGTGGGGTTGGGAGAGAGATGGCTGAATGGGATGGATTTCCTGATTTCTTTATACTTCAAGATTCCATTGAAATGCCACTGGATGTATAGGAAGCCAAATGTATAATTTTGTCTCTTTTCCTATCTACAGTTGAGCTGAAGTTTAATTTGGATCAATATGTTCATAAAAGATATCCAGGTCTGGTGAAAATAGTTCGCAATAACAAACGGGAAGGGCTGATCCGAGCTAGAATCCAAGGCTGGAGAGCTTCAACATCTCCAATTGTTGGTTTTTTTGATGCTCACGTGGAATTCAACACTGGCTGGTAAGATGCTGCGCTAGGTGGGAAAAAATTACTAAGGGAGGTGGTGTGCAAGGGATAAAGAATAAGCCCTGAAAACAGAATATCTATCTGAAACAAATCTTATTTATTGGAGGGAAAGAGTAAGTTCAAGGGGCTAGTATGCTTCATCTCAAGAAAGGGGAAGGATTCCCTTGAGTTGAGCATGACTCTTAATGGCTACGTTGTTTCTTCATGCATCAAGATGCCTAAATAATTTTCTTGGCAGCAATATGGAAGTGATTTGCCATTGTTTTCTTCCAGGATTCCCCCCCCTGCCCCCCCCCAGCTTCCTGGTCTAGGCTAGACTTAAAATCTGGCGCTATCTAAGTATTGACCAAATCTAGTCTTCCTTGCCTTGTTTTGAGATCAGCCAAGGTTAGCTTGATAATGATATAGCAGACGATAGAAAGATACATTATACCCCACCCTGCTCGTGGGTCAGAGAGAAGCACAAGAGGGTGGCCTTGTTCCACTTCAGTAGGAAGGATGCACAAAAGTCCATCTCTTCCAGAAAGTGTACATAAAATTGTCTTGTATTCAAAATGGGGAAAAAATATGTAGGTTAGCAAAAAAAAGTGCAAGGATACCTGTCTTAGGAGAAAGGTTTTTGAAATTTTCAGCTGATTCAAACGAATATGTTGTTGGGTTGCTTCTTCATCCAGCTTTCTTATCTAGTTTATAGTGTTTGGGCTACATATTGCAATTTTATAGGTTATTCCCTGCTACTACATTTTACATTTTGCAATTTTATGCTAGTAATCTTCTATTTTCTCTTACAAATATGATATTTTACTCCTCCTCCTTCTCTTTTTTGGAATGGTTGTAATGTGTCTTGTTTTATGCTGGCCTACGACTAACATAAAACCCAAATAACCCCACAGCTTATTTAAGAGATGTTAGAAAAAATACCATTAATGTATTTCGGAAGTAGGTTTTGAGATTGAGCTTTAGGACAGAAAGTATTCTTGAGTAAGAAATTCATTAGACTGTTTGATGAGCAAAACAAACCAACAGAAATTTTCTCTAATGGGCAATCAATAAAAGACCTTGAGATGGTTCTGCACTGACAATTTTATGATGGTGTTGTTTGAAATGATCTCTTCAAACTCTACTAATGCTCTCTTTCTTGATAATTTCATGCCGATTAAAGAAAATCTTGTTCAAACTTCCCATTCTATCAAATAGTTGCCTGCTAATAATGGACGTTTGTGACTGGCCAGGTCCATCATGTGGACGCTTTGTGAATGCACAAACTTCTTTTACGTTAGCTTTGTGAGAGCATCTATGAGGTGCTCCCAGTATTCTGAATGCATCTAATGCCGGCATAGCGATTCACATGTTGGGTGAGGACTAGGAAGACCAGGTTCTAGCCCACTCTTAGCTATGGAAACTAACTAGGTTACTCTTTGTTTCTCTCTCTCTCTCTCATAACCTAACCTACCTTATGGGATTGTTGTAGGAGTAAAATAAAAGCAGAACCCTGTGTAAGCCGCTTCAGTTGTGGAAAGCAAGCAAGATTCAAATCAAAATCTAACAAAATGGCAGCACTATTTCTGGTAATAATAATAATAATGTGATGGAATGGAATTATGAAGGCCAGGCTCGGGGAGATAAGCATTTTCTTAGCTCGCCGCAGGAGCGTGGGAACTACAAGAGGATGAGACTGGCACCTCCCTGAGGAATTCACACTGTTGTGGCTGGCTGACTTAGGAGCTAGGGTTTCAGTCTGGGAAGATTCTTGCTAGAGGTTGTAGCTAATAAACATAGCTGAACTGATTTTGCATTGTCTCTTGGAGTTCGTTGGGCTAGGCCTGACATCAATCTTCCCAGACTGAAACCCCAGCTCCCAAGTCAGCCAGCCACAACAGTGTGAATTCCTCAGGGAGGTGCCAGTCTCATCCTCTTGTAGTTCCCACGCTCTTCTGGTGAGCTAAGAAAATGTTTATCTCCCCAAGCCTGGCCCTCATAATACCATTCCATCACAAATTATAACAATAGTAGAGTTGAGTCCCCTGCTCTGTACACGAGTAAGTCCAGATTAACTTCTTTAATAGATGGCTGTGTTTGGATCTATTCAGTGGTGGGGAACTCACTGTATCTCAGCATGACTGGTTTCACTGTTGAACTGTCTTCAGCAGTCAATAAATCAATGTCCAGATAATTCCTGTTCATGGTTAGGTCAAGAAAATAGAACTTAATACAGTGCAGTTCCTCTGCCCTCCCCCCCCTCAAAAAAAAAATCTTTTAAATTATTCTGTTGTTTCCCTTGGCTTGTCTGTTATCGTTTTGATTCTGACTGAAAATAGAAAGATGATCTCACTCTTTCCCCAAACCCAAGAGACCTTCTGTTGCCATTTTTGTATCTGTGAAATTTCACAGCTCCAGCTACCAAAGAACTGGGAGTGAAGGTGTTCAAATGCAGCTGGTTGTTTTGAAGAAGTTTTTAGCACACAATCAGTATGATGTTAACTCAATTCATAATTTAGAAGAAGGAACACCATACAACACGCTTAACCGGGTCAGTTACAGATCTGGAAGACGCATTTGCGCTCTGGGATAAGCCTGATTAGTGTTAAGCTTGGTTTGATTTTTTGGTGGCTCAGCGTATAGTGCAAACCCAGGCCATTTGGTTAGCTTAAGGTATGGTAAGAACCTGGAGAATGGGTTAACTTGGTGATGAGATTAAATGTGTGAAGTGAGCCCAGCCTGGTGAAAAGAAGACAGGAGGACCAGAAATGTGTCTTCGTCTCTGGAGCAACAGAAAACAAACCCGCTTATTTTAAGAGCCATCTCTTCAGGTTATGCTGATGTCAGCCCTCCAAGGCAGACCAAACATGGAAACCAAAGACATGTAAGCGAATACTATTTTTATTATAAGGTTATAGTAACAGAATCTTGCAAGTCTGAATGTGCTTCCCCCTCCCTCCCTTTATCTTCGTGAGAAATGGGAAGGGTCTTTCCTGAGCGGCTTACTCAGATTACAGTTCTGCCCCGGACTCAGATTTCTTTTATCAGGCTGTTGTCTTGCGTGTGGCTGTTCCCCAAGGTTGTTCCTTCTTCCCACTACATCTAATCTTACTGCACTTCATCCTTTCTTTTCCAATGCAATCATTTTCTTTAACTTTCCCCTGGAGGTTTTGGTCTGTAGATTCCAACCCTGACTTCCTTGACTCTCTTCTTTGCAAGTTCACCCTGTCCATTTCTACATGGTAAAGCCTAGACAGAGATACAGTCCTCTAATCATATTTAGCCAATAAAGTGCCCCATTTTGCTTTCCTGATTTCCCTGCTATATTTTCTGTAAACACAGTCTAGAATTCATCCTTTTAGCAGCCCCATGACAATGTGACTCAATGTTTAGCTTGCAGTCTACTAAACCCCCTAGATCCCTTTCACTTACACTCTTGTCAAGCCATAACATTATCTTGATGCATTTGAAATTTTTTCCCTAAGCTTTTTTTTTAAAAAAAACTTCGTGGTTCTTTCCTTTCTTAATTCGTTTTGCCCTATTGAAAATAAATATTTCGCTAACCTTTGTTGAAACTTCTTTCTCCCTCCCCCCCACCCCCATTCTTTGAAAGGACTGTAGAAGTACAAAGAACTCAGCATAGATTCCTCTTCTCCCTATAGTGAAAACAGATTCCTTTTGTATTGGAAACTACATAAACGGAACCAGTATATTTACAGCGTTGCTATGGAGATATGTAAAGCATGTGAAGAGGACGACACATTTCCTGGCCTTAGAGAGCTACATTCAGCTGTTATAACAAAAAAGAGAGGGAACGGTTCAGCAATATCCAAAATGACAGCTCTACTGGGCATCCAAGATTTATCTTCTGATAAAGGATTTGAACATTTTTTCTCTCTTTCTGTCTCAACAGGAGACAGCTACATGGCTGTTCATTGCAGGAAGGGCCTGGTATTAAAATGAAAATTGAGCTGAACTGGACAGTGGGTGTTGGCTAATGCTAATCCTAGCCCCCCATTGCAGTGAGAAACATTTCAAAAAGGGGGCAGAGAAATATCAAGGCCTGGGCAACAAGCTCATATCCCCAGCTTCTTCCCAATGGTTAGGAACAATTGCTATATCATAGATCAAAGAAGTCCAGCCTGGACCCCAAGCTTATTTTTGTATCCCACTCTTATTTTTGTATCCCATTTTTCATTTTATAAAACTAAAGCCAAAAATAGGGTGGGTGGATGGGTGTGTTGAACCTGACCTAAATAGTTCCCTGCCTTTAAGAAAGAAAGAAAAGAAGCAGATCTTCCTCCCAAAGAGGGTGACAATTTCAGCCTTCCGGTATCTGAGTAACTGGCCACTCCTCTTGTAACCCTTGGAGGGTGGGGGAGCATTCCTGTCCCATCCTTGGAGGAAGAGAAGAAGGAGGAAGAGAAGGAGAAGCAGAGGAGGAGGTGATTTTCAATGAGAAGAATTGTCCATGCTTGGTAATTGGGTGAAAGTTTGGTATCTTTATTATGAGAATTGCTCAGCCACCCAGGTTGCTTGAAGGCCATGGGGTTCAAAGGTAAATGCACTTCATTCTTATTGGCATATCTTTGATACTTCTGTTCCGTGTAAATTAGCTGAACTTGACAGGGCAGATGTCCATCACGGTTGCTGCCTGCCCGCAGTTCTCCTTAGCTGCAAGACTCGGTGAACTGTATTTCTGCAATAATGATGTAAAGCATTCCTCTTCTTCCCATGGCATCCCTGACAACTGCCTGTGGCTTTTTCCTTCAGGGAGCTGTCACTTGGCAATTAAGGAGCCCAAGGTGACTTCTCTCCTCACTGCACCCAAGTAACATGAGAAGCTAAGGGCTTCTTTTCTTTCCTGCACTGATTGCTTTGGGATTCAGGGACTTGATAGTCCAGGCAAAATAGGAATTGGTGGAACTGTGTGTGCTTGTGTATGGGTCTGTTTGTACAAGTGTTGCACAGAGCACTGATGAAGACATGTACATTGTTGGTAGAACTAGGAGAAGAGGGCTCATTTGCTTTGAAGGTGGAATGTCTCCATAATGCCCGTCTGGTCTAAATAACAGAAAGTGGATTGGTGGAGAACTTAAAAAGGTGAGTTTACTTGGATTCATTCTCAAGGCCCAGAGATGTGTAACTTCTAATAGCTTGAGGGCCACACTGCAAAAACACGGTCTCTTTTGGGTGGGGTTCGAGAGATTTAAGGGATGAAACAGGAGCTTCAATTTCTGCAGGGCTTAAAGCATTTTGTTCAGTAAAACCCACCATAATGCCCCCGCCCCCAAATACAAAAACTGTCCACTCTGAAGTTCTGGAATCTTTCTGCAGTCCTCCTCTAAGCCATGGGAATGACCTTAAGTCCACAAATTGGCCATTTTTGGAGTTGTGTAGCATGAAGAACCAACCTCCCATCCATAGGAAAAATAACCCAAAGAGATGGCTCTTTTCTGCCTGATGTAGGAGATAAAGTTAAGCAAGTTTAGATCCTACAAGTTGGAGTTATTTGTAAGCATATTCATTACAAGTGTGCATGTTCTGGAACTTATTTGGAAGAAGGATTTTAGAATTCACGCGAGCATCCGCGCAACCCCTCACTGCTGTTAAAGCATCATCTCCCATGTCTGCATGAACTTGGAAACACAAGTAGCTGCTCTAAGGCAGTGTTTCTCAACCTCAGCAAATTTAAGATATATGAACTTCAACTCCCAGAATTCCCCAGCCAGCATGGTGACTGGGGAATTTTGGGAGCTGAAGTCCACACATCTTCAAGTTGCTGAGGTTGAGAAACACTGCTCTAAGGCATTGTCATAACTCTTTAAGTAGGGGCATCTTTTTTTGTTTGAGTTTAGACTTATCTAGATTTATGAGATCCAATTTTGGGGTGGGGAGAGAACCACATTTGAAGCAGGCACAGCCTTAATATTCATTCCTCTGGTCCTGTTTATTGCAGTGTTTTCTTCAACAATGTCTTCCTTTGTCACAGTGCCTGCCATCTAGAACCACATCCCTCAGAGATCCATTTGCCTCCCACCCTGACAATGTTCAGAAAGCCACCCAAAACTTGGTCTCATTTAATATATTGTTCACTATCTACAGCCTTCCCCCCCACCCCCCATGGCTTGAATGTATTAACCAAACACTCTTCAATTAAAGTTCAATAGATAGATGTGGGTTTAGACTGGAAAATAGATATGGAATATTTTCTAATATCGTAAGCTTCTTGGAACATATTAATGTCATGATATTTCAGATTGGTGGTTTATCTGTCCCTGTTGCATGGCCTATACCTGATTCTTCCATTATAGATAATAGATTTCTTCCCTTCTTTCATAAATACATAACAATAAAACGGGGATATCAAGAAAACTTGGCTGTTTTCTCACACCTTGCAGCAGGCTGGTAGGTGAGTCCCTGAAGGATGATTTGATGGTTATATTGCCTTCTGGAGGCCTATGATCCATCTCTTCATTTATTTACTTTTAACTGTTCCTGCTTCTTTCTTTCTTTCTTTCTTTCTTTCTTTCTTTCTTTCTTTCTTTCTTTCTTTCTTTCTTTCTTTCTTCCTTCCTTCCTTCCTTCCTTCCTTCCTTCCTCCCTCCCTCCCTCCCTCCCTTCCTTCCTTCCTTCCTTCTTTCCCTCCCTCCCTCCCTCCCTCCCTCCCTCCCTCCCTCCCTTCCTTCCTTCCTTCCTTCCTTCCTTCCTTCCTTCCTTCCTTCCTTCCTTCCTTCCTTCCTTCCTCAGTATAAGCCACCAAGAGTTGTATGGAGCTGAGCATGCTTTTCAACTGTATTAAATATTTTTTAAACAATAAACAAACCAACCATCTTGATTTACCCCTGTTTACAGGGTAGAGCCAGCCCTGACACGGATTAAAGAGGACCACAAACGGATTGTCCTCCCAGCAATAGACAACATCAAGTACAATACGTTTGAAGTGCAACAGTACGCCAACGCCGCTCACGGCTACAACTGGGGACTCTGGTGCATGTACATCATTCCACCGCAGGACTGGCTGGACAGAGGAGATGAATCTGCACCCATCAGGTGATTCTCTGCAAAAAGAGAGTTTTAAGGGCTGTTTCTGGGGGATTCTCAAGGCAGGTGCCCTGAGAGAAGATGATGTGGTAGGCTATGAAAACCAAGTGGCCGTGTTGGGTTGGGCCATCATTCTGAGTTTGCCATGGTAGCACTTACTATTCAGAAGACGGACAAAGCAGCTATGGGTGGAGAGAGGATGGGGTGTGGGTGGGGCTAGTTGACATGCACATGACTTGGGTTTTCCATATTTTCCCCTTTTTTATTTTTCAAGGACAGGGTTTGGAATTTTGCTTTGTTTGCCATATGTGTGTGAAGCCTGTTTTAGGGCTCACCCTAGAGATGAGTTCATTTCCTTCCTCCAAACGTTAGGAAGCTCCATTACTGATTTCTCTCTCTCTCTCTTTTTACTGTTCTGCCATTCAGATTTAGCGATATGGCATGAAAAAGGCCTGGAGGCCACATGTGATCTGCAGACTGGAGGTGGTGGGGGGCTTCATTTCTTAGGAAACTGATTATTCTTCCATGCAATCGCTTCGAGGAGCTGTAATCTCCTCAGGGCCATGCACAGTGATGAATGCAGGAAGGGCCCCTGTTGAAATTCCTCTCTCTTCTCAACTCTAATTTTCCTTTCCCCTGTTCTCTTTGTTTATAGCTGTTGAGGGAGATGAAGATGACTTAGGCTAGATTTTGGGATGCATCATTTGCAGTGAGTGGTGGAAATGAAGCCCGAGGTTACTGGTGGCCTTAGAGACATTGTTAAGCTCCTCAGCGTTTCCTCTGCTGCTCTATCTAGGGCAGATATTCCATCCCCAGCAGGCCTGTTCTTCCTCTCAAGGCCACCGCCCCCCAACTCAACCTGGCAAATTTTCCTAAATGATGCAAATAGAGCCTTTGTTGTACCTTTCCTCTCCTGGCTGCCCAACAGAGGGATACAATGGCATTAAATAAACTTTATTTATCAGTGAGCAGGCCTTGGTCCTTATCAGGAACCTTCGACTCTTTGTGAAACTCAGTATGTAGGCAGATAATAGCTCAGGAAATCTGAACGTTCCTTGATAAACCTAACCTGCCTTTCTCTGTTCCCCTTTCAGAGTGCAGGCTGTCATTTCATTGCCACTATTTGCATTCTCTCTCTTTTTGTTATTGATTCCAGCAATGGGGGGCGAGAGGTTGGGGGGTTGGGGGGACTGTGTTGCTTTAAGTTTAGAGCCTTCTCTGCACCTTTCTGATGAAGGTAAAGAGATGGGAGAAATGTGTTGGGTTCCTATTTTCGTGCCAATTTGCATTTCTCAAATTGATGGCTCAGCCAGAACGCAGCGAACCACCAGCATGCTCCTGAATTTTGTGACACATGGGAAGCTGTATATATTAAGAAAGGATGTACCCCCTGCTATAGACCTCAGATCGCAGTTGCAGTGGGATGGCTTGGGGGCAGCCACCCACAGGGAACTGGTTGATAAGTTTCTCCATTCATATGTGGAAGTACTGTAGATATCTATCCCCCTTCCTGCTTTAGCATCAGCTGTCTCCATGTACTCTGTGGCAAAAAGGAAGGGAGGGAGCGGAGAACGTCAGGTGTGTTCTCTAGAATCTTTTATTGCCGATATCCAACATCCCCCCTTTTTCCCCAACTCATGGGGGTAATTGAGGCAGAGCAGCAAAAGCAATGGCTATCTCCAACAATGAATGGCAGGTGGGATAAGGACAAGAAGCCAGCTCATCATACTTCCTCTCTCCTCCGAGAATGCATGGGTGGGCTGAGGTTTTTAGATGCCCCCAGTGGTGGGAGAAAATGTCCTCTGACATGTATGAAAAGTGCATCCAAACTCTACACTCTCACGGAGAACAATATTTGAGCCAGTCATCTATAATTAGGGGAGAACTGCACAATTATGATGCAGAGACTTGATGCTCTTCCATCTTGACCTCTTAATGGATTCCTTCATTGGGTTTTGTTATCAATAGTCCCTGGAGCCATTGGTCAACTATTGCAGACGAATGTAGCTCTGGCCTTGAGAAGGGGTGGGAGAGGTAAAACAGTTGCTCAATCCTGAAAAAGAGAAAGTGTGAGGAGGAGACTCAGAACAGCCTGCCATGACCTTGCTGTGCTTAAGAAGGGGGTGGTGAAGACTTGGACAGGCTTTCAAGATCCTGTTAATAGACCCTCCAATGAGAAAATAATATTCCTGTGGCTGTTTCTTGACTTGGCCTAAAGACTGACAACTCTCTCCAGTCAACCTTTGCCCTATCTACCTTGATGTTTATCACCTTACATCAAGCAATGTTCCACACCCATTGCTTAATGTGCCATAGAACGAGGCAAATGAAACCCTGGCAAAGAGCCATCTTGAAGCCTTCCATGTTAAGTGTGTTGGGGTGTGCTTATTTATCAGCATAAGCTTGCCATGAAAACCAGCCTCTTTCTTCCCCATCCCAAAGCCCCCCACCTCAAGCTGAGCTGGTAGGTTTGCATTATTTTCATTCTGATTGGAATCCCTGTTTCCTTTTCTTCCTTCTCTCTCCTTGTCAGGAAACACATCTGGGAAATGAAAACCATACCTGTGCTGGAATAGTAAAAGAGACAGACGGCAAGGCTGATGTTTCCTCCCTCCTGGAATGTCAGATTAAATTAGTGCATGAAAGGAGATGAGATCTGTCAGAACGGATAATACCTGTGATCCATCTATCCCCATGTCCTGCCTGTCAAAACCAGGCTGCTGTAGTCAGATCATAGTCAAGACCTAAGGAGACCTGAGGATGCAATCACACAGTGCACACCAGATATGTAGAAACTCTGTATTTCTCCATCATGCAGGATTTAATCTTGATGTACGGGTAGTCCCCGGGTTAAGAATGCCTGGTTTACAGATGACCCATAGTTAAGAACAGAGCCTATTGTAGCAAAATTCAAGTTAAGTACACAATGATTTGAGTTAAATACACAATAATTCGGCTCATTACACAATTCTACTGATAAAGTATTATATAATAATACTGTTCCGGCTTACCTACAAATCTGACTTAAGGACAGACCTTGGGAACAGAACTCTTGTGGAGGAGTTAGGCGGTGATATAAATTTGACATATAAGTAAAATAAATAAATAAACTTGTTCTTAAACTGGGGACTACCTGTACTTGAGGGAACATTTGCAATTTGTCCTCACCAGAGTGCCAAATATCAGAAAAACCCTGTTGGGTTATTTATTTATTTTTCTTTATGTTGTTTAGAAGGCCAGCCAATTAACACCTTTAGCTGTTTGGTCCTCCAAGAAAAAGAGCTTGTGAGAAAGAGCGTCTTAAAAAAGCAGAGACTCTGTATTTTCAAGATGATAAGTAGATCCCATATTTCAGTAGGGACCCTATTCCTATAGCATGCTTAATCCAGTCCACCTGTAACCCATCAAATCTCATAATCTGTCTAATTCCTGGCAACACATTATCCTACTTACTGGGTTAAAAGTGTTGCTTTGGAAATTACAGAATCCCTGACTATTTTTTCCAGGCAAACCCTGGTATTTTACTCTACTCTTTCTCCCCAACTCTTTGTCCTGGAGGACTAGATCTGCGAAATGGCTCAGATGACTAGTTTTAGGGTTCTCACAAACACAACTGATTAGGTTAGTTTAAACCTGTGTACAACTGGGTCTGTTTTTAACTCCCTTGAGGTTCATTGATCAGGGCAGTTGACCCTTTTTGATGTTTTTGCCCCACATCCTAACTCCTACATTTGACCCAGTTAAGTATAGTTTTGCAACACGGCGAGTAAAGAGTTTGATTGAGCAGCTGTCTGGGTTAAGTGAGTCACAGGAACAGACCAATGTCTGTTAACCCAAAACTAGTTTAAACCAGTCATACATTTCTCAGCCCTTACTCTCCATAAGGCTTGGCAAAAAGAGTTTGTACATTTTTAAACGTATCTCACTAGAAATCTTCCCTATACCAGAGTTTGTTCCAGGCCTGCAATTTGTGTAAAGTAGTGTTTTAACATTGGTGAGCATGGGTAATACACTGCTTCGCTGGCACTTGAGCTCTGAGCTAGAAAAAAGGAATTTGAACAGGAAATGGGAATAATTCCATTCCCAAAGGATGTTAATTTTAAACTCCAGTCATTCAGTATTCACTTTAATCTTAAAACATGGTCTTTTCATGCCCCATTCTGTGAATTAGGTGATTTTAGCTTTTTATTTGCATATTATTGAAAGACTTGTTAAGAACTAGTCTCACATCTCCATACAGCTTTGAGAAAAACCTGTTTCTTAAGATTGCAGTTGAATTCTTCAGTGATGGGGGGGGGGGGGGGGGCAGGAGGGAGAGGAGCTGTCCTTAGTGCTGAATTCTAATTTTTCCTTGTTTGGTAGTTCTTTTTTTTAACACAATGCAGCTGTGCAAGCTGCCATCTGGGAAGGGAAACTGCTGTGCACACAAAAAAAAATTTCAGCTCCAATTGGGACAATTTTCTAATCAAATGGGCCATTCCTTAATTGTTTAGGATGTATGTGTGGTGCTGGTGCTGGTAAAATACAGAGTGTGGTCACCCAACCTGCTTAATCAGGTCAATTGCAGTTCCAGTAGTGACATTTACACACATAGAAGTGTCTATAGAGCCCATTGCTATTGCCTGCCGCTCTTGGACATGCATGAAGTTGTCATGACACATGTATAAAAAAGGTGGACCTTCCACCATGACATCGCAATGCTGCATTTGCCATATTTGACCCTGCTGGCAAACACCTCTGATATCATATGGTTGGATATTGTAACTCCTTGTATATGCTGGTGTGTATTCTATTATTTCACTATACAGAGCCAAGCCAGAACATGAGTTAATTTTATAACCGGGTTAAAGGTGTTGTACAAACATGGCCAGTGTCTGGGTTCATACAACCCCTTTCACCAGGTTATTTGAAAAAAATTAGCCACATGTGTAAAGGATTGTTTCTGTTGGATCATTTTTTGACATATGATGTGAACTCAGTCCCTTTGGTTAATTTCTCATTCTTGTACAAACCCAGAAAATTGGGGAATTCCATTCACTAGATCAAACATGTTGTGTGAATGCAATTAGTATCAACAGTGACAAAGCAACCAAGGATGAAGATTTTTACAGGCAAACCAATCTGAGATTAACACTTAAGAAACCTCTGTTGGTTGCATTCATTTCTGACTTCAGATTGCAATGATGCCAATGGGGGGAAAATACCTATTCTTTGTCAGATTTTTAATGCCATTGTATTCACAGCCAGAAAAGCAGAGTTAATTTCTTGCTGAATAACTGGATAAAATCTAAGAAAATCCTTCTGATCAGACTCAAGACTGTGCTTCTCACATAACAATCTTTGACAAGACCACAACATGATCAAACAATACCATCTTCTGTTGTGTTCAGATATATTCTCCATACCTTCCCTTGTATCTCAGAAGTAAATAGTGCAAAGAGACATGGCTTTCTTTAGCCAACAAGGATGATGATGATGATGATGATGATGATAACAATAATCATGATAAGTAAATAAATAAAATTGGAAAACCATCCGCAGAGAAACCAGTGACAAACCATTTCCATATTGTTGCCCAGAAAATTAAATAGGGATGTCTGTTAAGTCACCATTAATTTTAATTTTAAGGAAGCTATTACTTTACTTGGAAATGCTGAGGACCGAATCTGAGATGCTCTAAAAGAGATGTTTTTCATTGAGTTCCTGTTGTACCTGATAAGGAGGTTGGGGGGGTGGTGGAAAACTCTGTTCCTTTTTCAGACCATGCCAAGTTGTTCTGGGGATGGGAGTGGTTTGGAGGCTTCCAGAAGTAAATACTCCAAATGGAAATAGTTTGACATAGTGTTTTAGGTGAAACAGGCCTTCTGGGGAGCCAGGCTACCCCTGAACTGCCTCAAACCACCTCCAGGTTGGAGGATTTATTTTTGGAAAACACTGAAGCCCCAACCCCCCACCACTACCCCTGGTATGTTCCAGAGGGGGAATGAAATGCCCAGAGTTCTTTGCACTGATGACTTGTAAAGAGAACATCTGAGAAAGGAAAGGGTGTATTTGAAAACACAATGAGTTTATTTATTTATTTTTATCATTTCAATGTATATGGCCACCCATCTCAAATTCATGGCTCTGGGCAGCTAACCATAATTAAAACCAGCATAAAGGAAGACCCGATGGATGTTTCAGTCTTACCAGGTAAAAGAGCCATTAGCCATTCAGTTAAACAATCTGGGAGAAACAGATTCCAAAGATTTGCAGGTTCAAATGGTTTATTCTGGCATGGAACCCGGTCAATGGAATCTTGGTTCCCTGGTTGTGCTTGACATGAGTTTTGCACAGTGTATTCAACCATTGGTCTATCTGGCCAATCTTGTCAATCTTGACTAGCACTGGCTGCCAACCTTTCAAGCAGATGTCTTTTTTTCGCCAGGTAGGTTTTGAACCATGGAGAGAAGTTCCAAGGTCACCTGCCCTCCAAGGAACCTGTAGTTCTTTTCTCATGCCTTTGTTGACTTTAACCTTGCATCCTGCAGCCTCATCCTGCGAGAATTTCAAACTGTGCTCACTGAATAACATCTGGAAGTCATGTACACAGATCGAGTGCACAGCGGCTTTCTCCTCTCAGGCGTGCGGGTATTGATTCAACATGTAGCACTTCAAAAACTCCATCCCTGCCAAAACTGGAAGCCATTACATTGTTCCTGTGTCAGATTGCTCCTGCTGATGTTCTTAATAAAGCTGCTAGGCGAGGGCATCAGATTATCTGAAAACAGTCTGGCCAAAGTTTGATATCTCTCTCTCTCTCTCTTCCTCCTTCCCTCCCTCCCCTCCAACTTATTTATTTATTATTTATTAAACCAATTTATATAGCTGCCCACCTCACCACAGGAGACTCTGGGCGGCATACAGAAAACCTAGTCAATAGTCAGTCAATAAATACATTAAAGATATAAAAAACAAAACAGAGAATAAAAGGATGTTAAAAATAAGGGAGCCCCCTCACTAATTCCTCTGTCCCCTGGGGTCCCCAGGCCTGCTGGCATAACCATGTCTTGAGGGACCTCTGGAAACTCAACAAGGATGAGGCCAACCTCACCTCGGGGAAGAAGATTCCACATTGCAGGTGCCACAGCAGAAAAGGCCCACCGCTTGGAGCCCGCTAAATGTAGCTCCCTAGGCCAGTGTTGTCCAAACTTGGCCACTTTAAGATGAGTGGAGTTCAACTCCCAGAATTCCCCAGCCAGCCATGCTGGCTGGGGAATTCTGGGAGTTGAACTCCACTCATCTTAAAGTGGCCAAGTTTGGACAACACTGGCCTAGGCGATGGAAGCCATAACGTGCCCTCTCTGCTGGATCTGGTAGGACAGGCAGATGAAATTGGGGAGAGGCAGAAAAGAAAAAGAATGACTTCCTAGGGAAAAATGATTAAAATATATGCATCTTGGAAAAGGTACATTTCTCTATTTCACACTGGCCACTCATCCTGGCTCTTTCAGACCTGTTCCTTTTCCTTCTCCCAATACTGGTCTTTTTCTGCGGTCGCCTTGGCTTCACCCCCAACATTTCCAGTGGAAAGGTTAAATAACAAGGGATGAGAGAGACCCCGGGGAGAATTTGGCACTTTAAATTGATGATATTGGCCTACCAAGACAGTCAGATCTAGTAGAATGCAGCTGTCTTTGTGGCTATTGAAGTCTGCCCGACAGGACGAATACCCAGCCTGTGGATAGGACCTCAATCTTTGGAAATCTGCAGCTGGAAAGGGGTGCTATAACACTGAAAAATGCTTGGAAGGCACCCTTAGAAACCCAAGTTCTTTACGGTCTTCCTCTTACTTGAATTACTGGTGAATATGAATTTTTTGGGTATCAGTTAGCAACTGTTGATATCATTTGCTTTTAGTTGGCCCAGGTGCCACAAGTCCCAGCTTGCATCATTGCTGAATGTCGGCTACTGTGTAATGCAAGAAATGTAATGGAAATGCACGTTGCTAGTTAATGCTGATCAGCCACCATGGAGGGGCCATGTTATATTTGGCTTCTCAGCCTGTGCTGTAATGCCCGATGGTCTGCCTATCCTGCCTCCTTGATAGTAGGTTATCTTGTGAGTGATTGGACAAATGCCCACAAAGGACACACCCAGAGGCTTGGGGACAAAATCAGGGACTGAGTCTGGAGGGCACACTTAAAACTTTTAACCTCTCTATAAGCTGCTTTCCCTCTCTCTGGAAAGGTCTCCTTTGAGACAAGCTCAGCTTTAGGTGACTACATGGGACATAGGTCCTTCTGGTTTTCTTGCCCACAATGTAGAAGTGGTTTGTCACTGCATTCTTCTGGAAGGCTTTCCAATGTCCCCAGGTTGGCTTATTGTCTTGGGAGTTCTGGAGGTCTCCCAACCAGCAAGGAGAGCTGTAAACCTGGAGAGTGATATGTCTGATTGGAAGATGGAGCACTGATTTGGTCTCAGGTTGGTCTGCTCCTCTCTGGCTTGTTTGAGCTGGTCTATGATGGTAGAAGGTACTCTCAGAAAACCCAGGTTTGAGAAGTCTAGATGGGCATAGCTATGCTGATCTGTGACTGTAGTCAGGATCGATTTGATTTGATATGGCCGGCTATGTTCATTCATTGGGCATTGGTTAATTCCAAAAAAACCATCTTTTACGATGGCTTTTTTCACCCCTAAAACCCCAACTTGCACAATGCAAACCAGAAAATCCATGTTTTAGTCTCACCAAAAGCAACAGGAGAAACTCATTCCAACTGATTCCATTCATCTCATTTCAGTAGTGCATTAAGCCTGGCCTTTTCCTCTGCAACACTACCTTGTTGATGATTTTAGAATTTTGCTGGGTAATACTGAAAAGAAAGCCATTATAAGCCACCATAAACCTGGCAGGAGTTTTGCTTGATTCAATTTATCAGCTTTCTATATGATGACTAGAAGGATGATTGTTATTATTTTTATTAAATACAAATTGATTAAACTCTTTTATGCCTCCCTGGCAAGGAAGGATTTCTTTCTTATTATGTGTTTTTGGGGAAAGCAGTATTAAAATTCTGTTAAGGGAAGCTTTATAGCCAGGACCTAATAAACAGTAAACTGAATCATCATGAAAATAGAGATTAATAGCCTTCTAATACTGTAATGCTCTTAGAGGTATGGATCAAGGACAGGTGGGTTTAAGGTCTGTGATGAGTTAGTGCTGCTTTATGGAGCCTGACAAATTCACCTGGCCCACATCTACAAAGTCATAAGTCACGGCTAGGGTGTGGCAACACTTCCAAAACTTTGGAGGCCAGATTTGGACATTCTGATTGTTTAAGTGTTGTCATCTCTTCCTCTTTTTTATTAAAATCTTGCTCTTCTCTTTGCCTGATTCCCTCCCTGACTCAACAGGACACCAGCCATGATTGGGTGTTCGTTTGTGGTGGATAGAAAGTACTTTGGTGAGATCGGCCTGCTTGATCCTGGAATGGAGGTTTACGGAGGAGAAAATATTGAACTCGGTATGAGGGTGAGTGGTACGACATTGTCTTCATGGACTGATGCTCAGGGAGGATCTGAAGAACTGAGCCTTTCTCTGTTGGCTTGGCCATCACCAGCCCCTGTCTTACCCTTACCACCCAGCACTGTAACTATGATTTGAGCTTCCCTGCTTGCCTCTGCTTGATTTCTTTACAGTGGTCATCCCAAAGGTAAGGTCTCCTTCAAGTCCCTTGACTCTTGGTGACTTTGTGGACAGGTCTGTGCAGGGTTCTGATCAGTAGTATGGAAGCTATTGGTTATTGCCTTCTCTGATGTTTTTCAACATCCCAGTCTAGGTTAGACTTGAGATTTCTGGAGGTCTCCTGTCCAAGTAGTGAACAAGCCTGACCAGCTAAGCTTCCGAGCCCATAGAATATCATCTGTTGAGGAGAATTAAATAAATCTCCATCCCTTCTCTTCCCTTCCCTTCCTCTCCCCCTGGGTACTTCTCAGATTACTGCTTCTTTAGGCTTCTTTGTTGGCTTCAATGGAATTGCAACAGAACTGTTGTTTCATTCAACCCTTTAGAGGTCTAGAACACAGAGCACTGCACAGCACAATTCTTTGCTCCTCTCTACCACTAGCAATTTTAATTATGCATCTCTATGCCCATTCACTCTGTTTGCATGATCCATCCTTTTGTACACAAGGAAAACTTCCATTTCTTTGGGTGACAGTCCTGAGTGTTGAACCTGCCCAAAATGGCCCAGTAGAGGGCTAAAGCAACAGTCATCAATCGCTCTAACAGACAGGAAGATTTATTTTCTTACTTATTAAAAAAAAGCTGTAGTATTTGACAAGCCTTATCTCACTCCCTTATTAGCTAAAGCTGAAGAGCACCTTGATTAATTAGAAAAAGGAGTGTATGCACATTAAAAGTAAACCGTATGATTTAACCTAATGGAAGGAGTTAAAAAGATAGAGAGAGAGTGCTACTAATCATCCTAAACAAAGGTCTTTCTCCATCAACAGGAGGGTGCCAGACAGAAGGAAAATTGAGTTGGTTTTCACCCAACTCTGTTTTGTCCTTCAAGGAAGGCAGAAAAAAACAGGCAGTTTGGGTCAGTGAAGAAATGAATTGATTGTGGAGCATGGAGACCTGGGTGCAACCAAGTGAAAAGAGATGGGATTTCCACCAAATGGCTGTGCTGGTCCTTGACCACATAAAGATTACTTGGACTTGTTCTACCAAGTGGTGGGAATAGGTCAAGTAGAGTATCTCAATAAACAATCTGTCCAGTGCATTGCATCGTGTATAAAAACTTGATGATGATCCCAATTTGGTTCTGTTTGCTTTGAGGGAACTCTGATTTTCCTTCTGGAGCCATCAAAGAGGCAGAGAATGAGATCTCTTAGACATGGGATTTGGCCAAATTCAGCACACACTCTTAGTTGGTATGTGCTATACCTTTGAGAAAGGCAACTGAAATGATGCTGTCAGCAGAAGAGCTTAACATCAAGACAGGCCAGCAAGATGCTCTTATAAGTATTTGACTCCCAGGTTTGCTAGAGATTTAAGCTCAATTCACACATTGTGCTTAGTCATTGTTTTAAGCATGCTTTGTTGAATAATCCATAGTGGCTTGGTTCACACAAACACTAAGCATAAACTACGATATACAAATGGCAAATGCTGGAGGCATATGTTGTATGAAGCCAGAACCAACCAAGCCAGATTTGGGCTTTGAATGGTCTATGAAGTATATAGACTCTGAATGAAACTCAGAAGCCGCAAGATTATTTTCAGTGCATAAACCTGGACATTCCACCTAAAACGGGTCACCATATTCTACATTGCTTGAAGCATCAGAGTTGTCTTCAGAAGCAGATCCAGGTAGAAAGCGCTCTGATTTCCAACCAAGAGGTAGGCGGGTAGGTTACCTACTCAGGAATCACTACAGAGAAGCAATAGCCATACCAAAATGGTCCTCTGTCCCATTTTGTTTGCTTCATAAAATTCGTTATGTAGGAACAGTAACAGCATGAATTGTGCATCCTCTGGGCCTTGCAGTGGCAGAACAGGGGTATCCTTTTCAACTGAACGGTTGGTGATTGCATGCTCCACAGTCTTTTAATTTCTTGTGAGTGTGACTGGCCTCCAACTGAAGTTTACTCTCAAGGAAAGATTACTCACAGTGGATGAAAACAGTACCCCACTGAAAAGGGAAATCCTGTATTGTTCTAGCCATTGATGTCCACTCAAGCTTCACATGTTTCCTTGTCTTGGATGGCCATGGGGAAGAAGGCAAAGAAAACCTCAGGACAGTGAGGCCAAATTATGAGTAGATGTTACAGGAAACATGGTAGAAGGTGGTGTTGTTACTGGAAATTGCCAAGTTTCTTTGAATGCCCTGGGAGGTGCTGCTATTCGTGTATCTCCCACGTGTACTTTCTACATGTAAGCAGTTTGTCCTTTGACTACTTATGGATATCTCTGATTTATTTATTATTTTTTCATCAAAGGGGTGCTTCTGCTTTGTTCTTGATTTGATTTTCCTGTCTTAGAATAAGAAGATTTCATGCTCCTTTGAACAGTCACTGCTTTTTTCTTTCTTTTTTTTAAAGATGAGGTCCCCTTTCTGTCGCAACCATTTATAATAGCCTGGCCGTTTACCTATGCTGAATTTAAACTCTGAACTCTTCCTTTTGTTGCATTAACTGATAATGTAGCAGCTTCTGAAAGCCCCAGTGTGCGCCAGATCAAATCCTCTCTCTTGAAAAGAAAGGTCACTGTCTCCTATTATGTTGAAAGGCCCACGAGTCACTTCCATTTTGGTAGATATGGGCAAGGACTTTACCTACGTATGTAAGGCTAGTGAATGATAATGCTGGTGGTTCATTCACAGAAGATCCAGTATCTCTGGGTGGTCTGAATCTTTATACTTGGAAAACAACCCCTTCCCAAATTCTTAGGACAACTTTGTTGTCCCACTGTGGACCTTCTTTGCCCTTCCAACAACGTGTGAGGGTGATCTTTGGAATCCCCGCATTTATGAATGCATGCTTAAGTTATTTTGTGAGCTAGTCCAGCTGGATGTTTTGAGGATATGGGTTTGTAGACCACAGCACACTATCATTCTCTCCTCTTCCTGAAAATAGCCTGATAAAGACCAAAATGTATACTACAAGTACTGAGGCAATTAATTCCATAGGCACTTATAGCTGTTGAATGATGAGCTGAGAAACAGAAGCAGTGTGGAAAATTAACGCTGTAACTCTAAGTCAGGATTTATTTTAACCAAGGTTCATTGAACAAGGCAGAGTTGCTCTTGGAGGTGAACAAAGATGTTATGCTTCTCTGGCCAAATCCTGGTCTCTTTTCTCCATATCTTCTCTTGGTACTCAGAGGAAGTAGGCAGAGCACCAAATCAAGTCAGGGTTCAGATGCAATGGCAAATCATGGCTTGAACAAGCCAGAATGTATGAAAATAGATATGAAACCTTGGCTTGTTGCCAAAAATAAACCCTGGTTATTTTCTTAGGCTGGGTTTGTACTTCATACTAACCCCAAATCGAATAATTTTCTTAATTGCTTAGTCATCTATGGCAGGCTTCCTCAACCTCAGCAACTTTAAGATGCGTGGACTTCAACTTCCAGAATTCCCCAGCCAGCCATGTTGGCTGTGGAATTCTGGGAGTTGAAGTCCACCCATCTTAAAGTTGCTAAGGTTGAGGAACCCTGGTCTATGGTGTATCAGCCAGAAGCTGCAGGCAAGCCAGAAACAACTTACTGTTAGATATGCAAAACCCTGGTCTGCAAGTCTTCATGGTACCTCCTGTCAGGTAGAACCAGTGAAGAGAGTAACTTTTGCAACTGGGGTCCCTTCACAATCCACCATGTGGCTTTTGAAGATCTTGGCCTTATTTTCCAGCTATGAGTGTTTACTGAAGTCATGCCCCAAATTTTCTCATGATCCAGCAAAATAAGGACTTTGTGCTCTGTCTTGAAGGCAAATTGGAGGGGGTGGGGGAAGAACCTGCTTCTCATGTAAGACATACTTCCTGGTCCCTGGTCCAACTAAGCAAGAGCTATACTGGTTTCTTTTCTCTAACCTGGAAACAATAGAAAAATGTGCTTTCCTGTGCCTGCATCTGTTCATTTGGTCCTTTGTCCCTGCTTTTCATTTCATGGCCATCATGAGTAGCTCTGGGAAAGTGTAAAAAGGGGTTAAGAGGAACAGAAGATGTTTGCTGTTGAGGGCTGGCAACCTATGCAGGGCACCATCTGCCTGACCTTTGTTTCATTCAGAAAAGCAGGTTTATTGGAGGTATTTCTTGAGTGTCACATTTAGAGAGGTTGAAGGAGGCTGTGAAAAAAGGGCGAGCAGAGACAAGTGAAGTGTTCATTGATTTAAGCAAAGCAAGAAGAGCTTTAAGTTACTTTTCTCCCTTCCTTCTTAAAAATGCTTTACTTGGAATGGAAATTCTACAGCATTAGATTTGGATTTTGAGGCTACTTTCGCAACCAGTGTGGTATAGTGGTTAAGGAACTCACTGGTTGACCTGCCAGTCATTCTCTGTTTCAGCCCAACCTCCCTCCCATTCTCCTTATGGGGATAAAATAAAAGGCAATCCCTATGTAAACTGCTGTGAGCTTCTGGACACAAAGTAGGCTACACATTGCATAAATAAATAACTTTATCAAAACTCAATGTCCTTTCTCTTTGAAAGCTCAGCCAAAGGGGAGGAGTCAGAGCTCAACCATTTGCATGCAAATGGATGACCTCGTTCAGTAGCTATCAACATTATAGAGCTAAGGAGGCCAATGGCTTCAACTCTGCCTTGTGGTACATCTTCCGACTGATAAGAATGAGAAATTAGATCTCTGGCATGCAGAGCATGAAAGCTGGCATCGTTGTTTTTGTCTTTGGTGGAAATGCATCGTACTGAAAATGTCCGTTTTGGTCCTTTGGTCATAAGATCAGATTTGTTTGGGAAGATATCATAGCCAGCATACTCTTCAATAGCAGGAATGGGGTTGTATATTACTCCCAACAGGGCTTCAGAGTCCATGAGAGCACAAACATGGAACTTGCCTGCAAGTAAAAGCAGCGACGTGTTTTTCCACGATGGTGCAATTCCCCGCAATACGGGGGAAAAGCACCGCTGCTTTAAAACGTGGCAGATGTGTGCTCTGTGCACTCCCTTTTGAAGAACAAATGTGAGTTGTTGAACAGCCCAACTGGGGAACACAAACAGGTTTCTTTCAGGCTGAGAAATGCATCTGTTGAAAGAAAGCCGTGGAGGAAGGTGTGCTTAATCGTAGTTCAATGTGAATTTTGAGCAGTGTTTTCTTGTGCGATAACGTAGAAATGGGGTGTAACTCTCATGACTGATCCCAAGCCCAAACGGATAGACTTCCCCCCCTTCTGAGTTTAAAACCCTTTGAAACTGATTGGGCTTAAAGACCACAATTTGGTCTACTCGGTTTGTATTACTGTTGTTCTTGGGCCTGGGATTTTTTACGCCGCACGTCTTCATCGGTTTTCTTGTTTTGTTGTTGTAAGATGTATTTTATTCCTTTTTTGTTTTTACTTCTCTCAGCAACTCTGGCGTTTTGAAATTCTTGGTGAGAAGCAGTCGGAAGGGGATCCTGAGGGCAGCTCTGTTCTTTTCTTCTGTGTTGATTGGATCTGGATTAATATTTTCTTTCAGTGGAAGTGACAGTGAGGGTGATGTAGGTGTGCCATACCAGCTTAGCACAACCCCTTTGAGCTTTTTAATTAAACCCAGCAGGCTGACTGTGTTCCCTTTTGAAGTTCTGCTTTTGCTTACACATGTCCCCAGGGCTACTTTCATAATGCCAGCATGTCGCTAACCCTAACCCACCTGATAAAACATGGAGGCTTATAAATAACTTGTGCAAATCTTCCTGAGAATTTGGGGGGCAAATTTAATGCTCTGGCTACTAATCTTTAATTTGAAGAAGGCTTCTCAACTGGAACCCTCCCAAGCGGGGTTGCATTTCCGAATAATAAAGTCGCATTTGAGATAGTGGAGAAACTGATATGGTTCAGGAAGATGAGCTTTGAGTAATTAATGACCACAGGCATGGAAATAATGTGGAAGCAGTACCGCTCAGGTGGAGGTCTTCACCTGGGTTCTTGCAGCCTACCCCATAAATCCTAGAGAGACGTCACAATGCACTAATGGTAAAGGATGGGTTTTATAGTCACTGAATGCTTAGAAACTCTAAAGATCCCCTCTACTCATCCCCATGAAGGAGCCAGAGAATGAGGTGGGAGAAAACAAGATGGAAATGGACTAAGGGAGTGGAGCTACAAGACTACAACACTTTGCCAGTTGCTCCAGGTTGGTGCTGGAATAAAAGTAGAGTCTACCTTAAGTTATATTCAGTTCCTGAAGATTTCATGGACACATCCAGGTAGGGCAGCAATACAGAAGTGGTTTGTCCTTGCTTTCTTCTAGAATTGTGTGTTGTTGTTGTTTTAATTCTTGGTATTTGTCATGGTCTCCCTTCCAAGTACTAACCAGATCTGACCTGGTTTGACTTTTCAAGATCAATGGTGACTTGGAAGTTCTTATTGCTTTTCTTGATCTTGGTAGCTCTCCTTGGTCCTGAATCTGTGCAGTCCAAATGCACTTCCGTCCATTGGCCTTTGTTGCTTCCTGCCATTTAATGTTACTGTTACTGATCTGGATGACTAAACCTCTTCTGGGTAAGAGTACGAAGTCATAGGAAGGAACAGGAGGTCACAAAGCCAAGGAAATGTTGGCAGTAAATATCAAACACTAAGTTGGAAAGTGTCCACACTTATAATTCTCCAGGCTGTTCTTTTCCCAGACAGCTGTTCTAAACCAAAGAAGTTTGATTGGAACTCCAGTAGGGAAGAAATTGTATATGAAGGGTATGCTGTGTTTAACAAACATGAATTTTCCAGCAATATTTTAGATCACACAATGTAGCCATGCTGCTACTGATTTAGAAGGCGCTGTCTCAATATATGATCATTTTCTCTGTTCTCTTGAGCAGTTTCTTCTGTGGGTTAACTCTGGCATCTTTCATTACAGACCCATCTCATTTGAAAGGGCAGTTGTTCACTCAGAATATTAACATAATATCCTGACATTCAAAAACTTGTCTTGTCTAATAGCCGAGATTAAAAAGAAGAACCTGGATGAGTTTCCATCTTTTCAAGTTAGTTCCGGTTTGAGATACTCTGTATGGACTATGAAAATGCATTTGAGTACAGTTTCTCCTATACTGTTCCATCACTGATCTTGGAGTGCTTAGATAGCTCTTCAAAGAGGACTTGGATAAACAAAAGTAGCTAAAAATATATTGCAGCCTAGTTTACAAATGATCAATATAGAGGTGCGTTCTCATCTCTTCTCCAATTTCTCCATCTTATACCTGCAGTTCAGGATTGTAATTTATGGCTTCAGGCAAAGAAGGATAATTGGATAGAAGCATAGAATGTTGAAGAATTTTATTTAAAAGAAAAAAAAATCATTACTTCCTCCTATAGTAGGGCTCTACTATTTCAATACAGAGTTGGAGAAAAGCTTGAAGGTCATCTTAATGCAGGAAGTCTTCAACAGTTGGCCACCCAACCTTTGCCCTTGCAATCCTCTAGGAAGCTTCTTGCCTTGATTATCCTGCAACATTTTGCCCAATCCTGCATTCTGCTTTTCCAAAATTTGATTTAAGGATAGTTTCTGACCTGAAATGACATAATTGAAATCATCGTGCATGAGACTGGTCTAACAACTTTTAACTGAGATATTGCCAGAGAAAAAACATGTCATTATTACCGCAACAGTTGTGTAGATAAAGGGCAGTCTATTAGGGAAAAAACTATCTGTTCAGCTAATAAATGCTGAGCAATTTTGTCTACGTTTGCCCTGCATAAAAGAGATTTCATGAGCTCCTTGTGGTGTTCATTTTTCAGCCAAATAATTTCCCCATTTTTAAATATCTCCAATTAAGCAGAAGGTGTAAATCTCCCCAGCCCCTTCTTAAACTGTCCATCGCAGGAATTCTAGGCAGAATGGCCACGAATGATAGATACTGAGAGGACCACAGTTTCTCCAGTGCATGAAACACATTCCTATACACGTGTACTCAGAAGAAGCATGAATAACATTACAGTATAAAATATCAGACAGAGATGAACTATTTGTGACCCATCAAATCAAACATAGACTATACAAACCCTTTCCTCCTATTCTGCAATTTCAAGCAATCGCCCCAAATGAATCCTCAATACATCACAGAATATGGCTGATATGTTGTGTCAGCTGAGTACCCATCAGTTCATCTTGAGTACACACCTTTTGATATCTTCAAGGAATCTGCTGAACCCCCAGATGAGTGATGTGTTTTTTGGGTGCCTGATGAGTCTGGTCACACCCCTCTTTGGGTTGGTAGAAGCTGATGAAGGGGGATTGGGAATGCTCTTGTTGATTAAGGTATTATGCAAGCCACATCAATGTGGAGAGATTTTTTATGCACTGGAACAAAGTTCAGGTTCAGTTGTGGCCATAATTAGCTATTAAAAATTAGAATATGGAATGTTTCACCCTCAGGATACCCCACTTTCTCCTTGTCAGCATGAGAATCAGCTTTAAATTGTTCTTTGAAGCTGGTAGGACTATTATGATCGAAATGACTGACAAACCTGAGCATCCCGCAACCTCATCCAAAATCAATGACATTCCTTCAGGCCAAACATTAATTTATAGCCCCACCACATGAGTGTGTCATTCCGCTAATGAATTCTCCAGTGAGTGTAGGTGTGCTGAACAACAAAGATAAATATCCATGTGCATGCAGGCATAATGTAGATTTATTGCCTCTCTGCTGTCGGTGGCTCGTGCGGTTTTGCTCTGATGCCAGGCATTTTAATGCAATTTTGCAGGTAAGTTGTTTGTATTCTGATAGAAGGCTGTTTTTCAGCAAGACAGGGAGAGGCTAAGAAGGCATAAGAGAAGATCACAGGCTTTTTCTTTAACTGGTCCTCGGCTGAATATTAGCCTGGCTTTTGTCATACCAAATGATGGATTATATTTTATGTTTTAGGTTACATTCATTCAATAAATTTTATAGTGGTGTACAAATTAACACATTTATTTTCTTTAGAGCTCTTAATTTCTTATTGCTATCTTACAGTTGATTGATTGATTATGTGCTGTCAAGTCATTTTTGACTCCTAGCGACCACATAGATTTTCTCCATGATAATCTATCCCTAACCTGGTCTTTCCAGCCTCCCAGTGGTGCACCTATCACTGCTGTTACTGAGTCCATCCTCCTTGCTGCTGGTCATCCTCTTTTTCTCTTTCCTTCCACCTTTCCCAGCATTTGAGTGATTGATTGATTGATTGATTGAAGTGCCATCAAGTCAGTGTCAATTCTTAGCAACCACATAGATAGATTTCTTCTCCATGAAAATCTGTCCCTAATCTGGTCCTTCAGCTCTTTCAGTGGTGCCCCTGACCACTGTGATTGAGCCCATCCAGTTTTGTGAGTTGTGAAATACAACACCTGTGGAAGAAAGGGTTGGAAAAGAGGCAGCTGGAATTGTCTGCCTGCCCCTTTAATTCTAAAACACCCAGCATGCAAATGAGGGAGAGATTGTATAAAAAGCCCTGTGTGTGGAACAGCTTGGTGTGGTAGTAGTGGGTGTTCTGGTATGCTGGATGTGGAGACGAGAGGCAGAAGGAAGCAAGGGAGAGATTAGCAGTCAAGACATGTGGAAAGGCCAGGAGCATTAGTACCTGGAAATAGTAGTAGATATTCTAGGGATGTAGTAGTTTAATAGTTAGAGTAGTATAAGAGTAAGTTGAGCAATAGAAAATAGGATTGGTGAAAACTGTATTAGTGGGACACCTGGGTAGAAAAAGACACTTTTGGGGCTGTGCATATTGATTTGATAAGTAAAGGAACCCCAATATAAAAGGGGAGAGAAAAGCCTCTGGGTGTGTAGTGTCTCATTGGGAATATCTTGATGAGTCCCCTCCCTGATTTACCACAGTCTAGTTCTTCTCCTTTTCCCTATCTTTTCTCTCCAGCAAGTTCCCAAGAACTAGATTGTATCTCTCTCTCTCTCTCTCTTTTTGCTTAAGTGCAAGCTACTTTGGTAACCTTTCTGATCAATTCAGGCTAATTAAAAGAGTAATTTGCTTTTTTTTTTTTTGGAGCCAATTTACCTTTCCAGGACTGTGTGAATGCCAGAAGTATGACTAATAATGAGCCAACATTCATAGAGCCAATTAAGAGAAAATGAATCAGGAGAACCCATTAAGCTTGATAAAGGCCAATAAGAAATAAAGGAATTGACTTTCCCCCTTATTAAAACTTCAAAGCTGGGTAGAGAAGGATAAAGCACATGGTTTGTGCTTGAGAAATAAGCAGTGTCCAACTCCATTCAAACCATCATGCTCTCCATTCTTCTTGTCCTTCTCTTCACCTGTCCTTTGGCCAATTAAAGCCTGATTGACCTGAAAACAAAATTATATGGTGAAAAACCACCAAGTTGAAGAATCCTTCAAACATATGCAGTTATTCTATGACTAGACATCTTCAGCTGTTCCTTTTCCCTCATCCCTTTATGGTTCTCTGCTCTTCAGTGGGCAAGAATATTTTGGCTGCAATATTCATGCACCAATAAGCTCAAGATTTGAGTACAGTAAGAGGACAGCTCCTTTGGCTGATCTCAGATAAGCTAAGCAAGGTCAGACCTTGGATGGGAGATCACTGGTGAATCCCAGAACTGTTAGGTTGTACTGGGAAGTTGAAAAAGGCATTGGGTAACCATTCCTGTATTGTTGCCAGGCAAAGATTGCCTCTTTGGAGAAGTCTATAATGCTGGAAAGGTAGGAGGAAAGAGGAGAGGATGACTAGCAGCAAGGGGAAAGAATTCAGTTGCAGAAATGATGGTACACTGTGGGAAGACCTGAAGAACCAGATTGGAGACACATTGTCCTGGATTAAATCTATGTGGTCACTAAGGATCAATGCCAACTTGATGGCACTCTGACCATTAAAGACAAACATGCAGGACTCACCACCCACTCTAACCCAAGGCCTGGGGAAAGCGTGGGTTTTCAGGTTCTGCTGGGCAGAAGTCACAGAAGATACTGTGGTAATGTCCACCAAGCCAGGTCCAGTGGATTACTTTAGAAGGTTTTAACTCATTTGGGTCTTCTATACCAAAAGGGTTTGCAATTATGAGTCCCTTTTTGCAGCTCCCTAAACCTTACCCCCCAGGACAGCATCACTGAATATGTTTGGCAAAATTGAAAACCAGTGGCATGCCAAAAATAACAAAATCCTAGCTCCAGCTTTCTGGATTTTTCTCCTTTGTATTTCTATGATTAAGAGTATTTTCTAAATCAGGTGCCTCCAGATGTGCCGTGCTTACATCTCATTGAGTCTGGGGGCTGCCATTTTAATTTCCTGGCATTCCCTTGATCTACCAGCGCTCCAGGGCATTTTGGAAATTTAAGCTGCAACTCCCAAACTTTTTCTTGAGATAAGGATCAGCGCACGAAAGGCAAGGAAATAGGTGCCTTGTGTGCTGATGCTCAAAGAACGAACTCAAAAGGTTTTCAGAAGCAAGACTTTCATTTATGTGACATATCTATTAATAATGCTGGAGCTATCAGAGGAAAACAGACCACTGTTATTAGTGACTGGGAAACCTTTTCAAAAGCTCCATTCATCATCCAAATAATTTACTAAATGGTCTGTGATTGAAACTGTTAATTAACTGGTGCAAAGCTTATTTGTGATTTTTTTTTATTACTCTGTCCTTTTGCTTTGCCCAGTGGCAAAAACACAGAGGAAATGGCTTTAAGGGAACAAAGAAAAAAATGGGGGGGGGGGATTCTTGGCCTCCCTGGTGAAATGTGAGGGCCCCAGGGCTAGAGATAAAGACCAGGTATAATAAAAGCTGCAGAGATGATGTGCAAATGAAAGCAAAAATGAACTTATGTCATTTTAAAGTGGTTTTTCAAAATGTGAGTAGTAGCACGCTACCAAACCAAGGAGATTCTCCTTTCGGAGTGCTTGGAGAACCTTGGAGTGGTGATAGGAATGCCTCCTTTGCTTGTGGCTAATAAACAGAAAAGTAGGCTAAAGTTGCTATCTCTTTGGGTTGTAGACAAAAGGCCTCTTGAAGTGGTCCACTGTAATCAGGGATATTATTTTGAGTCTTCTCCAGGGAGAAGAGAAAATCTCTAACTAGCTGTATGATGCCTGTAACTTGATTATTGAACTGATCCATTTTCTGGGCTCAGACAGTGCATTAAAATATAAACTAGTCAAACAGACTAATTTCTTAGAACACAGCCAAAAAAAGTCAAGCTCAGTTGAAAACATTCTTAGTATGTTGTCCAAATGCAGATAATAGGTCTTTAACTAGCTTGGTTGAGCCTAAAATCTAGCCAACATGCCTTTCTTACTGCTCTTCAATTTTTATTTGCTGCCACTGTAAATTAAGAGCAGGACAGCTTTGTTGATGGGCTGGTCACTGTTTTGCAACTTCTGCCCTGACTCCTACTGAGCATCATTCAGGAGAGGCAAATGACCCCCATCCAATATAGTGGAAACAAACTTGAGGAAAAATCTGGAAAATTGGGAATGATTGGTGGTGGTGGTGGTGGTCATGAAGTTGATGTGCCACCAAGTTGTTTTCGACTCCTAGCAACCACATAGATTTTCTCCATGACGATCTATCCCTAACCTGTTCTTTCAGGTCTTCCAATGGTGCTTTCATCATTGCTGTATCCGAGTCCATCCCCCTTGCTGCTGGTCATCCTCTTCTTCTCTTTCCTTCCTCCTTTCCAGCATTAGAACCTTCTCCAGAGAGCTGGTCTTCACGTCATGCGTCTGAAGTAGGATAATTTGAGCATGGCCATTTGTACCTCAAGTGAGACCTCTGTGTTGATTTGTTTGATGATCCATTAGTTTGTTTTCTTGACTGTTCATGATATTCTCAGGAGTCTTCTCCAACACCCAAGTTCAAAGACATCAATACTCTTCCTGTCCTGCTTCTTCCAAGCCCAACTTTCACTTCCATAGAGTGTCACAGGGAGTACTGTGGCTTACACAATTCTGATCTTTATGGGAATAGACAAGGGGAAAAAATCAAAGCAATCCCCAAAGCAAAGTGTTCAATGGAATCTTTTATCAGCTCTGCTTTTGATGTGCCAGAAATGCACAACTCTCCTTTACCTGAGAGTTCCCATCAGATTTTAGAAGCACGCAGGCAATCACATGCCAGAAAGTCATAGAGAGGAACAAGAGAAAGACTAACGTTTTGATTTCACTTCCATTTACATGGAAATTAGGATTAAATAGAGGTAAGTGGGGTAATTTAGTAACAAGTTTTGGATTCTCAAAGCTGCCTCCAGATGATAATGCCACCCCCCTGACTTTGGGGAGCTTAACACTGCAAGGTTGGAGACCTCAAGTAGTTGGGAGGGATTAGTTTAGGCTTCCCTCCCACCCTTCTTTCTGAGATTCTTACTTAACATTATATTCAATCAAAACACATCTCATTTTGCAATTCAATTATATGCACGTGATGAGTGTTCTTTGTGGGTTTGCAATCTTCTGCTAGTTGTTGATCTCAGCAGAACTATGATTCTGTTTATTATGCTATTAGGGAACGAGATCTTCTGAACACTGAGAAATAGTTACTTAAAAGAAGAAACTGGTTTCCGGCCAGAAATGATTAGATTAGCATATTTTAATTAGGCTTTTATATTTGGCATACTTTAATTGAAGGCAGAAGTATATTTATTTACATGCTAATTTAATATGTTTCTAGGAAGGGCATGAATTTGGAACACCGCTCATATGAAAACTCCAAACAGCCATTTATTTTTTCTCTTAAAAAAAAAAAAAAGGAGGGAAATTGAATAAACCCTAATTCCGTGGTAGGTGTTTCATTATACGACACTGCCTTCCTCCTGAAAAGATGAAATTTATCTACAGGAAAACGAGAATAAAAAGTACAGCAATTTGCATCAAATTTATACATGCAAATATGTATAATCAGCTGTAGATTTAGAAATAATTGCTATAATTCCAATAGAGACACAGTCTGTCTTCCCCAGAATGCTGACTGCATAAACTGTGTGCCCATTCATTCTACCACTGGGATTCTGTGAATTGTTGAAAGGAGAATTTTAGTCTCAGAAATTTCAGAACAAAGGCCATGTATAAAAGCCAAATATATTGGTAATCAGATAAACCTTCAATACCTGTAATCGGACAGTATCTTCCATCCCAACTAAAGTCAACCAGGTAGATGAGGGTCCCCAGAATCAGTACACAAGTCTCTCCTTCACAATTTTGTTGCCACCTGAGACATCTGACTCGCTCATGCTTCTAGCCTTACATCTTCTGGTTCTTCATCTTCAGACTGGACAGCCCCTCGGATCAAGGAAGACCTCAAGCAGTGGTCAGTAGCTCCATAGACAATTAGAAAAGATCTCCTGGAAAAGGAAGAAATGACAAACCATTTCTGAAATGAAACTATATGGGTTTGTCCCTGAAGTCACAAAAAGCCAACCTCAGCTCATAGCAGTCTTTTCCTGAAGCTTAGCTCCAGCTGGCCAGCTTCAAGGGAACTTGCTTGCTTGCTTTTCTCACTCACACACTGAGTACAACTGCTATGCTGAAGATTGCAGAGCAGAAGGGATGGTCTCTAATTTCTGTCACCAGCAGAGATGGGACCAAAGGCTTCATTCTTTGCCTTCCAGGAAGAACCTCCCAATTGCAAAAGTTCACCTTGCTGAATACCCAACATCTGGAGAAGGTACAGTCTGGAAGGAGCATGTATCTCTTTACCCAGTTCAAAAGCGCGCACATCTTAACTGCCTTTTGCCCTGAACTGCAGAGATACAAAGACTAATGGTTAGGCACCATCCAGTCCAAAGGCTGTTGGAATGCTCTGTGTGTGTGTGTGTTGCATTATTACTATCTGTGTATTTTACATTATTATTACAATCTGTACTCTGGCTACATAAATGCAAAAAGTATATATTCCAAGCACCTGAGATAGGGCTGGGAAAGAGCTATCTTTACCTTGAAAAACCTTGGAAATTTTTTGCAGAGGGGAGAAATATGAAAAGAACACTAGCTTGTGCTAAATTTCTTCCTCCTTGTCAGTGCATTTATTTTAACACTGGCAGTTTGTTAGACTTCCATGTTGTAGTACTTTTCATACTTGCTCCAGATCAGACCCTCCAGGTTCTTCCGTAGTGAGATGAAGGAACAGGAGATACAAAAGCCCCATACTAACCAAGTTGCGCATGTTACCCAAACAAAGCTGCTAGGTCTTCAGCTGACTTGGTTAAAAGCGTAGTAAGAATACAGCCGCTGCTATATTTCATGAGCTCTCCCCTAAACAGAAATCTCAGAATGAAGAAGAAAATGGGATTTATTTGATTTAATTAAACTTGAATCCAAATTCAGCTGATTAAAAGGGGTTAATAAGATTGCTTCCCAGGTGTTTTCTGGCAATTAAAAATATCCATTCAGGAAAACTGTTGACTGGAGAGAGAGAAGCATTCAACATTTAGAAAGGTGGTCACAGTTTTGGGTCCTCGGTTTTGTCTAGTCCAAACTGGTTAACCGACACGGTGGCTAGATTGTTTCCCTTGTTTTTCTTTGATCATATGATTGTCCTTTTCCTGCTGTGTTTATCCATCAATGCAAACTCTGTTTATAACAAACGTCAGACAGACAGCCTAGGAGGACAGTTTTACATTTCTATTTTATTTTATTATTTTTTTTACAGCTCTCAGAGTCAATGATTCTGTTTGCTCTCCTGCTGTTAATATGATGTGAACATTCAGGAAAGAGGTTTACATCGTGCTTAAGGACTGTCCAATAAATACAGCTGCACAAATTGGCAGCAGGCCCCACACAAACTCATATAAGGGGAAGATTAAAACAGGTGCAGTCTCCCCCTCTTGTATTTCCATAAGATCAAGCTGTAAGATCAGCGTCAAGCCATAATAGCTTGTCACTAAAAGGGTAGAATGTAGGAACTTGCCTAAGTAATTGGTTAATTGAGTTGGATATTGGCCCTGTTTCCACAACACAAGTCAGCCAGCCATCTTGACGTCTTCTGTGGCTCTCTTTTGTGTTAGCTGCAGAGAATCCTCAATGTCTTGACCATCCAAGTTCCCTTTCTGTTTTTTCATCCTCCTGTAAGGGAGGCCGAAAGCCTACCACATCCATCTCTACTTCCTGCCACTTATATTTTATTCCTTGACGGGTGAAAAAACAAAACAGAACAAATAAAAAAAATCATGGGGACATAATTGGAACAGGTGTCCCTCTTTTACCCTCCTGGATGTTGGTGACGATGAGTGAAACCCAAAATAATGATGCAGAAGAATGCCTAAAGAAGTCCTGTAAAAGCAGGGCCTCTCTAGGACTTTGACTTGGCCATGAATATTGGAAGGGTGGTTGGTGGTTAGTGGTTTGCACAACTTAGGTGAGTTCGAGTGGGTAGAGTTAGTTTAACCCTATGAAAAAGTGGAACTAAATATAACCCAGTCTGGGTTACTGAAGCTCCAGAAAATATCACAGCCAGGTTTTCTGAATTCCCTTTGATCCTCTGGAATGCTTTTGAATCTCTTGAATTCTGGCTAAATATCTTTCCAACGAGATTAGTGTTGGCAGCAGTTACATCAAGCTGTATAATTCTTTAGAAAGATTTCAGGGTCTCCTTTATTCTGCCTCCTACATGCACACACCTTCTCCTCTGTTATTACTGTACGATTCTAGCTTGCATTTTGTTCCCCTACCTCCAATGTAAATTATACGTTGGTCTTTATAATATCACCCTGCTGCTTTGAATAACTTAGAAAAAAAAATGAGTGGAAGTTGCTTGAATACACAGAAGTGATGATTTGCTCACATTACCATTAAAAAGTAATTTTAGATTCTCCATTATTGGCAGAGTGATCTTTTTGAGAGTGTGTGTGTGGTTCATAGGCATTAAAATGGCCATGCTTTTGAAGGAAGCTAAGACATATCCCTTTTGTGTGTGTGTGTGGAATGGCTGGCAGTGATTCTGTGGTTGAGCAGAAGATCCAAGATTCAACCCTCAGGACTGGCAGCTAGGGGTGGAAGAAACCCTACTGAAGCTTTGATGGTAAGCAAAAGATATTCAGTATTGGACTTAATTAATTGTATAGATAGTTGGGCTGTATAGCTGATTTTGGCTCTAGAGTGACATTCCAAACCTTGGTGGGACCAGAGCCCATTTTGAGAGAGGGTTCAAATCTTTTAAGAGGTCCAAGGGTTCCATAAGCATCTTCAGAGCTTAAAACACCCATTGTGTTTCTTGCACTCAACCTTCCTCCCCACCCCATCCCATCCCCATGCCAAAAGAACTCATTTTGGGGGCTCTCCCCAATCTAGAAGCTTTGAAGGGCCCCAGAAGGAATACAGGTGAGCCAAACATGACCCCCGTTTTGTCCTCGTGAGTTAGAAGACTCCATATGAGGATAGATGGCCCTGGATGCCCATCCCAGTGTCGTTCAGTGATGGTGTGTCTGGATATAACTGGAAAAATCCACCCCTTTAAGGGGAACTGTGTATCTTTGCAAGTCTGCATGACATTACAAGACCCATAAGATAGATGCCATTATGGATATATGCTGACCTAGCTGGACTAAAATAAAACTCCATGGTGTCTGTAGAGTTTCTCCTGAGGGTCTTACAGTTATATGGCATTTTGCTTCCACAAACATATTTCAGGAATACAAAGTCTGCCCTTCTGTTCCTCAGACCTTAGGAAATAGAACTTGGTGGGTGGAGTGTTAAGGATCTTGATATGCTGACAGGCCAAATAGTCTTAAATGGAAACATTCTCTGAAGGGTTTTGCTCTGCAATAACAAGACTCTCTTTGGGATGTTACTTTTTAGCAAGAACCTACCAAAAGGGGGTGTATTTCTTAATAGCCTACACAGCTATTTATGGATATGCATATTTTTTCCCCTCCTGTTTGGGGGAGGAAAAAATTTTTTTTCGAGCTAACTTGCTAAGCAGTTTTTTTAAAAGCCATCATTAATATTGGAAGTTTGCTGATGCTAATCCATATGGTAGCCTTCCTCCACGAGTCCCAAAGGCCGTGCAATTAAGCTAGTAGAAAGATTATTAGGTAAAGGTGTATGTGAGTACTTTCAGAGTTGCAGTTGTGTTTTTCACCATTTTTAAAGCCAATTCATCTCTGTCTTGCGTTAAATGGTGGAATGCAGCTCTTTTTCCATATCAACCTGAATAAATGCAGGTTCTTCCTGCCCTTTCTTTAGGACTGGGGCAGGCATGTTCTCTGCAATTAGGGGCTGCTCCTTTTAATAAATATTTAGGGCAGCTCACGGTCTCAAACATCATGGCACATTATGGAGACCATGATTAGCATTGCACAAAGATTCAATCTGGAGAATCTGTACAAACATGATTCGGTCAAATCTCCCAGTTGAACAGAATCTTTGACTCAAAGCAAATGCACTTCAATGGATGAGCTCATTCAGAAGGGCATTAGGGTGGTTTTTCAAATTGATTCAGTTAATCGAATTGAATCAGAACTGTGATGAGTCAGATCAGACTGGAGCTGGTCCACATCAATCAATCCACTGATGTCACCAGAAGAGATGGAATGACAATTTTGGATCCTTTTATGTTGGCTTGTTTCATTGTAGGAATAGGAGGATAACGAAAATAGATGTCCTAAGCCCACTGGAGGCTTAACACAGTTTTACTTCTTGGACTTAACATGACAATTATTGTTCCATGATTCAGCCACTTATTGCTGAAATTCAGCATTGCAAACTTGGAAGGTTCTGAAAACATGAAAAAGCTTCTGGACAGCCATATGTTGTCCATGGATTTAGGTTTCCCCATTCCAGCTCTTTTTATCCTCACAGAAGCCTTGTAAAAAAGTTTGGGGCTGCAGTGAATGTTTGCGTGATTGACTACATAACAGTCTCAAGACCAGGTTGAGAACTGAACCTAGATCCCTCTGGACCAGGTTTGATGCTGTAACTTGGCTTCTCCTAGGCTGGTTCCTCTGAATGTTTGAAATTAAAACTTTGGTCATCCTTGACTATTAGGCATAGAGGCTTGGTATGGTAGGAATTGTGTTCCAAAGCATCTGGAGGCACCAAGCTGGGGAAGATTGCTTAGATTGCCCTAGATCTCAATTATGGTGAAACAGTGATGTTAGAAGGTTTGGAAGCAATCTATGGAAGATTTCTTGGTAGTTGTGGATAGCTTGTGTCCTGCCAAAAAGCGATAGTCCCCATCAGGGTCCTACATTCCCTCTAGGAAGGAACCCATGGCAGCAAAAATTGTTCTACCTCTAAAGGTTCCTCTACGGATCCACCCCAGGACCTTCAGTGACCATCTTCTTTAAGCCAGAGAACCTTTCAGACCTTTGGAATGACATCTCTCAAGCAGGGGAAAGAGACCTGAGATTATTCTATGCTCTCCTCGTGACCATTTAGGAAAGCTAGGGGCCAGAAAAGCTCCTCACAAAATGTACCCATCAGCTGTATCCCCTCTTTCCATACAAAGACCACAGGCCAAGCCTGTGAAAGTGCTGCAAACAGATTAGCTTTGCTGTCTTTACGATACGCATCTTATTTCAGGGTGCTTGCCTTTAATAGCCTATTAAATAGAGGCCGGATACGATTGGCGGAGTAGCAAATAAAGTGTAGTCGTAAAGTTTAAAGACTTGAGGGGGAAAGAAGAGTTACCTTGCTTTTGTTTTGTTCCCCCCCACCCCCTAGAGATAAAATTGTCAACTAACCCTATAACTGAATCCCCTTCAGCCTCAAACTCTCCTGGGCCCTGAAAATTGAGAGCCTAATAGGGTGAAGAAATGTTTAGCATCTGTTGTAATTCTGTGACAGATCAAATATGCTGTTGGACAATACTGCTCTCCTTCTTCCACTACCTTCTGGTCCTTCTTTGTTTTTAGAAGACCACAACTGATCTTTATGTGTTGTATTAGAATGGACGTAACATGCTACAGTCTCTTTAGCAATGGTGTCCATTGTGGTAGCTAAGTTGTAGCTAAAATGCATTGGGGTTCAGAGGCGAATGACTGAAATTGCTACGTTTATCTGGAATTGGAGCTATCACAGGTTAGGATTAGAACATAAGACACAGCATTCTTGGGAGTTCCACTTACCTCTCATGGCTCAATTTATCTTAGGGTTTAATTCTGGAGTGCCCAGCTCGGTGTCAGCAATTATTCAAAGCTGGCTGGTTTTGAAAAGCTAAATAGAGTTTGGTGGTGTGGTCAAAGCATCAGGCTAGAAGCCAGGAGATGGTGAGTTCTAGTCCCTCCTTAAGCACAAAGCCAAGTAGGTGACCTTGGGCCAGTCCCTCTCTCTCAGCCCTAGGAAGCAGGCAATGGCAAACCACTTCTGAAATCTTGCCAAGAAAACTGCAGGGGCTTGTCCAGGCAGTCGCCAGGAGTCAAAACTGACTTGAAGGTACACACATGAGTTGGATCTGGATAGTAGGTAATCCGAGGTCATCAGGGCATTCCAGGGTTGCAAGCTAGACCTAGAAGTTGAAAAAACATCTGTTAGTGGCAAACTGCTTCCATATTTTTGCCCCCAAAGTCTACATAGATAGATAGCCCCATAGGAGTAATCAGAAGTCATCTACTCCAGAGAAATGTTACATTTTTTAAATGCTAGATAGTCAAAAGACTGCACGTTCCTATGCATCTCCTTCCTGCTTCATTCAATGGGCCTTTATTAGTCTGGGACTGTAAATAAAGTGCATTAATGAATGTATGAATGAATGGGGCCAGCTCTAAGCTTAATATCCACATGTTCCTTAAATAATTTAGAAACTGAACTGAACTGAAGCTGAACTGAAAATACTTTCAGTAGCAATGGGGGTTTGGAGGATGGAGGATGGAAACAGTCAAGGCATTGAACACCCCCCCCCCCATTGTCTCAAATATTAGCCATTGATGCTGGTTGTGTAGCATTTCAGTGTTAGTAGGAAATCATTTTGCTTAAGGTCATTAGCATAAATAGATCAGCCTGATAGAATTTGCATTGCAAAAGAACATCTTGAGATAAAGAAGGCCCCTTTTGGGTCTCATCATCTACAACTACATTTGGGTCTATGTTTTTGTACATGCATTTTTCATACATGCCTGAAAAATTTGCCTCACACCTCTGCTTGCACAAACTCTCTTTTGTGTCTTCCTCTTGAAGACCAGTTTGGAAACAGCATGGTTTTGCACCAAGGATGCACAGAGAAGGTTGTGAAAGGAGAACCGAAAGGCAAAACTGACAGCGCCTTTAAGATATGGGTGTTCTCTGGGCCCAGGGTTTCATGGACCTATGAGCCCCTTTTCTACAGCCTGAAGGACCTCCTCTAACCCCAGAGCTGAAGATGGATGGTACGCCAGTGAAATCATGCTAGGAATTAGTGATTCCAACCACTGTTGGGGGGCTGTATTTTTCCATTGACTGACCAGTATTTCTGTCTGGCTACAGATCTTCATCAGATCTTCATCTTTGAACATTCTGTGTCCACCCACAAAGACCACAAAAAATGTCAAATACTGTTTTTGTGTACGTGTGTGCAATACTTCATGTATGTTTTTATGCATGCCTTTTTCTTAGTAGTTGCACCGCTCACAAGCAACATTTCCAGAGCCTGATACGTTCTGGTGTAAATTCCTTATCTCTTTTTTATCCATTAGTTCTTTTTATCAACACTTTATTTATTTATTTTTACTGTGTGGTCTAAGCGTCTTGAAGACTTTGATTGAAATGGCAGGATAGGAACATTTTAAATACAATAAAATAATAGTAAGTCAGTATTGAAACTCCTCTGGTGTTCCATGAAATTTCTGTAATCCTGTCCAGGCTGAAATTGGAGCCTTTAAAATTTCTTCTGATAATATGGTGGGAACCTGACTTCTGTGTTGCCTTTCTGAGAATGGATCCATCAGAGAGATTCTTCATTCTGCCTATGCAGTTTACGTTGCCAAAACTGTATTTGCAATGGGAAGAGAAAATTATGGTCTTCACAGAGAAATACAGTTTTTTTTTTTAACAGCTTCAAGATATTCGTTCCTTTTGAGAACATAAACTGATCTACTTCTAACTGTTGGGTTTTATTTCCTTTTCTTCAGATTGTACTTTTGGGGGGGGAGGGGGGCAAATGTGTAGCTAAAAGAATGCTGAGCATTGAACAGCAAGAAACACTTTTGCACTCATCCAACGTTCAGAAGTAGATTCTCTCGTTTTGAGTTAGATATGGGCTTCTTAATCCCTGGTTGAGATATATGGCATAAGGCAGAAGGTGATTTTCTTTCTTCTTCTTCTTCTTGTCCTTTCTTGAAGCGGGATGGAAAAATAAAAAGAATGCAGCAGAAATCTGTGAAGTTTGGGCCACTGGGTTGCAATTTCATGTAAAAAGTCTTCGAGGCTCCTTCACAGGGATGGGTTGACTTTGAGGCCAGCAAAATACAACTTGGCTAGGGCAGGAAGTAGGAATGGTACAAAAGTTGCCACTGAGAATGGCCATCCTGTGCTAAATCCCTTTCTGCTCATCAACTCCAGTAATTGAATTCCGATCCGTGTGGAAGAGAATTAGGACCATCCAAAAAGTAGGAAGCAGGTCTAGCCTACCTTGGAAGCTCCCTAGAGAGGTATAAAGAAAAATTATGAAAGAAATGAAATAAAGAATGTTCTAAAACTCATCCCAGCAGACTACAAAGAAGTTGTGAGCTTCAGGGATAGGTGAAATATAATAGAGGAAGAAAGAGGAGAGGAAATTAGAGGAGGAAGCAGGAAAAATAATCTTCTAATGGCTTGTAGGAGATGTCCACAAACTTTTCTGCAGATGGGTCCACCTGTATTCATCCTGGCGAGTAGGTCTGAACCAAAGTTATGCCCTGGTAAGTTGTCCTGTCTTAAGCAACTGGTCCTGAACAGTAACAATAGAAATGAACATTCTGCCAAGGGTTAACTTGCTATTCCAAGTGATCCCAACAAGAATTGAGGAAAAGAGGCTGAATGAGAGGTGAAAACTGATAAGCAGTTTCATCTGGTGAAACGAAAGAGCGAGGATTAAACTTAAGGTTTTACAAGATGTAAAGGAAAGAGGAGGGGACTGACTGTGCCACATCTGAAGTGAAATCAGGTCAGCTGTTTGACTTGGATTACAGATGGAATTTTAGCTCATATGACAAGGTTGCGTCTATGGAAGGAAGAGGACTCACAGAAGACCTACATAAATATTTTTGGGTTGATTGACAAAGAAGCACTACAAGTATAAGAAATCACTCTATTAGAAGTAGCTTATTAAAAGTGTAGGATAAATTAAAAAAGAGAGAGAAATACAAGCGTATCTCCTCTAGCTTCCATATTAAATATGTGTTTTCATGAAGAAGAATATGTTGAGTAATTGGGCTGTCTACTGTAAGAAAGCATTTATGAGCTCAGTCCTAAGTTACATTGCTCAGCGGTGTAAGACAAGCATGCTTCATTTGAGTTGGAATGTATCTTGGTATCTTTCTGTATTTTTGGGTACTATCTAGGTTTTAAGTAGCATGCCTTACTTCCTTTCCTCCTTCAAATATAATTGATTGTTTCAGAAAGACAGGAGATTTAGTTGTCTTTACAGAAAAGAACCTTAGCTCATAAAAAAAAATCCGTTTCAGGTTATTCTCTAAACACACTGGTCAGAGGAATGGTATTCTTCGTGAGAATTGTGCAAAATAGATTTTTCTTTTTCTCTTTTTGAGATTGGATTAAAGTATGTGGGTCATTTTTAAAATACTTTTTTGAAATCTTATCTTCTTCTCCCTCACGTTGTGCCAGACTATTAATTTGCCTGATTTATCTCTCTGCTCATAAAACCTGGTTCTGCACAGAGATAAAGACTGCTGAGTGCAAGATTCTCTAGGAAATATTTCAGTTTTGTCATGATTAAGGGATTTTCTTCTATAAGGTTAACAAAAGACTGTCTCCTTCTCTCAAAGTCATGACTTCTGATTTTTTTTCCTTAACTGCAGGTTCTCTTTCTCTCTGTAAACTTCCTTTGGAAAAGCTAAAAAGTTTACAAAGATTCAGCAAAAGCACTAAGTGCCGTATCCATTAGTGTCAGCTCTAGAATCATATATCTTTTCCTGCTCTTCCTGGGGCTTAGAAGACAGAATCCTAGTACAAATAGAATCAGCAATGAAACATTTCAGGAGGTCCTTGATAGATTCCAGCCATCAATTTTTACCCGTTCAGAGCCTTTGTGAATGTTCTGTGAATCTTCATACTTTCTCCATCACTCTTGCTAATAGCAAAGTCAAGTAGTGAATGCTTGTAAGGATAAAAAAAAGCTCATCAGAAAATCAGAAGTTTTTATTAAATAATTTACACACACACACACACACACACACACTATACATATATATAAAATTTGTTGTTATATAATACCTATTATCTCTTGATAGCTTATGTCTGTGTTCTCTTTCCTTCCTTTCCCAGGCTCTCTTCCCTCTCTCACAAATCCCACCTGTCTTTGATTCTAACTCTGCCCAGGGTCTTTGTGTGTGTGTGTGTGTTGCCCACCAACTGGATTAAGAGGCTCTTGCACAAACTTTCAAGAGTTAGAGCTTGGTTTCAGCACTGTATGTTCTAGCCAAGTGTGGCCCTCAGACCCAACAGTTACATAGTCCTGCTTTATGGTTTCTGAAATGGACCTGAAATCCATAGCGTGGAGGGGAAGATTGAAATGCATAAACTATGAAGCATAGAACTGGAGGCTATATTTCTGTAGAGAGGTGTGTGTCTATGTAGAAGTGTGATGCTTAGGAAGATTGTTGAAGCATCTTCTTAAGCATCATACACCTTTAGCAACCAACATCGATGGGCAATATTTGAGACAATGGGGGGGGGGGGGCGTATTCAATGCCTTGACTGTTTCCCACATCCATCCTCCAAACCCCCATTGTTACTGAAAGTATGTTCAGTTCAGCTAGGTTTTTAAACTATTTAAGGAACATGTGGATATTAAGTTTAGAGCTGGCCCCATTCCTTCATACATTCATTAATTCATTTTATTTACAGTCCCAACCAGGAAAAGACCCACTGATTGGGGTAATTAGCAGCCCCATACTTAAACTTGCATTTATGCTTTTGTTTACAGTTAACTGAAGAGCAATATTTATATTGGGAACAAATCACTGAGATTGCTCCTTGTCCTGGCAGGATCCATTCTAACTTGAGATCCATTGGGCTAGTTGAGAAGAGCCAGTACTGAGATCAGAGCTGATGCTTGAAGTTGTCTGAGAATTGAAGTCAGAAGGTGGAAAGGATTTGTAGATCCCTACCAGCACCCAAGGTGATCTGTAGGCATTTTATGAGGAAGGGAATGTATTATCCTTCATCTATCTTCCAACTAGCAACCCTGTATAGATATATGAAAGATATCTAGCATAGGTTTCAATGAGGACATAATGCTGCAATTGACCAAATGGATTTTACTATTGAAATATCTTTTTCCAGGTGAAGGTTTCAAAGAAATTCTCAGGGGTGGAATATAGTGTTTGGGCCCTTATTTAGTTACTGTGTGGCCAAAAGGAATATATGAATGGTCTATTTTTTCATTGTGCATTGATCTTCCCTCCCTAATTTCCTCCACATCAATTTCATCTCAAAGAGACACATCAGAAAGGAATTCATCTCAGAGGGCTTTTTCAGGACAGGAAGCTTGAGAAGCTAAGAAAGTGTCAGGGAAATAGAAAAATGGAGGACAGAGAATTACAATGCCAGAATATGACTTTCTGCACCATCGACACTAGAGATAGGTTAAAAAAAAATTGCAAAGAGAAATCTGAAAGAGGTTTTCAAGCACTCTGATACTGAAGCAGAAAAACAGAATCTTCTTTTGCAGAGGAAGAAAACTTGAGAAAGGCAGATTTTGGCACAGGTACCTGTTTCTCTGGTCCAGAGAAAATTTAGCTTCAATAAATAACTATTTATCTTGCATTTATAGATGAGTTGGACCATTTCCCTTAATGCCGCGGTTTAGTGCTTTTTTAGTCTCAACATATTGCATTACCATCCATCTTGGGAGGGTTATAAATATGTCTTATGTAACTTTAAGAAAAATGTAGGAAGCCCTGGGCTGTAGCAACCAGAATTTTTTTGAATGCAGGATATTTATGTGACACCTTCATTTGCAAATGAAAGGAAACATGTTTATCTTTTTAATGAAGAAACAACCTCATCAAACCTCTCTATATCAATACTGAAATTCAGTTTTCAGCGTTTCTTAGGGATTTGGGATAATTGCCTTTGAGTATGTCTAACCCTTTGTCCATTTAATCTTTGAGGGGGTTTTTACATTGCCTATAATACAAGGATGAATGTTTCATTTGATTTTATTTTAGAGCTGACTGTTTGGGGAGATCTTTGGCTAAGGTCAGGGGTAGAAATTGCACCTGTGAAACCTGAATCAGCCCTCATGAAATCTGAGAAGAATTTAGATTTAGAAAAGGTCTGGATATTTTCCATCTAATAAAAGTAGCTTCCTTCGTCCTTCCCTCCTTCCTCCCCTCCTTCCTCCCTTCCTCCCTGTTCCTCATCTCCCTCCCTCCTTCCGAAATTTCATCCCTTTGCATATAGATTAATGGACACTATTTCCTCACAATATCTTTCATTATTCAAATGCAGATTCAACTGGCTGGTGATATACTGTGCAAATCCTAGGAGATGGCAAGCAGGAAATAAATATCATTTCACAAAATAAATTTTAAAAAATGAACGTAGTGTAACGTTCAGGCATTCCCATTTGTGAAATTATTCCTCTTTATTGAGAAAGATGAGAAGGGAGGTGGCCGGTCAAGAATATGCCCATTTCAGGTGGAACATGAGAGATCATGAAATGTTGCAAAACAGTTTATTTGGGAGATGTTTGACATGCTCCTAAAAACAATGAATGGATGCAGACAGATCCTTTACAAAAAAGGCAGGCTTACAATGAAAAAGTAGGAGGAAATGAACAAGAGGTTTGCTGCCCTAAATTGCCTATATATAGGAGTTTCATTTGAAAGTAAGATATTTGCTGGAATTCTTGTGGTGGTAACTTTTGCCTTCCTTCTAATAAAACTAATTGAGCTGTTAGATTTATTCTTCCTGCCACTGCACTACTACATTATATCACTGTGATGTTGCAGGCATCAAGTGTTCCAGGCTGTGCATGGTAAATCAAAGTATCTGTCACTGCTCTTAGTCAGCATTGCAGTGAAGGCAGGATTATCCATCCCAAATAGCTAGGTGATCAGTCAAAGCCAGTTCAGAGTAAGAGACAGAAGCAATCGCCCTCACTCGGAACTGGCTTCTTGGTGTCAGTTATATGATGGCAGTACCCGACCAAATTGGAACACTTCCCAGCCTTGTTTTCGACATGGAAGACATCTGACATTGCATTCCACAGCCCGTCCACATCTTCAAAACAGGAGCTGCCCTTTGCCCATGCTGCAGTGATGCTTAACTCCCTCCCTCCACCCCTTTCATCCCTCCCTCATAATGCGCTTAATTTTCCCACAGGTCTGGCAGTGTGGTGGGAGCATGGAAGTCCTGCCTTGCTCCCGGGTGGCCCACATTGAGCGCACTAAGAAGCCTTACAACAATGACATTGACTATTATGCAAAGCGCAATGCCCTGCGCGCTGCTGAAGTTTGGATGGATGACTTCAAGTCCCATGTGTACATGGCATGGAACATACCAATGACGGTAAGGGGAGGGCGAGGCGTCTTTCCACCATTGGAACATTCCTGAACTCTGATTTCAGCCCAGACCCCCAGCTTACAGTTTCTAAAGGCAATTCTTCTGCAATAGTTTACTGTAAACCTCCCAGAGTCACCCCACAGTGAGATGGGCAGTGACCAATTTGAAATATAAATCTAAATAAAATTCTTCAGAATTCCCATTTCTACCATTTTTCTTCCTTTTCTTTTCTTTTTAAAAGTTTTTCTTCCTTTTTGTTTTTTGGCTGGGAATTCTGTAGCGCTGTTCTTGCTCCCACGGGGAGGGTTTATTTGTGGGCTTGCTTTTTTGAAGGAGAAAAAACAGAGAAGCAGAAAAGCACCGGCTGCTTTCCTTTTTCAATTCTACTCTGACAAAATGATGAAGCAGCCCGGCTTTGAACTTAAAAATGCCCGGTGTGAGTTTAGGATTTCTCCACCTGTCTGTGGCATAGATAGATTTGTTGGTACGATATGGGGGGACACTGGATCTCAAGGATGCGCATCTGGGCAGCTGTTGTGCAGAGTGCAGCAATACCCCAGAAAATGTGCTCAGAAAAAAATACACATCAGCATGCGAGATTAACAAAATGCAATGTCCATATTTAGTTCTCCAAAGAAATCCAGCCAGAAAATATATACTAGCTGTTTGTTTATTGATAAAAATGCAAAACTCCATAAAATACAAGTTGCATATAAAATATAGGAAAAAACACGTTTTCTCCTGTATTTTAGCATCCAAGACTTATCTGCTACACAAGCTTAACAAAGTCTCTAGCCAAAAATTCCCAGAGAAGAGGTACATTACTTGGTTATTAGTTACAACTACATAACCCATAAAAACTAACTACATGGTGGCTAAAACTCTACTGAGAGGCTGGGCATATAATCCTCCCATTATATTGCCAGTATGTACCCCCCCAACTGAGTAACTAGCATACACACGCCAATAGGTGGCAGTAAAGAGCAGTATACGTGCAAGATTATAACAACACTTTTTCGCATGATCCACTTAGTCATAACAATATTGTTTTAGAGATAGCAAGATGAACTTCTTCCCATGGGAAACTCCTAACAGCAGCAACTTTGCACATTCAAGGTTGCAATTCATTTTTTACTGAAGGTTTACTGGAGCTCCTTAAGTTGCTATTTGCTAGGAATCTGTTCCAGGACCGCATTCACATGTGTGTCTATCTCCAAATAGGGTACCCTCTGTAGCTTGCCCCCGAAGCACGCATGCCCCCCATGGGTGAAGTTGGTGAAAACATGGCTCTTCCAGAGGATTTGAGGGACTGTCCTATCATGATGCCGCGTCTTCATTTTCTAATTTTCAGCTTTGCCATTTTAATTGCCATTATCTTCTTTTTTAAGACTTAATTTCTGTAAGCCCCTCGAATCTGGCTGGTTTCAGGCAGTTAGATCACCTTGACAAAGAGAGAAATACAACAGGTAGTGTGGCACCAGATCTGCCATCATATCCGTGTCCTTGAATTTCTGCCTGCTAAGTCTGAGGAATAGACTGGGAGAAGCCTGGCCACCACCATATTCAACCTGGTGAAATGTTCATTGCACTACCTCTGAGTTTTTGATACTGCTCCCCACGCCCACAGTTTTACTGAGATTTAATTAATATTTATTTCTTGTTCTCAACAACATCACTAGACTCAGAAGCTGCTTACGTGGCTAAGAGATGAAGGAGAGAATTGTGTAGGTTAGTAGATGAATGGGGCTGTAGACAAAGCCAACAGTTGTGTTACCTGGATAACAAACTGCTTGTAAAACCAACCTAGTAGAATTTGTTTCGCTGTTACATCTTTGTTTCACAGAACCCTGGAGTTGACTTTGGAGATGTTTCTGAAAGGGTTGCCTTACGGCAGCGTCTTCAGTGCCGGAGTTTTAAGTGGTACTTGGAGAATGTCTATCCTGAAATGAGGGTTTACAATAATACCATCACATATGGAGAGGTAATGTGTGAATTCCTGTCTCTCAAACCCATTGCTCAATGTTTTTCTAGTCTGAGACTCTCCATAGCTGAAGGGTGCCAGGTTGGAAAGAGGGATGTACACTAGTCCTCCCTTAGCGACCACAATTGGGACCAGCAACTTGGTCATTAAGCAAAGTGGTCCCTGAGTGACACTGCGACTGTGCTTACGATCTTGCTTCAACTTTCCGATCTTGCTTTACAGTGAAGGTCATAATGCAAGGATTGGTTGCAAAGTTACCTTTTCATCACTGCTGTAACTGCAAATGGTCACCAAATGAGGCAGTCACTAAGTGAGGACCACCTGTAGCTGCATCAGTTGAAGCATCTCTTTTCTCCTAGCATTTCTTCCATTCAGCCCTTACCCAGCATAGTGATGGTGGTGATGGTGGGAATGGGGTGGTGTTTTCTGACCCCACCTCAGGGTTACATGCCTGACCCAAGCAGATGTATACCTATCAGTAAAAGCCAGCAAGGATAGTTTTGGGAGGAGGAGTTGAATATAGCTAGATTTGAGTAGATATGGAAAAACAATCTATCATGAATTTAATTTCTGATTTGCAAGTTAAAAGGTGTAGAAGGCATAGGGAAAGACAGGAGGAAGAACCACTACCAAGACAACAGTCAGATAAAAGAAATCTGAGTCCAGGCCAGAACTGTAATCCGAGTAAGCGTCGCAGGCAAGCCCCTCCCTAGTTCACCTGAAGATAAAGGGGTGGGGGTGGGGGAAGCACATTCAGACTTACAAGATTCTGTTACTATAGCTTTACAGTAAAGTTAGATCTATGTGGCATAGGCTTCTTAGTCTGGTCTACCTTGCTGAGCTGACAAAAGGGAATGAATAGGTCAGCACCGCCCTGTTCTGCTGGTGCCACCAAAACATTTTGTATCACCAGATAGGAGAAATAGAACCATTTGCAGCTTGTGAAAAAGATGTCAGGTTCCAACAGCTCCAATGAAGAATGTTCTTCTTCAGCCACGAAGGCAAAGCTGTGCCAATTAGTCACAGCTTCCTGCAGCTAAGCTGTTACCAAGATGTCAGTTTTCGCCAGGCAGTGTAAAGGATGGAAGGGACCCTCATTGCTGCCACCCACAATGAAAAAAATGGGTGTGGAATGATGCGCGTCAGTTCAGGTCCATTAATTCTCTGTGTCATAATATACGCTTCTAGCATTTCTCTTCTCACCTCCTCCACACCAGCGTACAGAGCGTTTCATGCCCATTTTCTCCATGGTCATAAGTAGCACATCGTAAATTGCATGTGATCTTTGAGTATTGTGCTTGGGGTCCTGTGGAAAGGGATTGGAAGAAAAACTCTATGGGATTGGATTCCATTCGGTAAAACTTATCCGAACTGCGTGCAGCAAATATGTTAGATCAGGATACCCCCAAGGTGTTAATCATTTTCCACTTTTGTAACACCAAAGGAAGCTGCAGAGGGATGGAGAGTCACATCAAAGGAGGCAAAAATCTGTCGCTTCCAACACTCCAGCTGAAAAGCACCCGAAGAAATTCAGAAATAATCCTCAAACACCTTAAGAATAAGGTAGAAAAAGAAGAAGAAGAAGAAGAAGAAGGAGCTTCTTTCCATGGGGAAAGACATTTCTGAGAAATTGCCCAGACAATTTTGGCATGGCACTAATATTTATGCTGCACAACATAATTGCTAATCAGGTTGCGAGTGTGATGTATAACTAGGCCTTTGCTGGTTGTCTCCTGGAATTGTGATTTGAAGATAGCTTCCACGTTATTAATTTTTTTTTCCCTGTTCAAAGGAATCATAATAAAAATAAGCCTTGTTGTCTTTGGCCTCTGGAAGATGGAGCAACTAAATATATGGTGAAGGATATAAAACTTACTGAAAGGTTGTAAAAATATATTTTCCACCCATCGAAGAGACATTTTTTTTTCTTTTTAAAGGCTGAGTCATAAAAACCCGTCACATCTTTACCCCCGAATAACACCCTTTGTCGTAAAGCAACTCTGTTCCCACTTCAATTTTGGCAGCACACTTTGAGAACAGGCAGGACTCAGTGCTTTCTAGCCTTGGAATTTGTGATGTGCTCTTCAACGATATTTTATATCGCCTTTCAGAGAAGAGGATTCACATAACTCCTGAGACACTTACCCATTAAGCCAGGTTTGATAATGGATCGTATTGGTTTATTAAAAATAAAGTCATCTTCCATTTTATTGCAGTCTGTGAAGGTTTACGAGATCCAGACTTGTTTAAAGGACACTCAACTTGGAAATGGGATAAGAAACCATAATATTTATCAGCGACAATTTGGTTTGGATTTAATTTTTTTTTAATCACAGTGGAAGGAAGCCAGACTCCGGTTAGTTAAGAGACAGAGGGATGTCATGGTTTCAGGTGTTGGAGACATGGGCTGAGTCCCCATCTATGGTCCATAACTTCAGATCAGCTTGAAAGAGAGAATATATCAGCTTCCAAAGGGTAGACCAACAGGTGCCTCCAAGCCATGATGGCTACTTGGAATGGCTTATGTATTTTTCTCAAAGTTCTGAGAGTGATAAATTGCACCCAATAGAAGGAATTCAGATTTTTCATCAGCGTTACTCCGAGGGGTAATCAAACTGCTGTTTCCAATGCACAGTACCGCCTCGTCATCTTTCATAGCTCATTTTGCAAAGAAAAGCCTGCTCCAAGTTATGGTTCCTGTTTCGGGGTGGGAAAATGAACAACAGCTGCTTCAAAGGATAATCTCTAGTCACCTTGGCTGAGGAAGAAGCTGGCTGCCAGGCTGTGAACCGATTAAAAGATTTATGGCACGTGAGAACGAGCAGAAGACAAACCTTTTCTTCTCTTAAAGAGCCTCAGAAATGGACCTCATGGAATTTATATTGCCAGTTTACAATAGGATCAGCTGGTGGCTCTGAAACCATTCACCCATTAATTTTGATGTTCATTTTTCATACCCTTGTTTTTGCCAGTTATGAAAATGATGCTCCAGTTCTGGGGGGACTAATACCTTTAAATCTGGGGCTGTATTGGTTTGGAAGAGGGAGTTCCCCCGGTACTAAGCATTAAGATTTGGAGCTCAACATGAAGGCAGCCCAAAGAGAAACAAAGTCTTTAAAAAGGGAGTAAATGAAGAGATAAATAACGTAGCGGTTGGGGAGAAAGGATGTTTGAGACAGTGTCCTGCATGTGGGGCTCCTTCAGTTTCTGCTTCATCCCATGAGATTTTGGTGAGATGTTCTTGGATAAGTTTATGTTAAGGTATATGTTGCTGTTTAGCTGGGTTCATACAATGTGCTTCATGAAGTCAGGCCAAGCCTTAGCTAGGGGGACATTGTTTCCTGTGGGTCTGACAAAGCTCCAAATCACACCATTTCTGGCCCCCAAATCAGGCCCATCACAGCATTCAAGAGGATGGATCATATACTTCTGGAAATAGATTGTCACAAGGTGTTTTAGACATATCCACCTTTCTCCTTCATCTCTTACCTACCCTGGTTTTGATTTCAGGTACGCAACAGCAAAGCTAGTGGCTACTGCCTGGACCAGGGAGCAGAAGATGACAATAAAGCGATCCTCTATCCCTGCCACGGCATGTCCTCCCAGGTAAAAACGCACCCTTGGATGCTCTTCTTAGGTCAAAGATCAAGCTGGATGGAAATCTCTACCTTTGAGAAGGGGAACTGATTCTCATGCTAGATTTGGAGCTAGGAGTTTAGAGATGCCCCACAAAGTCTCGAGGAATTCCTAGCCGAACTAGAGGTAGATTTGATGTAAAACCAGCTGGTGTTCCTTGGCCGCAAAGAGGTGGGTGATATAGTCAGACCACACAAGTTTCCGTAGGAGGAACAATTTTAAAGAGGTAGGGATTTGAATGGCGAGATGAGAGTTTCATTTTCAGCAGCTCTCTTATGTATTGTGGTTGTGGTTGACTTAACGCCGGTGTTACCTTTGATTTGGTTTTGGTCTCAGCTTGTCCGTTACAGCACCGAAGGATTGTTGCAGCTGGGCCCGCTGGGATCCACAGCATTCCTACCTGACTCAAAGTGTCTCATAGATGATGGGAAAGGAAGGACCCCCGCGCTGAAGAAATGCGAAGATACGCTGAGACCAACCCAGCGACTCTGGGATTTCACACAGGTATTGCAGGCGTGTTGGAATATGTAGGTATAAGTGAGGAACTGGAGGAGAAATTTTATTCAGTTCAGATATCACACTTTCCAAGAGCCCTTGAGTCCTGCTTTCCAAATGTATTGGGACTGCTGTTCCTACAAATCTCAACCACTATGAGGGTTGGGAATCCTGGGAGTTTCATGGCATTCTGGGGGTTGCGTGGATGTTGAGGATTCTGGAAGTTCCATGGAATTCTGGGAGCTACATGGAGGCTGAAAATGGTTGGACTTACAACTCCAGCAAGGGTGGAGGGTATCAAGTTGGGAAAGGCTATGGTACATGTACTGAAGATACTTGCATGTGGAAATATTCCCCAGCTCGTTCCCATTATTGTGAAGAGTCTCAAAAAAATTGATTTTCCATTTAAGGGAAATACAGCAATCGGTTATTTTGATTACTTTTTTTTTTTTTGCCTCCCCTGTTTCTCTTCCTGGTACCTCCAAGCACTGCCAGACACTAATAGAAGGGGGTTTTTTGAAGGAGGAAACAGCATACTGGCAGTCCCCAATTTAAGAACAAGTTCCGTTCCCAAAGTCTGTCCTTAAGTTGAATTTGTATGTAGGCTGGAACAGTATTATTATACAGTATTGGGTAATGAACTCGAACCCTTGTGCTTTTAACTTGAATCATTGTATATTTAACTTGAATTTTGCTACAATAGGCTCTGTTCTTAACTATGGGTTGTCTGTAAACAACCCCAGGCCTTCTTAACCTGGGGACTACCTGCATTTAGCTCTTCGTTCACCTGCCTTTTTTCTCATACAACACTCTCGTCTCGGTTGGCCTTCTCTTCTTGTTCCCCCCACTGAACACCCAAAGCCAAACATTTAAATTCTTCTTTTCCACACTGGCAAGCAACACCTTGGTCAGGTTTCCCACTCTCCTTGTTTGAAACCTGTATTCTGGCTCTCTCCTTCTCCATTTAATAGCCAGCAGTTATTCCAGCTAACCGATTTTTCTTTCCCTTCTAAATCTTACAGCATGTCATTTCCATATTTTGCTTTTTTTCTGTTTTCATCTAAGATGGGATGGAGGGGTTCTTCCCCCTCCATCCATCAGCAATTTAAGTCCTATTCAGGTCTGTCTGCAAATCTGAGAGTGCAGAGACCTGGGGCAAAATATGCTTTGATAATAATCTCTGCACTTGGTTGCTAAGAATGATGCAGTTAAATGTATTTAGGGTCTTGACCTCATAATTTTATAAGAAAAGGCTCTTTCAATAGTAACGTGGGTCACTTCCCTTGTTTCCAAAAAGGGGGAGCCAATCCTGCTATGATTAGGGCTTTTCTGTTCATTCTGCTTCCAGGAGGTCCCTACCCTGATGTCCTACCTTGATGGCACCACTGGTTCTTAAGCTCCCTCTGCAGAAAGAGTTCTTGAACCAGCACGGGATTGCCAGATATAGCCACTTTTTAAATTTTGCCCAGTTCTTCACTCAGTTTGAGATCAGCTGAAGTATATGGTCAATAAATAAAAGGATGTGGGTCACAGAATCCAGGCCAGGAAAAAGGTCTGAGATAGACCTGAGCAGCTGGGACTCTCATAGTTGCTTAACAGTGCTGGGATTTGACCCTGTTAATGATGAACTTCTCTGCTTTTTTTTATTAACAGCCTTTTGAAATCTACCCCACCAAATTAATAGTTGGCTTTACATAAAAGCCTTTATCCTGCAATATCTTTGTTGTGATTTGTATTATTTTACCTTTCTTTGCATTTATTGGATTCACGGTCCTTCACTTTCCTTCCCTACAGAATGGACCCATCATCAACCGAGATACTGGCCGGTGTCTGGAAGTAGAAATGTCTAAGGATGCCAATTTTGGACTCAGATTAGTAGTACAGAGGTGCTCGGGTCAAAAATGGATGATCAGAAACTGGATAAAACACGGAAGACATTGATTTCCAAGCCTAAAAGAACAAGGACATCTCTTCTCAAAATCCCATATGCGTCAATCTCTCCGAAGGTTGTAGATTAAATAGGACTAAAATGAAGAAAAGATGGCGAAAAGGAGAAGACCAGGTTGCATATTTGGGGCGTTGTTGTTATTTTTTGAAAGGAACAATGTGGACTGGCCCTGTCTACATATAGAAAGCTAACATGTCAGGGAGGACGCTAATCTAGGAACCTGCTCCTTGATATACCGGTAGGGTTGATTCTGGGAAAATTTTGCCTGGAGGAGGCTCAGTCTTGTGAGCCTTAACCTGCCCCCATTTCAATCAGAAGCTGAGTCCAACCTATCCTTGTATCATTGGATGATCAAGACTGACTTTTCCAAGCTTTCTCACTTTGGGGGATTCTTTCAGATGGTTAAAAAAGAGAGACAGAGAGAGAATGAATGATAGAATCAAACTCTACTTTGGGTCTCATGGGGGAAAGAGGGAGGGTAGCCATATTTGGGATGATTTGGTAGGACGGATTGATCTCGTGCCTCGCTGAAGACGGTCCTGTTCCAGGTAGATTTTGTAGCTTTAAGTTGCTGACTTGATGCACAACTCTTATGGTGAACAGAACCATGTGCCTTTTCTGCTGTGCTTCCTATCCTGGGGAACTGGGAAGCCACACAACTTCAGCATGTCTGATTAACTATTCAAAACCACCCCAAAGGCAACAATGAATAATCTGTAAATAAATTACACTGCCCTCCCCCACGAAAAACAAATCTGATACATAATACGTTTCCAGAGAGTTGACGTGGACCTCGGTTTATCACACGAGCCCCATGATTGGTTACTACTGAAATCGTAATGAGAAGACAGATGCTGTGTGTTTCAGCCATACCTTCACACCAACCTGCAGAAGGGATTCTCAGAGGCTGGGGGTGCTTTGACTTGGGGGTCTACCGCCTGTGAAGTTCTAATGGTACCTGCAACCCCAGGTTTAAGGTGCAATTTCTAAGGACTTTCCAAAAGTTTCCGCCCAAATGTAATTTTAATATGTATTAGAAGGGGGCATTATTAAATGCCCGGGGAGTCATCCTATTAGCTGCATTTCATTCACTTGCATTAAATTTTAATTTACCACATTCATCTTTGTCCTAGCACCACCCTCTTTGGGGGAGCGTGGTGGGGCTACTCAAAATTGAAGTCTGGCCTTTGGCCATGGATGGTTTCAGAGCTGCAGGAGATAGTTCTGGATCCGAATTGCGTAGCCTCCGCAAGTGGTTGGGTTCAGCTGGAGCCCAGGTAAAAGTGCCTTTGATGCAAGTTGGATGTGGCACCAACCTTCAGTAGAACTGGTTTGGAGGCTGACAGCTTTGGTTCCAACAATCAGATCCTATCAAAGCTATTTCTAAGCTTGTGTACCAAGAAGGAAGAATTGATTTTTCAGAGACGGACGTTTGACCTGGCGTTAAATCAGTTTTTTTTTTTTTTTAATGATTCTCTTTCTAGCATTGTGGTGCCTGATATTCAGTCTTATTTGCTAGATGCTACAACACATCTCTTGCAATAAATCCACCTCTTTCTGTATACCCACATACTTTTCTGACCCGAATTAACTTGTGCTTGCACACATGTGTCATGTGCAAGCATGCTTTTAAAACCAGCAGAAAGAAAGCAAATTGGCGGTCCTACGTTGGTTAACAATGAGATACCCATTCCAGGGGCTCGATTCACACCCTAAGTTGTATGAAATCCGCTAATTTTTGGCTTATTTTATCCCACTGCATGGGGCTTGAATCTTAGTTAGGGCCTGTTGCTAGCATTTGGTGATAAATGGTGGGTAATGTCACTGCTTAGTAAGTACTGTGTGGGAATAGCTCCATATCACTGAAAGGATGTGCTGCTATTTTGTCTGACAAATTCATCTCTTTGTAAGGGTATTGCACATCAATAATTTCTTCCCAATTGGCTCGAGAATAGAGTTGGGGGGCGTGGGAAGTAGACCTCCCCATGGCTCCTGTTTTCAGTGGATTGAGTCTAAGCATTGAATTTCTGAAGCTCCTCAGTAACATTAGAATCTGAGTAGGTCCTTCATCTACAAAAGTTCACTTTGACACTTCGGCAAAGAATGTTCAAAGGTCCTGGGACTTTCCAAAGCAAGAGGTTTTCCTGTAGAAGCCTTATGCGCATGGGAAAGTGCTTCTAGGTCCAAATGCACAACACACAAATGCACCAAAAAAGCTGAGCACCAGGTACTTCCAACCGAAGCTGCTGTTCATGAAGTGGATCGTTAAATTGAGACAGACCGGGCTTCTGTACTATGAAGAGGAGACAAAGCCAGACATCTCTGGGAGGAGAAGCACCCTGTGGATCATGAGCAATCTGCAGGCCCCTGCTTGTCCATCTTTTTGGGAAGCTGTGCTGTATTGACATCATTTTCAAAGCCCTGTTCATTTTCAGGATCCTCCTTTCTCCCGGAAAATCTGCATGTAGATTTCTTTCATGGATGCTTTCCATCTGTGGATGTCAGAGGTGAGAACTCATCTGTCCGTATGTGCGCACCTAGTCAAAATTCATTCCGGCTCTATTCACCTTTTGCCCATCAGGGAAGCCAGTGGATTGGGGGTGAGAGAAAACCACTAGCAAGCTCTTTGCTCTTTAGAATTTTAATTAAGGGGTCCAGCAAGGTGAACAGCTAGCTAAGAAGTCATGGGATGAGATAATAATATCTTGGAATGCATATATCACCTCTGAGCTTTGGTGCAGCTTATGTTTTAATAATACCTTCTTGTTCTAGATATCTTCCTGAAAGCCATATAACTTCTGAATACTGATTTGTTTGCTTTATAAATTGCTTTTCTCTTTGGAGACCATCCCTGGAAAGACTCAGCCATGACTGGAATTGTCAAAGACAGATTCTGATTAAATTAACCAATGGTAAATTGATCACCCCAAGCCCCCATTGCAGTGCACTTTCCTTTTTCAAAAAATGGGTTTCCTCAGCAGGAAATTAAGGGAGGAGCCCTAAAATCTAGCCCACGTTTCTCCCTCCATTGCCTTAATGTCTGATCTACATAATCCAGCATGCGATGAACCTAAATTGGGTTTCCTTTGATCAATTTTTTTCTTGATCCACATTAAAGTCCATAGGCAACCCACTATCCTCCAGATATTTTCTAAAGAACTTCCACAATTTTTTGCTGCTGACTGCATGCCTGAGACTGGTGGCATTATTTAACCTACAAGCAAACAGATTGTCTGCTTTGTCTAGTTATATAACTGAACAAATCCACCTTGCTAAGCAAGCAAGTTCCATATATATGACCCCCATCAGGATTATTCTTGTTGTACATTCACTCCGAGAACTTAGTTAGAAGGTGGCATATAAACTCTGATGTCCACCTAAGTTATGGTTCATATCACCCTGATAAAGATAATATTCTTCGCTGAAAAGCCCAAGCAAGTGGAACTTATGAATCAAGCTAGAATTTGGACCATCACATAGCTGATCAGCCATGTGTAGTTGAGGGAGATGCTTAGCTAAATTATGGTGCCTTTAGAAGGACTTTAAGAACTTGGGAGGAGGGGGAGAGGAGGTGAAGGGGAGGAAGAAATGGGGAAGAGATGGAGTGATGAGAGGCAGAACCCTGGGAGAAAAGGAGGGTGGATTTGGAACATTGTAAAGGAGATGATCAGGAAGTTGATGGAGGTGGAACACTGAGAAGGAAATTTTCTTGAGAAAAAAGGCTGCAGGAGGAAAAGAAAATAGCTGGAGTGAAATGATTTGGGTCAAGGTGAGAACCACAAATGGAGCATTGTACTTACTTTGGCTCTAAAGAAGCAATGCTGAGTCAATGGAGTGACTGAATGTTTAAGGTAAGTCTGTGCATTCAGAAATCGCCTGTCCATTCAGATGGGAAGGACAGCCACCTATTACTCACCTTATCTGCCAGACCAGGAACCTCCAGAATCCACTGAAGGACACTAGTCTAGACAGCACCTCCCCTTTCCATATTCCAGAATATAGAGGATTTAGTGGCATAACAGGAATGAATGTTACCTTCAAACCAAGATTTTGATCTTTGTGGAGGGCACCTATGGTTGACTTGGTTCTCCTTGAGCAATGGCGACAATTTTGAGAAAGGAAATGAATAAAGATCAATCCTCTACTGCAGAATGAAAAAGATTAATCTCAGTCTTGTGACTCAACAGGCTCTGGCTGGGTGATTTGATCTGACCAAGCTGGCAAAGTTGCAACAGATGTGTTTGTGCAACATGTTCAAATCCATCAAAGATCCAGCACTTTCATTCCCATGAGGAAAAAACGTTGGTGTTTTTTTTTACTAAGGTGGTTGTGCAAATCCAGACCATTTGCTTGCTTTAGTTTAGTGTATTGCACAATTCCAGAAAAGGGGTTATTTTCAGTAACCAGGTTAAGTATGCTGTGTGAATGCAGTGCACAGGAACTGCGGTACGTACATACCAAGTTATAAAGATAAGGTCATGTCATTAGAAGCAGGATCATTGTGTTCAGATTCACAGCTTCATCCATATTCCATTGCAGAGAACATCTTCATTTTTGGCTTGTATTTAAAATGGATAACATAGTTATCTCATGTAAGAACTCATTAAAATTTAACCTGAAGACAGCCTTCAGCAAGATACAGAAACGTGTTTTCTCTTACACTTTCAAGGAATGGTTATGGGCTGCACTGGGGTGCATTAGGGACAAATGAGCTGCGGCTGGTTTTCATTTTTTCATTTGGAATTACCAAAATTGGCAAATCTTTTAATAATCCAGACAGCAAGTACTTGAGAATGCGGAAGAAATTATAACACATGCCACTATTTTTTATTTTTCCAATTTGTATAAGAGAGGCAGATACAAAATGGTCATCTCTGTGCTGGGAATAACACTGCCTGTTGAATTTTGGCACAAGCAAAATGGTTGGGAATCCACCAAGACAGGCCATCACTTTGAACAAAACCTTGCAAACAGAACCGAAAGGAATTAAATCTTGGAGCAAATCCTCTGTATGCAGATCATAAAGTCTGCCTTATTATTACACCTTGTGGTGTAGAGGAAGAGGAAGAGGAAAAGAACAAAATAAGGTAAACTGCCCAGAGCACTTCAGATTTTGGGCAGCTTAACATTTTAAATAAATCAGGATCCCATTGCTAAGTGTCCATTCTTGATCAGGCAGGGATAAATCAGTCTGCCACAAGTCTAAGTTTTGAGTGAATGAAACTCCGGTATAGCTCTTAGATTTAGAACAAGCTTTGGTTTCCCAGCCCACTCAAGGAAGAGCAAACGAACAGCTGATGTATATCAATGCTTCTGGATTAATTTCATTCTGAGATTTAAATCTTCCTTTGCCTCAATTCCTTAATCGTGATGAAAACCAGTTGAGATTTTGCGATGTGATAGATGTGAGAGACAGAGAGATTGGATGGATGGATGGATGGATGGATGGATGGATGGATAAAGTAAATAGAGAGAGATGATTGATAGTAGGAAAAGATGCCCTCCAGAGAACTGGAAAGGTGAATGATCTGTTCATTCCCATCTCTGTATTTAATTTTTAATGGCTGAACTCTTCCTGCTCAGCATTGCAAGACCCAGTCGCGTTACCATTCCGTGAAACGGATTTCTTCTGATTGTCCTGAGAAAAGTTGATGATTTCATTTCACTCAGAAGTAAAGCAAAATTACTGAGCCTTCATTTCTGAATCAAAGGCACACTGCATTTCTTGGTGGCAGCATTGAAGTCAAAAGGAGATAGGATGGCAAGAACATGTAAGAGGAAAAGTTAAGGAAAGCAAGTTCCTCTAACAGAAGAAGGATCACAATGGCTCAGGTAGCTGAAGATTTGCCAAATTGTCATTCAATTTCTCTGCCCCACCACCCATACACACACCTTAATATTCTTCCCCTGAAAAAGAGGCTTTTAGTGGTATCCTTGGGATATATTAGAATTTGTTTGTTTTGAACAACATAGGAAGTCCATCAGATTCGTGCAACTAAGGCAAGGTATAAATATTTTTAAGTGTTCCATTATCTCTCCCAATGCAAGGAAATCTCCTTGGTATGAAACAGCTTTGGGTAAATCAGGCAAAATCCGATCTGAATTATTGTTCTGAAGCAGAAAATTGATCGGATTCGATACAGACATTCACATGGAACCATCAGATTGGGCCACTTCAATTCAGATTTCTGAATTGGTTTGGAAAACAGCATTTCTGTGCGTGTGGCAGAAGCACTGAGTCTCCAGATTGACTCAGAAGGATCTGATTTGATCCTTGATTTGACTTTTGGACTTGGAAAATTGATTCAGTTCAGAAGTTGGATCAGATTGCCTTTGGGTGGAATCTCCAAACAATATTTGCAGAGCCTTAATATGAGGTGATGAGGATCTTCTAGTTTGACTGTAACATTCCCTGGAAAAAGCAGGGAATAACTGAAGCCCAACTATTCCTTGTCCTGTGTAGGAGCATCACTCAAAACCCATCTGAACCCATCAAAGCCAGCCTGTAGGGTGGATGGGTTCCACCAACTAGAGGTTCCTCATCACTCTTTCTCAAGCTCAACAAAACTCCAAGGAAATATTCTGATCACCCTTGTCACAGGAAGCTCCTGATAATGTTGATTACAACCTCCCAAAACTGTTCTATCATTTTTTAAAGAACACTCACACTTAAAGAATACTCATCAATGTGAACCAACAGTTGCAACCAGGTTGCAATAGCAGTGGCCATGTTACATATATCATCTCACAAATGGGGGCAGTTTCCATATCTTTACCTATTATAATTATTTTTCACCCATCTCCCACCACTGACCTCACTAGGATTTGTCTCTTGCAAGATACACAAGGCTTTGCATGCTTCCATTCATCGGTAAGCCAAACTCTCCTTGACAGACATACTGTATCTTCTCACAGAGTTTTCCAGAACACCATCGACAGAGCAAAACAAGCCCCATACCCCAAATTTCTAATCCAGCCTGCAAGCAAACTTTTATTGTTTTCTCGCGCTCTTGAACCTTGACAACCCTTGCCAACAAAATCAATACCCTTATAGATTTACTATTGTTATGATTATTACTCTGCTTGGTCAAGAAAAAAGCTATACTTTCTTCTGCTTTTTAAATAAAACGCTACATGTTCTTTGAGACATTTTCTGCAGTGTGGTGCCAAGTAATCCAGATTTTATTAGGCCCTTCGCTTGATGCAATAAAACTCCGTCCATTTGTCCTGGCACTTGACATTCTTAACTACTGAAAGCGTATTGATGGATCAATGTTTAAAACCACACTGTTCCAGTAACACCGCTCTGCTTATAGGCTGTTCTAACAGAAGCTGTAAAATAACACCCTGAATATATAGCT